>OU343163.1:84525220-85725220 GCA_910595825.1 Philhelius pedissequus
CACAGAACAGTTCCAAATTTCAGAAATTTGGAAATTTCCTGTGAACTAACAAAAATCGCATACCTACTGCGTTTTATGCGCGCCTGGTTGATTTCTTTTATTTCGAGTCTAAAAAAGCACGTGTAGAAATTTGATATTTTGTGTGTCAAAAAGGTGTTTGTGGGGTGGAGCTTGGGTACAGAAATTTGGAAATTATCTGTGAACTAATAAAAATCGCATACCTACTGCTTCGAGTAGGTATGCGATTTTTATTACTTCACAGAATATTTTGAAATTTCGGTACCAAAGCTCCACCCCACAAACACCTTTTTGACACACAAAATATCAAAATTCTGCTAGTGCTTTTTTGGACTAGAAATAAAAGAAATCAACCAGGCGCGCATAAGAAGCAGTAGGTATGGAATTTTTATTAGTTCACAGAACAGTTCCAAATTTCTGTACCCAAGCTCCACCCCACAAACACCTTTTTGACACACAAAATATCAAAATTCTGCTAGTGCTTTTTTGGACTAGAAATAAAAGAAATCAACCAGGCGCGCATACGAAGCAGTAGGTATGCGATTTTTGTTAGTTCACAGGAAATTTCCAAATTTCTGAAATTTGGAACTGTTCTGTGAAGTAATAAAAATCGCATACCTACTGCTTCGTATGCGCGCCTGGTTGATTTCTTTTATTTCGAGTCCAAAAAAGCACTTGTATAAATTTGATATTTTGTGTGTCAAAAAGGTGTTTGTGGGTTGGAGCTTTGGTACCGAAATTTCAAAATATTCTGTCAAGTAATAAAAATCGCATACCTACTCGAAAGCAGTAGGTATGCGATTTTTTATTAGTTCACAGATAATTTCCAAATTTCTGTACCCAAGCTCCACCCCACAAAAACCTTTTTGACACACAAAATATCAAAATTCTGCTAGTGCTTTTTTGGACTAGAAATAAAAGAAATCAACCAGGCGCGCATAAGAAGCAGTAGGTATGGAATTTTTATTAGTTCACAGAACAGTTCCAAATTTCTGTACCCAAGCTCCACCCCACAAACACCTTTTTGACACACAAAATATCAAAATTCTGCTAGTGCTTTTTTGGACTAGAAATAAAAGAAATCAACCAGGCGCGCATACGAAGCAGTAGGTATGCGATTTTTGTTAGTTCACAGGAAATTTCCAAATTTCTGAAATTTGGAACTGTTCTGTGAAGTAATAAAAATCGCATACCTACTGCTTCTTATGCGCGCCTGGTTGATTTCTTTTATTTCTAGTCCAAAAAAGCACTAGCAGAATTTTGATATTTTGTGTGTCAAAAAGGTTTTTGTGGGGTGGAGCTTGGGTACAGAAATTTGGAAATTATCTGTGAACTAATAAACATCGCATACCTACTGCTTCGAGTAGGTATGCGATTTTTATTAGTTCACAGAATATTTTGAAATTTCGGTACCAAAGCTCCAACCCACAAACACCTTTTTGACACACAAAATATCAAATTTCTACAAGTGCTTTTTTGGACTCGAAATAAATGAAATCAACCAGGCGCGCATACGAAGCAGTAGGTATGCGATTTTTATTAGTTCACAGAATATTTCCAAATTTCTGTACCCAAGGCTCCACCCCCACAAACACCCTTTTTGACACACAAAATATCAAAATTCTGCTAGTGCTTTTTTGGACTAGAAATAAAAGAAATCAACCAGGCGCGCATACGAAGCAGTAGGTATGCGATTTTTGTTAGTTTCACAGGAAATTCCAAATTTCTGAAATTTGGAACTGTTCTGTGAAGTAATAAAAATCGCATACCTACTGCGTCGTATGCGCGCCTGGTTGATTTCTTTTATTTCGAGTCCAAAAAAGCACTTGTATAAATTTGATATTTTGTGTGTCAAAAAGGTGTTTGTGGGTTGGAGCTTTGGTACCGAAATTTCAAAATATTCTGTGAAGTAATAAAAATCACATACCTACTCGAAGCAGTAGGTATGCGATTTTTATTAGTTCACAGATAATTTCCAAATTTCTGTACCCAAGCTCCACCCCACAAACACCTTTTTGACACACAAAATATCAAATTTCTACACGTGCTTTTTTAGACTCGAAATAAAAGAAATCAACCAGGCGCGCATAAAAAGCAGTAGGTATGCGATTTTTGTTAGTTCACAGGAAATTTCCAAATTTCTGAAATTTGGAACTGTTCTGTGAACTAATAAAAATTCCATACCTACTAGCATTAGGTATGCGATTTTTGTTAGTTCACAGGAAATTTCCAAATTTCTGAAATTTGGAACTGTTCTGTGAAGTAATAAAAATCGCATACCTACTGCGTCGTATGCGCGCCTGGTTGATTTCTTTTATTTCGAGTCCAAAAAAGCACTTGTATAAATTTGATATTTTGTGTGTCAAAAAGGTGTTTGTGGGTTGGAGCTTTGGTACCGAAATTTCAAAATATTCTGTGAAGTAATAAAAATCACATACCTACTCGAAGCAGTAGGTATGCGATTTTTATTAGTTCACAGATAATTTCCAAATTTCTGTACCCAAGCTCCACCCCACAAACACCTTTTTGACACACAAAATATCAAACTGCTAGTGCTTTTTTGGACTAGAAATAAAAGAAATCAACCAGGCGCGCATAAGAAGCAGTAGGTATGCGATTTTGTTAGTTCACAGGAAATTTCCAAATTCCTGAAATTTGGAACTGTTCTGTGAACTAATAAAAATTCCATACCTACTGCTTCTTATGCGCGCCTGGTTGATTTCTTTTATTTCTAGTCCAAAAAAGCACTAGCAGAATTTTGATATTTTGTGTGTCAAAAAGGTTTTTGTGGGGTGGAGCTTGGGTACAGAAATTTGGAAATTATCTGTGAACTAAAAAAAATCGCATACCTACTGCTTCGAGTAGGTATGCGATTTTTATTACTTCACAGAATATTTTGAAATTTCGGTACCAAAGCTCCAACCCACAAACACCTTTTTGACACACAAAATATCAAATTTATACAAGTGCTTTTTTGGACTCGAAATAAAAGAAATCAACCAGGCGCGCATACGAAGCAGTAGGTATGCGATTTTTATTACTTCACAGAACAGTTCCAAATTTCAGAAATTTGGAAATTTCCTGTGAACTAACAAAAATCGCATACCTACTGCTAGTAGGTATGGAATTTTTATTAGTTCACAGAACAGTTCCAAATTTCAGAAATTTGGAAATTTCCTGTGAACTAACAAAAATCGCATACCTACTGCTTTTTATGCGCGCCTGGTTGATTTCTTTTATTTCGAGTCTAAAAAAGCACGTGTAGAAATTTGATATTTTGTGTGTCAAAAAGGTGTTTGTGGGGTGGAGCTTGGGTACAGAAATTTGGAAATTATCTGTGAACTAATAAAAATCGCATACCTACTCGAAGCAGTAGGTATGCGATTTTTATTAGTTCACAGATAATTTCCAAATTTCTGTACCCAAGCTCCACCCCACAAACACCTTTTTGACACACAAAATATCAAATTTCTACACGTGCTTTTTTAGACTCGAAATAAAAGAAATCAACCAGGCGCGCATAAAAAGCAGTAGGTATGCGATTTTTGTTAGTTCACAGGAAATTTCCAAATTTCTGAAATTTGGAACTGTTCTGTGAACTAATAAAAATCGCATACCTACTGCTTCGTATGCGCGCCTGGTTGATTTCTTTTATTTCTAGTCCAAAAAAGCACTAGCAGAATTTTGATATTTTGTGTGTCAAAAAGGTGTTTGTGGGGTGGAGCTTGGGTACAGAAATTTGGAACTGTTCTGTGAACTAATAAAAATTCCATACCTACTGCTTCTTATGCGCGCCTGGTTGATTTCTTTTATTTCTAGTCCAAAAAAGCACTAGCAGAATTTTGATATTTTGTGTGTCAAAAAGGTTTTTGTGGGGTGGAGCTTGGGTACAGAAATTTGGAAATTATCTGTGAACTAATAAAAATCGCATACCTACTGCTTCGAGTAGGTATGCGATTTTTATTACTTGACAGAATATTTTGAAATTTCGGTACCAAAGCTCCAACCCACAAACACCTTTTTGACACACAAAATATCAAATTTATACAAGTGCTTTTTTGGACTCGAAATAAAAGAAATCAACCAGGCGCGCATACGAAGCAGTAGGTATGCGATTTTTATTACTTCACAGAATAGTTCCAAATTTCAGAAATTTGGAAATTTCCTGTGAACTAACAAAAATCGCATACCTACTGCTTCGTATGCGCGCCTGGTTGATTTCTTTTATTTCTAGTCCAAAAAAGCACTAGCAGAATTTTGATATTTTGTGTGTCAAAAAGGTGTTTGTGGGGTGGAGCTTGGGTACAGAAATTTGGAACTGTTCTGTGAACTAATAAAAATTCCATACCTACTGCTTCTTATGCGCGCCTGGTTGATTTCTTTTATTTCTAGTCCAAAAAAGTACTAGCAGAATTTTGATATTTTGTGTGTCAAAAAGGTGTTTGTGGGTTGGAGCTTTGGTACCGAAATTTCAAAATATTCTGTGAAGTAATAAAAATCGCATACCTACTCGAAGCAGTAGGTATGCGATTTTTATTAGTTCACAGATAATTTCCAAATTTCTGTACCCAAGCTCCACCCCACAAACACCTTTTTGACACACAAAATATCAAATTTCTACACGTGCTTTTTTAGACTCGAAATAAAAGAAATCAACCAGGCGCGCATAAAACGCAGTAGGTATGCGATTTTTGTTAGTTCACAGGAAATTTCCAAATTTCTGAAATTTGGAACTGTTCTGTGAACTAATAAAAATTCCATACCTACTAGCAGTAGGTATGCGATTTTTGTTAGTTCACAGGAAATTTCCAAATTTCTGAAATTTGGAACTGTTCTGTGAAGTAATAAAAATGGCATACCTACTGCTTCGTATGCGCGCCTGGTTGATTTCTTTTATTTCGAGTCCAAAAAAGCACTTGTAGAAATTTGATATTTTGTGTGTCAAAAAGGTGTTTGTGGGGTGGAGCTTGGGTACAGAAATTTGGAAATTATCTGTGAACTAATAAAAATCGCATACCTACTGCTTCGAGTAGGTATGCGATTTTTATTAGTTCACAGAATATTTTGAAATTTCGGTACCAAAGCTCCAACCCACAAACACCTTTTTGACACACAAAATATCAAAATTCTGCTAGTGCTTTTTTGGACTAGAAATAAAAGAAATCAACCAGGCGCGCATAAGAAGCAGTAGGTATGCGATTTTTATTACTTCACAGAACAGTTCCAAATTTCAGAAATTTGGAAATTTCCTGTGAACTAACAAAAATCGCATACCTACTGCTTCGTATGCGCGCCTGGTTGATTTCTTTTATTTCTAGTCCAAAAAAGCACTAGCAGAATTTTGATATTTTGTGTGTCAAAAAGGTGTTTGTGGGTTGGAGCTTTGGTACCGAAATTTCAAAATATTCTGTGAACTAATAAAAATCGCATACCTACTCGAAGCAGTAGGTATGCGATTTTTATTAGTTCACAGATAATTTCCAAATTTCTGTACCCAAGCTCCACCCCACAAACACCTTTTTGACACACAAAATATCAAATTTCTACAAGTGCTTTTTTGGACTCGAAATAAAAGAAATCAACCAGGCGCGCATACGAAGCAGTAGGTATGCCATTTTTATTACTTCACAGAACAGTTCCAAATTTCAGAAATTTGGAAATTTCCTGTGAACTAACAAAAATCGCATACCTACTGCTAGTAGGTATGGAATTTTTATTAGTTCACAGAACAGTTCCAAATTTCAGAAATTTGGAAATTTCCTGTGAACTAACAAAAATCGCATACCTACTGCGTTTTATGCGCGCCTGGTTGATTTCTTTTATTTCGAGTCTAAAAAAGCACGTGTAGAAATTTGATATTTTGTGTGTCAAAAAGGTGTTTGTGGGGTGGAGCTTGGGTACAGAAATTTGGAAATTATCTGTGAACTAATAAAAATCGCATACCTACTGCTTCGAGTAGGTATGCGATTTTTATTACTTCACAGAATATTTTGAAATTTCGGTACCAAAGCTCCAACCCACAAACACCTTTTTGACACACAAAATATCAAAATTCTGCTAGTACTTTTTTGGACTAGAAATAAAAGAAATCAACCAGGCGCGCATAAGAAGCAGTAGGTATGGAATTTTTATTAGTTCACAGAACAGTTCCAAATTTCTGTACCCAAGCTCCACCCCACAAACACCTTTTTGACACACAAAATATCAAAATTCTGCTAGTGCTTTTTTGGACTAGAAATAAAAGAAATCAACCAGGCGCGCATACGAAGCAGTAGGTATGCGATTTTTGTTAGTTCACAGGAAATTTCCAAATTTCTGAAATTTGGAACTGTTCTGTGAAGTAATAAAAATCGCATACCTACTGCTTCGTATGCGCGCCTGGTTGATTTCTTTTATTTCGAGTCCAAAAAAGCACTTGTATAAATTTGATATTTTGTGTGTCAAAAAGGTGTTTGTGGGTTGGAGCTTTGGTACCGAAATTTCAAAATATTCTGTCAAGTAATAAAAATCGCATACCTACTCGAAGCAGTAGGTATGCGATTTTTATTAGTTCACAGATAATTTCCAAATTTCTGTACCCAAGCTCCACCCCCACAAAAACCTTTTTGACACACAAAATATCAAAATTCTGCTAGTGCTTTTTTGGACTAGAAATAAAAGAAATCAACCAGGCGCGCATAAGAAGCAGTAGGTATGGAATTTTTATTAGTTCACAGAACAGTTCCAAATTTCTGTACCCAAGCTCCACCCCACAAAACACCTTTTTGACACACAAAATATCAAAATTCTGCTAGTGCTTTTTTGGACTAGAAATAAAAGAAATCAACCAGGCGCGCATACGAAGCAGTAGGTATGCGATTTTTGTTAGTTCACAGGAAATTTCCAAATTTCTGAAATTTGGAACTGTTCTGTGAAGTAATAAAAATCGCATACCTACTGCTTCTTATGCGCGCCTGGTTGATTTCTTTTATTTCTAGTCCAAAAAAGCACTAGCAGAATTTTGATATTTTGTGTGTCAAAAAGGTTTTTGTGGGGTGGAGCTTGGGTACAGAAATTTGGAAATTATCTGTGAACTAATAAACATCGCATACCTACTGCTTCGAGTAGGTATGCGATTTTTATTAGTTCACAGAATATTTTGAAATTTCGGTACCAAAGCTCCAACCCACAAACACCTTTTTGACACACAAAATATCAAATTTCTACAAGTGCTTTTTTGGACTCGAAATAAATGAAATCAACCAGGCGCGCATACGAAGCAGTAGGTATGCGATTTTTATTAGTTCACAGAATATTTCCAAATTTCTGTACCCAAGCTCCACCCCACAAACACCTTTTTGACACACAAAATATCAAAATTCTGCTAGTGCTTTTTTGGACTAGAAATAAAAGAAATCAACCAGGCGCGCATACGAAGCAGTAGGTATGCGATTTTTGTTAGTTCACAGGAAATTTCCAAATTTCTGAAATTTGGAACTGTTCTGTGAAGTAATAAAAATCGCATACCTACTGCGTCGTATGCGCGCCTGGTTGATTTCTTTTATTTCGAGTCCAAAAAAGCACTTGTATAAATTTGATATTTTGTGTGTCAAAAAGGTGTTTGTGGGGTTGGAGCTTTGGTACCGAAATTTCAAAATATTCTGTGAAGTAATAAAAATCACATACCTACTCGAAGCAGTAGGTATGCGATTTTTATTAGTTCACAGATAATTTCCAAATTTCTGTACCCAAGCTCCACCCCACAAACACCTTTTTGACACACAAAATATCAAATTTCTACACGTGCTTTTTTAGACTCGAAATAAAAGAAATCAACCAGGCGCGCATAAAAAGCAGTAGGTATGCGATTTTTGTTAGTTCACAGGAAATTTCCAAATTTCTGAAATTTGGAACTGTTCTGTGAACTAATAAAAATTCCATACCTACTAGCATTAGGTATGCGATTTTTGTTAGTTCACAGGAAATTTCCAAATTTCTGAAATTTGGAACTGTTCTGTGAAGTAATAAAAATCGCATACCTACTGCGTCGTATGCGCGCCTGGTTGATTTCTTTTATTTCGAGTCCAAAAAAGCACTTGTATAAATTTGATATTTTGTGTGTCAAAAAGGTGTTTGTGGGTTGGAGCTTTGGTACCGAAATTTCAAAATATTCTGTGAAGTAATAAAAATCACATACCTACTCGAAGCAGTAGGTATGCGATTTTTTATTAGTTCACAGATAATTTCCAAATTTCTGTACCCAAGCTCCACCCCACAAACACCTTTTTGACACACAAAATATCAAACTGCTAGTGCTTTTTTGGACTAGAAATAAAAGAAATCAACCAGGCGCGCATAAGAAGCAGTAGGTATGCGATTTTGTTAGTTCACAGGAAATTTCCAAATTCCTGAAATTTGGAACTGTTCTGTGAACTAATAAAAATTCCATACCTACTGCTTCTTATGCGCGCCTGGTTGATTTCTTTTATTTCTAGTCCAAAAAAGCACTAGCAGAATTTTGATATTTTGTGTGTCAAAAAGGTTTTTGTGGGGTGGAGCTTGGGTACAGAAATTTGGAAATTATCTGTGAACTAAAAAAAATCGCATACCTACTGCTTCGAGTAGGTATGCGATTTTTATTACTTCACAGAATATTTTGAAATTTCGGTACCAAAGCTCCAACCCACAAACACCTTTTTGACACACAAAATATCAAATTTATACAAGTGCTTTTTTGGACTCGAAATAAAAGAAATCAACCAGGCGCGCATACGAAGCAGTAGGTATGCGATTTTTATTACTTCACAGAACAGTTCCAAATTTCAGAAATTTGGAAATTTCCTGTGAACTAACAAAAATCGCATACCTACTGCTAGTAGGTATGGAATTTTTATTAGTTCACAGAACAGTTCCAAATTTCAGAAATTTGGAAATTTCCTGTGAACTAACAAAAATCGCATACCTACTGCTTTTTATGCGCGCCTGGTTGATTTCTTTTATTTCGAGTCTAAAAAAGCACGTGTAGAAATTTGATATTTTGTGTGTCAAAAAGGTGTTTGTGGGGTGGAGCTTGGGTACAGAAATTTGGAAATTATCTGTGAACTAATAAAAATCGCATACCTACTGCTTCGAGTAGGTATGCGATTTTTATTACTTCACAGAATATTTTGAAATTTCGGTACCAAAGCTCCAACCCACAAACACCTTTTTGACACACAAAATATCAAATTTATACAAGTGCTTTTTTGGACTCGAAATAAAAGAAATCAACCAGGCGCGCATACGAAGCAGTAGGTATGCGATTTTTATTACTTCACAGAACAGTTCCAAATTTCAGAAATTTGGAAATTTCCTGTGAACTAACAAAAATCGCATACCTACTGCTTCGTATGCGCGCCTGGTTGATTTCTTTTATTTCTAGTCCAAAAAAGCACTAGCAGAATTTTGATATTTTGTGTGTCAAAAAGGTGTTTGTGGGGTGGAGCTTGGGTACAGAAATTTGGAAATATTCTGTGAACTAATAAAAATCGCATACCTACTGCTTCGTATGCGCGCCTGGTTGATTTCATTTATTTCGAGTCCAAAAAAGCACTTGTAGAAATTTGATATTTTGTGTGTCAAAAATGTGTTTGTGGGTTGGAGCTTTGGTACCGAAATTTCAAAATATTCTGTGAACTAATAAAAATCGCATACCTACTCGATTTTGATGTCAAAAAGGTGTTTGTGGGGCGGAGCTTGGGTACAGAAATTTGGAAATATTCTGTGAACTAATAAAAATCGCATACCTACTACTTCGAGTAGGTATGGGATTTTTATTAGTTCACAGAACAGTTCCAAATTTCAGAAATTTGGAAATTTCCTGTGAACTAACAAAAATCGCATACCTACTGCTTCGTATGCGCGCCTGGTTGATTTCTTTTATTTCGAGTCTAAAAAAGCACGTGTAGAAATTTGATATTTTGTGTGTCAAAAAGGTGTTTGTGGGGTGGAGCTTGGGTACAGAAATTTGGAAATTATCTGTGAAGTAATAAAAATCGCATACCTACTGCTTCGAGTAGGTATGCGATTTTTATTAGTTCACAGAATATTTTGAAATTTCGGTACCAAAGCTCCAACCCACAAACACCTTTTTGACACACAAAATATCAAATTTCTACAAGTGCTTTTTTAGACTCGAAATAAATGAAATTAACCAGGCGCGCATACGAAGCAGTAGGTATGGGATTTTTATTAGTTCACAGAACAGTTCCAAATTTCAGAAATTTGGAAATTTCCTGTGAACTAACAAAAATCGCATACCTACTGCTTCGTATGCGCGCCTGGTTAATTTCATTTATTTCGAGTCTAAAAAAGCACTTGTAGAAATTTGATATTTTGTGTGTCAAAAAGGTGTTTGTGGGTTGGAGCTTTGGTACCGAAATTTCAAAATATTCTGTGAACTAATAAAAATCGCATACCTACTCGAAGCAGTAGGTATGCGATTTTTATTACTTCACAGATAATTTCCAAATTTCTGTACCCAAGCTCCACCCCACAAACACCTTTTTGACACACAAAATATCAAATTTCTACACGTGCTTTTTTAGACTCGAAATAAAAGAAATCAACCAGGCGCGCATACGAAGCAGTAGGTATGCGATTTTTGTTAGTTCACAGGAAATTTCCAAATTTCTGAAATTTGGAACTGTTCTGTGAACTAATAAAAATCCCATACCTACTCGAAGTAGTAGGTATGCGATTTTTATTAGTTCACAGAATATTTCCAAATTTCTGTACCCAAGCTCCGCCCCACAAACACCTTTTCAACATCAAAATATCCAATTCCTGCAAGTGCTTTTTTGAACTCGAGGTAAATAAAATCAACCAGGCGCGCATACGAAGCAGTAGGTATGCGATTTTTATTAGTTCACAGAATATTTCCAAATTTCTGTACCCAAGCTCCAACCCACAAACACCTTTTTGACACACAAAATATCAAATTTCTACACGTGCTTTTTTAGACTCGAAATAAAAGAAATCAACCAGGCGCGCATAAAAAGCAGTAGGTATGCGATTTTTGTTAGTTCACAGGAAATTTCCAAATTTCTGAAATTTGGAACTGTTCTGTGAAGTAATAAAAATCGCATACCTACTGCTTTGTATGCGCGCCTGGTTGATTTCTTTTATTTCGAGTCCAAAAAAGCACTTGTATAAATTTGATATTTTGTGTGTCAAAAAGGTGTTTGTGGGTTGGAGCTTTGGTACCGAAATTTCAAAATATTCTGTGAAGTAATAAAAATCGCATACCTATTCGAAGCAGTAGGTATGCGATTTTTATTAGTTCACAGATAATTTCCAAATTTCTGTACCCAAGCTCCACCCCACAAAAACCTTTTTGACACACAAAATATCAAATTTCTACACGTGCTTTTTTAGACTCGAAATAAAAGAAATCAACCAGGCGCGCATAAAAAGCAGTAGGTATGCGATTTTTGTTAGTTCACAGGAAATTTCCAAATTTCTGAAATTTGGAACTGTTCTGTGAAGTAATAAAAATCGCATACCTACTGCTTCGTATGCGCGCCTGGTTGATTTCTTTTATTTCGAGTCCAAAAAAGCACTTGTATAAATTTGATATTTTGTGTGTCAAAAAGGTGTTTGTGGGTTGGAGCTTGGGTACAGAAATTTGGAAATATTCTGTGAACTAATAAAAATCGCATACCTACTGCTTCGTATGCGCGCCTGGTTGATTTTATTTACCTCGAGTTCAAAAAAGCACTTGCAGGAATTGGATATTTTGATGTCAAAAAGGTGTTTGTGGGTTGGAGCTTGGGTACAGAAATTTGGAAATATTCTGTGAACTAATAAAAATCGCATACCTACTGCTTCGTATGCGCGCCTGGTTAATTTTATTTATTTCGAGTCTAAAAAAGCACTTGTAGAAATTTGATATTTTGTGTGTCAAAAAGGTTTTTGTGGGGTGGAGCTTGGGTACAGAAATTTGGAAATTATCTGTGAACTAATAAAAATCGCATACCTACTGCTTCGAATAGGTATGCGATTTTTATTACTTCACAGAATATTTTGAAATTTCGGTACCAAAGCTCCAACCCACAAACACCTTTTTGACACACAAAATATCAAATTTATACAAGTGCTTTTTTGGACTCGAAATAAAAGAAATCAACCAGGCGCGCATACAAAGCAGTAGGTATGCGATTTTTATTACTTCACAGAACAGTTCCAAATTTCAGAAATTTGGAAATTTCCTGTGAACTAACAAAAATCGCATACCTACTGCGTCGTATGCGCGCCTGGTTGATTTCTTTTATTTCGAGTCCAAAAAAGCACTTGTATAAATTTGATATTTTGTGTGTCAAAAAGGTGTTTGTGGGTTGGAGCTTGGGTACAGAAATTTGGAAATTTCCTGTGAACTAACAAAAATCGCATACCTACTGCTTTTTATGCGCGCCTGGTTGATTTCTTTTATTTCGAGTCTAAAAAAGCACTAGCAGAATTTTGATATTTTGTGTGTCAAAAAGGTGTTTGTGGGGTGGAGCTTGGGTACAGAAATTTGGAAATTATCTGTGAACTAATAAAAATCGCATACCTACTGCTTCGAGTAGGTATGCGATTTTTATTACTTCACAGAATATTTTGAAATTTCGGTACCAAAGCTCCAACCCACAAACACCTTTTTGACACACAAAATATCAAATTTATACAAGTGCTTTTTTGGACTCGAAATAAAAGAAATCAACCAGGCGCGCATACGACGCAGTAGGTATGCGATTTTTATTACTTCACAGAACAGTTCCAAATTTCAGAAATTTGGAAATTTCCTGTGAACTAACAAAAATCGCATACCTACTGCTTCGTATGCGCGCCTGGTTGATTTCTTTTATTTCTAGTCCAAAAAAGCACTAGCAGAATTTTGATATTTTGTGTGTCAAAAAGGTGTTTGTGGGGTGGAGCTTGGGTACAGAAATTTGGAAATATTCTGTGAACTAATAAAAATCGCATACCTACTGCTTCGTATGCGCGCCTGGTTGATTTCATTTATTTCGAGTCCAAAAAAGCACTTGTATAAATTTGATATTTTGTGTGTCAAAAAGGTGTTTGTGGGTTGGAGCTTTGGTACCGAAATTTCAAAATATTCTGTGAAGTAATAAAAATCGCATACCTACTCGAAGCAGTAGGTATGCGATTTTTATTAGTTCACAGATAATTTCCAAATTTCTGTACCCAAGCTCCACCCCACAAAAACCTTTTTGACACACAAAATATCAAAATTCTGCTAGTGCTTTTTTGGACTAGAAATAAAAGAAATCAACCAGGCGCGCATAAGAAGCAGTAGGTATGGAATTTTTATTAGTTCACAGAACAGTTCCAAATTTCTGTACCCAAGCTCCACCCCACAAACACCTTTTTGACACACAAAATATCAAAATTCTGCTAGTGCTTTTTTGGACTAGAAATAAAAGAAATCAACCAGGCGCGCATACGAAGCAGTAGGTATGCGATTTTTGTTAGTTCACAGGAAATTTCCAAATTTCTGAAATTTGGAACTGTTCTGTGAAGTAATAAAAATCGCATACCTACTGCTTTGTATGCGCGCCTGGTTGATTTCTTTTATTTCGAGTCCAAAAAAGCACTTGTATAAATTTGATATTTTGTGTGTCAAAAAGGTGTTTGTGGGTTGGAGCTTTGGTACCGAAATTTCAAAATATTCTGTGAAGTAATAAAAATCGCATACCTATTCGAAGCAGTAGGTATGCGATTTTTATTAGTTCACAGATAATTTCCAAATTTCTGTACCCAAGCTCCACCCCACAAAAACCTTTTTGACACACAAAATATCAAATTTCTACAAGTGCTTTTTTAGACTCGAAATAAATAAAATTAACCAGGCGCGCATACGAAGCAGTAGGTATGCGATTTTTATTAGTTCACAGAATATTTCCAAATTTCTGTACCCAAGCTCCGCCCCACAAACACCTTTTTGACATCAAAATCGAGTAGGTATGCGATTTTTATTAGTTCACAGAATATTTTGAAATTTCGGTACCAAAGCTCCAACCCACAAACACATTTTTGACACACAAAATATCAAATTTCTACAAGTGCTTTTTTGGACTCGAAATAAATGAAATCAACCAGGCGCGCATACGAAGCAGTAGGTATGCGATTTTTATTAGTTCACAGAATATTTCCAAATTTCTGTACCCAAGCTCCACCCCACAAACACCTTTTTGACACACAAAATATCAAAATTCTGCTAGTGCTTTTTTGGACTAGAAATAAAAGAAATCAACCAGGCGCGCATACGAAGCAGTAGGTATGCGATTTTTGTTAGTTCACAGGAAATTTCCAAATTTCTGAAATTTGGAACTGTTCTGTGAAGTAATAAAAATCGCATACCTACTGCTTTGTATGCGCGCCTGGTTGATTTCTTTTATTTCGAGTCCAAAAAAGCACTTGTATAAATTTGATATTTTGTGTGTCAAAAAGGTGTTTGTGGGTTGGAGCTTTGGTACCGAAATTTCAAAATATTCTGTGAAGTAATAAAAATCGCATACCTATTCGAAGCAGTAGGTATGCGATTTTTATTAGTTCACAGATAATTTCCAAATTTCTGTACCCAAGCTCCACCCCACAAAAACCTTTTTGACACACAAAATATCAAATTTCTACAAGTGCTTTTTTAGACTCGAAATAAATAAAATTAACCAGGCGCGCATACGAAGCAGTAGGTATGCGATTTTTATTAGTTCACAGAATATTTCCAAATTTCTGTACCCAAGCTCCAACCCACAAACACCTTTTTGACATCAAAATATCCAATTCCTGCAAGTGCTTTTTTGAACTCGAGGTAAATAAAATCAACCAGGCGCGCATACGAAGCAGTAGGTATGCGATTTTTATTAGTTCACAGAATATTTCCAAATTTCTGTACCCAAGCTCCAACCCACAAACACCTTTTTGACACACAAAATATCAAATTTATACAAGTGCTTTTTTGGACTCGAAATAAAAGAAATCAACCAGGCGCGCATACGAAGCAGTAGGTATGCGATTTTTATTACTTCACAGAACAGTTCCAAATTTCAGAAATTTGGAAATTTCCTGTGAACTAACAAAAATCGCATACCTACTGCTAGTAGGTATGGAATTTTTATTAGTTCACAGAACAGTTCCAAATTTCAGAAATTTGGAAATTTCCTGTGAACTAACAAAAATCGCATACCTACTGCTTTTTATGCGCGCCTGGTTGATTTCTTTTATTTCGAGTCTAAAAAAGCACGTGTAGAAATTTGATATTTTGTGTGTCAAAAAGGTGTTTGTGGGGTGGAGCTTGGGTACAGAAATTTGGAAATTATCTGTGAACTAATAAAAATCGCATACCTACTGCTTCGAGTAGGTATGCGATTTTTATTACTTCACAGAATATTTTGAAATTTCGGTACCAAAGCTCCAACCCACAAACACCTTTTTGACACACAAAATATCAAATTTATACAAGTGCTTTTTTGGACTCGAAATAAAAGAAATCAACCAGGCGCGCATACGACGCAGTAGGTATGCGATTTTTATTACTTCACAGAACAGTTCCAAATTTCAGAAATTTGGAAATTTCCTGTGAACTAACAAAAATCGCATACCTACTGCTTCGTATGCGCGCCTGGTTGATTTCTTTTATTTCTAGTCCAAAAAAGCACTAGCAGAATTTTGATATTTTGTGTGTCAAAAAGGTGTTTGTGGGGTGGAGCTTGGGTACAGAAATTTGGAAATATTCTGTGAACTAATAAAAATCGCATACCTACTGCTTCGTATGCGCGCCTGGTTGATTTCATTTATTTCGAGTCCAAAAAAGCACTTGTATAAATTTGATATTTTGTGTGTCAAAAAGGTGTTTGTGGGTTGGAGCTTTGGTACCGAAATTTCAAAATATTCTGTGAAGTAATAAAAATCGCATACCTACTCGAAGCAGTAGGTATGCGATTTTTATTAGTTCACAGATAATTTCCAAATTTCTGTACCCAAGCTCCACCCCACAAAAACCTTTTTGACACACAAAATATCAAAATTCTGCTAGTGCTTTTTTGGACTAGAAATAAAAGAAATCAACCAGGCGCGCATAAGAAGCAGTAGGTATGGAATTTTTATTAGTTCACAGAACAGTTCCAAATTTCTGTACCCAAGCTCCACCCCACAAACACCTTTTTGACACACAAAATATCAAAATTCTGCTAGTGCTTTTTTGGACTAGAAATAAAAGAAATCAACCAGGCGCGCATACGAAGCAGTAGGTATGCGATTTTTGTTAGTTCACAGGAAATTTCCAAATTTCTGAAATTTGGAACTGTTCTGTGAAGTAATAAAAATCGCATACCTACTGCTTTGTATGCGCGCCTGGTTGATTTCTTTTATTTCGAGTCCAAAAAAGCACTTGTATAAATTTGATATTTTGTGTGTCAAAAAGGTGTTTGTGGGTTGGAGCTTTGGTACCGAAATTTCAAAATATTCTGTGAAGTAATAAAAATCGCATACCTATTCGAAGCAGTAGGTATGCGATTTTTATTAGTTCACAGATAATTTCCAAATTTCTGTACCCAAGCTCCACCCCACAAAAACCTTTTTGACACACAAAATATCAAATTTCTACAAGTGCTTTTTTAGACTCGAAATAAATAAAATTAACCAGGCGCGCATACGAAGCAGTAGGTATGCGATTTTTATTAGTTCACAGAATATTTCCAAATTTCTGTACCCAAGCTCCAACCCACAAACACCTTTTTGACATCAAAATATCCAATTCCTGCAAGTGCTTTTTTGAACTCGAGGTAAATAAAATCAACCAGGCGCGCATACGAAGCAGTAGGTATGCGATTTTTATTAGTTCACAGAATATTTCCAAATTTCTGTACCCAAGCTCCAACCCACAAACACCTTTTTGACACACAAAATATCAAATTTATACAAGTGCTTTTTTGGACTCGAAATAAAAGAAATCAACCAGGCGCGCATACGAAGCAGTAGGTATGCGATTTTTGTTAGTTCACAGAATATTTTGAAATTTCGGTACCAAAGCTCCACCCACAAACACCTTTTTGGACTCGAAATAAAAGAAATCAACCAGGCGCGCATACGAAGCAGTAGGTATGCGATTTTTATTAGTTCACAGGAAATTTCCAAATTTCTGAAATTTGGAACTGTTCTGTGAAGTAATAAAAATCGCATACCTACTGCTTCGTATGCGCGCCTGGTTGATTTCTTTTATTTCGAGTCCAAAAAAGCACTTGTAGAAATTTGATATTTTGTGTGTCAAAAAGGTGTTTGTGGGGTGGAGCTTGGGTACAGAAATTTGGAAATTATCTGTGAACTAATAAAAATCGCATACCTACTGCTTCGAGTAGGTATGCGATTTTTATTAGTTCACAGAATATTTTGAAATTTCGGTACCAAAGCTCCAACCCACAAACACCTTTTTGACACACAAAATATCAAATTTCTACACGTGCTTTTTTAGACTCGAAATAAAAGAAATCAACCAGGCGCGCATACGAAGCAGTAGGTATGCGATTTTTGTTAGTTCACAGGAAATTTCCAAATTTCTGAAATTTGGAACTGTTCTGTGAACTAATAAAAATCCCATACCTACTGTTTCTTATGCGCGCCTGGTTGATTTCTTTTATTTCTAGTCCGAAAAAGCACTAGCAGAATTTTGATATTTTGTGTGTCAAAAAGGTGTTTGTGGGTTGGAGCTTTGGTACCGAAATTTCAAAATATTCTGTGAACTAATAAAAATCGCATACCTACTCGAAGTAGTAGGTATGCGATTTTTATTAGTTCACAGAATATTTCCAAATTTCTGTACCCAAGCTCCGACCCACAAACACAAAATAAAAGAAATCAACCAGGCGCGCATACGAAGCAGTAGGTATGCGATTTTTGTTAGTTCACAGGAAATTTCCAAATTTCTGAAATTTGGAACTGTTCTGTGAAGTAATAAAAATCGCATACCTACTGCTTCGTATGCGCGCCTGGTTGATTTCTTTTATTTCGAGTCCAAAAAAGCACTTGTATAAATTTGATATTTTGTGTGTCAAAAAGGTGTTTGTGGGTTGGAGCTTGGGTACAGAAATTTGGAAATATTTGGAAGTATGCGATTTTTATTAGTTCACAGAATATTTCCAAATTTCTGTACCCAAGCTTCACCCCACAAACACCTTTTTGACACACAAAATATCAAAATTCTGCTAGTGCTTTTTTGGACTAGAAATAAAAGAAATCAACCAGGCGCGCATACGAAGCAGTAGGTATGCGATTTTTATTAGTTCACAGAATATTTCCAAATTTCTGTACCCAAGCTCCAACCCACAAACACCTTTTTGACACACAAAATATCAAATTTATACAAGTGCTTTTTTGGACTCGAAATAAAAGAAATCAACCAGGCGCGCATACGACGCAGTAGGTATGCGATTTTTATTACTTCACAGAACAGTTCCAAATTTCAGAAATTTGGAAATTTCCTGTGAACTAACAAAAATCGCATACCTACTGCTTTTTATGCGCGCCTGGTTGATTTCTTTTATTTCGAGTCTAAAAAAGCACGTGTAGAAATTTGATATTTTGTGTGTCAAAAAGGTGTTTGTGGGGTGGAGCTTGGGTACAGAAATTTGGAAATTATCTGTGAACTAATAAAAATCGCATACCTACTGCTTCGTATGCGCGCCTGGTTGATTTCTTTTATTTCTAGTCCAAAAAAGCACTAGCAGAATTTTGATATTTTGTGTGTCAAAAAGGTGTTTGTGGGGTGGAGCTTGGGTACAGAAATTTGGAAATATTCTGTGAACTAATAAAAATCGCATACCTACTGCTTCGTATGCGCGCCTGGTTGATTTCTTTTATTTCGAGTCCAAAAAAGCATTTGTAGAAATTTGATATTTTGTGTGTCAAAAAGGTGTTTGTGGGGTGGAGCTTGGGTACAGAAATTTGGAAATATTCTGTGAACTAATAAAAATCGCATACCTACTGTTTCGTATGCGATTTTTATTAGTTCACAGAATATTTCCAAATTTCTGTACCCAAGCTCCACCCCACAAACACCTTTTTGACACACAAAATATCAAACTGCTAGTGCTTTTTTGGACTAGAAATAAAAGAAATCAACCAGGCGCGCATAAGAAGCAGTAGGTATGCGATTTTTGTTAGTTCACAGGAAATTTCCAAATTCCTGAAATTTGGAACTGTTCTGTGAACTAATAAAAATTCCATACCTACTGCTTCTTATGCGCGCCTGGTTGATTTCTTTTATTTCTAGTCCAAAAAAGCACTAGCAGAATTTTGATATTTTGTGTGTCAAAAAGGTTTTTGTGGGGTGGAGCTTGGGTACAGAAATTTGGAAATTATCTGTGAACTAAAAAAAATCGCATACCTACTGCTTCGAGTAGGTATGCGATTTTTATTACTTCACAGAATATTTTGAAATTTCGTTACCAAAGCTCCAACCCACAAACACCTTTTTGACACACAAAATATCAAATTTATACAAGTGCTTTTTTGGACTCGAAATAAAAGAAATCAACCAGGCGCGCATACGAAGCAGTAGGTATGCGATTTTTATTACTTCACAGAACAGTTCCAAATTTCAGAAATTTGGAAATTTCCTGTGAACTAACAAAAATCGCATACCTACTGCTAGTAGGTATGGAATTTTTATTAGTTCACAGAACAGTTCCAAATTTCAGAAATTTGGAAATTTCCTGTGAACTAACAAAAATCGCATACCTACTGCTTTTTATGCGCGCCTGGTTGATTTCTTTTATTTCGAGTCTAAAAAAGCACGTGTAGAAATTTGATATTTTGTGTGTCAAAAAGGTGTTTGTGGGGTGGAGCTTGGGTACAGAAATTTGGAAATTATCTGTGAACTAATAAAAATCGCATACCTACTGCTTCGAGTAGGTATGCGATTTTTATTACTTCACAGAATATTTTGAAATTTCGGTACCAAAGCTCCAACCCACAAACACCTTTTTGACACACAAAATATCAAATTTATACAAGTGCTTTTTTGGACTCGAAATAAAAGAAATCAACCAGGCGCGCATACGAAGCAGTAGGTATGCGATTTTTATTACTTCACAGAACAGTTCCAAATTTCAGAAATTTGGAAATTTCCTGTGAACTAACAAAAATCGCATACCTACTGCTTCGTATGCGCGCCTGGTTGATTTCTTTTATTTCTAGTCCAAGAAAGCACTAGCAGAATTTTGATATTTTGTGTGTCAAAAAGGTGTTTGTGGGGTGGAGCTTGGGTACAGAAATTTGGAAATATTCTGTGAACTAATAAAAATCGCATACCTACTGCTTCGTATGCGCGCCTGGTTGATTTCATTTATTTCGAGTCCAAAAAAGCACTTGTAGAAATTTGATATTTTGTGTGTCAAAAATGTGTTTGTGGGTTGGAGCTTTGGTACCGAAATTTCAAAATATTCTGTGAACTAATAAAAATCGCATACCTACTCGATTTTGATGTCAAAAAGGTGTTTGTGGGGCGGAGCTTGGGTACAGAAATTTGGAAATATTCTGTGAACTAATAAAAATCGCATACCTACTACTTCGAGTAGGTATGGGATTTTTATTAGTTCACAGAACAGTTCCAAATTTCAGAAATTTGGAAATTTCCTGTGAACTAACAAAAATCGCATACCTACTGCTTCGTATGCGCGCCTGGTTAATTTCATTTATTTCGAGTCTAAAAAAGCACTTGTAGAAATTTGATATTTTGTGTGTCAAAAAGGTGTTTGTGGGTTGGAGCTTTGGTACCGAAATTTCAAAATATTCTGTGAACTAATAAAAATCGCATACCTACTGCTTTTTATGCGCGCCTGGTTGATTTCTTTTATTTCGAGTCTAAAAAAGCACGTGTAGAAATTTGATATTTTGTGTGTCAAAAAGGTGTTTGTGGGGTGGAGCTTGGGTACAGAAATTTGGAAATTATCTGTGAACTAACAAAAATCGCATACCTACTGCTTCGTATGCGCGCCTGGTTGATTTCTTTTATTTCTAGTCCAAAAAAGCACTAGCAGAATTTTGATATTTTGTGTGTCAAAAAGGTGTTTGTGGGGTGGAGCTTGGGTACAGAAATTTGGAAATATTCTGTGAACTAATAAAAATCGCATACCTACTCGAAGCAGTAGGTATGCGATTTTTATTAGCTCACAGATAATTTCCAAATTTCTGTACCCAAGCTCCACCCCACAAACACCTTTTTGACACACAAAATATCAAATTTCTACAAGTGCTTTTTTGGACTCGAAATAAAAGAAATCAACCAGGCGCGCATACGAAGCAGTAGGTATGCGATTTTTATTACTTCACAGAACAGTTCCAAATTTCAGAAATTTGGAAATTTCCTGTGAACTAACAAAAATCGCATACCTGCTGCTTCGTATGCGCGCCTGGTTGATTTCTTTTATTTCTAGTCCAAAAAAGCACTAGCAGAATTTTGATATTTTGTGTGTCAAAAAGGTGTTTGTGGGGTGGAGCTTGGGTACAGAAATTTGGAACTGTTCTGTGAACTAATAAAAATTCCATACCTACTGCTTCTTATGCGCGCCTGGTTGATTTCTTTTATTTCTAGTCCAAAAAAGCACTAGCAGAATTTTGATATTTTGTGTGTCAAAAAGGTTTTTGTGGGGTGGAGCTTGGGTACAGAAATTTGGAAATTATCTGTGAACTAATAAAAATCGCATACCTACTGCTTCGAGTAGGTATGCGATTTTTATTAGTTCACAGAATATTTTGAAATTTCGGTACCAAAGCTCCAACCCACAAACACCTTTTTGACACACAAAATATCAAATTTATACAAGTGCTTTTTTGGACTCGAAATAAAAGAAATCAACCAGGCGCGCATACGAAGCAGTAGGTATGCGATTTTTATTACTTCAGAGAACAGTTCCAAATTTCAGAAATTTGGAAATTTCCTGTGAACTAACAAAAATCGCATACCTACTGCTTCGTATGCGCGCCTGGTTGATTTCTTTTATTTCTAGTCCAAAAAAGCACTAGCAGAATTTTGATATTTTGTGTGTCAAAAAGGTGTTTGTGGGGTGGAGCTTGGGTACAGAAATTTGGAAATATTCTGTGAACTAATAAAAATCGCATACCTACTGCTTCGTATGCGCGCCTGGTTGATTTCATTTATTTCGAGTCCAAAAAAGCACTTGTAGAAATTTGATATTTTGTGTGTCAAAAAGGTGTTTGTGGGTTGGAGCTTTGGTACCGAAATTTCAAAATATTCTGTGAACTAATAAAAATCGCATACCTACTCGAAGCAGTAGGTATGCGATTTTTATTAGTTCACAGATAATTTCCAAATTTCTGTACCCAAGCTCCACCCCACAAAAACCTTTTTGACACACAAAATATCAAAATTCTGCTAGTGCTTTTTTGGACTAGAAATAAAAGAAATCAACCAGGCGCGCATAAGAAGCAGTAGGTATGGAATTTTTATTAGTTCACAGAACAGTTCCAAATTTCTGTACCCAAGCTCCACCCCACAAACACCTTTTTGACACACAAAATATTAAAATTCTGCTAGTGCTTTTTTGGACTAGAAATAAAAGAAATCAACCAGGCGCGCATACGAAGCAGTAGGTATGCGATTTTTGTTAGTTCACAGGAAATTTCCAAATTTCTGAAATTTGGAACTGTTCTGTGAAGTAATAAAAATCGCATACCTACTGCTTCGTATGCGCGCCTGGTTGATTTCTTTTATTTCGAGTCCAAAAAAGCACTTGTATAAATTTGATATTTTGTGTGTCAAAAAGGTGTTTGTGGGTTGGAGCTTTGGTACCGAAATTTCAAAATATTCTGTGAAGTAATAAAAATCGCATACCTACTCGAAGCAGTAGGTATGCGATTTTTATTAGTTCACAGATAATTTCCAAATTTCTGTACCCAAGCTCCACCCCACAAAAACCTTTTTGACACACAAAATATCAAAATTCTGCTAGTGCTTTTTTGGACTAGAAATAAAAGAAATCAACCAGGCGCGCATAAGAAGCAGTAGGTATGGAATTTTTATTAGTTCACAGAACAGTTCCAAATTTCTGTACCCAAGCTCCACCCCACAAACACCTTTTTGACACACAAAATATCAAAATTCTGCTAGTGCTTTTTTGGACTAGAAATAAAAGAAATCAACCAGGCGCGCATACGAAGCAGTAGGTATGCGATTTTTGTTAGTTCACAGGAAATTTCCAAATTTCTGAAATTTGGAACTGTTCTGTGAACTAATAAAAATCGCATACCTACTGCTTCGAGTAGGTATGCGATTTTTATTAGTTCACAGAATATTTTGAAATTTCGGTACCAAAGCTCCAACCCACAAACACCTTTTTGACACACAAAATATCAAATTTCTACAAGTGCTTTTTTGGACTCGAAATAAATGAAATCAACCAGGCGCGCATACGAAGCAGTAGGTATGCGATTTTTATTAGTTCACAGAATATTTCCAAATTTCTGTACCCAAGCTCCACCCCACAAACACCTTTTTGACACACAAAATATCAAAATTCTGCTAGTGCTTTTTTGGACTAGAAATAAAAGAAATCAACCAGGCGCGCATACGAAGCAGTAGGTATGCGATTTTTGTTAGTTCACAGGAAATTTCCAAATTTCTGAAATTTGGAACTGTTCTGTGAAGTAATAAAAATCGCATACCTACTGCGTCGTATGCGCGCCTGGTTGATTTCTTTTATTTCGAGTCCAAAAAAGCACTTGTATAAATTTGATATTTTGTGTGTCAAAAAGGTGTTTGTGGGTTGGAGCTTTGGTACCGAAATTTCAAAATATTCTGTGAACTAATAAAAATCGCATACCTGCTCGAAGCAGTAGGTATGCGATTTTTATTAGTTCACAGATAATTTCCAAATTTCTGTACCCAAGCTCCACCCCACAAAAACCTTTTTGACACACAAAATATCAAATTTATACAAGTGCTTTTTTGGACTCGAAATAAAAGAAATCAACCAGGCGCGCATACGACGCAGTAGGTATGCGATTTTTATTACTTCACAGAACAGTTCCAAATTTCAGAAATTTGGAAATTTCCTGTGAACTAACAAAAATCGCATACCTACTGCTTCGTATGCGCGCCTGGTTGATTTCTTTTATTTCTAGTCCAAAAAAGCACTAGCAGAATTTTGATATTTTGTGTGTCAAAAAGGTGTTTGTGGGGTGGAGCTTGGGTACAGAAATTTGGAAATATTCTGTGAACTAATAAAAATCGCATACCTACTGCTTCGTATGCGCGCCTGGTTGATTTCATTTATTTCGAGTCCAAAAAAGCACTTGTAGAAATTTGATATTTTGTGTGTCAAAAAGGTGTTTGTGGGTTGGAGCTTTGGTACCGAAATTTCAAAATATTCTGTGAACTAATAAAAATCGCATACCTACTCGAAGCAGTAGGTATGCGATTTTTATTAGTTCACAGAACAGTTCCAAATTTCAGAAATTTGGAAATTTCCTGTGAACTAACAAAAATCGCATACCTACTGCTTCGTATGCGCGCCTGGTTGATTTCTTTTATTTCTAGTCCAAAAAAGCACTAGCAGAATTTTGATATTTTGTGTGTCAAAAAGGTGTTTGTGGGGTGGAGCTTGGGTTCAGAAATTTGGAACTGTTCTGTGAACTAATAAAAATTCCATACCTACTGCTTCTTATGCGCGCCTGGTTGATTTCTTTTATTTCTAGTCCAAAAAAGCACTAGCAGAATTTTGATATTTTGTGTGTCAAAAAGGTTTTTGTGGGGTGGAGCTTGGGTACAGAAATTTGGAAATTATCTGTGAACTAATAAAAATCGCATACCTACTGCTTCGAGTAGGTATGCGATTTTTATTAGTTCACAGAATATTTTGAAATTTCGGTACCAAAGCTCCAACCCACAAACACCTTTTTGACACACAAAATATCAAATTTATACAAGTGCTTTTTTGGACTCGAAATAAAAGAAATCAACCAGGCGCGCATACGAAGCAGTAGGTATGCGATTTTTATTACTTCACAGAACAGTTCCAAATTTCAGAAATTTGGAAATTTCCTGTGAACTAACAAAAATCGCATACCTACTGCTTCGTATGCGCGCCTGGTTGATTTCTTTTATTTCTAGTCCAAAAAAGCACTAGCAGAATTTTGATATTTTGTGTGTCAAAAAGGTGTTTGTGGGGTGGAGCTTGGGTACAGAAATTTGGAAATATTCTGTGAACTAATAAAAATCGCATACCTACTGTTTCGTATGCGCGCCTGGTTGATTTCATTTATTTCGAGTCCAAAAAAGCACTTGTAGAAATTTGATATTTTGTGTGTCAAAAAGGTGTTTGTGGGTTGGAGCTTTGGTACCGAAATTTCAAAATATTCTGTGAACTAATAAAAATCGCATACCTACTCGAAGCAGTAGGTATGCGATTTTTATTAGTTCACAGATAATTTCCAAATTTCTGTACCCAAGCTCCACCCCACAAAAACCTTTTTGACACACAAAATATCAAAATTCTGCTAGTGCTTTTTTGGACTAGAAATAAAAGAAATCAACCAGGCGCGCATAAGAAGCAGTAGGTATGGAATTTTTATTAGTTCACAGAACAGTTCCAAATTTCTGTACCCAAGCTCCACCCCACAAACACCTTTTTGACACACAAAATATTAAAATTCTGCTAGTGCTTTTTTGGACTAGAAATAAAAGAAATCAACCAGGCGCGCATACGAAGCAGTAGGTATGCGATTTTTGTTAGTTCACAGGAAATTTCCAAATTTCTGAAATTTGGAACTGTTCTGTGAAGTAATAAAAATCGCATACCTACTGCTTCGTATGCGCGCCTGGTTGATTTCTTTTATTTCGAGTCCAAAAAAGCACTTGTATAAATTTGATATTTTGTGTGTCAAAAAGGTGTTTGTGGGTTGCAGCTTTGGTACCGAAATTTCAAAATATTCTGTGAAGTAATAAAAATCGCATACCTACTCGAAGCAGTAGGTATGCGATTTTTATTAGTTCACAGATAATTTCCAAATTTCTGTACCCAAGCTCCACCCCACAAAAACCTTTTTGACACACAAAATATCAAAATTCTGCTAGTGCTTTTTTGGACTAGAAATAAAAGAAATCAACCAGGCGCGCATAAGAAGCAGTAGGTATGGAATTTTTATTAGTTCACAGAACAGTTCCAAATTTCTGTACCCAAGCTCCACCCCACAAACACCTTTTTGACACACAAAATATCAAAATTCTGCTAGTGCTTTTTTGGACTAGAAATAAAAGAAATCAACCAGGCGCGCATACGAAGCAGTAGGTATGCGATTTTTGTTAGTTCACAGGAAATTTCCAAATTTCTGAAATTTGGAACTGTTCTGTGAACTAATAAAAATCCCATACCTACTGTTTCTTATGCGCGCCTGGTTGATTTCTTTTATTTCTAGTCCGAAAAAGCACTAGCAGAATTTTGATATTTTGTGTGTCAAAAAGGTGTTTGTGGGTTGGAGCTTTGGTACCGAAATTTCAAAATATTCTGTGAACTAATAAAAATCGCATACCTACTCGAAGTAGTAGGTATGCGATTTTTATTAGTTCACAGAATATTTCCAAATTTCTGTACCCAAGCTCCGACCCACAAACACAAAATAAAAGAAATCAACCAGGCGCGCATACGAAGCAGTAGGTATGCGATTTTTGTTAGTTCACAGGAAATTTCCAAATTTCTGAAATTTGGAACTGTTCTGTGAAGTAATAAAAATCGCATACCTACTGCTTCGTATGCGCGCTTGGTTGATTTCTTTTATTTCGAGTCCAAAAAAGCACTTGTAGAAATTTGATATTTTGTGTGTCAAAAAGGTGTTTGTGGGGTGGAGCTTGGGTACAGAAATTTGGAAATTATCTGTGAAGTAATAAAAATCGCATACCTACTGCTTCGAGTAGGTATGCGATTTTTATTACTTCACAGAACAGTTCCAAATTTCAGAAATTTGGAAATTTCCTGTGAACTAACAAAAATCGCATACCTACTGCTTTTTATGCGCGCCTGGTTGATTTCTTTTATTTCGAGTCTAAAAAAGCACGTGTAGAAATTTGATATTTTGTGTGTCAAAAAGGTGTTTGTGGGGTGGAGCTTGGGTACAGAAATTTGGAAATTATCTGTGAACTAATAAAAATCGCATACCTACTGCTTCGTATGCGCGCCTGGTTAATTTCATTTATTTCGAGTCTAAAAAAGCACTTGTAGAAATTTGATATTTTGTGTGTCAAAAAGGTGTTTGTGGGTTGGAGCTTTGGTACCGAAATTTCAAAATATTCTGTGAACTAATAAAAATCGCATACCTACTCGAAGCAGTAGGTATGCGATTTTTATTACTTCACAGATAATTTCCAAATTTCTGTACCCAAGCTCCACCCCACAAACACCTTTTTGACACACAAAATATCAAATTTCTACACGTGCTTTTTTAGACTCGAAATAAAAGAAATCAACCAGGCGCGCATACGAAGCAGTAGGTATGCGATTTTTGTTAGTTCACAGGAAATTTCCAAATTTCTGAAATTTGGAACTGTTCTGTGAACTAATAAAAATCCCATACCTACTCGAAGTAGTAGGTATGCGATTTTTATTAGTTCACAGAATATTTCCAAATTTCTGTACCCAAGCTCCGCCCCACAAACACCTTTTCAACATCAAAATATCCAATTCCTGCAAGTGCTTTTTTGAACTCGAGGTAAATAAAATCAACCAGGCGCGCATACGAAGCAGTAGGTATGCGATTTTTATTAGTTCACAGAATATTTCCAAATTTCTGTACCCAAGCTCCAACCCACAAACACCTTTTTGACACACAAAATATCAAATTTCTACACGTGCTTTTTTAGACTCGAAATAAAAGAAATCAACCAGGCGCGCATAAAAAGCAGTAGGTATGCGATTTTTGTTAGTTCACAGGAAATTTCCAAATTTCTGAAATTTGGAACTGTTCTGTGAACTAATAAAAATTCCATACCTACTAGCATTAGGTATGCGATTTTTGTTAGTTCACAGGAAATTTCCAAATTTCTGAAATTTGGAACTGTTCTGTGAAGTAATAAAAATCGCATACCTACTGCGTCGTATGCGCGCCTGGTTGATTTCTTTTATTTCGAGTCCAAAAAAGCACTTGTATAAATTTGATATTTTGTGTGTCAAAAAGGTGTTTGTGGGTTGGAGCTTGGGTACAGAAATTTGGAAATATTCTGTGAACTAATAAAAATCGCATACCTACTACTTCGAGTAGGTATGCGATTTTTATTACTTCACAGAACAGTTCCAAATTTCAGAAATTTGGAAATTTCCTGTGAACTAACAAAAATCGCATACCTACTGCTTTTTATGCGCGCCTGGTTGATTTCTTTTATTTCGAGTCTAAAAAAGCACGTGTAGAAATTTGATATTTTGTGTGTCAAAAAGGTGTTTGTGGGGTGGAGCTTGGGTACAGAAATTTGGAAATATTCTGTGAACTAATAAAAATCGCATACCTACTGCTTCGTATGCGCGCCTGGTTGATTTCTTTTATTTCGAGTCCAAAAAAGCATTTGTAGAAATTTGATATTTTGTGTGTCAAAAAGGTGTTTGTGGGGTGGAGCTTGGGTACAGAAATTTGGAAATTATCTGTGAACTAATAAAAATCGCATACCTACTGCTTCGAGTAGGTATGCGATTTTTATTAGTTCACAGAATATTTCCAAATTTCTGTACCCAAGCTCCACCCCACAAACACCTTTTTGACACACAAAATATCAAACTGCTAGTGCTTTTTTGGACTAGAAATAAAAGAAATCAACCAGGCGCGCATAAGAAGCAGTAGGTATGCGATTTTTGTTAGTTCACAGGAAATTTCCAAATTCCTGAAATTTGGAACTGTTCTGTGAACTAATAAAAATTCCATACCTACTGCTTCTTATGCGCGCCTGGTTGATTTCTTTTATTTCTAGTCCAAAAAAGCACTAGCAGAATTTTGATATTTTGTGTGTCAAAAAGGTTTTTGTGGGGTGGAGCTTGGGTACAGAAATTTGGAAATTATCTGTGAACTAAAAAAAATCGCATACCTACTGCTTCGAGTAGGTATGCGATTTTTATTACTTCACAGAATATTTTGAAATTTCGGTACCAAAGCTCCAACCCACAAACACCTTTTTGACACACAAAATATCAAATTTATACAAGTGCTTTTTTGGACTCGAAATAAAAGAAATCAACCAGGCGCGCATACGAAGCAGTAGGTATGCGATTTTTATTACTTCACAGAACAGTTCCAAATTTCAGAAATTTGGAAATTTCCTGTGAACTAACAAAAATCGCATACCTACTGCTAGTAGGTATGGAATTTTTATTAGTTCACAGAACAGTTCCAAATTTCAGAAATTTGGAAATTTCCTGTGAACTAACAAAAATCGCATACCTACTGCTTTTTATGCGCGCCTGGTTGATTTCTTTTATTTCGAGTCTAAAAAAGCACGTGTAGAAATTTGATATTTTGTGTGTCAAAAAGGTGTTTGTGGGGTGGAGCTTGGGTACAGAAATTTGGAAATTATCTGTGAACTAATAAAAATCGCATACCTACTGCTTCGAGTAGGTATGCGATTTTTATTACTTCACAGAATATTTTGAAATTTCGGTACCAAAGCTCCAACCCACAAACACCTTTTTGACACACAAAATATCAAATTTATACAAGTGCTTTTTTGGACTCGAAATAAAAGAAATCAACCAGGCGCGCATACGAAGCAGTAGGTATGCGATTTTTATTACTTCACAGAACAGTTCCAAATTTCAGAAATTTGGAAATTTCCTGTGAACTAACAAAAATCGCATACCTACTGCTTCGTATGCGCGCCTGGTTGATTTCTTTTATTTCTAGTCCAAAAAAGCACTAGCAGAATTTTGATATTTTGTGTGTCAAAAAGGTGTTTGTGGGGTGGAGCTTGGGTACAGAAATTTGGAAATATTCTGTGAACTAATAAAAATCGCATACCTACTGCTTCGTATGCGCGCCTGGTTGATTTCATTTATTTCGAGTCCAAAAAAGCACTTGTAGAAATTTGATATTTTGTGTGTCAAAAATGTGTTTGTGGGTTGGAGCTTTGGTACCGAAATTTCAAAATATTCTGTGAACTAATAAAAATCGCATACCTACTCGATTTTGATGTCAAAAAGGTGTTTGTGGGGCGGAGCTTGGGTACAGAAATTTGGAAATATTCTGTGAACTAATAAAAATCGCATACCTACTACTTCGAGTAGGTATGGGATTTTTATTAGTTCACAGAACAGTTCCAAATTTCAGAAATTTGGAAATTTCCTGTGAACTAACAAAAATCGCATACCTACTGCTTCGTATGCGCGCCTGGTTGATTTCTTTTATTTCGAGTCTAAAAAAGCACGTGTAGAAATTTGATATTTTGTGTGTCAAAAAGGTGTTTGTGGGGTGGAGCTTGGGTACAGAAATTTGGAAATTATCTGTGAAGTAATAAAAATCGCATACCTACTGCTTCGAGTAGGTATGCGATTTTTATTAGTTCACAGAATATTTTGAAATTTCGGTACCAAAGCTCCAACCCACAAACACCTTTTTGACACACAAAATATCAAATTTCTACAAGTGCTTTTTTAGACTCGAAATAAATGAAATTAACCAGGCGCGCATACGAAGCAGTAGGTATGGGATTTTTATTAGTTCACAGAACAGTTCCAAATTTCAGAAATTTGGAAATTTCCTGTGAACTAACAAAAATCGCATACCTACTGCTTCGTATGCGCGCCTGGTTAATTTCATTTATTTCGAGTCTAAAAAAGCACTTGTAGAAATTTGATATTTTGTGTGTCAAAAAGGTGTTTGTGGGTTGGAGCTTTGGTACCGAAATTTCAAAATATTCTGTGAACTAATAAAAATCGCATACCTACTCGAAGCAGTAGGTATGCGATTTTTATTACTTCACAGATAATTTCCAAATTTCTGTACCCAAGCTCCACCCCACAAACACCTTTTTGACACACAAAATATCAAATTTCTACACGTGCTTTTTTAGACTCGAAATAAAAGAAATCAACCAGGCGCGCATACGAAGCAGTAGGTATGCGATTTTTGTTAGTTCACAGGAAATTTCCAAATTTCTGATATTTGGAACTGTTCTGTGAACTAATAAAAATCCCATACCTACTCGAAGTAGTAGGTATGCGATTTTTATTAGTTCACAGAATATTTCCAAATTTCTGTACCCAAGCTCCGCCCCACAAACACCTTTTCAACATCAAAATATCCAATTCCTGCAAGTGCTTTTTTGAACTCGAGGTAAATAAAATCAACCAGGCGCGCATACGAAGCAGTAGGTATGCGATTTTTATTAGTTCACAGAATATTTCCAAATTTCTGTACCCAAGCTCCAACCCACAAACACCTTTTTGACACACAAAATATCAAATTTCTACACGTGCTTTTTTAGACTCGAAATAAAAGAAATCAACCAGGCGCGCATAAAAAGCAGTAGGTATGCGATTTTTGTTAGTTCACAGGAAATTTCCAAATTTCTGAAATTTGGAACTGTTCTGTGAAGTAATAAAAATCGCATACCTACTGCTTTGTATGCGCGCCTGGTTGATTTCTTTTATTTCGAGTCCAAAAAAGCACTTGTATAAATTTGATATTTTGTGTGTCAAAAAGGTGTTTGTGGGTTGGAGCTTTGGTACCGAAATTTCAAAATATTCTGTGAAGTAATAAAAATCGCATACCTATTCGAAGCAGTAGGTATGCGATTTTTATTAGTTCACAGATAATTTCCAAATTTCTGTACCCAAGCTCCACCCCACAAAAACCTTTTTGACACACAAAATATCAAATTTCTACACGTGCTTTTTTAGACTCCACCCCACAAACACCTTTTTGACACACAAAATATCAAATTTCTACACGTGCTTTTTTAGACTCGAAATAAAAGAAATCAACCAGGCGCGCATACGAAGCAGTAGGTATGCGATTTTTGTTAGTTCACAGGAAATTTCCAAATTTCTGATATTTGGAACTGTTCTGTGAACTAATAAAAATCCCATACCTACTCGAAGTAGTAGGTATGCGATTTTTATTAGTTCACAGAATATTTCCAAATTTCTGTACCCAAGCTCCGCCCCACAAACACCTTTTCAACATCAAAATATCCAATTCCTGCAAGTGCTTTTTTGAACTCGAGGTAAATAAAATCAACCAGGCGCGCATACGAAGCAGTAGGTATGCGATTTTTATTAGTTCACAGAATATTTCCAAATTTCTGTACCCAAGCTCCAACCCACAAACACCTTTTTGACACACAAAATATCAAATTTCTACACGTGCTTTTTTAGACTCGAAATAAAAGAAATCAACCAGGCGCGCATAAAAAGCAGTAGGTATGCGATTTTTGTTAGTTCACAGGAAATTTCCAAATTTCTGAAATTTGGAACTGTTCTGTGAAGTAATAAAAATCGCATACCTACTGCTTTGTATGCGCGCCTGGTTGATTTCTTTTATTTCGAGTCCAAAAAAGCACTTGTATAAATTTGATATTTTGTGTGTCAAAAAGGTGTTTGTGGGTTGGAGCTTTGGTACCGAAATTTCAAAATATTCTGTGAAGTAATAAAAATCGCATACCTATTCGAAGCAGTAGGTATGCGATTTTTATTAGTTCACAGATAATTTCCAAATTTCTGTACCCAAGCTCCACCCCACAAAAACCTTTTTGACACACAAAATATCAAATTTCTACACGTGCTTTTTTAGACTCGAAATAAAAGAAATCAACCAGGCGCGCATAAAAAGCAGTAGGTATGCGATTTTTGTTAGTTCACAGGAAATTTCCAAATTTCTGAAATTTGGAACTGTTCTGTGAAGTAATAAAAATCGCATACCTACTGCTTCGTATGCGCGCCTGGTTGATTTCTTTTATTTCGAGTCCAAAAAAGCACTTGTATAAATTTGATATTTTGTGTGTCAAAAAGGTGTTTGTGGGTTGGAGCTTGGGTACAGAAATTTGGAAATATTCTGTGAACTAATAAAAATCGCATACCTACTGCTTCGTATGCGCGCCTGGTTGATTTTATTTACCTCGAGTTCAAAAAAGCACTTGCAGGAATTGGATATTTTGATGTCAAAAAGGTGTTTGTGGGTTGGAGCTTGGGTACAGAAATTTGGAAATATTCTGTGAACTAATAAAAATCGCATACCTACTGCTTCGTATGCGCGCCTGGTTAATTTTATTTATTTCGAGTCTAAAAAAGCACTTGTAGAAATTTGATATTTTGTGTGTCAAAAAGGTTTTTGTGGGGTGGAGCTTGGGTACAGAAATTTGGAAATTATCTGTGAACTAATAAAAATCGCATACCTACTGCTTCGAATAGGTATGCGATTTTTATTACTTCACAGAATATTTTGAAATTTCGGTACCAAAGCTCCAACCCACAAACACCTTTTTGACACACAAAATATCAAATTTATACAAGTGCTTTTTTGGACTCGAAATAAAAGAAATCAACCAGGCGCGCATACAAAGCAGTAGGTATGCGATTTTTATTACTTCACAGAACAGTTCCAAATTTCAGAAATTTGGAAATTTCCTGTGAACTAACAAAAATCGCATACCTACTGCTTCGTATGCGCGCCTGGTTGATTTCTTTTATTTCTAGTCCAAAAAAGCACTAGCAGAATTTTGATATTTTGTGTGTCAAAAAGGTGTTTGTGGGGTGGAGCTTGGGTACAGAAATTTGGAACTGTTCTGTGAACTAATAAAAATTCCATACCTACTGCTTCTTATGCGCGCCTGGTTGATTTCTTTTATTTCTAGTCCAAAAAAGCACTAGCAGAATTTTGATATTTTGTGTGTCAAAAAGGTTTTTGTGGGGTGGAGCTTGGGTACAGAAATTTGGAAATTATCTGTGAACTAATAAAAATCGCATACCTACTGCTTCGAGTAGGTATGCGATTTTTATTAGTTCACAGAATATTTTGAAATTTCGGTACCAAAGCTCCAACCCACAAACACCTTTTTGACACACAAAATATCAAATTTATACAAGTGCTTTTTTGGACTCGAAATAAATGAAATCAACCAGGCGCGCATACGAAGCAGTAGGTATGCGATTTTTATTAGTTCACAGAATATTTCCAAATTTCTGTACCCAAGCTCCACCCCACAAACACCTTTTTGACACACAAAATATCAAAATTCTGCTAGTGCTTTTTTGGACTAGAAATAAAAGAAATCAACCAGGCGCGCATACGAAGCAGTAGGTATGCGATTTTTGTTAGTTCACAGGAAATTTCCAAATTTCTGAAATTTGGAACTGTTCTGTGAAGTAATAAAAATCGCATACCTACTGCGTCGTATGCGCGCCTGGTTGATTTCTTTTATTTCGAGTCCAAAAAAGCACTTGTATAAATTTGATATTTTGTGTGTCAAAAAGGTGTTTGTGGGTTGGAGCTTTGGTACCGAAATTTCAAAATATTCTGTGAAGTAATAAAAATCGCATACCTACTCGAAGCAGTAGGTATGCGATTTTTATTAGTTCACAGATAATTTCCAAATTTCTGTACCCAAGCTCCACCCCACAAACACCTTTTTGACACACAAAATATCAAATTTCTACACGTGCTTTTTTAGACTCGAAATAAAAGAAATCAACCAGGCGCGCATAAAAAGCAGTAGGTATGCGATTTTTGTTAGTTCACAGGAAATTTCCAAATTTCTGAAATTTGGAACTGTTCTGTGAACTAATAAAAATTCCATACCTACTAGCAGTAGGTATGCGATTTTTGTTAGTTCACAGGAAATTTCCAAATTTCTGAAATTTGGAACTGTTCTGTGAAGTAATAAAAATCGCATACCTACTGCTTCGAATAGGTATGCGATTTTTATTACTTCACAGAATATTTTGAAATTTCGGTACCAAAGCTCCAACCCACAAACACCTTTTTGACACACAAAATATCAAATTTATACAAGTGCTTTTTTGGACTCGAAATAAAAGAAATCAACCAGGCGCGCATACAAAGCAGTAGGTATGCGATTTTTATTACTTCACAGAACAGTTCCAAATTTCAGAAATTTGGAAATTTCCTGTGAACTAACAAAAATCGCATACCTACTGCTTCGTATGCGCGCCTGGTTGATTTCTTTTATTTCGAGTCTAAAAAAGCACGTGTAGAAATTTGATATTTTGTGTGTCAAAAAGGTGTTTGTGGGTTGGAGCTTGGGTACAGAAATTTGGAAATATTCTGTGAACTAATAAAAATCGCATACCTACTACTTCGAGTAGGTATGCGATTTTTATTACTTCACAGAATATTTCCAAATTTCTGTACCCAAGCTCCGCCCCACAAACACCTTTTCAACATCAAAATATCCAATTCCTGCAAGTGCTTTTTTGAACTCGAGGTAAATAAAATCAACCAGGCGCGCATACGAAGCAGTAGGTATGCGATTTTTATTAGTTCACAGAATATTTCCAAATTTCTGTACCCAAGCTCCAACCCACAAACACCTTTTTGACACACAAAATATCAAATTTCTACACGTGCTTTTTTAGACTCGAAATAAAAGAAATCAACCAGGCGCGCATACGAAGCAGTAGGTATGCGATTTTTGTTAGTTCACAGAATATTTTGAAATTTCGGTACCAAAGCTCCACCCACAAACACCTTTTTGGACTCGAAATAAAAGAAATCAACCAGGCGCGCATACGAAGCAGTAGGTATGCGATTTTTATTAGTTCACAGGAAATTTCCAAATTTCTGAAATTTGGAACTGTTCTGTGAAGTAATAAAAATCGCATACCTACTGCTTCGTATGCGCGCCTGGTTGATTTCTTTTATTTCGAGTCCAAAAAAGCACTTGTAGAAATTTGATATTTTGTGTGTCAAAAAGGTGTTTGTGGGGTGGAGCTTGGGTACAGAAATTTGGAAATTATCTGTGAACTAATAAAAATCGCATACCTACTGCTTCGAGTAGGTATGCGATTTTTATTAGTTCACAGAATATTTTGAAATTTCGGTACCAAAGCTCCAACCCACAAACACCTTTTTGACACACAAAATATCAAATTTCTACACGTGCTTTTTTAGACTCGAAATAAAAGAAATCAACCAGGCGCGCATACGAAGCAGTAGGTATGCGATTTTTGTTAGTTCACAGGAAATTTCCAAATTTCTGAAATTTGGAACTGTTCTGTGAACTAATAAAAATCCCATACCTACTGTTTCTTATGCGCGCCTGGTTGATTTCTTTTATTTCTAGTCCGAAAAAGCACTAGCAGAATTTTGATATTTTGTGTGTCAAAAAGGTGTTTGTGGGTTGGAGCTTTGGTACCGAAATTTCAAAATATTCTGTGAACTAATAAAAATCGCATACCTACTCGAAGTAGTAGGTATGCGATTTTTATTAGTTCACAGAATATTTCCAAATTTCTGTACCCAAGCTCCGACCCACAAACACAAAATAAAAGAAATCAACCAGGCGCGCATACGAAGCAGTAGGTATGCGATTTTTGTTAGTTCACAGGAAATTTCCAAATTTCTGAAATTTGGAACTGTTCTGTGAAGTAATAAAAATCGCATACCTACTGCTTCGTATGCGCGCCTGGTTGATTTCTTTTATTTCGAGTCCAAAAAAGCACTTGTATAAATTTGATATTTTGTGTGTCAAAAAGGTGTTTGTGGGGTGGAGCTTGGGTACAGAAATTTGGAAATTATCTGTGAACTAATAAAAATCGCATACCTACTGCTTCGAGTAGGTATGCGATTTTTATTAGTTCACAGAATATTTCCAAATTTCTGTACCCAAGCTTCACCCCACAAACACCTTTTTGACACACAAAATATCAAAATTCTGCTAGTGCTTTTTTGGACTAGAAATAAAAGAAATCAACCAGGCGCGCATACGAAGCAGTAGGTATGCGATTTTTATTAGTTCACAGAATATTTCCAAATTTCTGTACCCAAGCTCCAACCCACAAACACCTTTTTGACACACAAAATATCAAATTTATACAAGTGCTTTTTTGGACTCGAAATAAAAGAAATCAACCAGGCGCGCATACGACGCAGTAGGTATGCGATTTTTATTACTTCACAGAACAGTTCCAAATTTCAGAAATTTGGAAATTTCCTGTGAACTAACAAAAATCGCATACCTACTGCTTTTTATGCGCGCCTGGTTGATTTCTTTTATTTCGAGTCTAAAAAAGCACGTGTAGAAATTTGATATTTTGTGTGTCAAAAAGGTGTTTGTGGGGTGGAGCTTGGGTACAGAAATTTGGAAATTATCTGTGAACTAATAAAAATCGCATACCTACTGCTTCGTATGCGCGCCTGGTTGATTTCTTTTATTTCTAGTCCAAAAAAGCACTAGCAGAATTTTGATATTTTGTGTGTCAAAAAGGTGTTTGTGGGGTGGAGCTTGGGTACAGAAATTTGGAAATATTCTGTGAACTAATAAAAATCGCATACCTACTGCTTCGTATGCGCGCCTGGTTGATTTCTTTTATTTCGAGTCCAAAAAAGCATTTGTAGAAATTTGATATTTTGTGTGTCAAAAAGGTGTTTGTGGGGTGGAGCTTGGGTACAGAAATTTGGAAATTATCTGTGAACTAATAAAAATCGCATACCTACTGCTTCGAGTAGGTATGCGATTTTTATTAGTTCACAGAATATTTCCAAATTTCTGTACCCAAGCTCCACCCCACAAACACCTTTTTGACACACAAAATATCAAACTGCTAGTGCTTTTTTGGACTAGAAATAAAAGAAATCAACCAGGCGCGCATAAGAAGCAGTAGGTATGCGATTTTTGTTAGTTCACAGGAAATTTCCAAATTCCTGAAATTTGGAACTGTTCTGTGAACTAATAAAAATTCCATACCTACTGCTTCTTATGCGCGCCTGGTTGATTTCTTTTATTTCTAGTCCAAAAAAGCACTAGCAGAATTTTGATATTTTGTGTGTCAAAAAGGTTTTTGTGGGGTGGAGCTTGGGTACAGAAATTTGGAAATTATCTGTGAACTAAAAAAAATCGCATACCTACTGCTTCGAGTAGGTATGCGATTTTTATTACTTCACAGAATATTTTGAAATTTCGTTACCAAAGCTCCAACCCACAAACACCTTTTTGACACACAAAATATCAAATTTATACAAGTGCTTTTTTGGACTCGAAATAAAAGAAATCAACCAGGCGCGCATACGAAGCAGTAGGTATGCGATTTTTATTACTTCACAGAACAGTTCCAAATTTCAGAAATTTGGAAATTTCCTGTGAACTAACAAAAATCGCATACCTACTGCTAGTAGGTATGGAATTTTTATTAGTTCACAGAACAGTTCCAAATTTCAGAAATTTGGAAATTTCCTGTGAACTAACAAAAATCGCATACCTACTGCTTTTTATGCGCGCCTGGTTGATTTCTTTTATTTCGAGTCTAAAAAAGCACGTGTAGAAATTTGATATTTTGTGTGTCAAAAAGGTGTTTGTGGGGTGGAGCTTGGGTACAGAAATTTGGAAATTATCTGTGAACTAATAAAAATCGCATACCTACTGCTTCGAGTAGGTATGCGATTTTTATTACTTCACAGAATATTTTGAAATTTCGGTACCAAAGCTCCAACCCACAAACACCTTTTTGACACACAAAATATCAAATTTATACAAGTGCTTTTTTGGACTCGAAATAAAAGAAATCAACCAGGCGCGCATACGAAGCAGTAGGTATGCGATTTTTATTACTTCACAGAACAGTTCCAAATTTCAGAAATTTGGAAATTTCCTGTGAACTAACAAAAATCGCATACCTACTGCTTCGAGTAGGTATGGGATTTTTATTAGTTCACAGAACAGTTCCAAATTTCAGAAATTTGGAAATTTCCTGTGAACTAACAAAAATCGCATACCTACTGCTTCGTATGCGCGCCTGGTTGATTTCATTTATTTCGAGTCCAAAAAAGCACTTGTAGAAATTTGATATTTTGTGTGTCAAAAATGTGTTTGTGGGTTGGAGCTTTGGTACCGAAATTTCAAAATATTCTGTGAACTAATAAAAATCGCATACCTACTCGATTTTGATGTCAAAAAGGTGTTTGTGGGGCGGAGCTTGGGTACAGAAATTTGGAAATATTCTGTGAACTAATAAAAATCGCATACCTACTACTTCGAGTAGGTATGGGATTTTTATTAGTTCACAGAACAGTTCCAAATTTCAGAAATTTGGAAATTTCCTGTGAACTAACAAAAATCGCATACCTACTGCTTCGTATGCGCGCCTGGTTAATTTCATTTATTTCGAGTCTAAAAAAGCACTTGTAGAAATTTGATATTTTGTGTGTCAAAAAGGTGTTTGTGGGTTGGAGCTTTGGTACCGAAATTTCAAAATATTCTGTGAACTAATAAAAATCGCATACCTACTGCTTTTTATGCGCGCCTGGTTGATTTCTTTTATTTCGAGTCTAAAAAAGCACGTGTAGAAATTTGATATTTTGTGTGTCAAAAAGGTGTTTGTGGGGTGGAGCTTGGGTACAGAAATTTGGAAATTATCTGTGAACTAACAAAAATCGCATACCTACTGCTTCGTATGCGCGCCTGGTTGATTTCTTTTATTTCTAGTCCAAAAAAGCACTAGCAGAATTTTGATATTTTGTGTGTCAAAAAGGTGTTTGTGGGGTGGAGCTTGGGTACAGAAATTTGGAACTGTTCTGTGAACTAATAAAAATTCCATACCTACTGCTTCTTATGCGCGCCTGGTTGATTTCTTTTATTTCTAGTCCAAAAAAGCACTAGCAGAATTTTGATATTTTGTGTGTCAAAAAGGTTTTTGTGGGGTGGAGCTTGGGTACAGAAATTTGGAAATTATCTGTGAACTAATAAAAATCGCATACCTACTGCTTCGAGTAGGTATGCGATTTTTATTAGTTCACAGAATATTTTGAAATTTCTGTACCCAAGCTCCACCCCACAAAAACCTTTTTGACACACAAAATATCAAATTTATACAAGTGCTTTTTTGGACTCGAAATAAAAGAAATCAACCAGGCGCGCATACGACGCAGTAGGTATGCGATTTTTATTACTTCAGAGAACAGTTCCAAATTTCAGAAATTTGGAAATTTCCTGTGAACTAACAAAAATCGCATACCTACTGCTTCGTATGCGCGCCTGGTTGATTTCTTTTATTTCTAGTCCAAAAAAGCACTAGCAGAATTTTGATATTTTGTGTGTCAAAAAGGTGTTTGTGGGGTGGAGCTTGGGTACAGAAATTTGGAAATATTCTGTGAACTAATAAAAATCGCATACCTACTGCTTCGTATGCGCGCCTGGTTGATTTCATTTATTTCGAGTCCAAAAAAGCACTTGTAGAAATTTGATATTTTGTGTGTCAAAAAGGTGTTTGTGGGTTGGAGCTTTGGTACCGAAATTTCAAAATATTCTGTGAACTAATAAAAATCGCATACCTACTCGAAGCAGTAGGTATGCGATTTTTATTAGTTCACAGATAATTTCCAAATTTCTGTACCCAAGCTCCACCCCACAAAAACCTTTTTGACACACAAAATATCAAAATTCTGCTAGTGCTTTTTTGGACTAGAAATAAAAGAAATCAACCAGGCGCGCATAAGAAGCAGTAGGTATGGAATTTTTATTAGTTCACAGAACAGTTCCAAATTTCTGTACCCAAGCTCCACCCCACAAACACCTTTTTGACACACAAAATATTAAAATTCTGCTAGTGCTTTTTTGGACTAGAAATAAAAGAAATCAACCAGGCGCGCATACGAAGCAGTAGGTATGCGATTTTTGTTAGTTCACAGGAAATTTCCAAATTTCTGAAATTTGGAACTGTTCTGTGAAGTAATAAAAATCGCATACCTACTGCTTCGTATGCGCGCCTGGTTGATTTCTTTTATTTCGAGTCCAAAAAAGCACTTGTATAAATTTGATATTTTGTGTGTCAAAAAGGTGTTTGTGGGTTGGAGCTTTGGTACCGAAATTTCAAAATATTCTGTGAAGTAATAAAAATCGCATACCTACTCGAAGCAGTAGGTATGCGATTTTTATTAGTTCACAGATAATTTCCAAATTTCTGTACCCAAGCTCCACCCCACAAAAACCTTTTTGACACACAAAATATCAAAATTCTGCTAGTGCTTTTTTGGACTAGAAATAAAAGAAATCAACCAGGCGCGCATAAGAAGCAGTAGGTATGGAATTTTTATTAGTTCACAGAACAGTTCCAAATTTCTGTACCCAAGCTCCACCCCACAAACACCTTTTTGACACACAAAATATCAAAATTCTGCTAGTGCTTTTTTGGACTAGAAATAAAAGAAATCAACCAGGCGCGCATACGAAGCAGTAGGTATGCGATTTTTGTTAGTTCACAGGAAATTTCCAAATTTCTGAAATTTGGAACTGTTCTGTGAACTAATAAAAATCGCATACCTACTGCTTCGAGTAGGTATGCGATTTTTATTAGTTCACAGAATATTTTGAAATTTCGGTACCAAAGCTCCAACCCACAAACACCTTTTTGACACACAAAATATCAAATTTCTACAAGTGCTTTTTTGGACTCGAAATAAATGAAATCAACCAGGCGCGCATACGAAGCAGTAGGTATGCGATTTTTATTAGTTCACAGAATATTTCCAAATTTCTGTATCCAAGCTCCACCCCACAAACACCTTTTTGACACACAAAATATCAAAATTCTGCTAGTGCTTTTTTGGACTAGAAATAAAAGAAATCAACCAGGCGCGCATACGAAGCAGTAGGTATGCGATTTTTGTTAGTTCACAGGAAATTTCCAAATTTCTGAAATTTGGAACTGTTCTGTGAAGTAATAAAAATCGCATACCTACTGCGTCGTATGCGCGCCTGGTTGATTTCTTTTATTTCGAGTCCAAAAAAGCACTTGTATAAATTTGATATTTTGTGTGTCAAAAAGGTGTTTGTGGGTTGGAGCTTTGGTACCGAAATTTCAAAATATTCTGTGAACTAATAAAAATCGCATACCTGCTCGAAGCAGTAGGTATGCGATTTTTATTAGTTCACAGATAATTTCCAAATTTCTGTACCCAAGCTCCACCCCACAAAAACCTTTTTGACACACAAAATATCAAATTTATACAAGTGCTTTTTTGGACTCGAAATAAAAGAAATCAACCAGGCGCGCATACGACGCAGTAGGTATGCGATTTTTATTACTTCACAGAACAGTTCCAAATTTCAGAAATTTGGAAATTTCCTGTGAACTAACAAAAATCGCATACCTACTGCTTCGTATGCGCGCCTGGTTGATTTCTTTTATTTCTAGTCCAAAAAAGCACTAGCAGAATTTTGATATTTTGTGTGTCAAAAAGGTGTTTGTGGGGTGGAGCTTGGGTACAGAAATTTGGAAATATTCTGTGAACTAATAAAAATCGCATACCTACTGCTTCGTATGCACGCCTGGTTGATTTCATTTATTTCGAGTCCAAAAAAGCACTTGTAGAAATTTGATATTTTGTGTGTCAAAAAGGTGTTTGTGGGTTGGAGCTTTGGTACCGAAATTTCAAAATATTCTGTGAACTAATAAAAATCGCATACCTACTCGAAGCAGTAGGTATGCGATTTTTATTAGTTCACAGAACAGTTCCAAATTTCAGAAATTTGGAAATTTCCTGTGAACTAACAAAAATCGCATACCTACTGCTTCGTATGCGCGCCTGGTTGATTTCTTTTATTTCTAGTCCAAAAAAGCACTAGCAGAATTTTGATATTTTGTGTGTCAAAAAGGTGTTTGTGGGGTGGAGCTTGGGTACAGAAATTTGGAACTGTTCTGTGAACTAATAAAAATTCCATACCTACTGCTTCTTATGCGCGCCTGGTTGATTTCTTTTATTTCTAGTCCAAAAAAGCACTAGCAGAATTTTGATATTTTGTGTGTCAAAAAGGTTTTTGTGGGGTGGAGCTTGGGTACAGAAATTTGGAAATTATCTGTGAACTAATAAAAATCGCATACCTACTGCTTCGAGTAGGTATGCGATTTTTATTAGTTCACAGAATATTTTGAAATTTCGGTACCAAAGCTCCAACCCACAAACACCTTTTTGACACACAAAATATCAAATTTATACAAGTGCTTTTTTGGACTCGAAATAAAAGAAATCAACCAGGCGCGCATACGAAGCAGTAGGTATGCGATTTTTATTACTTCACAGAACAGTTCCAAATTTCAGAAATTTGGAAATTTCCTGTGAACTAACAAAAATCGCATACCTACTGCTTCGTATGCGCGCCTGGTTGATTTCTTTTATTTCTAGTCCAAAAAAGCACTAGCAGAATTTGGTACCGAAATTTCAAAATATTCTGTGAACTAATAAAAATCGCATACCTACTCGAAGTAGTAGGTATGCGATTTTTATTAGTTCACAGAATATTTCCAAATTTCTGTACCCAAGCTCCGACCCACAAACACAAAATAAAAGAAATCAACCAGGCGCGCATACGAAGCAGTAGGTATGCGATTTTTGTTAGTTCACAGGAAATTTCCAAATTTCTGAAATTTGGAACTGTTCTGTGAAGTAATAAAAATCGCATACCTACTGCTTCGTATGCGCGCCTGGTTGATTTCTTTTATTTCGAGTCCAAAAAAGCACTTGTAGAAATTTGATATTTTGTGTGTCAAAAAGGTGTTTGTGGGGTGGAGCTTGGGTACAGAAATTTGGAAATTATCTGTGAACTAATAAAAATCGCATACCTACTGCTTCGAGTAGGTATGCGATTTTTATTAGTTCACAGAATATTTTGAAATTTCGGTACCAAAGCTCCACCCCACAAACACCTTTTTGACACACAAAATATCAAATTTCTACAAGTGCTTTTTTGGACTCGAAATAAATGAAATCAACCAGGCGCGCATACGAAGCAGTAGGTATGCGATTTTTATTAGTTCACAGAATATTTCCAAATTTCTGTACCCAAGCTCCACCCCACAAACACCTTTTTGACACACAAAATATCAAAATTCTGCTAGTGCTTTTTTGGACTAGAAATAAAAGAAATCAACCAGGCGCGCATACGAAGCAGTAGGTATGCGATTTTTGTTAGTTCACAGGAAATTTCCAAATTTCTGAAATTTGGAACTGTTCTGTGAACTAATAAAAATTCCATACCAGTAGGTATGCGATTTTTGTTAGTTCACAGGAAATTTCCAAATTTCTGAAATTTGGAACTGTTCTGTGAAGTAATAAAAATCGCATACCTACTGCTTCGTATGCGCGCCTGGTTGATTTCTTTTATTTCTAGTCCAAAAAAGCACTTGTATAAATTTGATATTTTGTGTGTCAAAAAGGTGTTTGTGGGTTGGAGCTTTGGTACCGAAATTTCAAAATATTCTGTGAAGTAATAAAAATCGCATACCTACTCGAAGCAGTAGGTATGCGATTTTTATTAGTTCACAGAATATTTCCAAATTTCTGTACCCAAGCTCCATCTCACAAACACCTTTTTGACACACAAAATATCAAATTTCTACACGTGCTTTTTTGGAATAGAAATAAAAGAAATCAACCGGGCGCGCATACGAAGCAGTAGGTATGCGATTTTTGTTAGTTCACATGAAATTTCCAATTTTCTGAAATTTGGAACTGTTCTGTGAACTAATAAAAATCCCATACCTACTGCTTCTTATGCGCGCCTGGTTGATTTCTTTTATTTCGAGTCTAAAAAAGCACGTATAGAAATTTGATATTTTGTGTGTCAAAAGGTGTTTGTGGGGTAGAGCTTGGGTACAGAAATTTGGAAATATTCTGTGAACTAATAAAAATCGCATACCTACTGCTTCGTATGCGCGCCTGGTTGATTTCTTTTATTTCGAGTCCAAAAAAGCACTTGTAGAAATTTGATATTTTGTGTGTCAAAAAGGTGTTTGTAGGGTGGAGCTTGGGTACAGAAATTTGGAAATATTCTGTGAACTAAAAAAATCGCATACCTACTGCCTTCGTAAACACGTCTGGTTGAGTAGGGCATACTAACTTTAGCTTAAAAAATTGGCAATGTATTAAAAGTCAATATTACTGTGAAACGACGTTTGCATTTTAAAGTTTTAAGCATTAAAAAAATCGGATATACTTCTAAGCCCTAGAAAAGCAAAACACCCTATGCAAAGTTTTGGTAGCTAAAAACAGAAGTGGTTATTCTATAGATTGAGTTGTTTCCACAAAATGTCCTCATTAAAGTATTTCATTTAGTTAAGAATCCTTAAATTTGAATAAGTAATCCTTATTTCAATGAAAAAAACTTATAATAGATTTTTATTTTATTTCAGAGTTGCCATCCAACAAAACCGATCCTTTCGGACATTCTAATGGCTTCGATATTCGCCCAGATGGTATATGAGTGTCTATTCTTCGGTCGGCTCGACTTTAGTGGTAAAACTGATAGATTGATTGAACAAAAAGCTGAAATGATATGGAAAGCCAGTGCGAATTTAGGTACCTATAGATATCGGAGCAATAGAGAAACATTTCAAAACCGCCTTCCTCATTTCAGGTAAAACATCAACTTGTCGAAAAAGACGAAGATAGCGAATATTCCAAGCCAGTTGCATTCCATCTTAAAGATGTCAATGACAAGTCGATATAGCGAGTGAGAGTTTTCAAATGGAATTCCAGCCATATCCTGAAACGGCTGAATATGATAAATCTTAAGTACTTACTAAATACTTGGATGAATATGTTCCCGTATCGAACAGGATTGGACGAGGAACTCAAAGGTTCAATTAAATAACCTGCGATCCGGAAAATTGTCTAAAACGAAGAAATTCGTTGAGATAAACCAGATTAATTTGGCGGACGATGATAAGTTTATTATTGTCATGGATCCAATGCAAATTCGTACATTTGTTTTTTTTTCAATAAAATGCTGAAAAACTATTGGAATTTTTAAGCTCTTGTTTGTTTTTTATTTCAAATTTGTGTACGCTTTTTTGGACTAGAAATAAAAGAAATATACCAGGCGAGCATGCATGGCAGTAGGTATTTAATTCTGTTAGCTCCCAGAAAATTTTCAAAGTTATGTACACAAGCTGCACCCACAAACTGTTGAAATTGAATGTAAAACCACTTAAACACTTTGTCGAAATAATTTTATAGTACGAGTATTCTATCGACTTTTTTATCAAATGGTATCAATAAATTATTCTATTTTCTGTTCTTCAATCAAACGGACGTGTTTGTATTTAAGTATCTTTCTGGAAACCACCAGTTTTCTTCAGGTTATGGGCCCAGAAGAACGCAAAAAGTCCCTAACGAAAAATAAATAGAAGACGTATTTTTTTGAAGAATATTTTTGAGAAAACATTTTTTTTTTAATTAAAATAAAAACGGGTTTATCTTCTCAAATAATAATTTAGGATGGCTCACACAGGACTGCCTTCAATAGAAAAACTAAGAGGTCGTGAGAATTACGACTCATGGAAATTTTCTGTCCAAGCATATTTAGATCTAGAAGATTTGTGGATATGCGTTGAATCGGATGGAGAAAAAGACGTAAAAAAGGTAGCCAAAACTAGAGCGAAAATTATTTTGCTAGTTGAACCTGTAAATTACGTACACATCCAATCAACTACAACGGCGAAGGAAGCGTGGGATAATCTACAGAAGGCTTTCCAGGACAATGGTCTAACGCGCAGAGTAGGACTGCTGAAGAAACTTATAACGACAAGACTGGAAATCATCTGCAGAAGATAATGTCAATTCCATAGTCACTACAGCTCATACGCTCAATGGCGTTGGGTTAACAGCGAGTGAGGAATGGGTTGGAACAATTTTGCTCGCAGGTTTATCAGATGAATATAAACCTATGATCATGGGCATAGAAAGTTCTGGCGTACCCATTACTGGTGATGCAATAAAGACAAAAATCCTTCAAGATGTAAAAGAAGAAGATGACACCAATACGGTTGCTTTTTATGGGCGCAGTGGCCCACGAAAGCAAATAAAAAAGAAGAGCCTAAGTAATAAAAGCGGTAGTAGTGGCAACGGCGGTGGAAACACATGACCTAGATGTTTTCAGTGCAATAATCATGGACATTTTGCACGAGACTGTCCATCGAAGCAGCAGAACAACAAAAGAATTCAAGGTAATTCTAACGTTTTGTACACATCTTTCGCTGTCTCCTCAGTGCAACCTGGTGAATGGTACATTGACAGCGGAGCGTCTGCTCATATGTGTACAGATTCAAGCTTATTGTCGGATGTTAGCTAAAAGTGAAGTTGTGGTTGCTAACACCATGAGATTAACTGTACAGAATACTGGGAATGTGTATTTGACATGGCAAAAGTTGAAAATGTTTTATATATACCAGAGCAATGCGCAAATCTTTTGTCAGTTAGTCTTCTTAGAAAGAAGAACAAAGTTGTTTTCGATGCCAATGGCTGTCGAATTTATAATTCGGAAAAAAATCTCATTGTTACAGCTTCTCTCGATGGAGAACTTTTTAAGTTGGACAAACCAGTTCAAGATCGATGTTTTGTTGGAAACAATTATGGCACAGAAGGTTAGGACATCTTAACATGGCAAATGTCCAAATGCTGAGCGATCGTTTTGGACGAAATAAAAAGTTTCCAATTCTCGACAAATTGAATTGTGAAGTGTGTCTCAAAGGAAAGCAATGTCGACTTCCATTCAATCACAAAGGACATAGAGCGACTGAAGTACTTGGAGTAATTCATTCTGATCTGTGTGGTCCATTTTGGTGTTCGTTAAACATTTGTTTATTTTTTGAAATCAAAACACGAAACGATGGCTCGTTTTGCAGAATTTAAGGCCCTCGTAGAAAATCAATGCAATACATCTATAAAAGTCTTACATACAGATAACGGATCCGAGTACTGCAATAAAACGTTTCAAACATTATTAAAAAAAATGGTATATGTCATCGTACATCAGCGCCGTATACTCCAGAGCACAACGGATTAATAGATCGCATGAACCGGACAATTATCGAGAAAGCGAGGTGTATGTTAATAGATTCGAGTTTGCCAAAAAGCTTCTGGGCCGAAGCGGTTTCAACGGCAGTTCACATAATAAACCGATCACCATGTAGATCATCGCTTCAAATGGTTCCTGAAGAGGCTTGGTCAGGAAAGTAGCCTGATATGAATCATTTGCGTGCTTTTGGATGTAAGGCAATGGTTCATATTCCAAAAGAGCTACGCAAAAAGTTAGATCCGAAATCCGAAGCTTGCATATTTGTTGGATACTGTGAAGATTCACATAACTATCGATTATTTCATCCAACAAAAAAAAGAATCATCAGATGTCATATTTTTCGAAGATGAACAAATATTATCCAAAGAAATTAATCAAAGTTATGATTTGTTTTATTTTCCTGAAATTATAGACGATGATGATTCAGTGGGGGAAGACGACATTTCGAATGAACCAAGTGAAGAAGAAAACATTCCACGATTGATGTCAGATACAAATGTGTCGAGCGAATCAAATGAAGATATACACATTCCAAATTCGAATTCAAAAGCTAACAAAACATCAATTGAAGTTTCAAGGAAAAGTCAGCGTATTTCGAAGCCATTTAAAAGGGATGAATTTATTACGTATTCAGTGACAACAGGTGAGTTACATGATCCTTTTAATTTAAAAGAAGCCCTTGAAAGAGCTGATTCCGAATTGTGGCGGCAAGCTATGCAAGAAGAGATAGATTCTTTGAAAGAAAACAAAACCTGGAATCTTGTAGATTTGCCTGTTGATAAAAGAGCTATCAACTGCAAATGGGTATTTAAGACTAAACGTGATACCGAAGGCAAGATTTCTAGATACAAAGCCCGTTTGGTTGTGAAAGGTTGCGCTCAAAGAAAGGGGATGAAGATTATGAAGAGACTTTCTCCCCAGTAGTGAGATATAGCACCATTCGATTTTTATTTTCTCTAGCTGCCCAATTTGACCTTGACATTGACCAAATCGATGCAGTATCTGCTTTCCTTCAGGGAGATCTAAATGACAATTTATATATGCTACAACCAGAAGGTTTCTCCGACAACACTGGCAAGGTATGCCATTTGAAGAAATCGATATAAGGGTTGAAACAAGCCAGTCGGTTGTGGAACCAAAAGCTCGATACATTTTTGATAAAATATGGGCTTAAGAAATCAAAAATAGATCCATGTGTTTATTTTTCTGGTGAAGATTTAAATTATATAATTGTAGCAGTAGATGATCTTTTAATTTTTACTAAGAATATTGAGGTCAAAAATAAATTAAAGTATTATCTTAATAATAATTTTAAAATGAAAGATATGGGTGAAGCACGATTTGTCCTCGGCATACAAATTCATCGTAATCGTTCAAAAGGTACAATTTACATTGATCAAGAACGTTACATCAACGATATACTAACGCGTTTCAATATAAGTGACTGTAATCCTGCTAGCACACCCATGGATTCTAATCAGAAACTAACCAAGTTAATGTGCCCACAAACAGAAGAAGAAAAGAAGGAAATGATGCAGATTCCATATCAGGAAGCAGTTGGTAGCATTATGTTTGCTGCACAGGTATCTAGACCAGATGTTAGCTTTGCAGTAAGTAATGTATCAAGATTCAATAACTGCTATGGAAAAGCTCATTGGACAGCGGTTAAACGTATTCTTCGATACTTGAAGGGTACAACAGATGCTAAATTGGAATTCTCGAAAACTAAAAATATTATGGTAGTTGGTTACTGTGATGCAGACTGGGCAAACGATGGCGATGATGGAAGATCAGTAACAGGTTACATCTTCAGATCTTGTGGAGGAGCAATATCCTGGAATACTAAAAAACAGCCCACTGTTGCTCTCTCATCAACCAAAGCTGAATACATGGCCGTTTCCGCAGCCACTCAAGAAGCTTTATGGCTTAAGGGATTACAATTAGAACTTATTCCAAGTTCTCCGAAATCAACAATAATTCACTGCGATAACAAAGGTGCAATAAGTCTTTGCATTAACAGGCGTATATCATCCCCGGACAAAACACATCGACGTTCGTCACCATTTCGTTCGAGACAAAATTGATGACGGATTAATCAATTTAAAATACATAAGTACAGCAGATATGAATGCAGACTTTCTAACAAAACCTTTGGATCTCAAGAAGCATAATTTATGTGCTAAATCAATAGGTCTCAAATTTAGTTGAATTTTACATTCAGTGGGAGTGTTGAAATTGAATGTAAAACTACTTAAACACTTTGTCGAAATAGTTTTATAGTATTCTATCGACTTTGTTATCAAATGTTATCAATAAATTATTATTCTATTTTGATAGATAAGTTAGACCTAGGTCTTAGTCACAGCTGAGTTACAATCGGGAGGAAATTGATATCACACTGCTATGACCGCGAGTTTTATGGAACTATTGCGCTATAAATCTAAGATGGAAGATAAAGGTCCAAGCATAATTTTCTTGAATAATTCCACATTCATGTGATATTGCAAAAAAAAATGAAGTTCTAGAAGCGGAATGTCAAAAGTGTGGAACTCATTCCTGGGAAACCGCGCTAGACCACTGAATAAGAAAATAGCTGAAAAGCCCTGATATAAGCAAGAGACATTTCTTCTTCGACGAAACTGAACAGTGGAGGAAAAGTGTTTACATCGTCATAGGTAACCTACGCATTGAACTCCATATTTAGTGTCTTCGATTGATGAACCATTCATGCATAATGGCCAAGTAGGAATATTTCGCTTTGGTGAGATAATAATATTTGAATAACATAACGTTTTTGATTCCCCGAATGCAATATAACAATAAGTCAAGTTCAGCGCGTTTTTCGTATTCGTCTTGGTAATTCGACACTCAAGAACGGAAAGAAGAGAGACGTTCTTTTGGAAACATGTATGAAAAGCTGAGTTCTTCGGATTACCAGTTTCAGACAAAATAATAATAATAATAAGAAGAAACAAACTCGGGTACTGAATGGAGCCTTGGGGCACGCCACCATTTATGATTGGAAATTCAGACTTAAAGCAAAGATATTAAGGACAGTATAACAACGACAAATGCATACGTATCTTCATAATAAATACATATATGTATTGAAAATGCGGATTTTTTTTTGAATAAAAACCATTAGGAGCAGAATTGAAAAAAGCTGCAAAGCATCTACACACATATCATTTTATTAATAATGAAGGTTCGAGGTAATTTATTTTCTGTTCACTGATTGATAGTTAAAATTTTGTTTTCCTCTCTTCTTGTCACGACTCATTTAGCACAGTTTTGAAATTTCGATATCAATATTTTCGCAAGGTTCACACAAATCCCAATATCAAAACAACCAGGTTAATGCAAATCAAATTAGGCAGGTGGGGAGGTGCGGATACTTAACAACAAAATATTTACAACACACGACTCATAATCCCCCACCGATTACATAAACAAATTTAAAATGAAAAATATTTTGTAATTAACATTTTGTTTGGTATAACACTGCTTTTGGTTAATTTCCGGTGTGCAAGGATTAACTCATTTTTTTTGCACGTGTGTCTGTGAGGGAAGTAGAGTTTTTGTATTCTACAAAAAAAAAAAAAAAAAACTTCGAGGTCGAGTATTTCATTTATTATGCATTCATGCATCACATTTAATGGAATTATAAGCCATAGCTCAGTGACCCACAAATAACAGGAAGTTGTTGTGTGTAATGATTATGTGGTTCAATGGAAAGTTCAAATTAAATTTTGAAAACATTTCCACAGAGATTTACGTACCAATATGCCTGGTATTTAGTTACCTATACCTTCAATAAAATGTCAGAAAAACAAATTAACTAAAACGTTGTATGTATCACAAAAAAAACTAACGCAATTGTTTGGAAATTAAAAAGTTTTACTGAAAGAGAAATTGTGTTTTAGCATTCTACTCCCCCCCACCCCTCCCATATTGTATCCCATAAAAATTAACATAACATAAATCCTTTAGTATATACATAACAATTAGTTAGTCATCCATAAAAAAATAATTACTCTACACTAATATAACACAAAAATTAAATGAATCATCAATTTAAATAGCATTATTGTTTGTATTATTAATTTTAACATTTGATTTTAATTTTTTTTCATAAAGTTGATCCGTTTAATTAATACGTCACTTTTTATAACTTCACCTTATAATTGATTTCATAATCATTGTATGGATAGGACTTGTTTAAACGTTATGTTTTTGACGTAGGTGTGCTTGAAATTGGAAATTTATATGACCCACCAATGATAACTAAAATGTACTTTGTGGTACTTATAAATAAAATGCACGACTGGATCGTACGAACTTGCTCTTGTAGCTCACAACTTGACTAACCATTGAGGTTTAAATAAGAATATATCAAAAAAAAAATCAAAAATCGTTGGAGCGGTTTTTTAATAAATTTTTGTATAAAATTTTGAAAACATTTTTAGAAAAAAAAACTTGAAACCCCATTTTGAAGATATTATTAATATACATATAAAATTAAAATTTCAAAAAAATTCTGACTAGTTTTTGAAAAAACGATTTTTAAAAAAAAATTTTATTTATTTTTTAAAATTCGAAAAACTTTTTTTTTGAAAATTTTCGTATCAAGTTTTATTAACAATTTTAGGCACCATTTGTATAAAAAAAAATTATTTTAATCGGTTCATCCAATATTGAGAGAGTCGAAAATATGAAAAGTGGTTCAATGGCAAGTACCGTTTATAAGTACGCAAAAAAAAAACATTTGTATACTTAAATGTGGACTGTACTAATTTAGGACCACACACATTTTTTTTAAATTCTTGTAGCCGTTTTCGAAAAATAAATTTCTTTCTTAACGTTTTTTTTAACATTTGTATGGGAGGTACCGTTGTTTTTTATCTTAGGAATATAGTTTTTTTAACTGTTCAAGATAATGTCAAAAAACTACCATATACGAAGTTTCGCAAAAATCCATTAAGTCGTTTTCGAAAGTTTGAGTTTTCAACAAAAAAAAAGTTTTTTTTTTTAATTTCCAGAAAAAAATATTTTTGAAAAATGTTGGCTTACAATAAATAGTGTTTACACTTTTCATGAGCTTCTGCACTTTAAAAAAAAATCAAATTAACCGTTTTCCACAAAATCGAAAACAAAAAAAAAACGGTACTACTAGAGGTACCAAAAGTAACAATTTTTTTCCAAAACAAAAATTACTAAAATGTTCCCTTTTGTTTGGTTAATGAACTGATTTTTTTTTATAAAAATCGTTGGAGCCGTTTTCGAGAAAAATAAGTTTTTTTTATTTTTGGCCAGAAAAAAATGTATGGGAGCTACTGCTATTTGTCGTCTTAAAAAAAATGAAAAAAACCAACAAACAATCTATACCAAGTTTGAAGCAAATACATCCAACCGTTTAGGCTGCAGACTCGCGGGCACACAGACAGACAGACAGAATTGGGGGAACCACTTTTTGGTGTTCTCTATGATCGTAATGTCATGTTTGATTGTTAGATTTTTTTTTTGCACGAATCCATAACTTGCCTTAAAGTACCTATAATCGCAAGTAAAAAATGTGTTTAGTTTTCAACAATAAATACAAATCGAAAAACCCAACTTGAGGTAGCTAAGAATCAAACATATTCTATTTAACAAATATTGTGATAAGAGTGAGTATGGAAAATTAGGTTATCCTCCTCGCAATCCTTTTTTTTTGAAAATTTAAATATGTATGTTATATTATTTATCTAGGGAGGGAACAATTTTTATCGGTATATCAAATAGTGAGAAAGTCGAAAATACAAGGACTTGTTCTCCATAGAAATAAAAAAAAAAATCAACCGTTTTCTACTAGAGGTATGCACCACCACAAACAACCATTTCTTCTTCTTCGTCAAAAAAAAAACTTTACGAAAAAGTTCCATTAATGAACTGATTTTTATTTGCGATATTATATGTATGGCAAGTTTTACATTTTCAAAAAAAATCGAACTCGAGATTTTAATGCAACTTGACACTATGAACACAAAAAAATCGGAATTTTTAAGACCATCGTTTTCGTCTTCGCTAGCATCGTAATGTCATCTTTGATTGTTATCTAAAAACTTTTTTTTCGACGAAGGCATAACTTGCCTTATAATAACTATAATCTCAAGCAAAAAAGCGTGGGCACTACTTTGGATTTTGGATATAGTCTACATTTGGTCTAAAAATATTTTTACATATTTTGTTATTAACGGCACCTGCCATACAACCATGGTAGATAATAATAATTGCTTTGTTCGATTATCTCATTAACGCGTCGTTCGGTTTCGATCAATTTTTTTGTATAGGAGATCCGTCAAATTCTAAATAATACTACATACAAAAATGTTTGAAAAATATTTTAGATGTTTTAAATTAATTGTTTCGAAAACGGGTGAAAGATTTTTTCGTAACTCAGTTTTTAAATGTGTATTAGTAAAGACATAGGTACCTAATAAAATTTTTTTTAGAAACAAAATAAAAAAATTTAGAAAATTAATAAAAAATTAAGTAAAAAAAAGATTAATAATATATTGAGCTGTTTCGACTAAAAATCGTGTTCTTTAAGATGTGATCAAATATAAGAGCAACTACGTGCGATCGAGTGCATTTATTTTTTGTTTTTATAAAAATCATTGAAGCCGTTTTTGATAAAAATAAGTTTTACTTTTTTGGCACATTTAATTTCATGTTAAGCACCCAAATTTTAAAATATTAAGTCTTTTTCTTTTTAATTTTGTGTATGCTTATACAAAATTTCTTAATTTTTTTCCAAACAAATATTTAGTATGATTATTATAAGTATTTAATAATAAAAATTTAAAAACTGAATTTAAACAAAAATCGTCCACCTCAAAAATGTTTTTTTTTAAATCGAAAAAAAAAATATTTTTCAAAAATTTTGGGACGCAGTATTATTAACTATTCGAAAAGCCTACTATATACAAATTTTCGAAATCCGTCAAGCCGTTTATTAGAAAGTCGAAAATAAAAAAAAATTGGTTGTATGACAGGTACGCAGTAAATAACAAAATATGTAAAGAAAATGTTGGACCCAAATGTAGACTATACCTAAAGTAGTACATAGATTTTTTTTAATGAAAATCGGTAGGGCTATTTTCGAGATAAATAAGATGGTAGAAAATATTGGATGGCAAGCACCGTTATTTTTACTTACAAAACTACATCAGTTACGACTCCTCGTAAATGGCTATTGAAGAATCGATCTACCACAAAATAAACGCGAGGCATGTGATGACTGACAAAGTGATCGCCCTAACCGCTGTATTTTAAAAAAAAATTGCGTGTTAAAATACGTTTTGTTTGACTAAGCATTACTCTGAAGCCTGAACTATACTTCAAGAGTTTATTTTTAAAGTCAACTTAACCCATGCTATGGCTCAAATCCAGCAGGATCAATGGGCAAGAGGCGTTGAAAATCTGGCCTCTAGAATCCGTGAAATCGAGTAAGGCTGTGACGAATATAACGGGTGATTTTTTTGCTACTTGGTTTTTGACGTTTATATTTTTGACAGATCACACATGACAAATTCCACGAACATTTGACATTTCGATTCAGTATTGTTTGCCATTTCATCATGAATAGACTTACGCCTGAACAACGTTTGCAAATTATTGAAATTTATTATCAAAATTCGTGCTCTGTGAAAAATGTGTTTCGCAAGCTACGTCCGTTTCAGCGACGAGGCTCATTTTTGGCTAAATGGATACGTGAATAAGCAGAATTGCCGTATTTGGAGTGAAGAGCAGCAAGAGGCAATTCAGCAACTACCAATGCATCCCGAAAAATGCACTGTTTGGTGCGGCTTATGGGCAGGCGGCATCATTGGGCCGTACTTCTTCAAGGATGATGAAGGCCGCAGGGTTACGGTCAATGGAGAAAGGTACCGTTCGATGATAACAGATTTTTTTTTGCCGAAAATGCAAGAATTGAACTCGGTCGACATGTGGTTCCAACAGGACGGTGCCACATGCCACACTGCACGCGAAACCATGCATCAATTGAGAGGCGAATTTGGTGAGCAGTTGATCTCACGTTTTGGCGCAGTCAATTGGCCACCAAAATCATGTGATTTGACCCCGTTAGACTATTTTTTGTGGGGCTATGTTAAGTCTATTGTCTATGGGGACAAGCCAAACACGATTGCTGCCTTGGAAGCCAACATTGAACGCGTCATTGGTGAGATTCCGGCCGAAATGTGTGAAAAAGTTTGCCAAAATTGGACCTTCAGAATGGACCACTTGAAGCGTAGCCGCGGGCAAGATTTAAGTGAAATTATTTTTAAAAAGTAAATGGCAGAAATTGATTTATCGATCCAAATAAAAATTTCATTCACTTTTTACAAGTTTCTGTGTTTTTTTTTGAATTTACAAAACCCAAGCTCTTAAAAAATCACCGTTTACAATGCATTAGGACCTTCAAATACAAAAAATATTTGGTGAATACCTCACATATATTTTGCTTAATTCCACTTCAACATCAACCCGCTCGTATTAGAAAACCCTTTTTTTTCACTTATTTTATAAAATCAGCTATATTAATGCACCCATTGATTCAACTTTAGGCGTTTTTTACCCTCTTTTATCCTATTATTTGAATTTCAAAAAGTTGTTTCAAGTCACCATTTTAATAAAACAAAAAATCCTTTAATAGCATTTGGACTTAAGGAAACCGTGAAAAAGGATCAAACTTGTGCTTAACTTTGCTGTCGCATTTACAGTAAAAAAGGCAAATTTTACTTCTTTTATTTATTTTCAATTTTCTTTAAAAAAAATCATACTGAGCCAAATGGCACATGACATAAATTTCTTTCCTTTTTTTGCACCATATAAACAGGACATGCCCTTAACAACAATTTAAAATCAAAGCAAAAGCTCCAACATCTGTATATATGAAATTGTTTAACAAACAAAAAAAAATCTCACCTACGATTATCAGAAAGTAGACCACTTAAATCTCACACTTAACACGAGAAAATGCCTTTTTTTCTAAGTCCTCCCAGACTTCTTGCTGCTGTATACACTTTAAACATCCGATTTTTGTACAGAAGAGTATTTTGTCGCTCCCAGGCAAGGATATTAAACGAAGGGAGCAAAAAAGGAGAACACTTTAACACTTTCAGTGTTTTGAAGAGATTTTGTTGTTCCTCATTTAAATGTCCTTTGTTCTTCTGCTCCAGGAACATCCTTTCCGTCAATGTCCTTTATCTCACTTTATCGCTCTCCCTCTCTTTGATGATAAGTGGACGAAGGGAAGGAAAGGAATTTGCTGCTGGCGAATAATGTCAACAGAAAATTCCCATTGGCACAATTTAAACAGATTTCTCTTGTTATATTTGTTGGTGTTTTTTTTTTTCTTTTGTTTTTCAACTTTCTGGGCTCTGAAATGCCATCAGGTCCGTTCTTTATCTATATAGCTGGTTTGTTTTGGAAGATATTTTTTTTTAGCTTGATTCTCAAGTGTCATAAATATATGTATGTGAAACACAGCCAACTGAAATGGTATAAGTTGGGCAATTTTAGGAAAAAAAATTCAAAAGCCCACTTGAGCCACACTAGAACTCTCTGCATTATCATTTTCATATTTTTTGAATACTCAAAAAAAACTCTCCACTTTTTAATATAACTTACTATAATGGCACACTTTTTTTCTTTTATTTAAATTAAGTATCTACCCAGGCCCAGAATACGTAAAGGTGGAAGTGCGATATGAAAGAAATACGCATATTTTTCCTAGTCCTAAAATATTTTTCAGTGAGATAATTTTTGTCCTGACTTTCCCCCCCAAAAGAATTTTTGTTCTCCTCAACAAGAAATCCAAAAAAGCTACCTTCCACCATTATTAACAAAAAAAAAAAAAACAATCCTTTTTTTCACTCGACATGTAACAACGGCTATTTTTGAAAAGGGTTACACCTCTCACTTTATATGCAAAATAGCACAAGTGGGTGCTTATTTTTCCTGTGAAAGAGGATAATAAACGAAACATTTAAGTGGAAATAAGGAGCCGTTTTTTTTTTAGAAGAGGTTATAAGGAATGATTAAGGCCATGGATAAAAACGGACAAGAAGGTGCAGCCTTATGGGATGCTGGGAATAAATTGCTTTTCAAGCATTTAGAAAAATTGTTGAAAATAATTTTTTTTTGTAGGTATGGGATGTAATATGTGCGGAAGGATAAACCTGTCAGCAGACAGCAGAAGCCAAAGGGGCCGAAAATGTCACTACCATAAGTGTGGCGAACCTTTGTTATGTTAGAGTTGGAAATTCTGAAGTACGAGTACGAGTACGTTGTAAATTGGGTGTTTCTTTTTTGACCTCCAGAAGGTTAATTTAGATTTTCCATCCCATTGTTATCCCATGTCGTGTAGTATCACTAAATACCGCTTAGTAAACTATTTAGTTCACGATTTCAAGTAAGGTACTGAGTTGATTGATGTAGAAGTTGGATCTTAACCTCTCTGCCCTGTAAAAATCCTAACATTTTCTAACAATTTTTTGATTTCTTAATGCAATTTTCTGCACGCTGATTTAAATAACGAAAATCTGCAACAAGCTTATCAATAATTAACAATCTTATTCATAAATGTATATTAGACACAGCGTAAAATTGAATTTTTACAAGCAGTTTAGATAAACGGAAAGTTGAATAGAACTTAATTAATCTGTTTTTGGTGTGTTTTAACGAATTCTATTGAAAATGAAAGTTGCTAATATGAAGCAGGAGTATATAGGTTAGGTTGAAGTGGTTGCCATAGGAAAAAAATACTGACTAACTCCGAATATAAGTGCGGTATCACACCACATGAATCTGGAGATATTGCAGGATTATAGAACGTTCGACAATTTGGAGAGGCCCAAATTTAGAAGGTTTGGAGATATTAATTCTTTGTCAATCATTTTTTACTTGCGATGCATAAGTACTATAACTATAGGTATGGCAAGTCATGAATTCGAAGAAAAAATCAAACTCGAGATTTTGATCAAACTTTACATTACGATGATAGCGAAGCCGAAAAATTGGGTCTCACAATTCTGTCGCTAAGTCAGCCTGTGTGTCTGTTTTTTTTTTTTTATAATAAAACCGCACTCAAGGGGTTTTGGCTACCCTTAACTTGACAAGCACAGTGCGAGCTTTAGGAAAATAGGGAAGGATAAAAAAAGAGATACCGATGTACATTAGTTTTGAAGTTCAGAATGTCAAAATGAGGGTGAAAATAGAGCCTGGTAAAGCATTCCACATACGTGTTGTACGACTAAAGAAAGAATCTCTGTACTTCACAGTACGTCCGAAATTGGGATCAAGGGTAAACTGATGAGCATTCCTAGAAGCGCGAGTATTACGGTTGAATTGTTTGGGGGCAGGAATGCAACTGGCTACTTCGCTAGAACACTTCTTATAAAAATAGCGATACAATAGCGAAATACATGAAACATTACGACGATGTTCGAGAGATGTAAATGTATCCACTATAGTTCTATCGCCAATCATTCTTAAAGCTCTATTTTGAATTCTGTCTAAGAGACTCAGATGAGTTTTGGGAGCTCCTGCCCAAATGTGCGAGTTATACTCCAGCTTTGGACGAACGAAGGCCATATAGATTACAGCCAGATCAGACGGGGAAAAGAATTTTTTGCATCTTCGAAGAAAGCCCAAACATTTTGCAGCTTTTTTGGGGACATCAAATATGTGTTCATTCCACAAGACGTGGTCTGTGATGCACATGCCAAGGACTGAAAGCTGATCGGTTTCTTCAATGCAAGTGCTGCTCAAGGATAGCGGCATGGGGGGGTGGATTCTGCTTTAACGACAGAAGACAGCACTGAGTTTTTGAAGGATTAAATTCTACACGGTTTTTAATTCCCCATTGGACAATGCTGTCAAGATCAGAATTTAATGAGCTTATCATACGCTGCCGTTGCAGTTGCACATCTGAAGAACAAGGAGGTGCATCTGAAAACGAATATGAAAAGCTGAGAGTACTATCGTCAGCAAAACAATTGATTGGATTAGAAGGTCCAGATAAGAGATCATTAATACAAATGAGAAAAAGGGTCGGAGACAATACGTAGCCCTGGGGCACACCAGCATTTATTTTGTGAATATCAGACTTGAAACCGTCCAATACAACTTGTATTGAACGGTTCGAAAGGTAATTTCTAATCCAACGAAGAAGATATTCATCGATACCAAATGCACGCATTTTCGATAAGAGAGCTTGATGCCAAACTCTATCAAATGCTTTTGTAATATCAAGCGCAATAATCTTACTTTCTCCAAAACGATGTAAAGATTTGTGCCACTGTTCGGTGAGATATACCATCAGATCACCAGTGGACCTATTGCTACGAAAGCCATACTGCCGGTCATTAAAGAGCTTTCGTTCTTCAAGATATTTCTTGAGCTGATAATTAACCAGCGTTTCCATGACCTTGGAAAGAAGGGACGTAAGTGCAATTGGATGGTTATTAGAGGGTGAAGAAGCTGCGCCTTTTTTAGGGACAGGCTGGACAAATGCTGTTTTCCATCAACTCGTAAAGATACCTGTAGAGTAGGACAGATAGAAAAGCTTACGCTGTGGTTTTGCCAGCGTTGAAGAACATCTCTTCAGAACGATGGGAGGTATACTATCCGGGCCAGCGGATTTGTGTATGTCAAGGTCTTTGAGGACTCTAGCAAATGCACGAGTGCGAAAGAAGATTCGTCCCATAAAATCGTTTACGCCCTCAAGTACTGGAGGAGTCATAACACTTTCTGGCAGCGTCGAATTAACAGCGAACTGCGCTGCAAGCAAATTGGCTTTTTCGCGAGAACTGACAAAAGGGGTGTCATTATAGACGAGCGTTTGAACCGAAGACGAAGTTGAATTTCGAATATTTTTTACAAATGACCAAAAATTCTTACTACATTGTAGTATTTTTTGCCTTAATTGTTGGTCATGCAAAAAGTTGGTTCTACGAATGTGACCGTTGCAAGCCGCCTTTCTAGCTTGTTGAAACTGTCTCCGGTTTTCCTCGGTGGGGTTGGCTTTATAATTCCGGAAACATACTTCTCTAACCCTAATATCATCTTTACACCTCGAATCAAACCATACATTTTCTTTCGGTTTGATAAATTTCACCCTATTCGGGATAAAATTTCTCATTCCGTGAAGAATGAAATTTGTTATCATATCTGGGCTGGAGTCTACGTCAATATCGAGGAAGCATAGTGACCAGTTAAAGTTCCTGAAGAAGTTATTTAGACCGTCCAGTTGGCTTTCTCATACTGCCAAACGGTTCTCTTAGGTGACTTTTCTTTAACTGGATGTTGTTGGCATGAGAAATTTGCAGATATGACACAATGGTATGATGTGTCTAGGTGAGATAATACACTTACAGTGTATTTATTAGGGTCAGAGGTAAGAAACAAGTCTAGAGTGTTGGCGGTTTGGCCTGTAACGTCAGTTTGTCCGCGAGTCTACAGCCTAAACGATTGGATGGATTTTTTCAAACTTGGTAGGTGCATAATATTTTCTTTTTTGTAATATGCCCACAACTTTTTTTTTAGACAAAAAATAAACGGTACCTGACATATATTTTTTTGACCTAAAAGGTAAATCTTATCCTTCTCAAATACTACTTTAAAAATTTTTATAAAAAAAAATAATTTGAGAAGGGAAACCTACTTTTTGATATTTTTTTTTTTTTTTTTTTGAAAAAAATGCTTACTTTTGAAACCTCTATGATAATCAATATTTTGGTTTTGGATTTTCTGGAAACGATTCATTACATTTTTTTTATTTTGATTTTTTTGGCTTCAAAATTCTGCTCTTTTTCATTTGTTCTGCTTTTCAAAATTCTGCTTCTCTAAATTCTGTCTGTCAACAAAAAAGAAAGCAATTCTGCTTATTTTTTTTTTTAATTTTTGTTTAACTTTTTTTATTTACAAAAGCAAACGAGAAACAAAAATCAAACAAAACAATCCATTAGGTAAAATTAAGTATGAAAAAAATTACAGAAAAAAAACAAGGAAATACCAAAGAAAATAAATGTTTTTTTAAATGTGCCTAAGAACCTTAGATAGGCAATGTCGTAACTTAGATCGGTACTCATGTTTATAATTCTTTTATTTGTTATATTTTCGAAACACTTTTTATTTTTTTCTTTAATAGACACTAACTGAAGAAGTTGACCGACAAAACAAATATATTTTTTTATTAAACTCTTAAGAAAGTAAGAGTATTCTCTGAGTATTAAAAGCAGAATTTCGGCGGGCAGACTTTTGAAAAGCAGAATTTTATAAGGAGAATTTTGTTAAAAGAATTTTTACCACAGCAGAATTTTGACCCCAACCCAGTTTAAACACTTATGTAAACAAATAATTTTCCATTTTTTTTTTAAATTAAAATAAATTTTTTAACTCATTATTTTGAAAACGAATAAATCGAATTTTACGAAGCGTCATATTTAGTGGTTATTTCACATTATATACTAACACTAACAAAAAAAAACAATTTTCCTAAAATTTAACTATATGCCTGTAAGACCTTAGGTCTTTTTAAATGCAACCTGAATTGCACGGCACTAGTTTGGCACAGTGGATTTGAGAACCAGGTATTGACTGTCTCATTTTAACCCATGAGCGGCATCCAATTAAAATTGGAGGTATAGAAAAGAATGCGCCTAGCGTGGGGATCGAACCCACACGTCCTAGTTATCAATCAAGCACTTTATCCACTGCGCCATTGCCACCAATATCCACTGCGCCATTGCCACCCATACAACAACAGTATCCCCAAATATTAATATAAAAAAACGTTGAAAAACAAAAATAATTTCTCAAAAACCGCTCTAAGAATTTTTCATTAAAAATGTGTGTTTTTTTAAATTAGCGCATTCCACTTTTAATTACAAAAATATTTTATTTAGCTTAGGTAGGTATTAACGGTACTTCCCCTAAATCTACTCTTTATATTTTCGATTTTCTCGCTATTGCATGAACCTATTATTTTTTTATGCAAATACTTTCTACAAGTAAAAATAGTATATTCAAATTTTCAAAAATTTGTTTTTTTTTTGATTTTTAACAAAATTAATATTTTTTGTTTAGGAAAATCGATTTCTATGTTTGTGGTTTTTACGATATTTCCTAACTAATAAATTGTGCACCATCAAGCTTCACACACTATTATGGCATAAGTCAATCAAGCTTGAAAGACTTGAAACAAAAAATACTAAAATGTCCCAAATTAGAAGAAGTTTTTGGTCTTTTTTGAAAAAAAAAAACTATTCAGTTCCAATGCTCATCTTAAATTGGGAATTTGAAAAGCCAATTTGCTTCCAGCATAGTTGGTTGGTAATATGATGCTTCCAGAAAGTGTTGTGTATCCTTGAGACCATAAATGATTGATAGGACGAATCTTCTTTCACACTCGTGATGTGCTAAAGTCGTTAAAGAATTCGACTTGCTTATAGAAATACGATGTGCCGAATATTATCTTTACCATATAATCCTGAAGAGATGTTTTTCAATTATGACACAGCCATTACGTACGATTTGTCATCTGTCCTTAAAAATAAAGGAGATGCTCCTTCACTCTCGAACTACTGGAAAATTCAACTTACTTCCGTTTTTTCCCGAGTGATGGAAACAAAAATTATCGATGTTTTTTAAAAATATTTTTAACTTTCCCAGAGATATTGGGAAACGGGCCTCAACAGGGTTAAAAACGCAAAATTTTCTTTTGGTGCACTTGGATAGCCTACTGTCCACAAACAAATCATGTATAGACTTTGGCACATGAAGGTGAGCGAAAAGCTCTCATAGTTTTTTATTTCACTTTCAATAAAGAATTATTAAAACTACCAGAGCCCGAAACAGGTACTCATTTTTTTCAAATAAATTTATCTTTTTCAAATAGGTACATAATTTTAGATTAGGTAGCCAAATTTTGAAATACAGAATTTCGCAAAACAAATTGGCGCACACCCCAAACCCTGATGACAAATTGCAAATCGAAGATGTTTTCTTCAATGTAAGTTTTGAGGAATTATGATTTTTTAAGCGCAAGATTCCAAAAACCGCCTGGAAATTCATGTACTAAAATCTCCATCATTGCCCGAAATTTTTCAATTCTGCTACTTTTTGCAAAAGAATTATATTCTCACATATGTATTGTATATATGTACCTACCCTTCTCCTATTGTGCGGCCGATATTTCTTGACTTTCTCAGGATTTCTCTAACACTGCTTCTTCAACTATCTAACTTTCCATGAGACTAATATATAAATACACAATGTAAAGGGTCCGCCATCTAACGTTTTTTTTTTCAACTAGTGCTTATTTCGTTAATGGTAACAATTAGCTCATGTCTGATTTGACAGATAAATAGTTTTATCCTTCCGCTGAACGAATATGGTTGTGTATACGCTTGAACAACGTTGGGAAATATTGCGACATTACTTTGAAAATCATGAAAATGTTGCAGAATGTGTGCGAAAATTGCGTACGGATTTTAGAAGAAGAGAAGCACCGTCAGCTCCGTATGTTCCTTATCTTGTGAAAAAAGTGAAAGAAACTGGCATCCTCATCGATAAACCAAAGCGTGAAAAGCCAAAAACAGTTCTTTCACCCGAGAATATTGCTCCTGTGGCAGAAAGTGTGAGTGAAGCGCCATCAACATCAATTCACCGTCGTTCTCAACAATTGAACATTTCGGAGACAACATTGAGACGAATTTTGCATAAAGACCTTGGTATGACGCCATACAAAGTCCAATTGGTTCAGGAGTTGAAGCCAACTGACCATCCAATGCGATTTCGCTTCGCTAAGTGGGCCTGCGATCGACTTAGAGAAGATGCCGATTTTGCCAAAAAAAAATCATCTTTTCAGATGAAGCTCATTTTGATCTTGGCGGGTATGTAAATAAGCAAAATTGTCGCATTTGGGGCACAGAAAACCCGCACGCATACATTGAAAAGCCGATACACCCAAAACGAGTCACTGTTTAGTGCGGATTTTGGTCCAGAGACATAATTGGGCCATTTTTCCTCGAAAATGGGCAAGGAGTGGCCGTTACAGTTAATGGCGATCGTTATCGGGCCATGTTGAACGAATTTTTGTTCACAAAAATTGAAGAGGAAGATATTGGCAATATTTGCTTTCAACAGGACGGCGCTATGTGCAACACAGCCGAAGCTACACTCGATGTTTTGCACCCTGTTTTTGAAGATCGCATTATCAGCCGCAGAGCTGATGTCGTTTGGCCACCCCGGAGCTGCGATTTGACACCGTTGGACTATTATTTGTGGGGTGCCGTAAAAGATAAGTGTTACGCCGACAAGTCAGAGACAATTGACGCTTTAAAGGACAATATTCGTGAAGCCATTGGTGAAATACAGCTGCACACAATCGATAATGTGCTTAAAAATTGGAACGATTGTTTAGGCTACTGCATGGCCAGCCGAGGCAGCCATTTGAATGAATTTATTTTCCATTATTAACCGGAACGATTGTACTTTCAAATAAAAAAAGAAATTTGAGAAAATATTCAGTAGTTTTTTTTATAGCATTTTCAAAAAACAAAAAAGTTATTTGGCGGACCCTTTACCAATCACAATGATTACAGCTCATATTTTTTTTCTTCTGCTTAAAGATCATATCGAATAAACTACATTCTCATAAAATTAGTCTCAAATCTCACAAGATCCAGATCAGATGTATAACAAATATTATTGAGACATGGCCAAATTGTCAATAAAAGTGCAAAATAAATTTCGCACAATCGTGACAACACCTCCAAGAGTTTGTTAAAGAAATTATATGGTGGCTCATTAGCAGATAGTGAAATGCATAATTTTGTCAGACCAGCTAGGAGTCAATTCCGATTGTCATTTATTTGTTAATGATAATCGTTTGGTAAAAGAATGCAGTACACACAAAGATCTAAAAAATTCCCAGTATACCATCAAACACCTTAATCTAAAATTCTTGATTATTTAATATAATAGATTTGTGTCCAAATTTAATTTCAGAAATCACTCATATTTTATAAGCAGAGAAAAGGAAACTCTTCTACCTTCATTCGACATTTTCTATTGTAATTTCATAAACTCTCCAACTTTTTGAAAAAAGAACTGTTCTTTAAATCCCTCCTAAAACAAGATTTAATTTGTTTTCTTTCCCTTTAAAGCATTTTCCCAAGGTTTATCTGGGTGTCGAAGAAACAGATTTTAACGAACTCAAAGCCGGAAATCTGAAAAAAAGCAAACAGATCCAAAAAAAAAAAAAACTCTAGAAAAAAGAACCAATTCAAATTTTAAACATGACTTGGCGAAAAGTTTACCTTAAGATAGTTTACTTTCTGAAAAAACAAAAAAAAATAAAGGAAATTTCAAAACAAAAATAATTCTGACAGGACTCCCAAAACAGAAACAGAATATCCTTTGTACACTTAGTAAAATACTTCAATGTTTATCCTCATTAAAAGTTGGTATTTCTTTTTGTTTTTTTTTTTTTGTTTCTGAAAAACAAAGAAAGCTTAGCATAAAAATTACTTCTCAACTCTATTTCAAAACTTCCGGGACATGAAAAATAAAAACAAAAAAAAATAAACTATATCCTGAAAGTTTAAGTAAAAGGATTTTCCTTCTGTCGCCTTCACGAGCGTCAATATAAATAATTAAACAGCAGTTTATTTAAAGTCTTGTTTGAAGTGTTCTTTTATTTAGTTGTTTATTTTTTTTTTTGTAATGAAAGAAAATCCCGGTGTTTATTTACTCGTTTTCCTGTAACAAAATAACTGCCAATCTTGCTCTGGACTTGGGTGCTTATTAGGTCCAAAGTTAACTGACATGCTACTCTTCAAACAAGGACACACAATTTAGTGATTAAAGTGTGATTACATTTATCTTTATTTTTTTTTATTTTATTATTCCCATCATCGTCCTTATCCTTTTAGCTGGGGCTAGACCTGTAATCATAAAATTTGACGAAAACTTAAAGAAAATCCAAAAATACGAGGCCCAGTCCTCTGAGATGAGAGATTGTGCGAGTGTTGTGGCGTGAAAGTCGACAAATTGAATTTTCATTCTTTTTTCGGTGGTGGGGTGTGTCACTTCCTCCGTCGCCATTGTTGACATCCATTTTACGGGGGCACACTTTATGGAAGAGTTCTTTTTATGGAGATTATAATATTTCTAAAGACGACGACACGAAGCGAGATGACGACAACTGAAGCGCCGCATCCTCGAGAGAGGCTTCATAAAACAATATAAATAACTAGTGGACCCATGGGGTTCAATTTTTGAAAGAGGCTTATGCTTTCGAAAAGGGTCTCACGTCAATCCGTTACCGATTTTGTTTTAAGAGTTATAATTGCTTTAGCAATTTACTTATTGTTTGTTTCAATTTCCAAATATAATTTAGGTATGTATATTTTCATCAGGTAAGTCCTTATTGCCCGACCCAAGTTAATCACGTAAATCCAAAAAAAGAGGACCTTTTTTATAGGATTTTGTGTGATATAAAGTTAAGTTCTACCATTACGCCGAACTGCGTTCCAGGAGACGATTATAATCGTATGAATTATGAAATATCTACAATATCTTGCCTAAGCTACTAACCCGAACGCGGAATCCTTGGGGATTATTCGGGATTGAAATTAACAGATGTCGCCAATTAATAGGGGATTAGGGAATTGGCATTTCGGTGAGTATATGAGTAATTTGAGGCATGGAATTAAATATGCATATGCAGGTAATGATATTCGCTGTGTATTTTCAGCATGATGGTACGCAGATATAAAATCAATATAACTCATTACGTGTGGATCCGAAGATTCCTGCAGTATTAAATTTGGTCTTGAGCCTTTAAAATTAAAGTTTGTATATGTAATTCTTTATTACAATTTTTGAGTGAATTTTAGCGATAGTGATTGCATTCTTTCGAGTTCATACGGCATGAAGTTGAACTCATTAATACAATTTAAAGCCACTGATTTAAAGGGATCAAACAAGTAGTCCATATAAAGTCAAACGAATAAGTTTTGATATCAGAATAAAGAGCAATTCATACCAATAATAACCATCAAGGGTTTTAAGATGTTTAATGTAAAATAGTGGGTTAAGCATACCACAAATTTAAAGGCAATATATTCAAATTATTAGTTGATCCTTTAAATTCCCATCAGAACTCTCGCATTTTGATTTCTTGAATTAAGACTATGGACCTGAAACTCGGGAATTATTTTGTTTGTAAAGTTTTTATGGGGATTAGAAGTTTAGAACCTTTCTCGCTAGTTCTTGAAACCAGTTAATCTAAAACTTCAACAATCAAAAAGCTGAGCGACAAATACTTGTATTAACAAAACTCAGAAATGGTTGAGGAAAAGCGATGATGAATCCGGCAACTTTTGATCTCACGGTAACTATTGCCTCCAACAATGTATAGCTATGATTAAAAATAGCAGTGAAATCGGTAGGGAAGTCTCAACCTTTAATTCAATGTCTGCAAAAGTCAGCTTTTCTCTGAGAGTTAAGAATGTTTATCCCATCTACTAAGAACTCGAAAAAAACGTGAGCTTGTATGAATGTCATGGAACTACGTAAGACAGCGGTGAAACGGCTCACGTCGCAATTAATTTTTTCCCGCCCAGTTTTTCGTAATTGGGTTAAAATGACAGACAAACATTTTTTGATTAAGAAACAGGGCCATCATTCTCAATCCCAGCATGTTACTTCCAGTCATTCAGACCCAGCGCTTTGGCGTCTGCGATACCTTGGTCTTGAAGGAGAAGTTTCTGTTTTCCTTTCTGCTTGAAATCTAAAGGTCGGAATTCGAAATGGAATATCCATTGTATTGACATAGATTTTGGCTTTTCGGACTGCATCCACATCTAATATATTCAGCTCCTTTTCGAGGAATTTTTTTTTTTGCGAAAGATTACAATATCAACGCTTGTTGTCTACTTTTTATCCAGCACCCGGCTCGGTAAAGTGAGACAGGCAGTATAAGTGTATTTTAGAGCATGCACTCTATTTTCCGGCGAGACCAGTTTTGTATCCATTTGTTGCACCAATCTGAAGTAATGCTACTCCGAATAACTACCCCGTTTTTTTCTTACCGGTTTAGGAATGTTTGTTTGCTTAAGCAGTTCTTATACGTCCTCGTTTACTTCAATACCCACAAATATCGATTGTTTTTTGATCGTTTAGGGTTCTATCCAGAACAAGATTGAAAAAGTGAACTGACAGCGAAAAACCTGTAGAAGTTTGGAATAGTGTAAAAGTACTATTGCCCCTTTGAAATTGTGTGTTTTCTAGGGTCACGTGACACAAATGGATCAGTTTTGCATATTAGTATATATATATTAGTTACATTAGATTTGTGGAAAATGAGATGTAACTAATTGCAATTAGTTACGCGTAACTATATGGGTAACTTACTCCGAGTAATTTACGTTGCCAACACTGATAAAAGGCGTCAATAATTACAGCTATATGTATGTCCAAACTCAACATTAAAAAATTTAATATAATTAACGATAATTATTCGAAAATATCTTTTTCCAAATGTGAGCTATTACATGTTTGTAAAAAGCACAAGTGTTCAAAACTTTTTCAAAATGTGAAATTAAACAATTATTGTATATAAGTTATTCAAAAATACTAGGTATTATTTTCGAATCTAATTATAGTTTTAAGCAACATTGTATTCCTTACTACCAGGGTAAATATTATCAAGTATTTTTCATCCACGAAAAGTAATTGTAATGTAAATACTATTGTTAATCTTGTTCAATCTATAATTTTATCAAAAATTGATTATGGTCTACCAATTTACGGGAAGTGTTACAAATCATATCTACAATTAATTTGTACGCCTTAACACGCTGCTGTTAGAACCTGCCTAGGTGCCTTCCATTCTACGCTCATCAAGAACATACTTTCCGAGTCGGGACTTCCAAACCTAAAAGATAGAATCAAGTTCTTAACCTGGAAAATCACACTAAAAATAAACTCATCAATCGAAACACCGATACATGATTATATAAAAAAGCTAGTAAAGCGAAAAAGAACCCAAAATACCCATCCGTTTTGTACAAGTCCCTGGAATCAGCGACAGAATTTAAAATTCCAATTGAGATAGGAAAGAAAACTTTAAACTTTCCTCCATGGCATCTTCCTAAACAATCCATTTCAACTCATCTATCCAATTATAAAAAAATCACACACCAATAATGATATTTACAAATAATTGTTCAAGGAATTAAAGGCTCGGATGGAATTTTCTGTTTACTCACGCTTCCAAAACCAACGAAGGAGCATCGTTCGCTGTAGTTACGGAAGAAGGATACGTTATAAGTAAAGGTCTGCTCCATTTTACAACTTCAACATTTACTGCTGAGCCTTTCGCTTTACTACAAGCTATTAAATCTACAAGAAATAAAATGACTATAATATTCAACAATAGCCTCGCATCTTTAGAAGCAATCAAATATATTAATATCCGATATACGAAACAAACTAACTACGAAAAAAAAAGAAATATAAAGTTGGTCTGGGTTCCAGGGCATGTAGGCATAGTTGGAAATGAAACTGCCGATGCAGAAGCCAAACTAGCACTCAAACAACCAATGATATCTTTCATACAATTTAACAAAAGGGACATCTTGAACTACCTAAGAATCTGTATGAAAAACTAACAGAAGAATGATTGATTTGAGTACTCCCACCGTTATTCAACAATTAACCCCAAAAGCTACAAAGGCAACTTTTCCTGCTCACCTACCTAGACCTAGGGTAGTTAAATGCATAAGACTAAGAATGGGACACACAAATTCTACTCACAAACACCAAATGACCAAAGAACCAGCACCTCATTGCAATTTCTGCGATCGAAGACCAATTTTAAATACAGAACATATTCTTCAATGTCCACATATCAGCTGTGTTTTATTGGGAATCTATCCATTGTACCGTAAGTAATTCCCAAAGAAACGCATCGGCCGTAGCATGGACTGCAGCTTTTTTATTTTTGTAAAAACGGTACTCCTGCACAGCAGTCACAAGTAATGAAAGAGTCTTTTCCAAAGTAAGATTAAGAAAATATTAAAATTATGAACAATAATTAGCTTTTATTCAAATAAATTAGAGAGTAGAAAACGTACCAATATTTAATTTATGTTTTAAACCTATTTCTTGTTTTGATTTCTTCTGCATTCATTTGCAATTTTAAATTCGAACATTCATTTTGCACCAATAGAAAGGAAATGATAAATGAATGGGTTTGTTCATAGAATATGGTCGAGTCCCTTTTTACACAGGGCAATTTTTGTATTGCTTTAAAAATCATCTATGCCCTTCACACGAGGAAACAAAATTGCCGGACATTTGCTTGTTTCCTTTTAATGTTTCTTGGTTCTGAACGCACACTACAACGTAGTTTAAATTGCTCAATCCCTTTACATTTCCCCTATATATTTCATGTTTTTATTTATTTTCTGAGTAGATCGACAGCTAGAGTTTTATTTTTCAAGGCAATTTACAAATTTATTTTTTGAGTATGTTTTGCTTTCAATTCAACATTCACTCATCAAACTACACTAACATAGGCGGAGTAAGGAACAAATAGTTAACATTTGGTTTGCCATTTCCATGCACATGTCCAGAAAAAAAAAACAATGGGATCCATGAAGTGAAGCGAATACCGTCCATGGCCAACGTCCATTAAACAGTTAAGAAAACACAAATTTTATTGAAGTTCAGTTTCCACTTAGTTTGCAATTTTTCCGAAACGAAATAGTTTAATCATTAGTTGAACGATGATCGCGCACATAAGCAACTTAAAATCAATCAACGAGATAAACCAACACACAGACAATATTTTGATTTAATGTAACTGACATTATAGTTCGGTGTGATACAAACTGAAGAACTTATTTGGGGCGATCGTTCGATTTGTGCCAAAACACAAAGTTTTAAGTTGCTCGAATAGCGGACTGAATAGTTTCATAGTTTCTGCATGTGCGCGCACTCTCATATAAGTCCATGGTATTCACTTTAGCAACCAAACTGATACAAAACTGAAAGTGGCATATGTGCGCGCTTAGCCTTATAGGTCATAGAATTTCATGCGAACAAATATTTTGCGGCGCAGTGTCGAGCAGTTCCTCTATAGTGCAGTTCCACCCAATGCGGTTGTCTTCTCAAATTGCCTTTTTTGTAGATCTAAACAAATAGATTATTTTTTCCACCAAACTCCGTTTATCTGTAACTATCAATAAATATTGAACACAAAACGAATATTGTTCTTAGTTAGTCAAAAATAAATTGATTAATTGACATTAGGGGTATGCAAAATTGCAAATTGCAAATTGTGGAATTGTAGACGTACTCCATAAAATAATTGAGCAAAGAATATAATTTGTAATAGTAAAAGTCAGAAACTTTTCAGAAGAACAGCTTAAAATTTATTAAAAAATGGAATTATCTAAGATGTTAGAAATATAAACTGGCCAACTATAAAAAAAAAAGAATCAAAAAGATCGATTTATCTTACGAATGAAATTAATAATTTTAACACTCCATGAACACATCCATCGAGATTCAATCCAATTATCAATCGTACCAACAAAACTAACAAAATCAAATTCGAGACTCGAATAAACGTTAACTAGCCATCCACCGTAGCTTCTACTTTAGCTTTTTATCGACCGTAGCGAATTGTACGTAAAAGGCTACGAACGATAAACTTACGCTGGATAAATTTCCCAATAAAACACGGCTATCAACTCAACCTCCTTATTATTTTCCAACAAAACCTTAAAGGAACTTTTAATTGTAATCTCACCAAATAACATACAATTTGTTAATGAAATATTTTTAAGACTTAACATTCATATTTAAAAATAAAAGTTTATTACAATGAGCCAAAGGCCCTGATAGCTAGAGCTCTATATATTATTATTGATTTGTAATTATATTATTTGTCAATAAAGTTTAATAATAATAAGAAAAATATTTGAATGCAACGCTGAATATCATTACTTTTTATTATTTTTCCCAAAAACTTTAAATATTGTTGTGCAGCCTTTCACAGAAAATGTTTCTTATTATTTTGATAATTTGATCTACCTTGCCATAAAAATAATTAATACAATTGAAAAATTATATTTTAGTAATATAAAAACAATACCCACTTTATTTCAGTAAAAAATAATATTCAATATTCATACAAAAAAAATCGTACCTGCTATTTAATTCAGAAGCCTCCTTTTAAATGTAGCACACTTTTTGTTCTGAATTGTCAAATATTTTTTTTATACCACGCACTTCACAACTGACGAGTACCGAACTATCGTTCAACTACTTACATATATATATAATTTAGAAATGGAAAATATTTTCCAACAGCAACTATAAATTGCAAAAAAAACACTTCACATCAAATAGTTTGAAATTTATTAAAGAAATACACTTGATCAGTTATTAAACTATTAAATAATTTTACTTTAAGACTGAGCACCGAAAATTAATATTTAAAAATATTTTTTTTCTCAGGAACCGATCGCGGAGTAGACACTGAACTTGTATGGACTTGCAAGAAAATTAAACTAATATTTCACCTCCTTCTGTATGGCAGTAGAGAGACAGAGAAGCGCGAATCTAACTTTGTCTGTGCATACGCTTTAGCTTTTTCGGCAACCATGGCTACGGTAGTGTATGAAGGAAAAAGAAGCTGAGCTTGGAAATGTGTTGTTGCTGTGCTGACTAATGTGATTTTTAATGTTTGCTTGGAGGATAGAAAGCTTATAGTGGATTTGGTGGATCGTTTAGTGGATTGTGCGAAATTGAGTGCTTTTAATAAATGGAACGTATTACAGGGTAATTCAAATGGTTTATACCTATTCTTTGGATGAATTATTTTATTTTTTTATAGAAATTAAATGATTATTACGTTAAAAAGAAACAAAAACAATTTCAGATGAGAAAAAAATATTCTGCAACTAATTGAAAGAATTTGTATTTTTTTATGATTTTATGATTATGATTTGGCAGGTAAAGAAAGTGCATTGAGTTGACAGAAATGAATCAGTGTTTCTAAGCAAATGTTTTTTTCTTATTTAAATTCTGCACCTCGCTTGATTCACTGAGATCTTCGTAACTTTCATTCTATTACAATATCGCATTATAGAATTACAGAAAGTTTTAGTAATACATTTTTGTAAAGATTTTTGGACAGATTCAGTTCGTTTTGACATACACAACAGTCGAATGTAGTTGTACAATTTCTTTTATCATAACTTAAATGTAACAATTTAACTAAAAATCATCTTCAGTGACATTTATTATGGTATAATGAATAAAGCCGGAAAGAACACTATCAAGAGGAGAAAGCGCTCATTCTTTTATAATAATAGGCCAAAACGAGGCAAATGTCAATTTTTAATAAAGGGTTATCCATTTTAAAAGTATGGGGCTGGAATTCGACATCTATCAAACTAAGTTGTTAAACCAATTTTTTTGTCAGTTGAAAGTCTGACATTTACGAAAATGGATCGCTTAACTATCGCACAACGCATACAAATTGTTAAAACCTACTACAAAAATGGTGATTCTGCCACAGCTACATATCGTGCTTTAAGAGGAGATTATGGTTTACATAATCGTCTAACTACGCAAGCAATTGACAAAATTGTGAAGAAATTTGAAGAGACTCGATTGGTTACAGATATTTTAAGGCCTGTGCATTATCGTTTCGCTCGTACCACTGAAAATATGGCTGCTGTAAGTGAAAGTGTTGCCGAAGACCGGAATGTGTCGATTCCTCGTCGTTCTCAGGAATTAGGACTGTCATACGGCACATTATGGCGTATTTTGCATTTGGATCTACACCTACATCCATACAAAGACCAGCTCACACAACAACTGAAGCAAGCCGAACATTCACAACATCGTAGATACGTCGAATTGTCGATCACGTACTGTGGAGGTGTTAACACGTTTTCGACTTCCCAGTTTTTTTCCAAATTAAATTTCGTGTGTGCGTTTAAGTATAACATTAAATCAAGATTTCTTAAGTGGTGCAGTAGCACAAAGGTAGAGTGGCCGACCGAGAATCCGAGGGTCGCCAGTTCGATTCCCAGCCGGGCATCAGAACTTTGCAAGCTTTTTTTCACAACCGTGAAGTGGAAAACTTTATTGGTGGTTGGGAAAACGAGCAAAGGAGGAGGAGCTTAAGCACCGGGGCATCGAAAGGTGTCCTAGGGCCAATGAGGCCAGCGATGGCATCAGCTGAGGGAACATCGAAAGATGTTCCAATTACAAGCAGTGATTCTGCAGCAACAACATCAACAGCAATAACAACAACAGCAACATCATCCGATGTAAATCAGAAGCGCAGAAAGAGGATCAAGTGCGCACCAAATTTGGTAAAGAGGAGATCCACGGCCACCTCAGCAAAGCTGCCAGCTGGGGTGAATACGTCCGATATAGACGAGACGTCAGAGGCAGCAAGACAAACCCAGCTAGACACTTCACCCGAAGAGGGTATTGAATATATGTCTGAGGAAGGAGAAGGGCACTTCACGACAGGCGATAGTACTGCCTTCGTGAACCTCTCCACATCAGAGGCGTCATCTGAGGAGGACGAGGAACAAAGAATTGTCGCTCGAATTGAAACAATGGAGGCCGAAATCCAAAGTTTGAAAAGCCAACTTAAGGCCAAGCTAGAAGCGCGCAGAGCGAAACAACTGAAAGAAATCGAGGAACAAAAACAACAACGGCAAAACGAACAATTACAAAAACAACAGCCATAAATCTATGTAAGTTGACCATAGGTCAAAATTTTACTATTAAAAGATTAAATAACGATAGGCATGCTCTCCAGTGCTTCACACTGGTACAGCACAAAAAAATTAAAGAGTTGCTAAAAGAAACTACTACTGAATTCTTTAGTTTCACCCCTAAAACCGAAAAATTTCAAACGGTCCTTTTGAAGGGCATAGATTCCTGCACGGAACCACAGGTGCTCTTAAATGAACTCCGCCAAAAAGCGAATGACGATCTCGACTTTATCGGGGTCAAGCCGTTCGCTACAGTTAGTGCTAGGCGGGAGAAGCGGAGTCTTCCCTTCTTCCTTGTTCAACTCTCACCCAGCAGCAAACGGGATAGTTTGAGGAGTATATCCGTCCTCAACTACCAGGTTGTAACTTGGGACAAATTAAAAAGGCGCGGCTTCAATGCATGCGCTGCCAAAGGTTCGGCCACGCCGCAGCAAACTGCGAAATGCAGTCACGCTGCGTTAAGTGTGGAGAGAACCACAATCCAGATGAATGCAAGTTAGGAAGGGAACGGGTCGAAGATAGGACCCAGCTTAAATGTGTACTCTGCCGAGGCGGCGGACACCCCGCTAATTATCGGGGATGCCCGACGTTTCAGCTTATAAGGAACAATAAAGCAGCAAAGCAAACAGTGGTAGAAAAGCGTCCAACAGTGCGCCCTCCTACAACAACGCCCGTCAACCCCCAAATTTCTTACGCCCAAATGGCGTCAGGAAGGGGAAGCACGGTACAGCCTACACCAAAGGTCGCCCAACAGGCCGCCGTGCCTAAGGCGCGCCGGCGTCACAGGCGGATATTATGGGCATTCTACTGGCCATCCAGGGCCAGTTGACTGGCCTCGAAAACCAGATCAGGGAGCAGGCGACTAGGGTGGATTATCTCTATTCTGTTTTGCCGAGCTTAACGCAACTTAGAGGTTAAGGGCGCGCTGCCGGAGGGGCCCTTTAAGATCCTAGCTGTGAATGTTAATTCACTGATTAGGACCGAACGTAGAGCGAATTTATTCCAATTGCTTAAAGACATAAGTCCAGATGTGTTTATGGCTAGCGAAACTAAGATTAACCAGAAACATAAATTGACTAACAACAATTACAATATCGTAAGAAGAGACCGACCCAACTCCACTCAAGGAGGAGGCGTCGCAATCTTTATACGTAAAGGCATTAGTCATAAGGTAATATATCATAGTGATGTGCGAAAATTTCGGACGTTAGAGGCATGCATCATATGCATTCATCTCCAACAGGGGAAGCAAATGTATGTGATCGCTGTCTATGCACCGGAAAGACCTCAGCCCACCCAGTTTATAACAGAGCTTGAAAAGCTTTTTGAATGCTTAAGATTGAGCTCGGAAGAAAACTTTTACATATTAGCCGGTGATTTAAACGCCAAACACATAGATTGGGGAAATCAAATAGAAAATCCTCGAGGTAACCATTTATATAATTGGATGGGTCGATACAACCTTGAGTATCGTCTCGATCTTCTAGCCACAGAGTGGCCATTTCCAAGAAGCGGCGCCTATCTGGATCTATTGCTGAAAGACGCAAGACTAACAATTACTGCCACTATGGGTCAACGACCAAGAAATTGTTTACGAACGATCGAGTACGACAGTGACCACTGCGGACTCGCCGCCGCGCCGTAATACAACTTCCCAACCAGCTTATGGAGTTGGAGGAGTATGTGCCTGTGCATACTTACAATTACAGTAAGGTGCGCTGGCCACGTTTCTCCAATGCCTTATTGAGTGAATTACGTGCAAATGGTATTATCCAGTGCGATGGAAGACAGCTGTGGTGCACCCTCTCCCAAGAAAGGGAAAGGACAACTCCAATCCGGCGAATCTCCGGTCGATAAGTCTTCTTCCGAGTATCAGCAAAGTATTTGAAAAGGTTATTAATAGAGCCCTGTTCAAGTGGGCGGAGGAGAAAAATATCATCCCGGATAATCAGTTCGGTTTTAAGGCGGGACATGACACAATTCATGCCCGGTCTAAACTAGTTTCTGATATCCAATGGAACAAAACTAAAAAGCAGTGTTCGGGTGCCTGTCTGGTTGATTTGGAGAAGGCCTTCGACACCGTATGGGTAGAAGGTCTCTATCTAAGGCTAACCAGACTAGGTATAAGTAAACCTCTATCGTATATGCTTTATGACATGCTAAATGGTAGAAAGTTTGTTGTCAAGAGTGGCAATGTAACTTCAACCGCAATTTTTAATATTAATAATGGTCTTCAGCAGGGAGCGGTTAACTCGCCGATTCTATTCAGCATTTACACCAGCGATCTGATAGGTAGTCTAACTCAGGCAATTGCGTACGCCGACGATCTAATTGCGTACAGAACAGCTAATACAGTTGAGGTCATCAAAAGTCTCTTGCAGAGTGACTTCGACAAGATTCAGCGATATTGTGATGACTGGAAGTTGAAAATCAACTTCCAGAAATCAGAAACTATTTTGTTTAGGACTCCGTTGTCTAGCGCCTCAAGGGATACGAGAAAGAACTGGCGCAAGCTGGTGATCGTAGGGCCACATGGACATCCACTGGCGAGTAAAAGTGTAGTAAAGTACCTTGGCATCTGGTTGGATCAGTGCCTGTATTTCGACAGACATATAGGTGCTGCTTTGGCCAGGGCTAGGGGAGCCTTTGCCTTGACAAAACGACTGTTTTATAGCAGCCGTCTTGACAGCAGGGTGAAGGTGATTTGCTACATGGCCCTCATCAGGCCGATGATTGCCTACGGATGCCCGGTGTGGTTCAACGTTGCCCCATCTCAAATGGAAAAGATTCGGGTGTTTGAGAGGCAATGTCTTAGACGTTGCCTTGGATTACACAGAACACCAGAGTCGGAGTACACAAGATATTATTCCAACCAGGTTCTATACAACGGAGCCAACATAAACAGAATAGATAATTTTTTGTTCAAGCTGATTCGGGGTCACGTTGCAAGAGCGATGTCCTCAACTAACAGCTTTTTGGGGCTTATTACCCCAATAACGAATATTTTGAGAGTGCGCGGTTAAGTGGTTACATCCGTCCCGAGGTATTCCTCTATTTAGACAGTCGAGGGCTGATACAGGATGGAGGGGCGGTTCCGTTCATCTACCACGTCAGCCGGAAAACTGTAGATAGGCGACTCCTGTATGGTCGAGACGTCATCGCTCAAGGTGGAGAAGAGCGCCTTCGGTTCAGTAGGACTGTGTCAGATCGGGACCGAAGGGATAGGGCGAAACAAGAGAACCAGTTCTGGTGGCTCTCTGAACAGCATTATGATACATAATGTCGATTAGGATGGTATGTCTTGGCCGACTTACGTAGATTTAGGTAAATTAGGTATAAGGAACAGTCGGGGTGGCACAAAAAAAAAAATTTAAAAATATGTATGTTTGCGGGGGCATTTTTGCATGCAGCTGCATGCCTGTGTATGTATGTACATACGAATATGTATGTACGTATGTACTTGGCTGTGTGGGTTGCATGCCTCTGTGTGTCTGCATGCGTATACAAAATATACAAAAAAAAAAAATTAAAAACGAAAAAAATGCTGATGTGGCTGTTCTAGTTTTTAAGTAGTTTTAAGTGGTTTTGTGTATTTTTAGGTATCTTAAGTAGTTTAAGTTAGTTTTAGTTAGTATATAAGTTAATTGTATATAGTTTTAATTATTTTTAGTCTAGATTTAGGTAGTTTGTAAGTAAAAAATGATACGAGACCAAGTTTTTTAAAAAAAGTTTTCTTGGTAAAACAAAAATAAAATAAAATAATTAGAATTAATTAAAATAGATTTAAGGTCGAAAGACATTAGTATTAAGAGATATGGTTTAGTTTAGAGCGCCCGTAAAGGGCCAGTATATTAGTTGTAAGTTATTGATAATTAGGCTAGTTTTAAACATTTTTGTCTAGCTTTAAGATAGTTATAAGTTAAGATTAAATAAAAATGAATAATAAAAAAAAAAAAAATCAGTTTTGCATGGATCAGCAGTTCGACCGTTTCCAAAACTAGAGCTCCTTTAACTATGAATTATAGCTATGCGGCTTGAAGTCGATGAAGAAATGGTGTAGACTAAAAATTCGTTGGCATTTCCCAGGATTTGCTTAGAATGCAGATTTGGTCTTTGGATCAATCTATAAGTACTAAAAGCCTTACTGAGTAAAATGCTGCAGAACGGATTAGGGCCTCACATCGACTTTAAACAAAGTTCAGTCCGCTTTTGGAATAAGCACAAGATACAAAGAGAATGGCGCATAGATCGGGATGCTACTCTGCAATACCCCTGCTTGGCCCAATATAAGTTTGGGTTGGGGTGGAGTTTGTGTGTATGCAAAGCTTTGTGTAAATGGTATCAAAGTAAAAAATGGGCTTAACGGATTAAGTAAGATTTAAAAAAGCTGGATTATAATTGATCGGGATTTTGAATAACCGGGATTTTAAAAACCAGGATTAAAAAAAAAAGATATTTTATAACTTTTTTTTGGGATTTTATAAAAACGGGATTATAAGAACGGGGATTCCGATACGCTACCCTTAGAATAACGTTATATGCTAAGCTTAAGCAAGTGCTCGAACATGTTCTGACATACAGTATACTACTCTAGGGTTGTACTAAGCCAAGTCATAGCCAAGTACTACCAGAACAGAGCTCTCAGAACAATAGTGAATGCTCCGTGGAATACTAGAAACAATGATATACACGGACACTTACATAAGAATATCAACTATTGAATACGAAACACCAGTATTCGTTGGAAAGCTGAGAACTCTCATAACCGGTGAGTATAATAGAACTATTCTGCAATCAATTGACGAGACAAACGTTGTTATCCGAATTCAAAGAACAAGACTTGCATGTCCCCTCCTTGTGGAGCTCCCTGCCAAATGCGACTTAAATTGAAATTTTGAACAATGTGCCTGAAAAGGCAACTTGGTCGTACAAAGAAAATAAAGGAGGTGTTTTTTTTACTGATGAAGAATCTCACACTACGCTTTTCTTTTTTCGTTCAGAGCAGATCAATGAACAGAGTTCGAACACATAGATTATGCACTGAACTTGGTCAAAACAGAACGAGCTCTGAACACTGATATGTTTTTTAAACACATTTGAACCACACATTCAAACACACAGAACACATTTTCATCTTAAACAATAAAAAGCAATATCTACCGTTTTTTGTACACTGATACACACCAGATACAGAAAATCAACAAGCGATCAACTTCTTTCCCCAACACATGTATCTAATTATTTTGTCTTCACATTTTCCTTCTTGGTACACATGGCATTTGCTGCATTCAGCAATTTACTCACATGCTCAGTCAATTATGCTCGAGCACGCCGACTGCGATCTTCACATGTTCAGAACGAAAAAAGAAACACAAATTTGGAGCTCTGCATGCTCTGAGTTAAAAAGAAACACAAACAATTTTTTTAACAACTCAGACTCTGCTCTGAACTAAAAAAGGAAAACGCCTTATGAGTACCGGCTGATAGTGTCTATGAAGATTTTTCCCTCCCCAAGCAAACAAAAATTTACTCTATGAAATCAGTACTCTTGTATTTAAAGAACTAAGCTCGAATCCCATCTGTGCCGATGGATTTGTTATGTTCCTCGACTTTTTAGTAATCTCTTTTATACTCTTTGAAGGAACTTGGTCTTGATTCCGTGAGACTGCTATTCGCACCACTTTGTTTACCTATTTCACCAAGACATGATGTATTTTACCGAGACTTTTGAATAGGTATCTTGACACAAAATAAAGAACTACATTTTTCGATTTGACGTCCGTCGAGTCGTTTACGTCAGCTTGGTCTCTTGTCGGTCGTGGATATGGACAATTTAACGCAAGGATAATACTTTTATACAAAAAAATATCTACATAACATCCCCATCCCTATCATTAACTTCAATTTACTTCTTAAATATTATATTCTAGGTAGATTCAGTCTGAAAGCATATACATAGGTACACATTTTATTTCTAATTAGGTATTTTTATAATAATCTACAAAGCATAATTAGACCAACAAAAAACCACATAGTTACCAAATCTATATCTAGTCCAAAATTACAAATGAGATCCCATTTAATTACCAATCTTCATTCATTTAGTGTCCATCGTCATCGTCGTTATAATCAAAACAATAATCATTCCTCTTGTCGACCTTAATTTTAATCATTTCATTAAATTAATTTCTAAGCTCCATTAAATTGATTAACTTGAACTCCTTTTTAATAATCGAGCTACTTAAGAAAAAAAAAAACAGATTTCTTGCGCCAGCTTTTAGCAACTCAAAGAAAAAGCATTTCCCAAAAACTGGAAAAGAAACAACACCAACAAAAAAAATGAAGTAAAAATGAAATTAAATAAACAAAACACAAAAAAAAAAATACAAAACCTCAGTCTTTTAATTTCCTCTTACTCAAAATTTATTCTCGCACTTTGATCCATCTGCAGGCTTACCTACTTCTTACGCGAGAATTTAGCAGACAAATCAAAAATCCTTCAGACTTTCAGCATTTTCAAATGTTCGTTTTCATTTTCATGCTTGTCTTATTTTGCTACATCTTCGCTCCCTATTTTGTATTATTTTCGCCCAACTCACTTTCGTCTTCATCTCTCATTTCACTCCCCCACTCTGGCTAAGTAGTCACTTTATCCATCTTTTACTTAGCCTGGCATGTCGCGACGATGCTTGACAGTTTTAATTTCCATCTTATCCTTAATTTTCCTTTTATTTCTTCCACATTCAAATGCAAAACGAGAAAAAAAACGCAGGACGAAAGTAGGTATCCTGCTAATCCACCTACAGTTTCTTGCCTTTCTTTTTTTTTAAGAATTTTTTTCTGTCTGTGAAAACAAAAAAAAAACTGATGAAAACAATCAAAATTAGGATAAAATTTATGATGTGAAAATTTTTTCTTCTCACCCAAGGACACTTTTATATCCTTGCTAAAATGAAAAGTGAACAATTATAATGTCGTCTTATTTTTGCTGTCTTCCTTGTGCATTGTGCTGCGACATGGTGACACAAAAAATTAAAAACGAATCATTATAATTTGATAAAAATATTTCCTTTGTTTTTTTTGTTCTTTTATTTTCGTGCTCCAAATGTCCTAAATGTCCTTTAAAAAAAAAACTAATTGAAATCTCCGTTAGATGGTGAAAAAACTGATATCTTTTATGACCCATTTTGCACCTTTTATGTGTTTGCGTGTCATGACATTAATTTTACAAATAAGTTTGGCACCCTCCAGGGGTGACAACAAGGACCTATATTGATTTCATTACTTTGCAAAAAGTTGTAAGGACATCTTTTTTAGAAGTTAGATGGAACATAATGACACAAAATTAAAATGTTGACGAAATGACACAACTTTTCGAGCTGCAAATGTATTAGAAAGTTACTTTGGTCGACAAAGATGCAGTAAGGTCGTGTTGATGTAGGTTAGGTTTTGTAGAACAAAAATTGGATTTTGTTGATTTGCAATCGAATACAGTCCAACGAAAAGTTTAGGGGTTAAGAGGTATCTCAAAATGGAAATTATATTCATTACAATTATTAAAAATAAAAATTGCATACTTCCCTGGTGTTTCTCTAGGGATAATTTATTTAACAACAAATTATGTAAAAGTTGTGAAAGAGGGGGGACGGTATGGCCAAATAATTAAAGTCCAGCTGAGTGAATGACGTTTTAAAAAAAATTAAGGCAAGGTTAAGTATATTGTTGGGTGCATTAAAGTTGGAGTTGCTTTTTTCGAACTATTTTTATTTATTTTGTTTTTGTTTTAAAAGTTGTTGTGTAAATTAGTTTTCTTGTGCATGGGTTGAAAGGCCTTGACATAGCAAAAGACTTAAATATTTAAAAGGGCATATTATGAACTTTTTTAAGGGATATATTTACATTTGATATAAATTCAAGGAAAATTTACAGGAAAAGTTTGAAACTGAATTATGCAGTTGGAAGCCTGAAATGCTAAGTTAGTGTTAATAAAATTTATTTTAAAATTTTAGAAGGTATCGAGGTTGCCACTCTAGAACCAAGATCAGTGGGTCGATTAAGGATGGATTGCTGCAGTGGAGACTTATCTCAACTTTTTTTCACTTTATCAACACAACATACTACAATAGGCTATACTAATCGAGGCTAAACTATTATGCCGTTTAAAAATGGTGTTACCAGATGCTGAGGGAAACATGTGGATATTTTTGAAAAGGGAAAATGAAGTGGTTTGCTAAGCCGCGTTTGTCATTTTTTTGTCAAATAATATGTTTAATTTATTATTTCCTGCTGATACAATACAAAAAAATAGATTAGCAAAAGTAGTCAATTTAAAAAAAGTTAAGATATTGACATTTCAAATAAAAAAAAAACAGGATTTTTTGTTTGGTGAATAGTATTTTCTAGAATAAAATAGGGAACATGGAGAAAATTAGCTTAGAGATATAGAAGAGTTAAACGGAAGGAATGACAACAGGAAATTTTTTGAGGAAAACAGAAAGCAAACACTTCCAGCAGCTGGTGAAGGGAAATCGTTATGGAAACATTCTTAGGGCAATAAGAGGACCCACACCCAATTAATCAGGACCCAGTTTCACCAAGTTGAATTATCTATAGATGTTTATATGCAAAAACTATGACGAACGCCAAGGCTACTACTGCAACAGAGCGATTTCAAACAGGGAGGAGATGATTTGATAGAGGGACGTACTGAAACACTCACCAAACATTGAAGGCAGCATGCCCGGTGAGTGGACTATCAGCTCCATATTCTTGCGGGTATCGAGAAATATTCCTTTTAAGACTGATTCAGTTGTTCCGTGTGATACTTAGGAAATACGCACCACAATCTGCAATTTGGAAATAGTTTTTCCGCACTATTTTTAAGAGCTACATGTTTTCGGGTGGTGATTTCTGAAATCTCATTTTCTGGATTCGAGAGTGCGTAGTGCATGTGTAAGCACGGAATTCTACTCGTCGGCTGCTCCAAACAGGTTGTGATAAAAACCTGTACGTGCTTCGGTCGAAAAACAGGAGGATATTATAAAATCCCCCAGAATATGTGTTACACAAGAGCGTATCTTTAAAATAGCTTAAACTACGCAAATGAACTTTCAGAACTGAAAAACATTAACTTGGGTTATTTTTCAATGTCTAAAAATTACACAAAGACGAATTCTGCTAAAATTTCAATCTCTATTAAACTTCGGTAAGACTTATCGAAGCTAAAATCACTTACCGAAGCCTTATCCAAAATGAAATGTTAGGTGGGACGTCCCCTGTATCTTATATAAGTATTTGTATATAACTGTCACATTTTTTGAGAACGGATCTTCGGAAGGAAAATTCTGTGGTGGATATAGAGCCGGTTTCGATCACGTTTAGTCAATCTTAATATCTGCCATGCACTTGAATTAACCGAAGTAGGATTCATTCAATTCAAGTGACAATAATGTCTCTATTTGTTGATTAACGGGTGATCGGTTTGACATCTTGAGATTTCTTTGTTATGAAGTACCGTTTGTTAGAATTTCAACTTCGATAAGGATTCGATAAGGCTTCGGTAAGGTCTTATCGAAGCTAAAATATCATATCGAAGGTAAAAATATTAGTAGAGTAATGTGCACAATTAAAAATCCCATTTACTTAAATTATATTTGTTTTCACGAGAAATATATTTATATTGTATATGATAAGTTTTCAGCTTAACATCTTATTCAAAGCTAAGCCCAAATATTTAGCTTCTAATAAAAAAATGTCCAGAATTTTCTATTTTTTTCTTAAGAATAAAAAATTAAATATTTAAAAAAATGTATATAAGTAAATAAGCCCAAATATTTAGCTTCTAATAAAAAAATGTCCAGAATTTTCTATTTTTTTCTAAAGAATACAAAATTAAATATTTAAAAAAATGTTTGTTGCATTACGAGTGAAGTTTGTATAAGGAATAAACTGATATCCATTATTAGACAATATGGATGCCACTCTAATAGTGGAGGTTTTGTATAGAAAATATGCCGGCTTTTAATTTTTTTTAAGAACTAATGATTCCCAATCTACTGCACCTTATCTATTTTTTAATTCAGTGGCCTCACAAAATATTACAAATATCAATTTTCTGTTATACATATTTTTGTTTGTTTGTTAATTTCTCCCATTGGTAACTAAAGCGAGAAATTGTGTTTTCTCTATTTGTTGTTTTTCTTCATCTATTTACTTACAGGTCAAAATTATTGTGTGTTCTCTGCTAACAGAAAATACTCAGGCTCTCACTAAGCACACAACACTAAGCACAGATTTCAAACACTTTGAATTTAAAATTTTCTATTTTTTTATTTTATTTTGGGAGATAAGAAAAACCATTCTTACAATAAAAGTCAACAAACTTATTTTTTTTCCATCACAAAAAAAAACAAACATAAATATAAAAAAAATCTTAATAATTAAATAAAACACCAAACAAGACGACAATCTCGTTTTTAATTGAAACCCTTCTCTGTTGTAATTGAGACTCCATCAACTTAAAATAAATAAAGCACGACCATAATCCCCAAAGGACAACCAAGGATCAAGTGTAAAAAGGATTCAGAAAAAAAAATTATAGAAAATCAAGAAAAAAAAAACCTGAAAAATACAAGTTGAAAAGAAATATTCTCAAGGATATTATCCTTCGTTTTCATTCGCTTTTCCTTTTTTTTTTTTGTTCTTCTTAACTTTCTTCGGAAGCTAAAAGTAATAAATTGATATCACCACGGCTAATCAATTGAGTAAAAGTCATAGAAAAAGGACTAAGTTTTTCTTTCGAGGAATCGGATGAGGTGTGTAGGGAGTATGAAGGAGGTTAAAACACAATTCCTGTGAGCGAGAGCGTTATTTGTGTCCTTTTGATTTTTTATTAATTTTTTTTTTCATTGTGAATGGATTTTTTTTTTAATTTTATTGTACTGATATTGTCCTTGTTACCCTTGGGGATTAATTTCAATAAATTTTCAATTAGCGGGAATTTTTAATGAATTTACTAAGAAAAGGAGGACATTGGGGTTTTGTTTCTTTTTTTTTTTGTATTTGGTTTGGAAAGGAAAATTGTATTTTGTAGACGTTGGAAGCTTTTTGTTGTTGTTGTTGCCATAGGGATGGGTAACAAGAAATTACTGGCTTTTTATGCAAATAAAAAAAAAAAAATAAGAATAATTGGGCGCACGAGGATAAATTAGTTTGACCGTGATTTATTTATGTTTTTGCAGTCCTTTGGTCGTGAAACCTGAATAGGGGAAATACCATGGAGAGAGATAGAAGGGGATAGAAAAAAAAATATAAATTAATTTTTCAATTTCAGGCAGTGTCCCTTGTTCGTAACCTACCAAACAGGTGCGGATGAGATTCTAAATAAACGGCAAGTTAGGCGAAAGGACAAAGACCATCATCGCCGCCGCCGCCGCTGATGCCGCCAATGGACAGACGCGATGAACCTCTTTATTATTAAGGCCTTTTTGTGATCCCGTCCAGTTCAGGTGTTTATAATTGATTGAATTTCTAAGCGTGCATCTGATTTCATGAGGTAACTAATTAATTTTATTTTTTTTTATTTTCTGAATACTGTACACCTTTAAGGTGTTTTTTTTTTTTAATTTATGGGAGAAAAAGGTGCTTATATTGAATTTGGATGGAATATTTAATGGGATTTTTTTTGTCATTAATTTTAGTTCATAAATATTCATTTTCGAATAATAATACCTAAAACCTTTCAGAAATAAAATTTTGCCTGTGCAATCATTTAAATTCATCCCACCAGGTAAGAAAGTGGTGCTAGAATAAATGGGAACCACACGCGAGCAACCTATATAACTCTATGACCCAATTGTTTGACCTGTGGATGGAAATTGATTTAAGATGTGGGATTTATGGGTGCCTATATTCCCTGATACCTCTAGTTACTACCTACTCTTTGCGGATTGGATGTGAATAAATGAGTTGATCGCCAAGCTAGAAGAGGAGACATCTTTGGAAAAAGCAAAGTCGCAAAGTACAGCCCAGGTAACAACATTTCCGATAACGGGATTTAAGACAATACATTATAGGAGCTCTACTATTCGTATATCATTGGGATCAACTTAAGGCATATTTTTTGTACCTAATGGATCACAAATATATATTCGAAAGTTTGAAGGACCAACATTAAATCTTCTTAGTACCTCGTTTCAGCTTAGATACGAATTTGTGAGACCCTAGAAATTGCGTAACACGAAAACATTATGAAAATAGAAGAGCCGTTGTAGAACATTTTAATTTCCTGAAGCTTGGTAAGGTAAGAAATCTAGATGTTGCAATAGCACAGTGAAAGCGTACTATCATCACAACGATGAATTGGAATAAAAGACTGAAAAGCCAATGACATCTATAAAACAAACTTTCATTTGGCAGTAACATTCAGTTAATGGAGCAGATTTCGTTCAGTTTTAAAAGAACAACTCCAGCAAGCCGCAATTTAAAATCTCCACAAACCAGCAGAGATTTATGCGGACTTGGCTCAACACAAAAAAGGTATATTCTGTACATATGTGCGCATTGTCAAAGGATTCCAAGGGATATACTCTTGGTCTACACTTAGTGTCCCAACACAAGGTTTACTCAGCCAGTTAAATGCCGCAGCGCGCCGCCAAGAAAGTTATTTCAGTAAGAAGCTTAAGTCATCTGATTATTGATAGAAAAAAACAAAACACCGGATTCTATCTTTCACGAACAAAATGACTCCACGGGTTCTGCAGAAAAAACTCAGCCACTTTTAGGAAAGTTTTAAAAACCGAACTCCCATATATCTTCCCGCATCAATCAAGGATGTGAAACTTATTCAGCTTAGACATCCGTTCAACTAAGCCACAAAACACTCACGTTTCCTTTCTTCTGAAGATGCGACCAAAATAATCATGAATGGAAAACTCGAAAAATTTTACCAAGCCTTACTGTTCTCTTGCGAGAACCTATGAATTGAGAAAACTTATCCTAGTATGCAGAAAAAATTTCTAGTATTCGACTTCATATAGTGACAATATTCTTGGACTTAACAAAATAGAGATGACTATAAAATGATTCCTGGACATCGAATTTATTTTAGATTGAAGTGGAAATAAGACCGATTTTACATTGTCTGCTTTTTAGCCTAAGCCGAAGGAAATAATGTCGAATGAAAAAGTAGGCAACAAAAGCGACTGAAATTTTTGCAAAACGTGTTTTAGTGGGCAATTTATAATTGGTAATAATATAGAAAGATATGAAAATTAAACCGAAATATCTTTTACCCAAATGGTAAAAATGACGAAATTGTGTGGTATAATTCTGCATGCAAGCAAATGGAAATTGGTGTTGTTATTTGGTCATACATAACGGTGGACTCAAAAATTGTGAATTTAAATCTTAAAAAAACTTTGTATACGCCCAAACTGGACCCCACGCCAAATCCTATAACTCGGCCAAGCAGGGCGGTTGCAAGTTTTTACGATCCAAGCTTTTCATAGATGAGTTTTAAATGTGAATTCCATTGGTAATAATGTAGAATTGTCTTTTTTTCCAAATGGAAATAAAATCGAACAAAATGCCTTTGTGCGTTGACTGGAAATAAAGCCGAATACTGATCGGCATTATTACCATTTTTGTAGGACATAGAGTAGACTAAAAAAAAAACAAATTCGATCTATTCCCATTTTTGGGAAATAAAACCGATTCAACCTTATTGCCTTCTACCTTATATCATGGCACCGCGGAAACTGAACTTTCAAAATAGTTTATAAAAACAATTAAACATTTCCTAATTCATCGTTTTTTTTTTACATGTATCTAAACACTTCACAAGGATCAAAGCATGCACCTTTGCTACTCAACATCTATGTATATTGCGGACCCAACAACCACCATAGAATAGATAGTGCTCTAGTGTAAATTTCAATCAAACCTGACATTAAGATGATAGAGAATACCAAAAAAGTGGGTCTCGCAATTCCGTCTTCCTTTCTGTCTAACTGTCTGTACAACTATCTACAGCCTAAACGGCTGCAGCGATTTCTTTAAACTTGGTATTTAAGCGTTTTAGGTGATTGCCTCAAATAGATTTTTGAATTGTTTTTAGTCCCAAGCTTTAAGGTACCTGCCATACCATTTTTCCTACCAGCTTAATTATCTCGAAAACGGCTGAAACGATTTTGATTTTTAAAAAATCAGTCCACTACTACAGGCATATTCTACATGTTGGTTCAAAAATTTCTTTTCATATTTTGTTATTAGAGGTTACTACCATACAGCCATTCTTTTATTTTCAACTTTCTCATAAGCGGCTGGACGGATTTTTTTCTTTCTTTTTTATAATTTTGCACGCGCTCAAGGGATTATGAATACCCTTTATATTTTTTTAACACAGCGCGGCATTTAACACGTGAAAGAAGAGAAAGAAGGATAGGAAAGATGTGTGGCGCGATGCTCTGAGACTAGAGCTGGTTGTTGTCTCAGATTTATCTCCATGGATGGCGGCTGAACTAATGCGGAGAGAATTACCGTGTCTTATTTATTTATGTCCATTATAATTCGCATTATATTATTTATTTCGTTGTCATATTTATGGGTATGCTAGTTTACTCAATCACATGTTGGTAGTGTTATGCCTAAGCAGCATGTAATGAATAAAACCAGCAATTTATTTAATGACAATTCTTAGAATTGGTTTTTAATGGAATATAAGAAGACAAAGATAACGACAGGAATCGAACTGGCAACCACGAGGTTGACAGGCGAGCACACAACTATCGCGCCACGGCCACCCCCAATTTTGATCAATATAGAGGAGTTCCTCTCAAACTCAAAATGATACTTCATACCAAAGTTTTCGAATTTGATTTAAATTTTTTGAAAAATACACAATAATTTTTTTATTATTATTATTTTTTTTTTATTTAATATTTCAAAAATTGATGGAAGATATTTTTTTTCCATTATGTTTTTAAGTTTATATTAATTTTTAAATAGTTAAAATTGCTGTGCCAATTATTTTTAGAAATGAAGTAAGAAAACGGCTTAAAAATGTATTTACCCGTTTCTACGAAAAATCTTTTTACGATGTGATCGAACATAAAAGCAAATACCTGCGATCAGGTCGTGCATTTTATTTTTTTCTGTGCTTTTCTACTCATTAGCATAAGTGGTTCCTCAGATATTAGTACAATTACAGTCAGAAAATTCTATTGCCTTTCTACTTTTTAGAATAAGTGGTTCCTGAGATATAAGGCCTCAAAAATCACATAAACCGTAACTGATTGACTGACTAACAGATCATAAAAATTGACACTGCATTATGGAGCACTGCCCGACATCGTAGAATCCTATAGTTTTGCACAACGGTAGGTAGAGTTGGTGCAAGCAAAGGAAGAAATCGAAAATTTTAGGTTTTCTATTCTATACTTCCAATTGCTGTATATTGAAGAAATTTGGTAAAGCGGTAGAACTTGATACGCAAATTAAGGAAAAAATAGAAAATCTAAAATTTTTCATTCAAAGTGTATGCTGATTGTCATTTTGAAATTATAAACGGTGATTTTTTAAGAGCTTGGTTTTTAAAAATTCAAAAAAACACAGAAACTTGTAAAAAGTGAATGAAATTTTTATTTGGATCGATAAATCAATTTCTGCCATTTACTTTTTAAAAATAATTTCACTTAAATGTTGCCCGCGGCTACTCTTCAGGTGGTCCATTCTGATGGTCCAATTTTGGCAAACTTTTTCACACATTTCGGCCGGAATCTCACCAATGACGCGTTCAATGTTGGCTTCCAAGGCAGCAATCGTGTTTGGCTTGCCCCATAGACAATAGACTTAACATAACCCCACAAAAAATAGTCTAACGGGGTCAAATCACATGATCTTGGTGGCCAATTGACTGCGCCAAAACGTGAGATCAACTGCTCACAAAATTCGCCTCTCAATTGATGCATGGTTTCGCGTGCAGTGTGGCATGGGCACCGTCCTGTTGGAACCACATGTCGACCGAGTTCAATTCTTGCATTTTCGGCAAAAAAAAATCTGTTATCATCGAACGGTACCTTTCTCCATTGACCGTAACCCTGCGGCCTTCATCGTCCTTGAAGAAGTACGGCCCAATGATGCCGCCTGCCCATAAACCGCACCAAACAGTGCATTTTTCGGGATGCATTGGTAGCTGCTGAATTGCCTCTGGCTGCTCTTCACTCCAAATACGGCAATTCTGCTTATTCACGTATCCATTTAGCCAAAAATGAGCCTCGTCGCTTAAACGGACGTAGCTTGCGAAACACATTTTTCACAGAGCACGAATTTTGATAATAAAGTTCAATAATTTGCAAACGTTGTTCAGGCGTAAGTCTATTCATGATGAAATGGCAAACAATACTGAATCAAAATGTCAAATGTTCGTGGAATTTGTCATGTGTGATCTGTCAAAAATATAAACGTCAAAAACCAAGTAGCAAAAAAATCACCCGTTACATGCACTTGAAAATTCATGACTTAGATTTCTTTAAAGCCAATTGTAAGATTTACCCATAATAGTGCTCTTAATTTTTGTTTATCAAAATCGTTAGACCCCTTTTCGAGATAATTAATATTGTCCATTTTTGGTGGAACAATTTGTATGGCAGTTATTTTTGAGGCTAAACAAAATTTTTAAAAGAAGAATCGAGTCAATGGTCTATAATGCCTAAGTATCATGTCAGCGATTTAGGATGCTACAGATCGACCTGAAGACACACCCAGACGGAATTACTGGACTTACTTTTTTGGTGTTCTCTGTGATCGTAATGTCAAGTTTGATTAAAATCTTGAGTTCGATTTTTTTTTCCAAATGCAAAACTTGTCCTATATACCTACATATACATACATGATACATACATATCTATACCTAAACATGTAACGGGTGATTTTTTTGCTACTTGGTTTTTGACGTTTATATTTTTGACAGATCACACATGACAAATTCCACGAACATTTGACATGTCGATTCAGTATTGTTTGCCATTTCATCATGAATAGACTTACGCCTGAACAACGTTTGCAAATTATTGAAATTTATTATCGAAATTCGTGCTCAGTGAAAAATGTGTTTCGCGAGCTACGTCCGTTTCAGCGACGAGGCTCATTTTTGGCTAAATGGATACGTGAATAAGCAGAATTGCCGTATTTGGAGTGAAGAGCAGCCAGAGGCAATTCAGCAGCTACCAATGCATCCCGAAAAATGCACTGTTTGGTGCGGTTTATGGGCAGGCGGCATCATTGGGCCGTACTTCTTCAAGGACGATGAAGGCCGCAGGGTTACGGTCAATGGAGAAAGGTACGGTTCGATGATAACAGATTTTTTTTTGCCGAAAATGCAAGAATTGAACTCGGTCGACATGTGGTTCCAACAGGACGGTGCCCCATGCCACACTGCACGCGAAACTATGCATCAATTGAGAGGCGAATTTGGTGAGCAGTTGATCTCACGTTTTGGCGCAGTCAATTGGCCACCAAGATCATGTGATTTGACCACGTTAGACTATTTTTTGTGGGGCTATGTTAAGTCTATTGTCTATGGGGACAAGCCAAACACGATTGCTGCCTTGGAAGCCAACATTGAACGCGTCATTGGTGAGATTCCGGCCGAAATGTGTGAAAAAGTTTGCCAAAATTGGACCTTCAGAATGGACCACCTGAAGCGTAGCCGCGGGCAACATTTAAGTGAAATTATTTTTAAAAAGTAAATGGCAGTAATTGATTTATCGATCCAAATAAAAATTTCATTCACTTTTTACAAGTTTCTGTGTTTTTTTGAATTTTCAAAAACCAAGCTCTTAAAAAATCACCGTTTACATAGTATAGGTATGATAAGCAAAAAAAAAAAATAGGTAAGAAAAGCAACGATGTGAAAAACTAAGTCATTGCCGCAATTAATTGAAAAAGGCTCATTGGACACAAACAATAATAATTCCATGAAAATTGTAACAAGAAAAAAAGGCAAAATAAACACCATCCTGGCAAATGTACATTCATAATATCCTTACACACTTTTCTGATTATTTGATCGATGAAGCAAAAACAAAAGCTAAACATAAAACTCATTTTTGTTTGAAGAATTACGTGCGCTCTTCAAACACAACACCTACGGCTGGAGAGTAAATTGATACAGCATTTTTTTAACGACAATGACATTATTTCCTAATAAAAAAAATGTCCTTCCCCATACGCGCGTCATAAGAGTACGCTTTCTATTTTGTGCTTGTTGTTGCTGTTTTGTAAATAGCGTTAATAAGAACAAAATTTGAGTTAATAAATTCGAATGATTATTAAATTGATTCGAAGTGCTAACACAGAAAATAAACCGTCATACACACGCATTCATTCCATCAGGTAATGAGCCAGGACGAAAAAGGGGACTAAATCGTTTTTGCTGATTGATGGCAGAGACAATACAATAAAGTGCGGTCGGTGGGCTGAATGGGGACGGATGATTGTAAATGGGGAATGAATCATTGGTTTTATCTTTCAAAAATATTTCACGCATTCGTGCATTTGGTCTTTAGTTTTTTTTGCAAACCAAGGATAAACAGGATAATAATGTATGATTGATTTTTATTTTTGTTGGTTTGTCAGGACATGTATATTCTTCTTTGTTGGAATTTGGCAATCAATAAAAATAGAAAAACCGCAACGATTGATGAAAGCACATCACAGGCATATTAGCACACAATGACCACCATAACAGAGCTTAACGGATATAATCAACGTTCTTTCTATATACTATACGCCATAGGACTTTAATCCTTGAGATTCTTCTATTTATTTGGATATATAGATCTGAGGATGGAGATTTAGTAGTTCAGCATTTCTTTAATGATGATAATGATGATGATAGATTGGTAAATCGAGAGAATAGGATGAATGAACGATGAGAGGACTGCTGATTCATCGATTTCAATGCAAACACAGCCAGACATATATACAAATACACTCGTACACGAATTCTATTTGACAAAGAAGAGCATTTAGGTATTTATTTGAAAACTATCGAGGACGAATGTGTTTTTGTTGTTGTTTTGGTTCATTAGTGTAATGGTTTCGTTTGTTCATTTGGAATAATCCATTTTGTTTTCGATAGAAAGTCTTGTATTACAAGAAATGATTTTTTTTTTTATTTTTATCTTATGTGATAAGATATTATTAATTCGAGGATATTAATGATTATGGGTATAAAGTCGATAGACGGTGTCACATATGACGATTGGTAAAAGTGAGGCAGTATCTATTGACGTCGATGGGTATTCAAGGAAACTCGTTGCAAATTGATGATTCTGTTGGTGTTTTTAGTGGTGTGGTTTTTTAGTATATAAATCAAATAAATCTTCAAACCACTAAGTGCTTCTGATAACTACACGATAATAGTCTTTCGGTCAATAAAATTGGGTATTTTTTTTCCCGCTATGCTGGCAAATTGATTAATTGCCGCTTTTGGTAAACGAAAAGATGCAAAGTGAGGAAGAAAAAGAAAAAAAAATAAACAGTTAAATATTTTTAAAATATGTTAACCCATATATTAGTGTACTCTATGGAGGTAATTTAACTGGACTTGTCCTTTTACATTGGTCTTAAATTTTTGAATATCACCAAGACACTGTTATGTAATTCAGTAGCTGTATCTGACAAAACGTGCAAAATTGAACTCGAGTGTAAACTGATCTGCATTCCTTGTTATACGCAGAATACTTCTATAGCTTTGGACGCAATTTTTGGCGACATAAAATATGTGATCGAAACAATTCTTGATGCAAAATATGAAGAAACCTCTGTGTTTGTCTGAGCGAGTCTTTTGTGACTGACCTTTCGCGCACACAATAGTCACCCTTCCAAAAAATGGAATGATCTTGCAAAATCTCATGGTGGCTGCTTGGATATTTGAATCATTGCCTTGCATATCTGCTTACTACTTTAAGAATACTATTTTTGGAACAAGAGTGGAAATCGTTATTTTTAAATAACGTTTAAATATTTTGAATCTTTTCTTTCTTCGTCTTCGAGAAATAAGTGACCTAATAGAGTGTTTTCATTTGCCGTCGTTTTATCCGCAAATCCACAAATGTATGATAAACAGTCTTCTTGGTATTGTCGCGGGTGTATAGAATAAACAAGATCGAACCAAATACACTTACTTGGAGGACACCAGATTTTTTTTTTCTTAAATCCCGAATATTTTCTGCCTTGTTTAAGACAATACAAGGGTGTGATATATTTCTCACGGAAAGCTTGGCAGATATCTAGAAATACTTTGGAACACACATTTTCCCACTCATAACACACATTTTCCATTTCATTAGTAGACCGATCCGTTATGGATTTTCCAGAAACCAAATCGCCACTTTCTTCAACTATTGGAAGTAATTTATTTATTAGGATTTTCTCAAAGAGAAATACGTATAAAATGTTTCTACTCATTCAGGCGTTTTCGCGGTCTAGGAACCATTTTCCTCTGAAACCTTCCATTGACATGGACCGTATGAAAGTCTTCAGATTTAGTAAAGCTATTAAAGTTTTAACAGATAAGTCAAGCGAAATTAATTTCCTCGCTAACTTTATGATCCATGATCTCGATCCTTTGGGCCTTTATTTTGAATGCTTTCGACATTTTTGAAAGGCAGTGGTTGGATGAACCATTTAACTCTTAGTCAAAAAATAGAGTTTACTAAAATAAAAAAACGACTATGCACTAAAAACCGATTCTTGAGGTACACCATATTTACTTGTGATAAAGGGTACTACTCGTATAACTAAAGGGTTATCCATTTTGCGGTTTCAAAAGTATTGAGCTGGAATTCGACATCTGTCAAACTAAGTTGTTAAACCAATTTTTTTTTTTTTAGTTGAAAGTCTGACATTTACGAAAATGGATCGCTTAACTATCGCACAACGCATAAAAATTGTTAAACCCTACTACAAAAATGGTGATTCTGCCACATCCACATATCGTGCTTTAAGAGGAGATTATGGTTTACATAATCGTCCAACTACGCAAGCAATTGGCAAAATTGTGAAGAAATTTGAAGAGACTGGATTGGTTACAGATATTTTAAGGCTTGTGTATCATCGTTTCGCTCGTTCCACAGAAAATATCGCTTCTGGAAGTGAAAGTGTTGCCGAAGACCCGAATGTGTCGATTCCTCGTCGTTCTCAGGAATTATGACTGTCTAACGGCACATTATGGCGTATTTTGCATTTGGATCTACACCTACATCCATATAAGTCCAGCTCACACAACAAATGAAGCCAGCTGACCATTCACAACGTCGTAGATACAATGGGTGCTTGAACAACAGGCGGTGGACGGCGATTTTTCGAACAAAATTTTCTTCAGCAACGAAGCACATTTCTCACTCGGTAGGTATGTTAATAAACAAAATTGTCATATTTGGGGTTCTGAGCATCCTAAAGTAATTGAAGAGAGACCATTAAATCACAAAAAGTCACTGTTTGGGGCGCTCTTTGGTCTGGAGGTGTGATTGGACCTTACTTCTTCGAAAACGACTGTCACCGTCAATTCAGAGCGTTATGGTCATATGATAACCGACTTTTTTTTGCCTGCTATTGAAGAATACGACTTGGAGAATATGTGGTTTCAACAAGACGATGCCACATGCCATACAACCCCATCGAATATGGCTTTATTGCAAGAGACATTTCCTGGCAGCGTAATTTCTCGACGTTGGGATATCAACTGGTCACCAAGATCATGGGATTTGACTCTGCTGGACTTTTTTTGTGGGGCTACACGAAAGACCGTGTTTATGCAGATAAACCTTTAACTCTTGAGCACTTGAAAACCAACATTCGTCAAGTTATGGCTGAGATAACGCCAAAAAGTCAAAAAGTGGTCGAAAATTACCTCAAAAGAATCGATGCTTGCAACAATTCGCGTGGTGGTCATTTAAATCATGTAGTGTTTCACAATTAATGTCAACGTCCAAACTTTATAATAAAAAAGAAATATCATGAACAAAAATATTTTATGTGTTTTATTTACGCCTACTTTTGAAACCGCTAAATGGATAACCCATTATAGACCAAGTTTTGCATTTGGAAAAAAATAGAACTCGAGATTTAAATGAAAGTTGACATTGCGATGATATAGAGAACACCAAAAAAGTGGTTCACGCAATTCCGTCTGTCTGTAGAACGATCTATAGCCTAAATGGCTGAACCGATTTTGTTTTAACTTGGTGCTTAGGCGTTTTAAATGATTGTCTAAAATAACTTTTGGAATCGTTGCTTTAGCCCAAAAAATAACGGTACTTGCCATACAATTTTGTCTACCATCTTCATTATCTCGAAAATGGCTCTAACGATTTTGATAAGAAAAACATGTTTCCTAATTAAGTTTGGTGTACATTTTGGTCAAAAATTGGTTTTACATTATCTGTTATTAACGGTACCTGCCATACAACCATTTGATTGATTTTCGACTTTCTCATAAACGGCTTAACGGATTTCGACTATAAAAATATATTTTGCCGTTTCTATTAAGATTCATTTGCATATAATGTGATCGACTATAAGAGCAAGTACGTGCGATCCAGTCGTTAATTTTTTTTTTGAGTTCTTGTTACATTCAAGTTCCATTAACAACACTTGCTTTTTTGTTCACTACATTTATTATGCAACTTTCTAAGTGCAAACTGATTAATGCGGAAGACTGTATCTTATTTATCTTAAAATTGAACAATTGGCAATTTGGTGTTTTTTTTTCATTTTTTGTTGTCAAAATTGGTAGCAATAAAATTGGTCTATAATAAAGATACATTATTTCAATGAGTCCTTTTGTAAAAATTAACATTACCTGCGCTTGGCAAAATAGCTATACTTATGACACTACACATATGGTAAGCACACCCAATTTAGGAGAAACCTAAATTTAAATCCATGTAGATGGCTGAGTTTTTGTATCGTGCACCTGACAATTCTATGTCAAAACTTTTATTGAATTTATGCATTTAGCCCCCCAGCTATCAGCGAAATCTATTTAAATTTCCTATTCCTCTTAAATGTCAATCAAAACCAATCGATTTATGCCTCATAATAACTCGTAAAACATGATTGGAACTTGCTTTCAATGACTTAATTCTGAAAAGAGAAAAACATTTTTCTATATTGAAACCCACAGCCCACAGCACTTCCGCCTTCCTACTATGCTGTGTTTCGGCATAAACATTTATTTATTTCTCAATAAAAAAAATGATCGCTTAAGTGAATATAAAACCGTTCCGGCTTTTAAGGACGAAAGCAGAAAACCAATATAACAAGGGAAAAAAATATACAATATTTGATGTCAAACATTAATGCAGCATGTATTACCCATTCATAAAGGACATTAAACATCCTGACATTCCAACTATACATACAATATTATGTATACATTTGGATATTTGTAGATATTGAAAAAAAAATATGATGAAAGGATGCCTTCTCAAATGCATATATGAATGTCTCTTGAGTCAACATTGCTCCACTCATTCATATGAGTATAGTATACTTCGCCGACTTGACCAACAAGAAATATCCTTTTTCGAAAGAGGACGGTTGGCTTTCAATTCAATTAAGTCGATTTTTATTTTGGTCAAGAAACTGGAACTCGAAATCAAATAAAAACTCTTGATGAGTGGGAATTTTAATATTTTCGACATATCCTTGTTGTGCGGACGGAGTAAATATATTGGTATTCAAATATTTTTCATCATCCTGCCATTGCTACTTAATGTATGGATTTTTGGTAAGGACGATGACGAAAAGAAACATTTTTTGTTTTTGAAACTGTTCCCAAATGAGTTTTTAGCGAGCGGTTAGGCTTTATATAGATTCGCCCTCCTTTACTGTGATGTGTTTTTGTCTTTGTTCATCATTCGACTTTCGTGTCCTTTTTTGCTGAGAATTTTAGATAGGACATATGCATTGTACACATTTATGAAAAAATTGGGATAAGATCCAAACAGCAGCATATACAAACATCCTTATGAACATAGTCAGCACATCATTTGCTCATAGCCTTATTTTGATGTACAATGAACATTACTTCGCAGTGTATTTTTTTTTGTGGCATCACGTTAAAAGAGTCTTTTGTGGGTCGTATATTGTAAGGTGTGGAGATTAAGGCAAAAAAAAGCCAACGAATTTATATCGCCTCGCAGGAAACATTTTCTATTAAATAAAGTAGGGCGGGTACATTTTTAACTTTTTCCTCCATTTTTTTTTTCTTTTTATTTGATTATTATTACATGTACTTTCTTTTAAATCGTAAAAAGTTTTATTAACTTTGCTGTTGCTGTTGTGCTGGTGTGGTGCTTCTGGTACTGCACTGCACTGTGGCGATAACTTCAATTAGGATTGTGTTTTTTTTTATTTTTATTTTTATCCTTCTTGGAAAGTTTAAAGTACGTTTTTTTTTTTGGCATGCCAATTTGATGCCAAAACTTTGGAGTTTCTTTCCTAAGAAAACACATCAGATACACATATACAGGCAAGACTCTCATACAACCTATAAATACGTTTTGTTTTGGTCTTTGGTTAAATGGAAAATTTTATAAATTAGCTTTTAATAGGAATTTTTTGTCTGGGATAGTATCTAATGGTGTCCATCAAAAGCTTAGTGGAAATTTCAAGGTTCTAATGCAGCCAAGTGCTTTGAAATAAAAAACAAATTTCATTTATATATTAAGTGACAAAGTTTACTGTAGGAAAATTAAGGTTGAGAATATTTTAAGAAGCTTTTAGCGGTTTGCAGCAGATATGTGGTTTGGTATCCTCTTCTCTTAGAAAAAACAAAGGCTCGAAACACCCAATTTTTGTAACTCTCTTGGAGGAGCATGATTTTAATGAATAAATTAGTTAGGTATATAAAAAGTCAGTTATGTAATAATAAGTTCAGACATCTGTTATATATAATTCTGGTGTCACGTTGTTGTGTACGATGAACTCCGAAACTATCTAACCAATTTTTACTTTTTTTTTAATAAATATTTTGCTGGCGTGCCTTTCCCATAAGCAGCTGGACGAATTTCGATCAAAATTTTTATATAAGAGGTTTTTCGAATTATAAAATATTTTTTTGGATTTTTGAAAAAAAAAAAAATTTTTTGAAAATTTAATATTTCGAAAACGTGTCAATGATTTTTTTTAAAATTTCGTTTATAAGTTTATATTATTAAATGTTTTAAATTGCCAGACCAATTTTTTTGCTTAGAACAAATTTAAAGAAATTTTGTATCAAAAAAATTAAGTAAAACCGACTTTAAAAATATATTTAAATTTTTAATAGAAATATTTTGCATACGATGGAAAATCTTTTAGAAGGGAAAAATGTGTGTTCCGAAGCATTTTTGGATATCTGCCAAGCACACCCTTGTATTGCCTTAAACAAGGCAGATTATATTCGTTATTTAAGAAAAAAATAAGAAATAAATAAGAAAATCCTGAAATTTTTTCTAAAAAAAATTGGTATGAACATTTTAAATATTTAATAATATAAAATAAATTCAAAAACAAAATTTCAGAAAAAATCGTCCACCGGTTTTCGAATTGAATTGTCAAAAAAAAATATTTTTTTTCCAAAAATCCAAAAAACCGTTCTTTGAAAATTTTGAAATGCAGTATTTTATATAATTCGAAGGAGCTCCTATATAATTTTTTGTATCGAAATCCTTTGAGTCGTCTATGAGAAAGTAGAAAATCAATAAAATAATTGTATGGCAGGTAACGCTAATAGCAAAGTATTTACAAATACTTTCGGCCAAATGTAGACCATACCCAAAGTAGTACCTACACACACCAATTTTTATCAAAATCGTTGGAGCCGTTTTCGAGATAATTAAGATGGTAAAAAAAATTGTATGGCAAGTTCCGTTATTTTAGGGGCTAAAACAATGATTCAAAAATCTATTTTGGACAATCACCTAAAACGCCTTAGTACCAAGTTTGAACAAAATCGGTTTAGCCGTTTAGGCTTTAGATCGTTCTACAGACAGACGGAATTGCGGGACCCATTTTTTGGTGTTCTCTATCATCGTAATACCAACTTTGATTAAAATCTCGAGTTCGATTTTTTTTCCAAATGCAAAACTTGCTCTATAGTACCTGCATCCTGTGTAAAAAAATCTGGTGTACCCCAAGGAAGTGTTTTTGGTTCGATCTTGTTTCTTCTGTACATCCGCGACTACGTCAAGAAGTATTTATCATACATTTCCACTCTTGTTCCAAAAATAGTGATCTTAAAGTAGACAACAGATATGCAAGGCAGTGATTCAGATATACAAACGGCTGTCATAAGATTTTGCAAGATCATTCCATTCTTGGAATGTTGATTATTGTGTGCGCGAAAGGTTAGTCACAACAGACTTGTTCAGACAAACACCGAGGATTCTTCATATTTTGTATCTAGAATTTTGAAGTTGCCTTCATGTTTCCTATGAAAATATGGGTAATTCCTGAGTCATTTGCAAGTCGGATTGTGCAAATAAAATAGGTGTTTGAAAAAACCTTTGAATCGAAATAAATTCTTCACAAAAACACTTTGATATCAAGTCAACATTTTGGATCCGATAGAATGTTGGTCAAATAATTACAAATAATTGCTAAGAACAGTTTTAGCTTCCTTATACTACTTGTGTGCATACATTGCAAAGCTAGTATTTGCTGACATCAGGACACCATAATACTGGAATTTCTATGCCACCCTAATGCGTTCGCCGAACAAAAATCAATATTCTTCTACCAACTTCTTGCATTTCCGAACTTCGAAAACCATTTTTTAATACATACAAATCTTTAGATCGTATGTATTGCAGTACGTCTGAAGCCCAATAAGCTTGAAGAGTCAAAGGACATCCCAATTGAGTAGTACTCTAACTAAAATGTTTGAAATACTGCCAGTTTCAGGCAAAGCTTTCACAAATGACATTAATGAAAAGGGCTAAGAATATTATGATCAAGGTACATCCCTGAGGAATACGTACAGTTGATTCAAGCCACAGTCTCCGATCCAAACGAAACTGTTGCATTGATTCCACATATAAACTTTTCGTATGGAGACTGAAATATTCTGGAATTTGACGGTGGCAAATGCTGCTATGACATGAACGATAGTTTTTTTTGCCTTGCTTTTGCCTAATTGTCGGTGAATACTATTGACAAAAAAATCTGAATAGTTGAATGCTGTAAATATTTCCGATAAACATGAAGCTATTTGACAAGAGATAAACATATTTCATAAGCCTATAATTATGCTATACGAGAGCTGTCATATTTTTAGGTTTTTCGGGTATAACGTGGACGCGCTGCACATATTTAGGGGGAACCAAACCTGTCATACGCACTAAATTCCGAATATCCGTCCCCGAAATTCAAAAGCCTTATCATCACAGACCTATGGAAAACTTGAAACTATTCCGAAAACAAACAAAAATGTTCAGCCATTATCAGTCAATTTCCCCATCCTTTTGGAAAAATGGAAACCCACCTGTTTCTGATTTATTTTCTTGTCGAAAATGACATTCGATTAAACTGACAAATTAGTTTTTTTTTATCAGACCCAAAGTCATTAAAAGTCAAGGTTTTGTTTTCTTATACTTTTTTGATCATTTAGAAATTTGAGCCTCAAAAAAAAAGTAAACAATATGACCGAAAAACTTTTACCGCTTTTTCACTTTGTTCAACCAATCCAAAGAATTTCAATTAAAAATCGAAAGTCTGTATATAAGACCATTTGTCCTTCTTCATCCCATAAATTCACAGCAAAAACCCATCCATCTATATAGTTGTCATTTATTTAAGTTGCCCTTCATATTGTTTTGTTTGTTTGTTTTCTTGCTTGTGTTATGTGCTTTGTCTTCTACCCTTTTTTTTGCTCTTCTTCCCAACGATATTTATGGCTCTAATTTAGGAATAGCTATACTCTTTTATTTCTGCACGTGCCGGTGGTGTCCCCATTGGGAAAAGAGACATAAAACTGTCATCGCGATTGGAAATAGTTCTACCAGAAAAAATAGCTCTAACAGCTCACTAATGTGTTAATAAGATCAAGCAAAACCGCCGGCCGCCATGCCATCCCTTTATAGCACTCGAGAAGCAGATATGGTTGGCTTTTGGAGAGAAAAGAAAACAAAACAAGAAATAACACAATTTTCCTATTTGAAAATCAATTAAATCGAAGAGCAAATTTATTGGAATTGTTTTGCTCGAGTTGTGTTTGTGTGGCTTACAGCAAGAGACAGCAAAGTATTTATATCCTGCCAAAAGTAATGTCCTTACAAAAACTACAAAGTTCTTAGGATACTTCCATTGGATTTACAAAAAAAAATTAATATGCTTTCGAATTGACATTCAAGCAAAAAAGGGGGATCGTACTACCCTTAGGACGACGAGCGGGCTTCTGGAAAACTAAATGGGGGGAGGGCAAAAACAGTGTGAATCATTTAATACTCATCGGCTAAAGAAAAAATACCAGTATTTAACAGTTCATCCGAAGTTGAGCTTATCGGTAAGCAGATGACCATTTTGGTTTTTTTTTATGAGGAGGGGAGGGGGGTCTGTTTTGAACTGGCTATTTCACTAGAACACAGTTTATAAAAATCTACATAGCTAAGATAATGATGAATACGTAACATTATGGCGGGGCGGTGGCGTTCGAAGTATTGAAATCTTTCCGAAATCACCTATCATTCTTAAATCTCTAGTGAGTTATCGCTGTTATTCTCAAGTTTTGAGTTGATGAAAAGTATAGCCTGATGAGATGTGGAGAAGAAAATCTAAGCACGGAGCAAGGACCACTCATGGATTCATGTGGTTTTCAGTTATCAAAGTATTTTCGAATATAAGAACAAAACTCAAAGAAAAAACGGAACCCTGAGGTACTCCACCATTTATTGTGTGACTGTAGACACTATCAAATCCTTAAGAAATATCAAGTACAACAAACTTACTTTCTCCAACAAGAGCTTTCGTTCTTCGAAATGTATTTTTTAACAGCAATTCCATGACCTTAGAAAGGAGGGATGTATAAGTTCTATTGAATGGTAGTTAGAGGGTAAAGAAGGTTCGTCATTTTTTAGGGGCGGACTGGACAAATGCTGTTCTCCAGTCGCTCGAAGGGAGGACTGGTAGAATAGGATAGATGAAAAGCTCCCGCAGTGCTTTTTCCAAGTTCCAACATTGATGGGATATATTGCAGTTGCAGGCCAGCAGATGCGAAAGAAGATTTGTTCCAAGAAATCATTTGCCGTTCTCGACTAGCAATTAAGCTTCTATAATGCTTCTATAAGGCTTCTATAAGTCTTTTATAAGGTCATATCAAATCTAAAATGACTAACCAAAGCCTTATCGATCAAATGGTAGTTGGGTTTCAATTCAATGCCACTTTCTGAAAAAAAACTGTGGTGCAAGCAAATTGATTGTATTCCCATTTACTCTGACCAAAATAAGTCGTATAAACTTTTACGTGTCCCAGAATAAGTAATTATATACCTCCAGTATAAGCGAGGTCTTCAAAGGTGGAATCTTCATGGATTTTCGGCATGTGGACTTTTTATCTTCGGCCTAAGGGAATCAAATTATATGTACAAATATAAAATTTGAACGAAAATGGCTTTGACGAAAGTTGCTTATTGGCCTTTTTTAATCTTCATCACCGGAGTGATAAATTCGATAAAAAAAATACGTATTATTGTTACACGTGGTATTCCAAGTTTAAGCCATAACGATGGGAATAGGCAATATTCAATCGTCTCTTTAAGTTTAAAGCAAAAACCGGAATAAAAGCTCAGTCTTAAACCAGCAAGGGGACTATCTCAGCGTGTAGGTGTGGGTACGTTATGAAGTCTTTTTCTTGGAAAATTGATACAATTTGCTAATTAAACCCCCTCTGACGACTTCCGTCTTCGTCAGCGTCGGCTATGACAGAAAAACTGTCTGAGGAACAATCTATATATAGTTATTATTTTTTCTTAACAGTTTTAAATAGCCAGAAACCTTATTCCCTTGGGAACTTTTATATAACCAACTTTGGCAAAATATCTATTTTCTCTTTGTCGTTCAATTTGTGTGCCCTGCCTTCAATATTCTCACACTCATTTAAAGGGAAAAAATAGCCAGGCCCTAGGGCTGGCTTTCGAATTAAATTAGCCAGGGCGACGATGGTGTGCTACCGTAGTTGGCACGTTTCAATTTTGTTTATTTTTTTTTCTTTTCGTTGCTAGAGTCGCTAGTATGAAAAGTAGGAAACTTTTTGCATCCCTTTGTAGTCATCTTTCCGCCCGCCCGCCGCGTGACCAACCGGAAGTAGACTGATTTGCAACATGGCATGCACTCGATTACTCTCCATTAAGTGGCCTTACAAGCTACTATGATGGTGGCACATTGTATAGATACCCAGCTAGTCTGCTGCCCCTTCAAAACCGAAAACGAAAACGACGACGAAGCGACGTAAATGACAGTGGCGACATATCTATACAAGTAAAAGAGGTGCAGCAGAGCCGGAGGAAGGGCGATGATAGGGATATAGTGTGACCATTATTCCGACGACAAATGGGCGGATACGTAAGTATTGCATGTGGAAACATCCGCAAATTGCCAAAAAATCCTCCAAACTTCGACGACTCGACTCGCCTTGATGGTGACGCTAACGTTGTTAGCCCTTTTTGCACGAAATGTACATAAGGCTTCTACGGTCCTTTAACGCTTGTCGTTTTTATTTTTTCCGTCTTTCTTTTTTTTTGAAAAATAAACCCGGAAAGTGTTGATGGTGATTTTATTATTATGCCAGAGGCTTGTTAATGGGTGATTTAAAACTATTTGGTGGCTGTTTTGTAACAATTAATGTTGTGTGTGTGTGTGGACACTCGGGATATATCCACTTGCTGTGTTTGTGTGTTCGTTTAGTGCTCAGGATGACAGTGTTTTGTTTATATGTGGATGGCATTTGGCTGTGATTTATTGAAGAGGATATTTGTGTGGGCGCGGCGACCGGCGGTATAAATATACCTATACAAGCCTGGCAGTGGAGAAACGGAAGTCATCTGGAACACAACTTAACATGGCTAACAATCCTACCCCCTCGCATCTACTTATGTTCGTTTTCGGTGAGTAGAATGAAAGGAATTTTCGCTGTTAGGGTTTAGTTAGATTGGTATTTGTTTTTGAAGCTTTATAGGTATAGTTACCTATACCTATAATGTAGCTTCACTATCTACATATTTAAGAGCAGAATAGATCTGGTGGTGAATTTAGGATTTTACATTTAAGTTTAAAAGCATGAGTATTTCTGTATAGACATACAATAAAATTTATGAAGAAGGTTGTTTTTTGAAGTTTGATTTGCCTAATTTTGACAGAAATTTTTTTTGAAAATACATATACCGAAATATATACCTATGTAACTAGGCCTAGACAGGTATTTACCTAACTTTATTGAAAGAGGAATTCTTAAAATGTTTTCCAATAAATTATTTGGAAACTAACAATGCTGGCTTAGGTATTCCAGAGAGCTGTGGCTGTGGGTGCTTTTGAGATCTTTAAGGCTGTTTTTATTTTTCATTTTTAGGGAAATATTTTCACCGGAAATTCCTTGAAAACCCCTTCTTTAATTGGAGTTCCCTTAATATTCAATTTGAAAACACCCACTTAGGCGTAGGTGCCTATGGTAACTATTATTTTGGTAGATATAGTAAATGGTGGCAAATCAGCTATAATTAAATTTTGGCTGACAATAACACAGTTCTTTGACTTGGATTCAAAAACTTCTTGTTGCGTTAGAATTCCTGCCATGGATGTTTGAATTATCGCTTCCTATTAAAAAAAATATCCCTTTAAAGTAAAAAAAAGGATTATGAGCTTTTGAGTAATTATTGAGGGCTTGATTGATAAGATTGCTCAAAATTTGTTCCTTTAATAAACTTTAATGAAGGTTATCGTTAATAAAAATTCCCCTGGAAATTTTTCTCTCGTTCGAATGTAGGGAACGTGAATAATGCTCAAAAGTTTCCCTGGGAATTTTTTGGTATTAGGAATAAACTTTACAGGAAGTTTTGCTGTCATTTCATACAATTTTTGTTTAAAGAAATTTATTCCGTGGAAGAATCATGATAAAAGGAAAAATGTCCACAGTTTCAAATAATCCGAAACGCAATTCCCTGGAGATTCCTGATACGGCCAAATTTATATGGAGTATTTTCCAGAGAGGATATTTTGTTCTCCTCAATCAGATGTTGTCCCGGTAAATAAGTGCATTCTTTAATCCTTATTGAATTTGTAGAGTATGGACATACCTATGTTTAAATTTCTTATCAGCTTAGATTGGCCATAGTCAAGAGAACCGTATTAATTAAGGTTTTTATCATATTTAATCTGATACAGGTTGCGAACCCTTTTTGCTTATTAAATTTCCAAGCAACAGTTTAGTTTGCTTAGGCAGTTCTTTCTAAAGTTTTGATCTTTTGACTAAGACTTCTTCTGTTTTGATTCTATTTTACATCGTGTTTTTAGGGGCGTCATTGCTCTTATTTTCGCTGGAATATGTTGGAAGCGAGAATAGTACAGCAAGCCGCATTACCTAACTCGGATGTCAATGGATATAGAGAAATTGATTAAGTGGAACTTTAGTGTGGGGTGTCTCCTTGGAGCAATCTGGATTCAGAGTGAATTTCTGAAAGTTTCTTTTCTCTGGCAGTATTGTGATGTCTCCGAAATCGTCGAAAAATTATTCTCCGAGATCTGATTTTCTAGTCCTCTCTAGGAATCACAAAGAAAATGAGAACAGTCCTGCTTTCACACTTCATCCTTAGAACATTTTCTACACATTGAGTTCTATGTCATTGAGTTTTGACTGTTTTCTTCTTACAAATATTCGGCCAAAGATTTCTCGAAACTCCAAAGGTGTATGTAGCCCACAGTAGGTTTCTGTGTAGTTTTAACTCGTTTCGACAATGATCCATTAGATTAGCCTTTGTGGGGAATGAGGAAGAGGCTTTTACTGTCGACTAACGATCTATGATTTATCATTATTATTTTTTACTATTTAACATGCTGGAAGATTCCTTGAAATAGTCTGAAAGGAGTCTGCCTCTTCAGTATACCCTGGACAGCTTTGTGACCTTGGTACCCGCAAGCGTGACATTATATTCTTCCCGACTTCATTCAAGTGTTTTTCAAACACTCTTACTCAAGTTCGAAACTGATTTTGAAGGAGTTATGTTTTTTAAGGAATCTGACAAGATACCAATGTTTTGGTTGCGGCGATATCTTTTAAGATTTTGTTCTGCACACTTGCGAATAGTTCTTACTTTCGCCTGGACATTTTGATTTAAAAAAAATTCAACTCGAGATTTTGATCAAACTTGACATTATGTTGATGGAGAACACCAAAAAAGTTGGTCCCGCAATTCCATCTGTCTGTCTGTAGAACGACCCACAGCCTAAACGGTCGAAGCGATTTTCTCCAAACTTGGGACTTACGCGTTTTAGGTGATTGTCTAAAATAGATTTTTGAATCGTTCTTTTACGAACAAAGATTACGGTACTTGTCATACAATTTTTTCTACCATCTTAACTATCTCGAAAACAGCTCTAATGATTTTGATAATAATTAGTGTGTGCACTTCTTTCGGTAGATTCTGCATTTTGGTCAACAATTTTTCAAAAATATTTTCTTATTAACGGTACACGTGTCATACAAATTTTCGAAAAGTATTTTTTGGGATTTTTGAAAAAAAAAATAACTTTTTTTTTAATTCAATATTTCGAAAACGTAAATTTATAAAATTGTCGCACCAATATTTTTTTGTACAAAAAAAAACTTTAGTAATTTTGTATATATAGGGTCCGCCAAAGAACTTTTTTTTTTTTGGAAATGGTCGCAAAACATCGAGTGCAGCTTCGGCTGTGTGGCACGTAGCGCCGTCCTGTTGAAACCAAATATTGCCAATATCCTCCTCTTCAATTTTTGTGAACAAAAATTCGTTCAACATGGCCCGATAACGATCGCCATTGACTGTAACGGCCACTCCTTGCTCATTTTCGAATTATGCCTCTAGACCAAAATCCGCACCAAACAGTGACTCGTTTTGGGTGTATCGGCTTTTCAATGTATGCGTGCGGGTTTTCTGTGCCCCAAATGCGACAAATTTGCTTGTTTACATACCCGCCAAGATCAAAATGAGCTTCATCTGAAAAAGATGATTTTTTTGGCAAAATCGGCATCTTCTTTAAGTCGATCGCAGGCCCACTTAGCGAGCGTTGTTCAAGCGTATACACAACCATATTCGTTCAGCGGAAGGATGAAACTAATTATCCGTCAAATCAGACTTAGCTAAGTCTTACCATTCACGAAATAAGTACTAGTTGAAAAAAAAAAGTTAGATGGCGGACCCGTTATGTACAAAGTTAAGTAAAAACGACTTTAAAAATATATTTAGATTCTTAATAGAAATCTTTGGCATACGATATGTAATCGAACATAAGATCAAGTACATGGGATCCAGTCGTGTGCATTTTATTTTCTTAAAATTCAAAGGATCTTCTGCACAAACATTTTGATCAAAATCCGTTGAGATGTTAATAAGAAAGTCGAAAAAAATGTTTTATTAAATTCTATGGCAGATTTAAAAAAGAATCGAGTCCATTAAGTAAGACACGCTTAAGTTGCCAAGTTTGAAGACAATCCATTCAGCGACTTAGGCTGTAGATGGACAGATACTGTCAGTCTCACCGTCTGTATGTATAAGGATCTGGAGCCTAAACTGTGTAAAATTTTATTCTTAGGCCTAAAAATAACGGTACCTGCCATATGACCTTGAAGGAAAATCTTATTTTTCTAGAAAGCGGCTCCAACGATTTTGATAAAAAATTTTGAGAATTTTTTTGTTGGTAATAGTTATCATTTGATATCAACCAAGTTTACGGGAAAGGTCTATTACCGGTACTTTTCATATAACGGTTTTTTTTATTTTTGGCTTTCTCGGTAACTGTACATTGGATTTCTGTCAAATTTTATATCTGAGAAGACCTAGGTAGCCAAACTAATTCTGGATATCAAAATTTTAAATAACTTTTTTTTTTAAATTAAAATTAATTTTAGAATTTTTTATTTTGAAAAATGAATATTTTTAAAATTAATCAAACCGGATTTCATCAAAATCCGTCCTACAATTTTCGAGATACTTTTTTATAAAATTTTCATTGATCGGTGGCATCTAATGGTTTTCTTGTTTTTTTCGAGAAACCGATTAAAGTGATGGTTTTGGCAGTTTTTATAAATTAAAAAAATGATTTTTACCCACCTATAAGCATTCACTTAAATTTATACATATGTGTATACATATCTACATATCTAGGTTCTCTATATATAGGTAGGTCCTAATTTTCATAATATAATTCAAATCCCTTTAAATATGGGGGTGGCCATGGGCGATAGCTGTGTGCTGCAGGTTCGATTCCTGCCATTCTCTATGTCTTCCTTCTTATAATCCATTAAAAACCAATTCTAAAAATTGTCATAAAATGAGTTGCTGATTTATTCAGTACATGCTGTTCAGGCATAACACTAACAACATGTGATTGAGTAAACTAGTATAGCCATAAAATATGACAACAAAATAAATAAAATAATGCGAATTATAAGATACATAAATAAGTAAGACACGGTAATTTTCTCCGCATTAGTTCAGCCGCCACCCCTGGAGATAAATCTGAGACAACAACCAGCTCTAGTCTCAGAACATCGTGCCACACATCTTTCCTATCCTTCTCTTTCTCTTCTTTCACCGGATACCCGCGCTGTGTTAAAACCATATAAAGGGTATTCATAATCCATTGAGCACGTGCAAAACACAATTCATTATATTATCAATCAGGATAATTAGACAAAAGACATTATAAAAAAAATTAATGAAATATTGTATATATACAAAATTAAGTAAAAATTAACTTATATTTAGATTTTAATATAAAACGTTTGCATACGATGTGATCGAGCATAAGAGCAAGTTCGTGCGATGCAGTCGTGCATTTTATTTTTACTGCAAATCTGACGTTTTATCTTGTTATGTTATGATGCTTCTGCCTTGATTTTCTCTGCGATGTGCTCTTCTTTTCCTATCAAATCTTATAAACATGCAAAATTCATTGTCAAAACCAAAGTTAAATTTTTCGCGTGAATTAAATTTTGTTAAAACTAGAATAAATGATTTTTTCCTCACATAACTTTCTCGTGAGAGTGAATATGTTATCCGCCCACCCCCCTATAATCCAATAAAACAAACAATTTTCCTAAAAATATTTTATAACATATTTTTCCTTTCACCTTCACAAAAACTGTCTTAAGACATAAATACAATTTTTCATTCAAATAATATCGGAAAATATTAAAAAAGTTTTTTATCTATATTTTTTAAACATCAATCTTACTCTTTATGGTTTAGTGGCTTTTTTTTCAGTTCAAAGTTATTATAATATGTCGTCCTTATTCTGGTCCTGCGCTTCTGTGCGCACCATCAACACCAGCCAGCGAATATGTTGTTTTTTTCTTTTATTTTCGGGGTTTTTAAGTCTCGAAAAGTATAGAGCTAGCTTAATGCTTAAGGTACATCCGTTAATCTTCTTCAGCACCTGCAGCTGATTAATTGTGTTTCTTGTTCTAACCGTAGCGTAGCATAGCGAATTGTGTGTTCGGTATATTATAATGTATTTGCATATTTATGCACGAGTGAAAATAGGGTGTTTTGTGTTTATAATCGAAGGAAGTGTGGGCGAGAGATGGTATTAGCGACCTTTAGTACGCCTCAAGTGGTTTAAGATATTATGTTTATGTATCTACGTAGGTGGTTTAAAATAATGCTTCGAATGACAGTGTCTCATAATTAACAGGATGATGTTTTATTAAGAAGTTTGATTAAATAATAGTCCAGTCCCGCAGACTTATACAATTAAAGAAACTGAAACTACGAAAAGTCCCAATAGATATCAGTGTCATTGATTTTAAAACTTTAGAAAGATAACCTTGTAAAAAATGATATGTACACATATTTGTATGTACGTTTTGTAGATAATTTATTTGTGCAAATGGTCAGGTAATAATACCATGGTCATAAATGGGGTGAAGGGTAAGGTAATTGACTTCAGAGGTACATATGACTCCGGGCAAATAAAGTTTAACTAACTTTCGAGCTTTGGTACGACTGAGAATCAAAAGTTCAAGCAATATTATTCCATGTAGTTTTTTGCAGTTTCACCAGATGAAACTACTGGCATTTCACTGAAGGACCAGTTGTCAATTTGTGTTGGGAACGTTAACTAAAAAGACCACGTTTTGATTTAGCTAGAAGATTTTTTTGTAATTTCTTCATGAAGAAAATACTACGTGAAAATGTTTGGATAACAAAATTCTCTCTGCATTACAAAATTTGGAAATAAACTTCAGCAACATAATTTGACAAGGGTATGATGGTGCTTCCCCTATAAGGGTTAGTTTTAATGGTGTCTATATGATCATATTGGAGTGTACATTCATTAAACCTCGCTCTAGGGCATTCATATCAAATTCAGACTATCCCCAAAACAATATACATAGATATAAAATCTACACATATGTTGCAGAAAAATATTTAAAAAAAAAGAGTGTGTACAAGCGCCAGAAGTAAAATTTCCCAAATTTGAAACAATTTTTTCTTGGGTAATTCTAGGACAGCTACAACAGAGGTATACATATGTATTTCAATTTTATGGAAACAAGTCAAAGAACAACGAAGTTGACATTTTTTGATACCAGCCCCGTACTTGCATGAATACATCTCCCATAACGACCCCATATTCCAATCATTGTTTATAAGATATATATACAATGTACCAATTGTACAAACGCCACCGTCAAATCGAACTTTAATTCATGGTTCAGTAATTTTAAAGGGTTATCCATTTTGCGGTTTCAAAAGTATAGGACTGGAATTCGACACCTGTCAAACTAAATTGTTAAACCAATTTTTTTTTCAGTTGAAAGTCTGACATTTACGAAAATGGAACGCTTAACTATAGCACAACGCATAAAAATTGTTAAAACCTTCTACAAAAATGGTGATTATGCCACAGCCACATATCGTGATTTAAGAGGAGATTATGGTTTACATAATCGTCCAACTACGCAAGCAATTGGCAAAATTGTGAAGAAATTTGAAGAGACTGGATTGGTTACAGATATTTTAAGGAGGCATGTGCATCATCATTTCGCTCGTACCACTGAAAATATCGCTGTTGTAAGTGAAAGTGTTGCCGAAGACCCGAATGTGTCCATTCCTCGTCGTTCTCAGAAATTAGGACTGTCTTACGGCACATTATGGCATATTTAGCACTTGGATCTACACCTACATCCATATAAAGTCCAGCTCACACAACAACTGAAGCCAGCTGACCATTCACAACGTCGGCGTCGTAGATACGTCGAATGGGTGCTTGAACAACAGGCGGTGGACGTCGATTTTTCAAACAAAATTTTCTTCAGCGACGAAGCACATTTCTCAATCGGTGGGTATGTTAATAAACAAAATTGTCGTGTTTGGGGTTCTGAGAATCATCCACAAAAAGTCACTGTTTGGGGAGGTATTTGGTCCATACGTGTGATTGGACCTTACTTCTTAGAAAACGACGATGGAACGACTGTCACCGTCAATTCGGAGCGTTATGGTCATATGATAACCGACTTTTTTTGCCTGCTGTTGAAGAATACAACTTGCAGAATATGTGGTTTCAACAAGACGGTGCCACATGCCATACAACTCGAGCGAATATGGCTTTATTGCAAGAGACATTTCCTGGCCGCGTAATTTCTCGTCGTGGCTATATCAACTGGTCACCAACATCATGGGATTTGACAATGCTGGACTTTTTTTGTGGTGCTACGCGAAAAACTGTGTTTATGCCGATAAACCTTTAACTTTTGAGCACTTGAAAACCAACATTCGTCAAGTTATGGCTATCTCAGCCAATATGTGTCAAAAAGTGGTCGAAAATTACCTCCAAAGAATCGATGTTTGCAACAATTTGCATGGTGGTCATTTAAACGACGTAGTACTTCACACATAATGCCAACGTTCAAACGTTATAATAAAAAAGAAATATCATGAAAAAAAATATTTTATATGTGTTTTATTTACGTTTACTTTTGAAACCACAAAATGGATAACCCATTACATTACATACATTATACTACTCCGTATAAATAAATCTACGAAGTAGATGTTCTGAATAACTGGCGACGGCACCATCGACATAAATAGAGCACACATTAATATAACACAATATACACTAATGTATGAGCATCAACAAAACAAACAAACAAAAATTGCCATCAAATACACACAATACAAACTAATCTATTCTTATCATTAAAACGAACCAACAAAAAAATTCCTTGTCGAATACACACAATGCGTATACCTACTACTATGCGAATCCACACAAACCCACAAGAAAAATTAAGTTAAAAAAAAAACAAAGCAACAAAAAAAAAGAATTTCTTGTTGAATACACAACACGCACCAACAAACACGAGGATTTTTCTCAGTGAATACAGAATGCAGATACATACATGTCTGCACTCATGTATGAAAATCCACAAAACGAACAAACTTTTCATATTTTGGGTCACGTCAGATGTCGGTCTGTTTGACAGCTCCCTAGAAATTTCTTTACACCCAACGCCGCAAAAGAAGTTTCCTTCAAAAAATTTATCCTGAAGCTACATAAATGGAAAAGCCTATCGCCAATGTATGAAACTCGATGGGTTGAGAATCATGACGGATTAATAAGGTTTAAATAAATTTGTAAAGACATGTGCATACAGGAGTTAAGCACTGATAAAGATTCTGAAACCTGATCTATAGAGACTTGTTTTCTAAATCAGTTTTTGGCCAGTGACTTTTTGATAAGATTGTGCTATAAGATTGTACTGCCACTGTGTAAAATTTTGCAAATCCCCTCTTACGAACTAGCTTCAACTCTGGACCACGTACAGTGACAAATATGTTTTGAAAAATTCGAGAAAATATTATTTTTGTGTCTAAATATATTTTTGAGATTGCGCAAGGCCTTCTAAATATTATGGATAAAAATGAAACTTTAAAAATTCCAGGCAAAGTATTGAGGCAGCAGCCAATTGAAACACCGCAGATGATAAACATTATTTTATGATAGTTGTTATGATTCTTATGCTAGGCTAGGGGGTGGCCGTGGTGCGATAGTTGTGTGCTAGCCTGTCAACCTCGTGGTCACAGGATCGATTCCTGCCGTGTCTATGTCTTCTTATATTACATTAAAAACCAATTCTCTAAAATGCGGTTTGAGGACCATAAGTCAGTTCGATCATAATTGTATATTTTGGTCCGTTCAGTACTTGGAAAAAGCGAATAAAAATTTAACGAAGCACACTTTGAATTTTATAGAAGATTTTAGGATTGGGATACTGTGAAAGACTTCAGACTGGAGGATTTTTTACGCTTTTTAAAATTATGTCAACTTTGAAAGTGTCAACATGTACACCAGAGAGAACATTGTCGACTTTGAAACTATTGAAAATATTTTTAAGAAACTCTAACAATGAAGAACGACTTAGGCCTCGGCCACGCTCTGAGCGACGAGCGACCCAGCGACGCTGAGCGACTTCGCTAAGCGACGATTGTCCTTTCACAGAGCGACGCCGCGCCGCCCGTCTGCGACGATGAATAAGTGATAGTCGTTAAAATGCCTTTGTCAAGATCTTTTCGTCGCAGGCTCCTACTGAAACCAGAGCATGGAATCAAGAACAATCAATCCCTTACAACAGAAGCAGTATTTCGGCTTTAAATTTAGGAAATGAGCTTACTATGTACTTTTGTGAGCTTGGAAGTTAAAAAAAATTGAAATATTTGAATACGAAATTACCTGAACAGTTACAAATTTTTGCAACCTCTTGCCATTTTTTATCACTAATTTCTGAGAACGACGAGGAATGGACACATTCGGGTCTTCGGTAACACTTTCACTTACAACAGCGATATTTTCAGTGGTACGAGCGAAATGATAATGCACATGCCTCCTTAAAATATCTGTAACCAATCCAGTCTCTTCCAATTTCTTCACAATTTTACCAATTGCTTGCGTAGTTGGACGATTATGTAAACCATAATCTCCTCTTAAAGCACGATAGGTGGCTGTGGCAGAATCACCATTTTCGTAGTAGGTTTTAACAATTTTTTTGCGTTAAGCCATAGTTAAGCGATTCATTTTCGTAAATGTCAGACTTTAAACTGAAAAAAAAAATTGCTTTAAGAACTTAGTTTGACAGATGTTGAATTCCAGCCCTATACTTTTGAAACCGCAAAATGGATAACCCTTTATTTCTATTTTTAAAATCTTTTTCTTTATCCTGCCATAAAACATGTCGGCTTTGGACCGCCGTAATTAAACTTTGAATGTCTATATTGGCCATCTTTCTTTTACATCGCTCAGCATTCAACTACAAAATTAGAACATCGCTCGTCGCTCGTCGCTCAGTAACAACATGGGCATATCTATAGGTTTTAATATGTTCTATTTTTGATGGTCGCTCAGCGACGACGCTCGGTCGCTCGTCGCTCAGTGCGTGGCCGGGGCCTTACTGGATTAGCTTTAATGTCAGTTAATGGACACACAGAAATATATACATATTTACTGGCGAATTCTAGTCACTCCTGATCTCCACAGCTTTGTCCAATATGGAATCAAGAACCGCATATACAATTTAATACACCATGCCTTCAGTCATTAAATTCAACGAAACGGTGATCCCTTATTACCAATTTGAACACTAAACAATTAAAAATTTCGTAAGCTATTAAAGCGGAAATAAGTTAAACATTTTTTTCTGTTAAGCTTTCATCAATTTCCATAAATTACTATATTCACAGTAATAAAAATTTAACTCTCCAAATATCTGTGAAATTCATTTAAACAAAAAAAAAAATCAAGATTATTATTTATAATTGCTTGTGTTTAACTTGTCATCCAATTTTATGGCCACACCTCAACGCAGGTGATTAAAACTAACCACAGGTTGGAAAGAATGTACTCGTAGATGTGTAGAGGAAAATTTTTAAAAATATATAAAATGTTTCTCATTTTTTATACATACACAATCTATATACAAATTGCCACACCAATTAAGCTAACTATAGCCACAGGCTTCGCACATCCGACTATACACAGGCTGTCATAAATTTCGCCCCAAAGTGAATTTATAATAAACTCTCACATTTCATTTTCACCAACATCTGCCACTCAAATATTATATAAACTACAACAACACTCTCGCTCTATCTCTGGGTTTGCAGAAAAAAAAAATTCATTCCTGACCATAAAATAACATATACCTAATGGATGATGGACATCAGGAGCAGGTCGGTCTAGGCGAGAATTCAGGAAGATTGCCATAAGCTCCCAAATGCCAAATCCTCAACGTCACACAAAAATAAAATTCTCAAAAATTGTCTGTGTCTGTTCTATGGTTACGAATCTATTTTTTTTTTTTTTTTTTTTTTTTTTTTTTTTTTTTGAAAATTTAGCACCTTTTGGATGATGGTAAATATGTAGGTACTCCCTCCTGTGCTCGAGTTTTCGCACAAAAATAAATAACCTCACCGCGAGCCGATACAAAGTCTCAGAATGATGTTGTTCATTTCTCATTTGACTTGATAAATGAGCCCAGTCACCCATATAAGATAATATCTTCCCGATCAGTGTTGCCAACATACATTATTTAACCCCGGATAAACTGTTTTTGAACTTGTCAATCGCTATCAAAAAAACACGGTTCGATTTATTTCAGTACAATTAGAACATCTTAAACAGCCTGGCAACCCTGCTTTTTCAAGTCTGCACTCGGCATGGTGCTTAGTTAGAAAAGAAGTCTAAAAAGTTACACAAATGCAAAAGTTTTTCGATATACCTTCACCGCACAACAACGGAAGTTCGCTAGGGGTATATCGTCTAGCAGATTACCTGTATACCCGTTGCAGAAACAATAACGGTATAACGACGACTTGGTACACCTGTGCGTATCTATGGGATTGAGTACGTAACGTAGGTAATTTCTCAAGGGGTTTACTTCATGAGTTTGCTGTTAATTTTTGCTTCATTTCCAAAACAAAACATGAGGGGCTGGAATAGGCGTTTGTTTCTTATTTTTTTTATTGGGTGGCTTAAAAAAGAAGAATATAGAAAATCACCCTATTTGTACCCTTTCCATGGTTGTTTTCTCCATCACTCTGAGCTTAACGATTTTGATTTATTCTCATTCTAGCTTTCGAATGTTTTATGCATTTAATAAATTATTTCTGTGTTTGGATCTTCTTTTGCAAGAGCTTAGTTTGAGGAGTGAAAAATTTTAGAATTCCAATATGTACCTACCCTCTACGTATACATGTGAGGGATGAGGGTGCCTGGGGCAAAAAAGTCTAAAGAAATTCTCCATTTTAGCTTCTGGGTTGCGGTTACGGGCGGCACGGAGGCGGCCGGCGGCGGCGTCGGTTGGGGCAGATATAGGTTTAGCTTTTTGCATCATGACAAACGTTAAGATTAATGAAGGTGAGCGTAGTGAAATGACAAATGGTTACAAGAAGGTTTCACACATTTTACCCAAATGCCGGGTTTGAGAAATGAAATATATTTAAAATGACACATACAACCATATAGCTCTCTTATAGTGAGGGTCTATGTGTATAAGTATAAGAGTAGCAGGTTTGTTGTCGGTCGGTTGGATGGTTGGTTGGTTGGTTCTCCAACTTCAGCTTACTCCTTTATACAAAACAATTTGCACACAAATGTGATGGATTGAATGAATTTGAGAAATTAATTTTATTTGTGAGAAGACATTAGAAACAATGGCACATCAGGCAAAATAAAGAGCTGAATGAATGATTTAATAGGCTTGCCACTCTTGACACTTGCGGATGTTGCCTATAAATCATTCTGCAATAAAGTGCATAGTTATGTGGGTGTCGGCTACATAATAGGGTTAGAAGGACGAGAGAGTCAAAATTTTGGAATTCATTTGTGACGTTATTCTTTGAAAAATAATAATTGTTATTTTTTTAAATTATCAATACAGGGTGGCACACGAATCGTACTGCAAAAATAAAATCGGCTTAATTTCTTTTTATTTTATAGGCTTCTATTTAGATTTCTCAAAATGAATGCTTGGGATACTGAAGAAAGGATTTGGATATTGCAGCGATACATTCTTTGCAGTCTGTCATTTCCGTCCAAAGGGAATTCGGGCTGGAGTTTGGCGGTACTCCCCCGAGTATATGGACCATTATGAGGCTGGTGAACATGTTTGCCGAATTTGGAAGCATCGAACGAAGACCGTATCATCGAGATCCCAATGTTCGGGTTCAGGATACAATCGTGGCTGTTGCATCGGCAATAAAGGCAAATCCAAGTGTTTCGACTCGAAACTTATCGGTCCATATTGGAGTTAGCAGACGGACATTACAACGGATACTTCATAATGACTTAAACTCATTTCCGTACAAAGTCCAAATTACAAGCAAGTTAACCCTCAGGATTTGCATGTGCACTTGGAATTTTTTGCCGAAAAATGATTGCAATGGGAGAAGAAGACAACTTTTTGAGAAACTGAGGGTGCTGTCGTCAGTGTAGCAGTGAAGAAGATTGAAAGTTATTACTGAAAGTTATTTGAAAAAAAAATTAGAAAAATGGTGGGAGATCAGACATAGCCATAACTCTATACAATGCCTTAGAAATATCAAGACTTACAATTTGTTTATTTTAATAAGGATTCTTTATGAAAATAAACCAGTTTTTAAGAATGTATTTTTTTTTTATAATACAATTCTATATACTACTGAAATTATTCAGCCAAGTAGAAGACTTAGCATTATATTAATTGGACTTGTTGAATAATTGATTCAAAATAGCTTTTAACGGTCTTTAGTCCACAAATAAAATCAAGCATCTACATCTACACATGAATGCAATGTGAAAGCTTAGTTAACTTTCAAAAAAATTTACAAATAATTCAATTATTATTTACTATTTTTTGCACTCAATTCTTAACTAAATAAGTTTTTTCTTAATTTTTTTTACTCTTTCATCAATTATTCTCTAACAAGCTCCTCTGCATTCAATTAAACCATCACAAATAGAAATGCAAAAACTTCAATTAAAATTGTCATCTCAGATTTTCCATAAAACAAATCTAATAAAGTTCCTCCCCATCATCCTTTCTTCAAAAAATAAAACCACGATTTTTTGTCGTCATCGTCACAACAACAGGCAATCTATTTCAATCACGCCCTATCTCTCTGTCTCACTCTCCTATAATATTTATCGAAAATATTCTATTTCACAAAAATCTCCATCTGCGAGAACCGAGTTTAAAAATATATATAAAAGATAAATAAAACAAAAAAAATCCCCCTAGGAATAAATGGAGCATTTTCAAATTGTTACTAATCCTTTTCAAACGATCCTTGGTTACACAAATATACATCAGTCAGAGAAAGGATACTAGAACCCAAAATAAAAATAACATAAAATACCCACACACAAAAAAATGAAATAAAATCAAAAACAGAACTTAAAAAAAAAACACAGACAACTAAAACGAGGGAGTCGTTAGGGCTTGCAATTTCACACTCATTCCAATCCCTTTACTGAAGTCATAACCCCCGCATTTCCTTTGATTAATCGAATAGACGATGCAAATTTGATAGCACTAAATGTTGCTCCCTATTTTTCCGGCTTTCATCGGCGGCATTGGCGTTGGCGTTGTCACTGTAGTCGCTGTATTCGTCGTCGTCAATCGCCAGTTCTATTTAGGGCAAGAGAAATAAAAATGAATTTAAATACAATAAATATGGGACACACAGGGTGAGACATAACATATGCAGGATTTAGAAGACTAAAAGTATAATGGATAACCGTTTGACGATTATTTGGTAAAAATTGTTTGGCCATTCAATATGAATATTGGAAGTGACAAGTAAGTAGAAGTCAATGTGTCACATACCTAATCTGTCAAATGTAAAATGTGCTTTAATTTTTGAGGTTCCACGAGCAACTGATTCACTGGCTACAACTAAATGGAGTCTACTCCTAGATCTCCAGCCTTAGCTGGAATAGCTGGCATAAGCATAAGATGTCGCATGTACTATATTTTATATGCACATAATTCTACAGCTATCCCACATCTGATACCTTTTAATGTCAATTTCGGGATTGAAGAGTTGGAAGCTTCATAAATATCATGTAAGCGCTTAGTTCGACTAGATCATGTCTATGATTTCGAAATTTTCGAAAATCTGCAAGCAAATCTTGACAAAAGAATTTGTAACTGAATACAAGTTTAAACTAAATTAAGCTTACTATAGAAGGCAGCAAGACTGAACAGAATATTGTCCGCAAACCATTCTAATCCGTGCTTACATAAAAAAAAAACAGACGGTACTAGAACAGTTTCTCTAGCTGAATCCGAATTTCCTCCGCCAGCACAAGTGGAGATAGAAAATATGTCTTGCACTGTAAATAGTTTTTCCTCTGCAAGCTCCCTTACATATTTCCGTATATTTCCTATTATGCTGCAAGTAATTGAGATAGAAAAACAAATAATATTCAAAGGACACCTTTTACTCAAGAATGCTTCCAGGCCATGATTAAAGTAATTTTTAGTAAAAAAAAATTGATAGACGAAGGATTTCCTTCCAATCAACCTTACCTCTTTTATGCTCAAATCTTTAGAGTACATTCTTGATATATACGTACATATCAAAAAGAATCTTATTCCCAAAATGCATACCTCACAGGCAGGCGCTCCATAATGTAGTGAGAACAGTTTAGATTGAGTTTGTACCCATAATGACTGGTTGAGTTGGGAACAATAAAATGTATCAAATACAATGACGGTGGAACACCACAGGGAAGAGTTCTCTGTCCTCTATTGTTTCTTTAGTAATAAAATACTCGTTAATTGACAAGAAGGGGAATGAAAGTGCTTGCCTATACTAACATTGTTCCTATATGTGATTAGTAAAACCATGTTATGTGGTCCAACAATGCCGTCACGAACCTCACCCTTCTCCGGATTTTAGAGCGTAGTATAATTCATAGAAATGGATGGGATGATGTGCTGACAAGGCAAGGATTCGATTGGATAAATCTAACTAATTGTGTCATATGAAGGATTAATTGGCTAACCTAAGATAAATCGCGTATGAATAAAGTTATGTGCAGAACAAGGTCAAAGCGAGAACAGTTTCTATCAGTACGAGGCACAATTCGAGAGCATGCACCACACCCCGTACAACAGTCGGTGCCGAATATGTGGAGACGAACAAGAGATAAAAGAGACTGTTGATCAGTATATCTTCTATTGTTCTGCTTTAGTCAGATGAAGAGTCTAATTGCTTGGTAAAGCATTCTTCGACGAACATTCAAGAAACTTTCTAAAAAGAAAATCAATGAGCTGATTGCTCATCTGAATGCGACAAAATGCTTCTAAGGAAATCTCTAGTAGCGGTTTCGGCTGGTGGTAAGTCCCAACTGTCTGCTGCTGGTCAGCGTCTAAACACAGTCCTTGGGGAGTGCAATCGCACTCTGCATCCGAAGGACCTTCTTACGGTTGAATTGGCTAAACAATTATCATAGTCAACTATACTTGTCTCGCTTGTCACGAAGCAGGTGGTTAGAGTGAAGAACCTGCTTAACCGCTGGAGCATACAAAGATCCCACACCACTCGATCGGAAGATTCATGCCAGGGACAAGGCAATACAGTCTATGTTCCCGGGTGAAGCTACCTGATCCCGAAATTTGAGTCTAATTTTTTGTACCTGTATTTATGCTATATACGAGTAGAATCATAAATACATAAGGTTATGGCAAATGAAAAGACTGTACTGTAAACTGTAAGAGAGACATTAAAATTCTAACCCTTAAGAGGATGGAAAAGCATTAATTTATAAGAGAAGAAGCGCTACGGTCCTTGGCTAGGAAGAGCATCAGCTGAGCGAATCCTCTGAACTTACCACCAGTTAGACAATTTTGGCATATTTGAGGGGATAAAAGGCAGCGGAGAATATTCCACCATGACAATGTCCACAGACGTTTCTTTAATACTCAATAGCCAAAAGAGTTTTAATATGAAATTGGGGCACTAAAGCACTAATTGGATCATCTGAGTATAAGGCCGAAGAGTTATGCAATTCTTAATTTCTTTTCAGCCTACCCTGCCCTATCTGCGATACAGCATTTTTATATTAAGGCCAATAATTCCGTATTCATAAAGTGCTAGTATAACCGTTAACTGTTTATAAAACTGTCGTCTATTGATAAATGAGCTGTCCTAGTTCGAAAACATTTTATGAAAATAAATATTTTATATTGCTTGTGACAAAAGTGTCCAAGAAAAACCGGAGTACACCATTTTTGTTTGCATCCCCGTGTAGTATACCTACCGAGAGCTGGGTTTAACCTCGGTGTAAAATAGATTAGTCGATACCAAATGCACGGATTTTTGTAAGACTTGAAATATTAACACCCATATTAAAAAACGCGATTTAGTGACGGTGGATTAAATGCAATATGTCATTAAAAAAGACAAAATGTCCGCAATTTGACATTTGCAAACTGATCAATTCACTTACCCATCGAAGAAGCTGGTTTAGTTAAGGAATAAAAATTGACATTTGGAACACAATTTACAGAACCAAAGAACAAATAAAAATAAAGAGCAGGTACATATTGTAGTAGATTTAGATTGTAGTAGATTTTCTTTGTGGATTTTCGGACGGATCCTTTATTTTCATTTTATTGAAATTTTGAACTCGTAGATTAACTTCTTTTCTATAGCTTAGTAAAGTCATCGATTTGACGTGGAATATAAGCATTTTTCAATGTAAGTGTATAATAATCTTACTTTTCCAAGCAACAATGTGAAAATTTTAACCACTGTTGTAATTTCCAAAACCGCTTAGCAATAAGCTGTCGTTCAATGAATTAAATCCTTAACTGGTATTTGATGGGCCTTGGCCAGAAAGGACATTTAAATAATTCATTTCATTTACTCGAAAGAGGCGAACAAGAACAATCGTGAAATATTCACTAGCACAGAAAAACATTTATTTAGAACATTTTAAAATCTAATTAATAGCTACAAACAAAATTATCCTTTAAAGGCACTCGAATTATGAATCCTTGAATTACCAAGGCTATAAACTTTAATGTCAATCTTCTTTTCATCTAAACTAATAATTTATGAAAAATAATGAACAGAAAGATGAAACGTTCACAGTTTGCGTGTCGGATGCTAAAGATTTGCGTTTTCTGATTTGAACCCATCAGTACCCAGATATTTACATACAACAAAATTCAATAGGTACCTAAAACTGCTTTACTTTTTGACATTTCATTCGTTTATTCTTGTTTTTTTCTTCAATACCAGTATTTCCGAACACAACTGATAAGTTATAGATAAATACATTTGTAACGAAATATTAACCTATATGCTACTGCCTCACCCTGTAAAACGGAAGGAAAGGTTATTTAGGATTTCAAATTCATTCACATATCCTGAATCCTTCATTTGAATTTGAAAGCACTTCAATTTAATTGGCATTTTGTGAAAACTGTGTGTTTCTATACTCCATTGCCTCCCTCTTCTAGATATTGCTGTGAATTCCCGTAACAAAAATAAAAGAAAAATCCCATTCATCCCCAACACGAAAAAAAAATAAAAGAAAACAAGGATGTGTAGGTTTATAAAATATAAAAAAAAAAAGAAATAATAGAAATAAATGAAGGATGACACTTTAAGATAAAAACAACACACGTATGACATAAGCCACTCAAATGAATAAATGCAAAAGAGTTTTTCATTTATATTCTCATGCAGGCACATCCTCCGACCAAAACAACCAGGATTTATACTTTCTTTTATTATTATTATTTTTTTTAATGTTGATTGATTAGCATTGCAAAACTTATGACACCATCATAGTAATAAATTATTTCGCCCATGTGTAAGATACTTTTCGAAGGCGAATATTATTGTTATTTCTCTATCTGTATGTATGTGTGAGTATCAGCTTGGGTATATCCTTTTTCACTGGTTTGTTGATGTGTCGATATGTCGATATGTCGCTCATGTGGCACGTGAATCAAAAACTGATTTGATCTTTTCCCCGTTGGACAAGTGAAGGCGAGAAAATGATTTGTTGTCCTATTATATTACTCTTCCAGGAATATTGGGTTGTTATTGTTGTGTGTTGTGATTTTTGTTTTGACTTGCGCTTGTCATCTTTTGTTGCGAATGATGTGTATGGGAAGACTGAAGTCATTAAACCAAAGAAAAAACAACAACAGCAAAAGTTATTGGAACAGATAAAAAATATTGGCGCCCAACGTGGGGCATCAATTAAATTATAAAGAAAATGTTCTATAAATAGTCGGAGCGGAGGAAGAAAAACAGTTTTCATAGAATTGCTTATTTAAAGAGAATCCAGAAACAAGTTCGGGAGAATTTTATTGATTTAGCTTTCCTAGTTAGAAATAATGTTTTATAGCAATTTAATTTAATTCTTCTAATATACTATAAAATATACATTTTATTGATTGGCCAATAAAAGTGGAGTGATTGGCGTAATGACAAACGATTTGGTACTGATGCAAGCTTGGGCCGAGGACCGCGGTGGCAGTGGTAGTTCACTGATGAGTTTTGCGGTTGAAATCAGCTTCAGAAAAGCATAGAAATAGTGTGGTTGACCATTTTCAATATAAACGAAGCTTTTTTTTTAGCTGGTGATTCATTCTGGTGAAACTAAAAATATTGCAATGAATTCAAACTAAATAAGAGCTACTGACAGGTATTTGTTGGACAAATGATAGCCGGTGTTTGATGCGGACAGTTTTTGCCTTTTAGATGGAAAGGTATTGAGTTGTTTTCATAACCGATAATGGGTCGTTTTTTTTTGGAAATGCATTGGCCGATCTGTGGTAAAAAGTTAAATGACATTTTTTGAAATTGAAATCTAATAGATGTCGTGGTTTATAGAGTTGAGTAAGCAATAAAATAAAATTCAATATTTAGCAATAATTGGATTTTTTTGCCATTATTTTATTAAATAACTTTATTTTTTTATATAAGCTAATTAAATTGATTTTGATGGAAGAAAAAAAAGAAGAACAATTTTAGTACAATTCTGATTTCGACGACTTTAGATTTTCGAAAAAAAAAAATAATTGGGAACTAAAATTAAATTTGCTAATTGCTTAGAACAAAAATTAACTCAACTGAAAAAAAGATGCCACTAGAATTGTTGGACAAATATTGATACATATATGCAAACAAAATTTTTAAAATCGTTGAGCGGTTTTAAAAAAAAATATTTTCTGAAAAGCTTCTTTAGCAAAAAAAAATTTGATCGCCAATATAAAGTTTGTAATCATTTATATGCGTATTAAATTTCAATTAAAAAAAAAATAGTAACAATTTTTGAAAAATCGATTTAATAAGAACCCAAAATTAAATATTTTTTTATTTAAAAGTGGACTGCACTAATTTTAGAATAGGTACACGTAGGGCTGGCAACGAGAACGGTCTCGTCTCGGTCTCGGGCTCGTCAACGAGACGAGACTCCTTTAAAAGCACCCGAGACGAGAACGAGACGAGACCGTATTTTTGGTACCGAAATACGACGAGAGCCTAGCTGGTCTCGGTGGTCTCTGCGGAAAAAAATTCAAATTTTACCTTAAAAATTTTTCCGATTTTATTTTTGTCTCCGGAAAAAGTTGATCTAAGGTTTTTGGGTGACGTTTCGGAAAAAATATTATCCAAATGTGAAAATATAGTATGTTGCCTACCTGTCAAGCCATGAACTGTCAAAACCTATTGAAGGATATATCCGATTTAAATGGATTAAAAAACATCTACAAAATTCAAATTTTACCTTATAAAAGTCGAATTTTTAATTATTTTATTTTTTGTTTCGGAAAGAGTTGATTTTAAGCCCTTTAGGTGACATTTGGAAAAAACATGTTAGGAAAATGTCAAAATATAGTTTTGTGCCTACCTGTCAAGCTATGAACTGTCAAGATCCATTGAAGGTTCTCCGATTTAAGTGGATTTTTTTTTATAATCTACACGCGCTCAAGGGATTATGATACCCTGTTGTTCCTTCGCTTAAATCCTTCCAATGAATAAATATTGTTCCAAGGCTTAATGAGAATATCCAAAACTCAAATAAGTTAATTTCTTGGAAAACGTTACAATTTTATTTTCTGTTTATCAAAACATAAAATGAATCATTTAATTAATTAAAAAAGTTAAAATAACTTACAAATTGGTTTTCAGGAATACATTTAGAAAGAACAACGTGAATATGATTTTAAAATTAGAAACAGATACAACATAAATCGTTTGATGCAAACATTTAAATGAAAATATTATTAGAAAAAATTAGAATTGAAACAGAAAGAAAAGCAAAGATTCTACGATTCAAAATAAATATTTAAAATGGTTTTGAAGTAGAGTATATTTTGAAGGCTTGATAACATACCCTTTCAATGTTTCAACACAGCGCGGGCGTGAGGGTGAGGTTAAGGAAGAGAAAGAATGATAGGAAAGATGTGTGGCGCGATATTCGGAGACTGGAGGTGGTTGTTGTCTCAGATTTTATCTCCAGGGATGGCGGCTGAACTAATGCGGAGAAATGTCCGTGTCCTATTTATCTATGTCCCTTATAATTCGCATTAATTTTTTTTATTCTTTGTCATATCTTATCGGTATACTAGTTTTACTCAATCACATGTTGTTAGTTCTATGCCTAAACAGCATGTAATGAGTAAACCAGCAACTCATTGTATGACATTTATTTTTAGAATTGGTTTTTAATGGAAAAATAAGAAGATCTAGACTACGGCAGGGATCGAACCTGTGACCATGAGGTTGACAGGCGAACACACAACTATCGCGCCAAGGCAACAAACTACGTTTAGACGTATGGATAACATTTTTTCCAAACGTCACCCATTTGTCTTACCAACAAAATGCTGAGATACCGTATTCTATCTTTGCAATCTGAACAATGCGTCTTATCTTCTTATCTTTTTACTACCAAATAACACGAAAGAAACTAAGACTATGGATGAGACCAAGACCAGACCGAGACGAGACTGCACATTAAAATTTTCTCGAGAATAAGGCGAGACCAAGACCGAGACGAGACTTGGTTAGGCGAGACAAGGACCGAAACCGAGACGAGACTGAAATTATTCAATTTTGACGAAACCGAGACGATACTAACAAAAGTCTCGTTTCGTTGCCAGCCCTAGGTACATGCGTTTTTAATCAACATTTTTGGAGAAATTCTTGAAAAAAAAGCGATTTATTTAACGGTTTTCAAACATTTGTATCGTATGTAACGGCCCTTGTGGCACATGATTTTCTTAAGTAGGTATTTGAAAAAATCTCAAAAAAAAACTACTCCATAATAATGGAGTAAGTCGTTTTCGAAATATTGGATTTAAAAATATGTTTTTTTTTTTAATTAGCCTTCCCCTTTTGTAGTTCACTGGTTTTTGTTATAATCTGAAACTAGCCATATAATATTATTTTATTATGTATCGGAAGTAAAAAAGTTTTTCGATTCCCTGCCAATTGTACTTAAAAACCAAAATGCCTTTTTACAGGTATTGCGCAATTGCGCCTCTTTAGAAAGAATTCACACTGCCAATATTCATTCCTTATATATTTCCTCGGAAACAGTTTTTACAATTTGGATGACATTTTCAGAGTTTATTTTTATTAGCGAGAAAAATATTTTCACGCCCACTTCTTAACACGTAATTTTTCTTAAATATATAAAAATGAACGTAACTATATTAAATAATCGATGTAACTATGAACATCCTCTCTGCGAAACCATTTGATCCCTGTTTTAGGGTCAGCCACAGGTTTGCTGGCAAATTTTTGTGCATTTAAGACGTATTAACAATTTAGGAAGCGAGTCTGGAGCAGGAGCTAGATCATGGTCCTGCCATAAATGGATTTTACTGGAATCTCTAAAAAGAATTAAATTTGCCCTCGTTGGCGTTGTGAGAAGACACCACAAAGAACAGCCCTTCTGCAGCTAGAAAGCGCAAATTCACCAATGTTATCGATTAACATAACCGTTTTGGCTGTTTTATTAAGAAATTTTAGTACATTTTTACATCGTGAGAAGGCAACAGCTATCTTCACTGGAATAACCACCCGAGAAAAGCACACATGCAAAGATCCAATTAAAGAAAAATTCCATCTGTCAACGAGACAATTGTCACAAAATCTATGCAACCGCTAATAAAAATTGTTCCAACAAAATTAAAAGTTCTGTTTTTAAAAAAAAATTGGTCCTTCGAGCCGAACCGAATTGCCTGCTTAATTTAATTTATATGCACTACACTTTTCCTATAAATAGGGATTTCATAGCTCACCGATAAGCCGTCGCGGTTATTAATTAATTGTCTATATTTAGGTAGAAATATGAATGTGCATTTATCGTAAAATAAACCGACTTGTTACTAGCTTCTTTGTAACCAAATAGTTTTCACCCATGTAGATTGTGTATGAAAATAAGAAAAAAACAAAACCAGCAGATTACAAAATCAATTACTATGAAATGTATGGGAAGTTCTGTGGTTAAGCTAAGGCCAATTTCAAAACAATGGCTAAATTTCGAACGTCTTAAATTGATGGATTATAAATTAAACAACGAATTAAGCCCGCTTGATTTTTGATTAAAATATTTCGACTTGCAACGCAATGCATTTCCTGTATACAGACTGAATCCATATTCCATTTCCTTGAAATCAGATCATCCAAAAATATCATTGTAATTTTTGCCAGCTGTTCTGTTCGTGCCAACCGATGTTGCATTGCATTTTGTTTGAGTGCTTTCTTTTCAGGGAAATTATTTCATTTTTTGTTTCTCTCTTTCGCTCTTAGCTTTTGTTTTCCCAGAATTCATTTGGATAAGGATTGTAATGAAATTGAAGCGTGTTTCACTTGACTTACCTATGAATTCCCTTCAATCATCTCACTTGTTTTGCCTTTTTGACTTTATGATTTTCAGTCCGTCAAGCACACTCCAACCTCTATAGACCTTGGACCTGGTTTCAGTCCCACTACACTACGTTCTGCCTTTGGTGTCGTTGACGTCGACGTCTTCTTTAAAATGTTGCATGCAACTTTTTGTGTAGGTACCTTAGTACATTCATATATTATATTTAAATATTTTTGGATTTTTTTTTTCTACTGGGCTTTAATTTGAACTCTATTGTGTTTGTATCGTCGTTGGCTCTTCCACAGTGAGGCGCGGCATATCCTTTATGTTATACAGTTACCGTTACAACTTGCACACGAAATTCAAGCCAGGTAGAAATGCATTACAGGTTTTGCGCGCACAGCGGTTTGTTTTTAAAAATTTAATTTCTTCCTTTTTTTTTACTCGTCGTTGTGCTAGTCACAGGAAACTTTCCATCTTCACTCAGCCTTTAACCCTTAACCTTGCTTTTCTCGTTTGGTAATAAAAACCCTGCGTTTATGCAATGTAATGGGTGGTTTGTGTTTATTTGAAATTCTTAGTTCAAACTTGCGCGAAAAAGAACAAAAAAAATCGTTTTAAAAAATAATAATGACTGCCATCAGTGCCCTCTATGTAACCCAATGAGAAGCGAGCTCTACCCTGTGTAACCCCACCCAGCAGATTTCACAGGATTGTAAGGGTTACCTTTTTTTCGTTAACCATGGTGTTGTTCGAAAGTTCGTTTTGTTTTTTTTTTATTACTTTTTAATGTTGTTTTATGTTTTTTTTTTTTTTAATAATGAAAAATTATTTCATTTTTATTTCATAATTTTGCTTTCCTGTGCTTTTTTTTTGTTTTCATTGCCTTTTGTTCACATAATGAAAACTTGATGAATTTTAATTTGCTTATGCTTAAATGGTAGACAGAGAGAGAGAGAGATGTGAACAGAAGGAAGGAAGGCCAAGGAGTGAGTAGACGTGAAAATAAAAGGATTCCCTTTGCATTCTTTTGGTAAGCTCATGGAATGTAGATTTTGTGCAAATTCTGATGAAATGGTGGCATGGAGGAGAGAGAATTTTACATCTGTATAGTGGAATGGAATAAAGTAGCCATTAAGTGTTGTCAAGAACAGAATCGGAAGGGAGTCTTTTTAATTATGAGACTCTACCAGGAAGCATAAGTAATTTTCAAAAGGAAGTTACTTTTATAAAAATAAATATTTTTTTAAATTTAATTAATCGCCGCCATTGCTCTTTGTGCAAGAGACATATTTTTGTAGGGAAGTTCGTGTTTTGCTGACTTGCTAAATCCTTTTAAATTTAACGTTTCATTTTATTAATTTTATAATTTAAGTAATGCATACCACAGTAGAGGTTCCACAGGGATCAATTTTTGGTCCTCATTTATGCTCGAATCGTGAAATACTCATTATGACACTTATCTGCTTGCTAATGATGCAGGTACAACTATATTTAATGATCGATATTTAATCACGCTTTGGTCCTGTAAAACTGCTTACGACTAAGCCCAACTAAATCTAACTACTTAACAATATACAGATGTGAGCTTGAATAAGATGGGTTTTTGCTAGTGTCAGTTCTTGATGAGTATATAGAAAAGGGCAATAATCTTGGTATTGTATTTGACAGAACATTAAAACCGAATATTCATTTTATTCAATCGGTCATTGGCAAGGTACAATATGTCCAGTTGTTGATTCGGTAAAAAATTCAAACTTGAGATTTTAATCAAACTTGTCATAACGATGATAAAGAAGAGAAAAAAAGTACTATGCCCTCAATGTTTTGTTTTTTTTTATTTTTTTTAGACCAAAAAATAACGAAACATTCATAATTTTTTTTAGTCAAATAGGAAAATCTTATTTTTGCTGGAAAACGACTCAGAAGATTTTCATAAAAAAAATCTGTTTATTGATGAAGAAAAATGGTGATTTCTGGAAATGTTTTTTTAATGGTTATTTTGGGTACATCTAGTAGAACCATTTTTTTGGTTTTGGATTTTCTGGAAAAAGGTTAGCTTGATTTTTTGAGATGTTTTATGTTTTAAAACGCTTCAACTGTATTGTAAACCAACATTGAAAAAAAAAAGAAAACAATTTTTAAATGAAGAAAAAAAATATTTCGAAGTTGTTATTTAGTTGTTTTTTTGACATTGTCTTGAATGCTAGAAAAAACAATTTTCCCAAAACAACAAAAAAAAAACGGAACCCCCGATACAAATATAAATTATTTAAAAAAAATTTATAATTTTACAATTTCGCGATTAATAAACTAATGAATATTCAGTTTAGCAAAACAAAAAAGTTAAAACAAACACTAAAAGAAACACTGGATATTACCCAAATAGACCCATTGATTAAAATCCCTCTCTGTGTCGTAAAAAACATTGGAAAGTAGATTCTTTTAAAAACCAATGAAAGATGGAACGGACTCGACACCTGTGCTACAACCAGGAAACTATGGCCTAACTTTGAAAAGAAAAGAACAGAAAGTATTACTCACTTAAACAAGAATTCCTTTCGAACACTTGTAAGCATACTCACCGGACACAATCTACAGGGCTATCATAAAAAGAAAATGGGGCTTGGTAACGATGACTTATGTAGAGGATGCAATGACGAAGATGAACATGAAGACACCACTTATTTTCTATGTCATTGTCCAGCACTCTGTCATATAAGGAACAAATTCTTGGGCAGCTATTTCTTCAACGCTTAAGAAGAGCTCTCGAGTTTTTCTGGCAGGAGCCTTTTGAGCTTTCTGAAGGCCTTTAAATGGCTCGATAATGATTATCCATAGTACTCATAGGTTATACAATTGGAAGTTACAACACTTCGGGGCATTACAACGGATCTACCTTGATCGAAGTGTGCCGGTAACGAGGTCAACTGGGAGCCAATTTACCTAACCAAACCTAAAACTAAAAGAAAAACAACCACCGGCGCGACCGACTTTCTAGAATTGATAAATGGCGAGGTTCAATTTGGACTGTCAAAGTCAAAGCGAATTAAAATTGCAATGTGCAGCGACAATTAAAGTGCTTCCACCACAGCTATGTTCATAAGGTGGTGGGTACACGATCAAATTAATCGGTGATTGATTAAAATTAATAAATCGATGATTGAATAATATCATTTTTTTTATTGACACAGGGACGTAGAGGCTGAAAATTATAAAATAAAAAGGGCGCAAGCAATTTTTTTATAAAGGAAATTACAAACCTTTTCGAAAAGAGAGCAACGGCGAAAAGATTTTGAAGTAAAAGAATGAAATTATAATTTAAAATGAAGAATATTAATTACTTATTTTGCTTGGGAAACCTTGCAAACGGAGGGCTAAAACCCAAGATCTTTAAAATTGATTTTACAAATGAATATAGAACAAAAAAATACATTTTTGTACGCAGATGATTTCTTAAGCTTACAAAATAACATTGCATTTAAATTTTCAAAAAAATATGTTTACAATTTACAAAAAAAAAAAATATTTTTCTTTTTTTTGAAAAATCGATTTTTTTAAAATGGGTGGGTGATTTTTTTTTAAATTAAGATTTAATACACATATTAATAATTAAGTTTTAAATTTAACAATCCAAATTCGTTTCCTAAAAATGTTCCTAACATAAATATTATTTAGGAGGGAACAAGATGTCATTTGAATTCTTGGATAAATATGAATATATCAAAAAAAATTCACAAATCGTTTTTTATTTAACTAATTTTTTTATGTTTAAAATTTTGAAAACATTTCTAGAAAAAAAAACGTTTATTTAAAGTAGTTATTAATATACGTGTAAGATTCAGAGACTCGTTTTTAAAAAATTGAGTTTTCAGAAATAAAATCCTTTATTTTTTTAAGAATCGAAAAAAAAACATTCTCTTGAAAATTTGAATATGCAATATTAGTTTTATGCTTTTGGGGAGCATTTGCATAATAAAAATAATTTTACTCGGTTCATCCAATAGTGAGAAGATTGAAAATATCAACAGTGGTTCTATGGGAAATATTGTTAATAAGAACGCAAAATAAAATATTTTTTACTGAAATGTGGACTGCACTATAATATATCAATTTTTTTAAATCAAAATTCCTGGAGCCGTTTTTGACAAATACAATTTTTTCTTAACGATTTTTTTAACATATGTATGGAAGATACCTACCGTTGTTTTATGTTTTAAGAAGATAGTTTTTTCTTGTCAAGAAACTACTAAATACGAAGGTTGGACCAAATCTATTGAGTCGTTTTGTATTGAGTTTTCAAAAAAAAAGTTTTTTTTTTTAAATTTCCAAATACATTAGCGTTTAGACTTTATAGGAGCTTCTACATACAAAATTAAAAAAAAATCAAATGAACAGTTTTCCAGAAAATCAAAAAAAAAATGGTTCTACTAGAGGTTCCAAAATTCCAAAAAAAAATTACAAAAATGTACCTATTCAATTTATTAACGAAATGATTTTTTTAATAAGAATCGTTGGAGCCGTGTTTGATAAAAATAAGATTTTTCTTTTTTACCAAAAAAAAACTTATGGCAGGTATCGTTATTTTTCGTGTTAAAAAACAAGGAAAATACCTACATGTTCGTCAAATTTGATCAAAATCTCGAGTTCGTTTTTTTTACTGATCAATAACTTGCCATATAATATCTACATATACCGCAAGTAAAAATCGGCATTAAAACGATTTTTTAAATGTTTGTCTTTATTTCGTTAGACTCGTCTCCAGGCTCCAGCTTGTAGTAACTATCCATTGTGCTTACGTTATATACTAGACCCTTTACAACATTGAACAAAGATTTGTCATTTGGCAGGCTTTTTCCTCCCAGTGTAATATTGCAAGTTTTAGAAATAATATACATTGGTACGTCACCTCTATTTTCATAAAACTCTGACGTTTTTTAACAGCCAGCGTAAAGGTTGAGTAAAAATAATAAGAATATTCAAATTTAAGCATAAATTTCAAAGTTTCTCATAATCGTTAATTTTATAGAGCTCTTCTTCGAGTTTTGCTAGGTATTCTACTAAATTACTCAAAACAAAAGGTATAAGCATATTCCTTTAAATAAATTCCCACCTCCACACTACTAAGCATCAAAATATCCCGAAAATGGTATTAAACTTAAAACGAAGACCCAACTTGAATTTAAAAAAAAAAATGATGAATTCGCAGAAAAAATCGACGGTAATGTGTTTTTTGCTTTTTGTTATCGAAGCGAATGATTTGTGAGAAAACAAAGGAAGAGAAATGAAGAAAAAACATGTTTTCGTTGTTCCGGAAAAAGGATGAAAAGAGCAAAATTTCGACACAGCAGAGTGTCAGCCCTCTGTGGAATAATTATTACCAAAGATTTTAAGTTGAGAACTCAGATCCCTTATTGAGGCCAGCCGGCCGTTCGGTGGTGGAAGAGGATTCTTAAAAAAAGAAGAAACTTCTTCCAACATGCTACAGAAGAAAATCTCTTCGAGTCCACATAGAACAATCGAAAGTTCATTATTGTTCGTGCAACACTCCTCCAACCAACCCATCATCTCATCTACCGGAACAGGATGACGAAGGAGCTGCTTATTTAATCCCTACTGGAGACGCATAAGAGGGATGATCATTTATCATTATCCTTCATCGAGAATAGCCCTTACAATGTGGGCGGATAATCCCGCTGGCAGGCAGTGGATTGGTTTGAACAATTCTATAGAAAAAGTCAGTTATAGACTCTATCACTATGACGCATGGGAAAAGATGCTTGAGTTTGCATTTTTCCATCAATACACATTACACACATCTCTACACAAGGTAAAAAATAAATTAAAAAAAAAAAACTACTTTCTCTACTACATTTTTCTTCTGAGCTGATTTAATGGAAAATTAAACAACCAGAGATTGCGATCTTAAAGGTTTTTGCACTTTGTTTGTTTTTTTGAACTTCAAAACTTTGCAAAGGCATCAACAAGTCTTTTGAAAAAAACAGATATCGATGAAATCGTGTTGTCGTTTTATTATAATGTTGTTTGAATTATTGATTAGAAAATCTGTATCTGGCTAGCAGGACACTCTGACGTTTGCCTCAATATGAATTTTATTTTGTAATTTCGTATATGCTTTTCTTATAAGCCGATTGGAAACATTAGCCAGTCGCCTAGTGGAAATATTATATTTTGATTTGTGGATTGTTAAGAGGGTCTTTCGTAGGGCTTTTCATTTTCTTGATTGTTATGTTATAGGAAAGTAATCGAAAAAGGAAAACCTTTTAAGCAGTAATGGACATCATTTATGTAAAATATTATGTTTTTATTCTTAGACAAAAGATTAGGGAAAAAACAATGATTTATTTTCAAAACGTTTTGATACATAAAAGTCTTTAAACTCGAAACATCATAATGATATTTTTTTAGTCAAGATAATGTAGTGTCTGTTATGTTTTAAATGAAAGAAAACCACCGACGACTTTTAAGATTCAGGAGTTTATTCGTGTAATTATAATGAGGATGACTGTACGACTGTACTCAGTTAACGCTAGATAACCACTCTCCTAGATCGTATGATATTAGTTAACGGGTGAGAAGTCCAAGTCATGAATTTATATATTAGGTATATAGTAAAGTTACATTTATGTACATAGGGTAATTAATGATCATTAATATCATTCTCCGTTTACACTTCTCATCCGAGCATTACATTATTAGATAATATACTACAGTGTCCAAATGATTCTTTAAGTTTCTGTATTATACCAGTTAGGCTCCTAAGTTAACAAATAAGTTATAGCGAAAATAAAACTCGGTATATAAAATAAAAGGCATGACTATATCGCACGTAGGTACTTCATACCAAAGACATCGTAAGCACAAGTAAACATCTCAATATTTTTTAAAACGATTTTTTTTACTTAATTTTTTAATTTAATTTAAAATTTTAATTTTTATTTGTACAACATAATTTGGTGTGTCAATTTTATGTACATAATTGACATAATTATTAAATTAAAAAACATAATTTCAAAAAAAATTTTGGATACTGAATTTTCAAAAAAAATTTTTTTTTCAAAATCAAAAAATTATTTTTCGCAAATGTTGGTATGTAGTATTATTTAGAATTCAAAGAACCTCCTTTCCAAATTTTTTTAATGAAATCCGTTAAGCCCTTAACTCGAGTCCAGACTCGAAAATAAAAAAAAAAAACAAACAACCGTTCTAAGGCAGGTATACTGTTAATAACATTGTATGTAAACAAAATTTTGAACTAACATGTTATATATTTTGCACAATGCACATTTTTTTAATCAAAATCGTTGAAGCCGTTTTCGAGATAATTGAGACTTATACTAGTTTTGGTACAAACAATTGTATGGCAGGTACCTTTAGTTTTGGGGCTAAAAAAAAAGAATCGAGCCAAGCGCCTACGACTCTTAAATTCCAAATTTGAAACAAATCGGTTCAGTCGTTTAGGTTGTAGATCGTTATACAGACAGACAGACGGAGTTTCGGGACCCACTTTTTCGTGTTCTATATCCTTGTATTGACAAGTTTGATTAAAATCTAGAGTTAGATTGTTTTTTTTTTTCAATGCAAAGCTTGTCCTAGTACCTTTGTATATCGCAAGTAAATAGGATCATATATCCATAACTCCCAGTTAGATTACAAGGAGTCATCTCTAGCGGGAAATACACAGCTCTAAGAACTGTTGCACAAGGAGTCCCACACGTGTCGATTAGGGCTGGCATAGAGACCGAGACCAGTATCGTCTCGGTCTCGTCGACGAGACGAGCCTTCTTTAAAAGCACAAGACGAGATCGTATTTTTGATACCGAAATTCGCCGAGATTCTCGCCGGTCTCGGTGGTTTGGTTTCGATCTTCGCTAGAAGAAATATTTGTTGATTTAATTATTTTTTAGTACTCATGTTCAATTTTTATAATATTCATATTTTTTTTTTGCGAAATTTTCTATGCTCGTTAAAATATCAAACCATATAATGTATATAGTTCGTTAATATGTACTCAGATAGGCACACTGCGAAATCCAGGAAAGGATTTATGTATGCATGTCGTTGGGATTGAAATCGCTAATTTTTCAGACTTTGTTTCCCACTTGACTTTAAGACTATTAAGGGACACAGGAAAAAAAAATATTATCAGAACGTCAAAATGTAGTTTGTAGCCTACCTGCGTAGCAATGAACTATTAAAATCGATTGAGGGATGGCTTCAATTTAAATTGATTAAAAAAGCTCTACGAAATTTAAATTTTATCTCAGATAATTCAAAATTTTTCCGATTTTATTTTTAGCTCCGGAAAAGATTGATTTTAATATCGAGTTCCAAACAATAATTTCAAATCGAGTTCAGATCGATTCTATTGTTGTTGTAAAGAACTTGCAAAACACAGTATGCGTTTAAGGTCTGTGTTATCTTGCTAAAAACGCAAGATCTGTTTTGAAAGATATTGTTTAGAAATAATTCTATTGTATTCAAAAGAAAATCGAATGTTTGGTTGTTTGGAATTCGACATAAGCCTTTCGGGTGACATTTGGAAAAATATATTAACCAAACGTTAAAATGTAGTTTGTTGCCAAACTGTCAAGCCATGAAATGCCAAAATTAATTGCGGGATGTACTGCTGAGATACCGTAGTCTATTTTTTCGATTTGAATACGCGTCTTGTTTTTCATTTTTTTTATTACCAAGAATCACGAAAGAAACCAAGACTAAAGTTGAGACCAAGACCGAGACTGCGACTAGACTACATATTAAACTTTTCTCGAAAGAAAGGCGAGACCAAAACCGAGGCGAGACTTGGTTAGCTGAGACCGAGGCCGAAACCGAAACCAAACTAAAATGTTTCGATTTTGACGAGACCGAGACGAGACAAACCAAAGTCTCACCTGGTCGCGTCTCGTTGCCAACCCTAATCGATCCTCGGTCATATATTCTTTTGAATATTTATCAATGATCTGCTCTTGTGTAATATGGTGCACTTATACTCTGATGATAATACGATATATTCGTATTGCTAGGGATTTTAGTCAACTTGATGACCTATGTATCTCTGAGCTATGGCCTTTAGCATAATTTTTAACTGGTTAAACTCATAAAAGCAAACTAAAACTCTCTGTGTAGTTTAATCTCTAATATCGTGCGCTAAGAAAGTGTACTGCGATCTCTATTCACTATCGGAAGGGAAATTTGCTCTCAGTAATGTCTTTGGTACGAAAAAATTCCATTTTTCCATTTCCAAACATTTTCGATATTAAATTAATTTGTTTAGCACTCCGTCATATTTAGTTACCAAGCTATGGATTTTATTCCTCAATTCAAACTTGATATTTCCGTCCATACTTCTCCTCACTTGTAATTCAACCATTTTATTCTTTCCCCACTCCCTTTCTAACTATTTTCTAAAAAAAAAAAAATATTTTTGTTTAATATATGTTGATTGAGACTCGTCCGACTTTACCTTATAGCCCTTGAACGTACATACAAATTACTGTCTCTATTTTCCAATAAGAGACAAGAATATTAAATATTTTGTTGTCTGCTTCTATAAATGGACCGTATGCAATGTAGGTAAGTCCTTGATATTCATGGCATTTGTCCGAAACCGCAGACACACCACCTCCATTCCTTGACATATTATGATATATTACCAAGATTCGAAATATTTAAGTACAAATTGGGAATACAGTTCTGAGTCAAATAAATTTTCATTATTTTTTCAGACAAGTAAATAAGGATTTTATGACAGAATAAACCAAATGTTTTCGTCATACCCACTTACTTGTTCTTACAGTTGAAAATATCTACCTATCTAAGGAATGCCTTATTTAAATCAAGTCAATATATAAACAAAATTTGTTTACACACAGTTTTGAGGAAAAACTACAAGATTTGTATTGAGAATTTTAAAGGTCCTTCCGGCTAAAGATAATAAAACCATTTAAGTTTCTAGCTATCAGCTTTTCACTATTTTAATAATGAAATCGGCGCTCTGCCTCCATAGTTTTCAGTGAGAATAAATCTATCTCTGCACATTAACTTTATTTTGCAATTCTCTCTAGTCAGCCAAATAATAGATATTAGTCAAAGACTAAATTTTAAGAGATTCTGTTTTTGTGACACAATTACTGGGCACACAAGATTTTTTTTTTTAAATACAGAATTCAAAAAACCGATTTAATCTAACGGCTTAACTTTTAAACGATAATAGCACACACAACCCCCATCCCCCTCTCAATCAAAACAACTTCCCTCAAAGAGCATATTAGTGTGATTTGACATTTCTTTGTCAGACCGAAATTGCTACAAACTTTTAGTGGTTTCTATTTCCGACACGAAATAAAATCGCTTTTAAAACAAACCCCCCTAAAAGCCCGATAGGATCATTAACATTTCTCTCTTTATTTCTGTTACAAAGAAGAGTACCGACAGACAAGAAAAAAAAACACACAACTTAATTAAAGTTTTATATAAACAAAACTAAAAAAAAAAAAAAATACGTCTCTAATTTGGATTGCCATTGGCTGAAAATTCAACACCATCTTCGTGTTGTTGTTGCCACCACGCCAAACCAAGATTTATTATTACCCACTCATTTGAACTTTACCCTCAAAATACTCCGGCCACCTAGTACAAGAGCTTCTGGTTCTGCAAACCAATCTTCTCAGTTCCACTACCTATACGTACGGTGGTAATATCCCATCCTTCCATCATAGAGCCGAAATACATGATGCCGAAATACAACAAACACCCATACACACAATTTATATATACATATACTCATAGTTACATCAATTTAGCGCCAAGTCATTGCAATACAGGCAAAGCAAAGAAATCCCTTTTCAGTCGAAACAATTTCCACATGATGTGATCTTGAAAAGCCCCTCAAACAACCAATTAGAATTACCTCGCAATCCAATCCCAATTCAAAACCACCTCGCCACACACAATCACCACCTGCATCCCGTGCTCCCCGGATTTGGACCCTTTTTGCTTGCACAACCCTTTTCCAATGCATAAGCACACAAACAGGATATATGAACAATTCGCAGACGTTAATCACTGTTTGAATTTTCCACGCGACAGCACATATACCGAAGTTTGAACGTTAAATTAAAATCCATCGTGTTCGTCGTCCTGCCCTAGAGCGAGGATGGTGCGGCGAGGCACGGCGGGCCTTTCAACTCCTGCGTCTGCTTTATCATCTATAAAAAGGATAAAGGATGAGTTAGTAACTGGCTGAGCCCGAGGGAGTGTAAGATTGCTGCAATTGTGTGTGCTCTTGTTCGTGCATAGAACATGTGTTTGTTAGACCAATTTCGAAATCCCAAGTTAATACAACTGTCAAAACATTGACAGCTACAGGGCTATAGCCAGCGCTCCTGAAACACAGAGAGTATAATATCATCGTTCTCTCTCTCTCTCTCTTTCTCTCTGTGCTTTGTTTCAAAATAGAAGATGGAAGGGAATAACAGATAGGAGACACTTGACAAAGGATTATGCTTCAGTGAAAATCCCTGTTAATTTGATCAAGCTTCGATGTGACACATACACTACAACACATCGAGCGAACAAGCAAGCAAAAGCCGAGCTGAGCTGAGCCGAACTGATGCGATATAGATGATGGGCAGTTGGGAGCTCAGTCTAGGACCATTCAATAAAATAGACCACCCCAACCCGGTGGCAAAATTGAAAGCTTAATTTATTAAGGGAAGCTGCAGGGATTAACTCACACGAGCTATACAATCGAATCACATTTGGAATTTAGCTGTTCAATGTAGGTATATGCATATCTATAAGTACCTATACGTTTATCGAATTACTAGCAAAGTGGACATTGCATATACGTTTTCTGGCGCGAGTAAACAAAATTTGTTACTTCGTCTATATAAAGCAGAGGTAGGTTTATTTTTTTTTCAATTTTTTGGCCAAACAATTTGTCATGACTTGTTACTAAATACAGTGTGTTTCACAAGCACAAGGTACGCAAGGATTGTAAAGGGATATAAGAATCTGAGTCCATAACGAAAAATGTTGACTTCCATCATATTTCATAATGTGCATTTCACATTGCCGCATTTGGCAAGAAGAGGAGCTCATTTAAAATGTTTACTGAATAATATAATTATTTAACCACTGAAAGTTTGCAGTTTTTTATCGATTCTTTTCTTATTTTTAAGATTTAATTCTCTACGGAAAAAATAAAAAAGATTCTATACGTTAAATTGGCGCCCAACGTTAGACCATTTCATTTGAATATGATTTCTTGCATTATTTTCTAAAAAAAGCTTTTAGCTAATCTTTATCATCGTTCTTTGAATTTTTTCCTTATAAAATCAAATCAAAAATAAAGCATCACTCGAGAAAGATTTGATTTGATTTTATGACAAAAATGTGTATGGAAGAAAATTGTTGGAAAAGCACTAGAAAAGTCAGCAATTAGGATGATATATTTATATTTTTGTACGAAGATCGGTATTAAATAAAATTAACAACTAGACCGTACTTACACTTCTTTTTGGGGCTTTTTTTTACTAAATTTTTGATATATGTATTTGTGCAAATTCTTTTATTTTTTTCTATAAACAAATTGGTATGATAATTTAAAGTATTTAACAATATGTACATACTTTTAAAAAATCGTTCACCAGTCTTCAAAATATTGAATTTTCAACAAAAAAAAATCCAAAAAATTATTTTTCGAAAATATTGGTAGCAGAACTATTTGGAATTCCAAGCACCAATGTTAAAATTTTGACCCAAATCAGTGAAGCTGCTTATGAGAAAGTCGAAAGTCAAAAGTATGTACCGTTAAAACAAAATATGTAAGCAAACATTTTGAGTCGAATGTAGACTATACCTACAGTAAAACATAGATTTAATTTTACATCAAAATCATTAAAATAGTTTTCGAGATAATTAAGACGGTAGCAAAAATTGTATGGCAAGTATCTACCGTTATTTTTGGGGCTAAAAAAGATTTAACAATCTATTTGGGACAACCAACTAAAACACTTAATCATCAAGTTTGAAAAACCGCTTCAAAAGTTTACGCTGTGGGTCGAGGGGAACACACATACAGAAATGGAGACAGACACGCGGAAGAAAATAAATGGAGAAAATTTAATGAAACTGTTTAAGGCAGTCCAAATTTTCGCTTGATTTTTCGATGTAATCCACTCAATAGGGGATTTTTTTATTTATGAGATTCTACACCGAAAGTTGGAAAGAACAATATATTTAATATAAATCAAAATTTCCTTAAAACCTAAGGTTCAGTGCTCAGTATTTCAAATTTCCATATCAGCTGAAAACCCCAAAATCATAGCTAGATTCCTCGTGAAAAAACACTCTAAGGAAAGTACAACACCCAGATTTATAGCACTTTAAAAAAAATGTTTTTTTTTGTGTCAGCTTTGGCCCCACTGTACGCTCGGCAGTGGGAAGCAGGTGGTAATTTATAATTATGTACCAGAATTAAGCATCGTTTTACACATATTTGATTCCATTCGGTACGACCCATATTTTGGGTTGTAAACGGATGTGTCAAAAAAATGTGAGCTGATTTGAACGTGAGGTGTATAGCAATGACACTAATCTGATTCAAATGGTAGCAAAATGCTAGAATTCGGATCAGGCCTAAGGTACACAAAGTGGAAGTGGCGCCCACAACTTCGCTGCTCTACTTCGTATTGTTTCGAAAATCTAAATAGATACACATTGAATTCTCGCAATTTAAAGAAATAAGCATTGGGCGAGTGGATTCAGAATCAGATGTGAATTCCTGCTCAAACCAAATACGAACAGAATAAGACGAACTCACACGCTATCTTAGTGTTATCATAATCTCATTGAATTTGGAAACAAAATAAGCGCAATATGTTACGCAATCATTTCAGCATCATGTTGTAATCTCCTTTAATACGAGTATCTAAGCATGATGCCAATATTTTAAACGTTACAATTATTTGCGGTGCATGGTCAAAAGTCCACTTGGTTAGGTTATCAGTACAAAAAGTCAATAGCAACCTATAATCTACCCTTGTAAGCAAAAAGTCCATAAGCTATAGATTTTAGGTCTTTGACCAATTAAGGTGCGCCAAAAGTCAACTTTGAAAAACACCATACCGATATTTTATCTAATACCGTGGCACCTTCTTTGAAAATTTGGCTCACTGTTGTGGTTGTTCCACCAAGGTAACTATGAATATAGTGTCTTGTAAGGCACCCTGTCAAAAGGCCTGTAAGCATATGTACATTGTATTAAAAAAAAACACATGTCAACATAATTTGGATTATGTATTTACATCTGTCAAAATTCTACAAGAATACCTGCCGATATTTGTGTTAAAGTAAAATAATTCCAGGGACCCTCAAGCATGCTTTATATTCAAAACCTTTTAAGTGGACACAAATCCTACAAAAGTAAAACTTAATAGTATTCAAAATTTTAAATTAAACCTGACACTCAAAAACACTTGTCTCAGGGTTAACTGAGTCAAATGTTATTAAAAACCAAATTAAAATAAAACATGAGATTTAAATTTTTGTCAGTGACACTGTTTTGCGTTGTTACACTCATAAATTATCCCAAAACTTAATCGAAAAGGCACTTTCCGGCGTGAACTTTAGCCATTTGATGTGAATATAGCCTCTGTCATGTCTGGTGTGTACCTTTACGAAAATATTTATATAATTCTAGAGTAGGTATACCTACGCGCGGATGTGTTTGATTTTTCTGCAGCATTCCCATCACTTGGATAATGTTGTGTAGCGTGTCAAATGGGCCACACGTACACCGTAAATCTCTGTCTCCCCCTCCTTTCCTTTCATACACTCTATTCTCCTGTATAAACCAGGACGATTATCCTGTCAACAGAATACTAATTAGAATTTTATTTAAACACAAGGTCCTGTACAAACTATGTAGGAGCTCTGCTGTGTTAACGTTATTTTGTATCCTTTTACGAATTCGAAATTTTGCCATATAGTAACAGAACAGTAGATAAACACATCCTTCCAGCATAAAACTTCAGGATAAGAAGGGGTTGTGGGTGGTATGTGTAACAGAATTGTGCTTTGGATATGCTCCAAGTCCAAGTGTCACAACTGATTAAATATAAACCCTTTAACATCTTGATGGATAAATGAGACAAGAAACAAGTGCCTAAGATTCAAAACATCAGCTTAAAGGAAGCAACTTTAGAGTGGAATGGCGGATGTATTTTATATATTTACAACATAATGTCACCCTCAAATGCATTTCGCACACTCCCTCTGGAAGCAACACAGCAGCAACAACATGAAAAAACAAGCGACACAAATAAGGATCATCCTGAAGATGCGTTAAGCCAATTTAACCGCTTAATCAGAATGTCACAGAGAAAAGTCCTTTTTATAGATTTTTTTTTGATGTAGTTGGAAAAGGATAGAAATGTATATAATATATACTTAATCCCATTGTAGCTTCCAATTGACTTGAAGTGACACTTTTCCCTTCATTGATGGACACCGACTGACAGATTCCGGAATTTGAGTGGGTAAATTATGAGTTGTTCTGTAAGAAAATTATATGGATCATTCAGGACACGTTCCAAGAGCGAGAGCCTCAAAAAGTTCTATAAAAATTTTTGTTCATTCAGGGTTGTCTCTGTTCAGGGACGGATTTACACATATACTTTTTCATTTATTACAAATAAAAAACATTCGAAAAATTACGACTCTTTCTAAAAGGGGTTCTTATTTTTTTTTTGTGGGCTTACTGACACCAAATCAATTCCAAGTTAGACGAATGAGCAGCACGTCAAAATTATAAAACATTTATTCATCAAATAAGTGGTCGCTGGTACTATAGTGATGATTTTTGTTGCCAAAAAATCATAATTAGGGATGTGAGTGAATCTTTTAACACGTTGACTTTCTGAATCAAATCACCATCGTAATGTCAAGTTTGATTAAAGTCTCGAGATCGATTTTGTTTCCAAATGCAAAACTTGCCCTATAGTATAGTACCTATCGCAAGTAAAAATAAACGCCATTACTTAGAAACACCGCCCCTGGAAACATAAAACGGCATATACCAAGCGCAACAAGTTAATTTTGACGTTTACGTGAAAGTAATTCTCAGGCGACGAAATTGACGATTTTCGACAGTTGAGACTTGAGAGTATAGCCAACCAACTAGAATAATAAAATTACAAATTCGCCTCGGTCACACAGTCATTAGTTATTTTTTGCGAATTATTGGGAAATATTAGCTGAAAACTGACAAGAATCAAAACAAAATCCATATCAAATAAAATTTGCAGTCAGCTGCTCGAAACATTTTTTGTCAGATAGCTAGTTACCTGCGTTTCAAATTTGAACAAATGTATTGAACATTGTTCTAAATGAGGTATGAGTTTAATAGCTTTTTCGGACTTCTTCTCAGCTTTAAAGACTTTCTTACAAAAAACAAATATTGCCCTATATTATCGAGGAAGTAGATTAGGAGTAAGGTTAGGTAAGCTGGCTGTCAAAGGAATAAGAGACAGAAAAAGATCATATTTTGGTCATGTTAAGCAATATGGAACTCAGTCTGAGAGATAGCAAATATTTGGATTACTCCATATCCACTGTCGGCTAGATCCATTTACTTGTCAGTGAAGTGATGATGTTGTTCCACCTGGAGTTTGAATGTACCTGTTGGGTAATATTAGCAATTTTGTGCTAGTGGATCCAATGAGGCGGAGGAGGTCAACTGAACAGGACTTATCACTTTATCTACTACACAATCCCAATGGCCTTTCTTTAAAAAAAAACTCCCTTTTGACTCCTTCTTAGATACATATATGCTTTCAAATTTATTTTCATATTAAGAATAGGCCCCATTTTGCTTCGTCTGAGAAAGTTTCTGAAATAACGGGTGATTTTTTTGCTACTTGGTTTTTGACGTTTATATTTTTGACAGATCACACATGACAAATTCCACGAACATTTGACATTTCATCATGAATAGACTTACGCCTGAACAACTTTTGCAAATTATTGAAATTTATTATCAAAATTCGTGCTCTGTGAAAAATGTGAAAAATCGCAAAATTGTCTTCAGCGACGAGGCTCATTTTTGGCTAAATGGATACGTGAATAAGCAGAATTGCCGTATTTGGAGTGAAGAGCAGCCAGGGGCAATTCAGCGGCTACCAATGCATCCCGAAAAATGCACGGTTTGGTGCGGTTTATGGGCAGGCGGCATCATTGGGCCGTACTTCTTCAAGGACGATGAAGGCCGCAGGGTTACGGTCAATGGAGAAAGGTACCGTTCGATGATAACAGATTTTTTTTTGCCGAAAATGCAAGAATTGAACTCGGTAGACATGTGGTTCCAACAGGACGGTGCCACATGCCACACTGCACGCGAAACCATGCATCAATTGAGAGGCGAATTTGGTGAGCAGTTGATCTCACGTTTTGGCGCAGTCAATTGGCCACCAAGATCAAGTGATTTGACCCCGTTAGACTTTTTTTTGTGGGGCTATGTTAAGTCTATTGTCTATGGGGACATGGGGACAAGCCAAACACGATTGCTGCCCTGGAAGCCAACATTGAACGCGTCATTGGTGAGATTCCGGCCGAAATGTGTGAAAAAGTTTGCCAAAATTGGACCTTCAGAATGGACCACCTGAAGCGTAGCCGCGGGCAACATTTAAGTGAAATTATTTTTAAAAAGTAAATGGCAGAAATTGGTTTATCGATCCAAATAAAAATTTCATTCACTTTTTACAAGTTTCTGTGTTTTTTTGAATTTTCAAAAACCAAGCTCTTAAAAAATCACCGTTTACAATTGATAGAGAAAAGATATAAATAAGGACTTTTATATTTTCTAAAAAAAAACGGACTTTTTTTGTAATGGTTAACACCAAGTGCACATCTTATCTGTCGGATTATAATAGATTGTATTAAAAATTTTACAACAAATATTTTAAGGTAGATATTGTCTTTTTTTTTTACAAAAATCAAAATTTTTAAATTCTCCAAATGTCTATTGTAGAGTTTCTAAAATATATAAAAATCCTCACATATGTAATATCTTAATTTAATCATTTGGGAAAATTGATTGACATTTTAATTACTGTCTAGGTCTGTCAAAGCGCATTGGTTTTTTTCTCGCAGAAATATCAAAATTCCTGAGAAGAGTATGAAGCGCCCTTTTGTAGTAGTTAGGGGGCCCCCAAATACGAACCCCAACTGACCTCGTTTATCATCTTTTTGATGCTGTTTAGGGCAGGAATCCAAGCAAATACATACAAACGTATCTTGATGCTGTTTAACAGAGGTGGTGGTGTGGTACATCTCAAAGGTATAGATATATGTAGAAAAAAAAGATGTAAATTTTCCACCAAAACCATACATATATTTCTATAAGCTTATTCTTCAGTCCCTGAATAATTTATGAGCCTCTAGGTGGATATAAAAATATATTTTCTTCGATACTTAAGAACATGGTATACATTCTGTCAAATATTGATGTTTTTCAGAGGCACCGCATCACTGTTTTGGTATATTTTTTTGGACAGACATCTATGCGTTGGGTAGAGGTTTCTACATTCGAAAATGACAAATCAAATTTAAAGACGAGTTTTTTTTTTTATTTATTTTGGGTCGTAGAAGATTAGCCATCCCAAGTATAAATAGGAGTAGAGTGATTTTTTTTGTTTCTTAAATTGAAAATGTTTTAAGGAACTCTGGAAATTGGATGAGTGGAAAGTTATGTTGAGGAATAATTTATAGTTTGATGGTTTTTTTTTTGTGTTATAAAAAAGAATTTGACAGGGATCAAAATAATAAATGAGCAAATGGATGAGTGGGTTAGTTTAATATTCTCCAAACATAAGGAGGACTGACATTAATTCAAAAAGGTAAATTAAATCTATTTATAAGTGAATTCTAGTCACATAAGCATATGAAGGCCAATCGGCGGGATTGATGTAGAAATCAATTCACAAATTACTTAAATATGACCTTCAAAGGCGAAGAGAACTTCATAGAAGAAATAGAGTAGTGCAGTTATCTCACTCTTAGAACTTACAGTTGGAACTTTGTGTGTTTGTAGTTAGTTTTCTGTAAGTTTGCTGTATATAAATAATGGTTTTAGAAAAACGTAATAATTGTATCAAGGTAAAAAATAAATGGGCTTATCTTACAGCCTAAGATCCCCAATGTCCATATTCACCAAAGTATTTTTGACGATTTTTTTTAAAGAAAGATTTTAGACTAAGAAAGACAACAAATTTCTGACCATTATAGTTTAAATATAAGTTCATATACTGTAATGATTGCTACCTATTTTATTTAAAAGGAAAAAGAAAAATTAAATTATAAGCAACCATCACCGACGGCGACGCACTTGGAATTATATTCTAGTTTAATACGATTCACCGTCATTATAGATATATGACGTAATCGAAAAATCTCGTCACAAGCCCTTGTGACTATTCATTGTGGGGATTATTGTGACTCGATAACATTTATTGAATTCACCCCCAATCGTCACAAGAAAACTCACAACGAAACTCACCACAGCTAAAGGTGAATTGCGTAGTGGCATTATTGGAACAGTGAATGTTAGAAACAAAATAAAAATTGATTTTTTTGCGGATTATTTATTATAGTTGTCATAATGAAGATAAGCAAATATGTATAAATTAATTTATTTTTGTTTAAACAAATAAACAATACTATCAAAGAGAATCCGTAAAAGGATTTATATTTAATCTAGAATGGTATAGAATGAACAGAATACCTACAAATAATCACACTATTGTGTGCTTGCTGATAAATGGTTTATGTAGGATGCTCTGACAATAGTTCCGTCTCTCTGGTAGTCGCTGCTAAAGTTTTCATCTCAAATTAATGTTTTATATTTCTGTTTATTTCATGATTGGATATAAAAGAAAATGATTCACAAAATACTATATCGAATGACGCATCGAAACTCAAACTAATTGTGAGTTGCCACCTGCTCTGAAGTAGACCACAATTTCGATTGTTTTTATGACTCACAAGTTGTGACTTTGGAGGAGAATCCGAAAAAGTCACAAAATTGATTTCACCTCTGCTTGTGACTTGTGAGGTATCAGTGATGTTGGGGAGAATCGGGCTGTAAAGTTCACATTCGTTTCTTCCCAAAAACATTACTTGAGGACATGCAAAGGCGAACGAAAATCATGGCCCCTTCGCCGACACCTAAAGTATTTTGGTGATATTAATTTTGATTTTATTCATCAGTTTGAATCTAACCAAGGACGAGTTAAGTCAATCTGGTCATCATAGATTTATTGCTCGAAGCTTACTCCCACCACTGCTCAGGGGTTTCGTTGCCAGCTAGATAATTGTCACCAGGGTGTAGCACCTGCTGAGCAACCGGAACTTCTGCCGGCTGTGTCGATTGCCACCAGGGGAGTAGTACCTGTTGATCTATCAGAGGGCCCTAGCACCTGCTGATAAGTCTGAACTGTACTGCAGACCTGGCAAGCCAGGGCTTGATAATCTACTAATTTTAAATCATCAGAAAACAGAAAATCTGAAAGTAGTACCAGATCCAGAAGTCACAAAAAGGACTACTTAAAACCAGAATATGAATACACTATTGGCGTTTTTCTTTTTTAGCTCCGAGTAAAGAACTCAGCTGTCAAGAAATGATCTGTGTTTCTTTTTTAGCTCAGACACATTTAATCTCTCAACTCGTGTTTCTTTTTTAAATCAGAGCTAAATCGGGGCATGAACCATTAGCTCAGAATAAAATGATCGATCAAACGGAGCAAGTGCTAGGCGCGGCTAACTTTACTCATAATTTTAGCAATAATCACTAAAGTAAAACCAATTAAATACAAAAATGAATTCGGAAAACGAAAGCTTTGGATTTGCTAGTAAATAAGTGTGTTTTAATAAAAAACAATTATAATAATATATGACAGTTCTGCGTTTAAGTTTATTTCAAAATTAAATCGGAGATATCTGACCATGCTCTACCCAGATCTAACTCGGCTTACTCAGGCTCTGCTCAGAGATCTGCTCGGAGATAAAAAAGAAAAACGCCATATGACGAGGAAGTTGCTCCGCCGCCATTTTATAACCAGGAAAACAGTATACCAGACTGAAGACCTGTCGTAACCAGAAATTGTTTGAACTAAAGATCGTGTGTTGTGAATTGATGATTTTTATTTTTTAATAAAGATTTTCTAATAAGGTAAGGTAGGTAGGTTAGGTTCTACAGACCTTCATTTGTAGTCTCGTGTTTTCTTCATTACATCAATGGGTAACCGGCGAGCAACACCTCGAGTGGAAAGCAAAATCACATCAAAATGTTTTTAAAAACTGCACCATTTCTGAACTACTCATTTTTTTCCTATTGCCATTAAATTGAGTAAAGGCAGAAATGACAGGCAGGCTTTATCGAAATAGAATTCTACCTTTAAAACATTCTCCCAATATGTTTTGAGTAAGCGTGCTCCAGTTGTTAAAACTAATACTGGTACGTACTAGAAATTAATGATTTTGGTATTGGTTAAGCAGTATAGATGATAAAGTTTCAGATGAGTTAGTGTTACTCGAAATTTTAGAAGATTTATATTGAAAAGACCTAAAAGCAACAGAAGCTTAATTTTTTCATATTTCCAGAAAAAAAACATATTTATTTATGATCTCAAATGTGTGGTCACTAAGAAAGTGTTCAATTATTAATTAACCCAATTTGCTAAACACAACTAGCTCTTCGGCGAAGAGAGCTACAATCTTCGTCTTGCCAATAAAATTTCCACAATACATTGGTTCTAAGCCAATTGGATTATTCGATAGAGCAGACTTAATAACTAGTTTGGAAATATTTCGAAGCAATCGTTAATGCAATTACGAACAGGGTTAGCTATAGAAAAAAGTGGATATTTGTTCTTCATTGAACTTTGTAGTAAGTGCTGTAAGTTTAGTATCCGAAAAGCGCGAACAAAATTTTGGGCAAGAATATGAGGAAATACGGGTCGTATATTTGTCAGATTTTGAAAAAGAGAAATTTTTGAAAGGGTTTACAAAAAAAAAAAAAACAAACAGTAGACTTGCGTAAGTCAATATCTTAGCGTATTCTGGTTGCAGATGTGCAAGTCCGAAAGCAAATTGTATTGTTAAGCTATTTCTGTGTCGGAAGCCGGAGTAATCATTTTGGCAAAATGTCCTATAACAAAAACTGTATGCATTGTCTTCATTAATACAACACCGTACCACGGGCAAATAGAGACTTCGCAGTAAATGTGATGGTAAGTCGTATACATATACAGAGACTAGGGCGCATAGGTTGGGTTGGCATCCCTGTTAAACTATTTTGTGATCGACGACCATGGAAAATAGAGGGATTATCAGATCATCTATTAAGGTCGGTTCGTACACACATACCGACCTTTTCCTGTGATAAAAGTTGTGGACAAAATGACTGCTCGCGCTGAAATGCTAATTCTTTAAGAAGTTCTTAAGGGGAGCGACTTTTCAAACGTCCATTATTCAATTATTGCGATGACAATCTTTTCAGTTTTTAGTACAAATCGTGGTAAGAGCAGCCACGAAGAAATGACAATGTCAATCGTTGCTTCATGGGTTAAAGAAATAAAATGAGTTCGAAGGGCATATCTAGAACAATTTTAGCACAATTAACTACCAAATTGATTCTGCTGTCAGTAAAGCTTGTGGGTTGGTTTGAGAGGAAATTTTTCTAGTGTGTTTTTAATGAATACAAATTTACCAACAACGGATCGTTAATTAACGCCGACGCGAGGTCGATCTAACAAATGAAGAAAAAGTCGGAAAATATAGGTTTTATATCCTGAAAATATTCGAATGTATTCTTTAAGAAATATGTGTATGTATAGAAATACACAAGTAAAGGAGGACTTCCATCAATTTAGTGTGCGAAAATGGAAATGGCTAGTTTATAAGACCCAGTTAATATTTGGCGAAATTATAAATAGCTTTCCAAAATTCATATTTATCTCAAAAATACATTTAGTTTCAATATGAAAGAGAAAAATTGACTTGAACTTTCGAATCTTTTGTGAATTAATAATATTTCGAGTATTTTTCTTCTCTTTCTCTGCAATTTTGACAAAAATACTTACAGAGCACTCGAGTTTTCCTTATCACATTTCAATAATTCATATGATAAACGAATATTCAGAAATGGGATTTTCAACTCAATTCCTAAACCTGATTTACAATATCGTTTTTATTTTCCTCCTTTTCAAAATTCAACCTGCTACCAGATATCCATTTCCTACTTACTCTTCAATTTTTTTTTTTTTTATTTGGAATAACTTTTTTTAATTTACTTCTACATTGATATGTACAAAATGTGCCACCATCATCCCACCGAAATAATTTATTTTCCACCAACCTTCTGCCTTCATTTTCATTCTTTTTTTTTTGCATTCCTCAAGTGCATTTGTGAATTCTCGACGACACACAGATGTATAGAGCAGAAGAAGACGAAGTAAATAGGTATAAGAATTTTCAATTCAGCAAAATTGAAATCAAGCAGAACAGCGATTTCCCCACTCGAGTATTGTGAAAAAAAATAGACATTTCGAATGTGTGCTATAAGGACGAAAGGTAAGGTGGCAATGGCAATCGAATAAGTAAGTAGGTGAAAAAGGCAAGGGCTGCTGATTTCAAGGTAAGGTAAGCAAAGTGAGTAAAATACACTCCCACTCGCTTACGTACGAAACCACCACCAGATGGGGCACCAACTCTATTATAACCAAACTGAGTATACAACAATGTATTTTTCGAGAGCGCGCCCCAGAGAAATAGAAAATATTCTACCCCATCCTTAAGCAAAAAAATAAATATATGTATATAAAAGAAAACCAAAAAATAAGTAAAATTTCCATATGCACTCACCTGGGATTGCACTGACTATCAGCAGGCAAAAAATTGCTGCTGATCGTAAATAGACGCCCCGAGTGTGCAACATTTTATGTCCTGCGAGTAGGTATTCGTATATATGTATGTATCTCTATCCTTATACTGGTGGTGGCACCTTTAGTGTTATCTCTGCTCCAATGTTGGCAGCGGAATAAAAATTGTATTTTTGCCACTTTTCTCACCGTTTTTACCGAACAAAATAACAACGCGAAAAAATAACAAAAAGACCCTGGTCTACGAAATAGTCTTGAGGGATTTATATTTTATATCATTTGCCCTTAGCGCGGCGAGTGTGATATCAAAAAACCTAGCAGATAGTCTGTCTCTTATCCTTGTACACGGCGACGATGACGACAAGGCGAATAACGACCGACCGGCGCGGAAACGAAAAATTGTTAAAAATGGCGCCCAACGGGAAACACTATGGTTCTTGTTTTTTTTTCTGTTTTAATATTTCAATCGATACACATATTCACACTATGCGTTTAAGGATATCAGGTGTTCCAAAATATCCTGAAAACTGTTCACTTACAAAATTCCGTTAAACTACGCGACTGGCTTTATTTTTTTTTCGTTTTTGGTTGAGTCAGAAGAGAAAGATCGTTCGATATTTATTCACACAATCAAATTATTGCGGTCAACAATTTTGCACACAGTTTTGGTCCTTTTCTAAATTCTGGTTGATGGGGCGTTGCATGGGATAGCGGCGCTCACTTATATTTCATGCACAGTTATTGCTCCTTACACTACGTCTGCTGATGCGTTACAGAGTAGGTTTTGTAGGTTACTCGTGGCTGGTTTAATCGTTGTTGTATCGTTGTTTGCCCTTCTGAGTTTTGTGTAGTGTGTGTCCTGGAATCAAATCATAATTGATTGAATTTTGCACATGGATAAATCTTTGGCTCTTCCTATGGTAGGGTAGAAGTGAGTCACAGACTCTCTAGCTGCAATAAATGGCTAAAATGGGTAAAACCCAATAACAACAACACGAAGGATTGATGGGAAAATGTCGTCGTCGTTGTCGATGCATTCAGTCAGGAAACAAACGTGCGGTTGCATCCGCTGTAGAGATAAATGATGTTATGTTGGTGGTTCGGCTCTTGTATGAGGTATCTATGGGTTGTTTTTCTGAGTTCAATTTGTTTGAAATTGCGTTAGTAACATGCTTCTGGTAGTCGGTGCAACGATGGCGTTAGTAATGTTGGCACCTGCAATGGAAAGATAGTAAATGGGTTAGAATTTTTAGATCACAAGAAAAAAAAAATACTAAACTAAGGGACACTACCAGGTTGAGTTAGGACGAAGGGTTTTTTTAGGGGGTTTAGGTCGTGAATGATTACTAAGTCAAAATGTTTTTACATGAGAAAAGCTTGGCAGGAAAAATATTGTCAGTTGATTTTATTTCAGCTAAAAAGTTTGAAAAACGTTGGCAATTTGTTGGGACTTTGGGACTTTGTTCGGTCATTCCTCTGCTTGTAAATTAGCCTTGAATCAGAAATTACAACAAATTCGATTCAATGTCGCTTATATTAATAATTTTTTTTTTTAATATATTAAAAGGAAAATGTATGACTTTTTGAATTGATTTATCATAATGTAGTCTGCAAGCAAATCTGTTAACAGAGGTATGCCACAAGGCGGTGTTCTATATCCATTACTTTTAAACTTTGCATAGTGTACAGTAAACTAACGATTAATCTGTGTTGAAAGGGATACTTGGACGAGGTTGATATAAAATTGTGCGGAAAGCCACGCTACAATGTTGATTCATGTCTGTTAAAATGAATTAAACAAGTCCGTTCTTTGCGGGAAGATCAATATGGTCTGGTGGAAAATATAAAATTCGGGAAAACATACTACTTTCTTTTCAGAGAAACCAAACTATTATGGATTATGAAGTTATGATTATGGAAACGAAGTTAGGTTGAAAACCTCTCATACAAGAAAATATCAAAAAGTCAACAGGGTCCTTTTTCCCCTGCAAAAAAGTTATTGGGAATAAATGAGATTTTCAACACGACATTGTTCTAGTAATATTTTAGCTTCTTGATGATTATTATAATGTTTGAAGCTTAAAAACTTCCCGAAGCCTTATCGAAGCTAAATTGTTAGTTGGATTGCCCACATGGATACAATACACTCCAGTCATTCGTACGATCCTAGCATATAGATTGGTGGTATGGTGAACCGTTATAAACACTAAATAAAGCGATAGATTATGATAAAGTAGTCATAGTCAGAATATCAGCCTGTCTGCGAACAAGTAGAGCACGTAACTATACCATTTCTTCTGAGCTGGACATTCTGTTCTAACAACTATATAGACATACTCAACAGTCAAACAGCCGCGAGCACAGATATTCATTTACAACCCTTAATTAATACAAGAAATGCTTATTCCACCGCTAGTCCATGACTTTACTAAATCATAGAATAAAAGTTAGTCTGCGGACTATTAATTTCCAATTAATAAAAAATCGAAAATCATCGAACAAAATCTTCTACAATAAGTATCAACTCTATATCTTTTTATTATATGACCCTGTAAATTTTGTTCTTTATGTCAATTCTTAGTCCTTTACTAAAACACCGCCTTCGATGGTCTAGCGAAGAACTAGGTTTGTAAATGTCAAACAACAGAAATTCTGCACTTGAGTAGTCCACGGAATAAGTCCTAAAACTTCCCTAGTCCATGTTTATTAATTTGGATGTTAAAGTCTAAAATGCTTTAAGCAGAATCTAGATAAGCTCCATAATAAAAGTGCTATAAGCGGATACTGTATAATAGACAAGCATGTACTGCGACTCATTGGCAAATGATTTTTGTATAGAATGGTACAGGGCTTGACTGCTAACTTAAACGTGTGGGTTAGAGTATTTTTTTTCTATACCACGGACCTTGGGTTATATGAGATAGAAAAGCCCTTATTCTCAAATCCATTGTGCCAACAAAAATTCTTTCTTTCCAACTAACGAGTGCCGTGCAGTTCAGGTTGCATTTAAAAGACTCATGTCTTACAGGCATTAAGTTAAAATTATTAAAAAAAAAGTTGCATGGTTGAAAATGTTCAGGAATTTTCTTTTTAGGTTCCACAACTTAGAGGTTTAGAATCTTAAATAATGTCATTCTGACATTTGGGACGAGAACTCTATACTGGGTTAGGTTCAAAATTCTGGCGGGGTCAAAATTCTTTTAACAAAATTCTGCTCATCAAAATTCTACAAATTATTTGTTTTTCTTATTATTTGCAGAGTTGTGATAAGCGGAGCATAGTCTTACATTCTTAAGTGTTTTCTTTTTGGATTTTTTTTTCATACTTAGGTTCACCTAACGGATTGTATAATTTTATTTTTGTCTATTGGCTATTGTAAATAAAAAATGTGAATTAAAAATTTTACAAAAAGCTGATTTTTTTCTTTTTTTTTATGACGAACAGAATTTTTAGAAGCGGAATTTTAAAAGCAGACAAAATGAAAAAAAATCATAATTTTGAAATGCAGAATTTTGAAGCCAGCATTTTGACCTCCCCTAGATATTTTCACATGAAAATTATGAAAGCGGGTTAAGATTCTAGCTTCAAAATACTGCATTTAAGAATTCTGCTTTTCAAAATAAAATAAATTTAAATAAAAAACTCTTACGAAAGTAAGACTATGATCTGCTTATCAACTTTTTGCACGCTTTTGATGAGTAGAATTTTAAAAAGCAGAATTTTAAGGGCAACATTTTAAAATCAGAATTTTGTTTAAAGAATTTTGACCCCGGCAACATTTTGACCACAACCCGAAAATTATAAAATATTTTTTTCTGATTAGATCCTTGTCTAAAAATATGCATTCAGTGCGCTTATCAACACAGAATTTTGCTTAACATTTACACATATGTAATTTAAAACACCTTTCATGTATCTACCCTCGCAGATCATTAAAAATATCGTTTAATAAACTCTTGATACCTATTATAGCTGTCAAAAAGAAATCATCATTGTCTATACGGCGCGGCGTCATTTTTATTCATTCACATTAGATACCCTCCATAAACAATATTCACTCTGATTGTACTTTAATGTTTCAAATCTATCACATCTTGGTCCCTTTTTTTACACATCCATTTCATATACACACCGACATACATATAAGTACCCAGACACATAATTTAAGATTTATTAAATTCCCCCAACGCAATCAAACCAGCAAAACACAAATAGACAATGTTTATTTCTGGTTCAGCGCTTAAATAATACAAAAAAAGTAAAAAAAAAAAATGATGGCCTATTTATTTCAACAACGCAAACAAAAAAAAACTAATTCAAAAAACAAAAGACAAAAATTCAGATATTTCAAAAATCCAGCACACGCATTTACAGTTATAATACACCCAAGGACACTTCCACAAGAAAAGATGTAATCCCCCAAAAAGCCATCCGTTTAACCACAATCCTTTTAACAACAAAAAAAAATATCTTTCACACAACAATTTACATACTTTTCGACGGCAACAACAAAAACAACAACCAACAGAACACAGAACACTGAAAAGAGGCCCTTAAATCTTATCATCATCATAACCATTGAACTCATAAATAACCATACTCAGAGGAGCAAACACAACCAACTGTAACCCACAAAATGCAAAAAAAAAAAATAAAAGAAAATGGTCTACATGACATAAAGCATTATCCCGACAAATATTTACTTTGGTCCTTCATCGATCAGGGAAATGGATTTTTTTTCTATTTTTTTTTATTCGGTTCTGGTGTTTTATCTGCAATTTTATTGCTTATAGTTGTGTTTTTTTTTGTTACTAAAAATGGATCTGTCTCTATTCTTTTCTTTTTTTGGAAAATGCATTGAAATTCTGTAACACTGTGTTTGGAAAGGGAGGGAAACGAAAACAAATAAGACCCGAAAAGGGTTATCGAGCGAAAGTCATCAATAACCTTGATTATGATTTATTCAGGCTTTTGTTTTGTAAACGGTCTGGGTAATTTGTTTGGCCCGCGATAACTTTCGCCGCTCATTGGCGAAGGACGATGAAAGGAAAACTTAATAAAATATATGAAAACAAATGGCACCAAGTGTAGCAGTATCCGGCTCCGGCCAGATGGAAAATTACTTAATGTTGGCTGTAATAAGAATTTCCCGACAATTTTAAATTTACAAACAAAATAATTAAATTATGTCATGCCTATTGTGCCTCCTGTACTGTTGTTTTGTGAACTTTCTACGCAGGATATAAAGTGGGATTTAGAGTTTTTGTATTGATCGGATTGTACGATACGACACGTAGAAGGAGTGCAGTAAAAGCAATAGTTCTGGCGGCATTGGAAGCAAATTGAATTGTTTTATACTTTGAACTTGATTAAAGTTTTTTAATCCATTTACATCGGAGCCATCCCTCAATCGATTTTGACAGCTCATACCTTGACAGATAGGCAGCATACTATATTTTGACGTTTTGATAATCTTTTTTTCCAAGTGTCACCTAAAAGTCTTACAGTCACGTTTTTCAGGAGGCGCAAGCAGAGTCTGAGTGATTTCTATTCCAAGGACATATGTATGCATACATAAATCGCACGTATTCTTCTCTGGACTTTCGCAGTGCACCTATCTGAGCATGACTATGTACATAAAAGTGGTTTGATATTTTAACGTGCATAGAATATTTATTTTAACGCTTGTGCATATAATCAAAATAGAATATGAGTCTAAAAAAAATATTTCATCTACCGAAAACCGAAACCATTTAATGACTTTGAATGCCCAACAACAACTTGAGTGTGCTACCACCAAGTTTTTTCTCAATTATTTTTGGCTGGAATTCTAGCTATTTCACGACTTGCCACGGTCGATCATCAGATTCCTTTGCTCTGGTGGTGTTGGTCCACTTCTTTATTTAGATTGGAAAACTTCTTGTGCCTTCATCGTGTATTGAACCATGACCAGCCGCTTACTAGCCAACGCACTTCGCATCACGCCACCGAGCCCACATGATCAGATCCAAACTAATGCAGGATTTTCTGTTTATCAATTGCATTGAAACGACTAGCGCTTTTATTAGCCACACAAGTTTGTTGTTCTTTATTCGGATTCTTCCTAATTTTCTCCTTACTCGTTTATAAGCCAACCGGCGAGACCAGCGAGACTCTCACCGTATTGCGGTACCAAAATACGGTCTCGTCTCGACTTTCGAAATATTGAAATTTAAAACATCCAGGAAATCAGTTATTTTTCGAAAATTTTGGTATGCAGTATTATCTAGAATTCGAAGGAATATATATATGTACATACATTATACATAGGTATTATATCACTGATCACTGACGTCATTGAGAAAACTTGAGAAAAATTGAGAAAAAGAAAAGAAAATTTGTTTGGCGGCCTTCCTAGACGTGTCGCAAGCTTTTGATAAGGTGTGGCACGAAGGCCTAAATTTTAAATTAAGACAAATTCTGCCTGAAGCACTTTATACGCTTCTAAAAGCATATCTAGCAAATAGACTTTTTAGAGTAAGACATGGAAACGATTACTCGGATCTCAAAGAAATAGTGGGTGGGGTACCACAGGGAAGTGTTTTAGGTCCAATATTGTACCTATTATTTACACGTGATATACCTCAAACAGAAGACACTATCGTAGCCACGTTTGCTGACGACACTGCAATACTAGCAGTAGGCCAAACGATAAATGATTCTACGACAAAATTACAAAAAGCTCTGAATAATGTCAATGATTGGACAAAAACATGGCGGATATCGCTCAACGAATTAAAATTAGTCCATGTAGATTTTACGTATAAGAAAATTAATAGATTACCGGTATTTGTTAATACGGTTCAAGTTCCTTTTGCTAACGAAGCAAAATATCTCGGAATGACTCTAGACGCGAAATTAAAATGGAAACCTCATGTTAAAAAGAAATGCGAAGAGTTAAATAATAAACTCAGAGATATGTACTGGTTGCTCGGGAAACACTCTAAGCTCAGTATCGAAAACAAGCTAATTTTGTGCAGGCTGTTGTGTAAGCCTGTTTTTTTTGTTGACGGGCAACAAAATCGCGTTCAGTTAATTCTTGCACAACAGCCAATTTATAGGGATGAAATTGAAGGAGAATTCGTCGAACAGTGGTGTCAGAAATTCCCATAGCAGCTGCGTGTTTGCGAGCCGAAGGCCGGGGAGAACGCACAACTGGCTGCCTCACTCTTTCGATATTTTCCGGAGTTCTGATGGTCCGTTGAAGTCCATTTCTGGGTTTAGCGACACTTCCACACTCCCGAAATGAGTGACCCATGACAGAATCGAATTACGGCCAGGAACGAGTCTGTGAGGAGGAATTTCAAAGCGAGGGCGGAAGGCATGTTGCGTAGCAACAAGTGAGCGACCGTTAGAAAAGAAACTCTCGACTTCGAAGGCCCGCTGCACTCTAGACCAAAGCATGATGGCAACTGACTGGAGGGAGAAACAAACTTGGGAACTTCCCCCTCCAGATGCGCCCCATCTCGCCACTCTCCGCGCGGGAATTTTTTGAAATAAGTAAGTTTCTCTGGCGCACCCTGTACTTTACAAACATTTGAAAATAAACTCCTAAGATCGTTTGTAAGCGCACCTTGGTACATTAGAAACGAAGACCTCCACAGAGATCTCGCTATTCCCACGGTTCGCGATGAAATAAAAAAAATTGCCCGAAATCATAGAAAACGGCTATTACAACACTGCAATAGTACTATAATCGAAATTATCGATGAGACGAATTTAGTACGCCGCCTGCGAAGGACAAAGCCTTCCGATCTGGTGCACTAAGCGAGAATCCGCTTTAAAATCGCGGTAATTGCTAGATAAGCTTCAACTTAGTTGCAATCGGGAGGAGGAGGTGTTTTTAGTGCAGTAAGAATCTCACACTCCTATGAGCACGCGTTTTTCGGTCCTTATAGAGCCTTTCGAAGGTTTTAGACCTACCCACGGGAAAAAAATAGGTAATATATAGGTATATAGGAATATACAAATTTTGATAGAAATCCATCGAGAAAGTAGAAAATCAAAAATATGTTTGTAACAAAATATGTTAAAAAAATGTTCGCACCAAAATGTTGGCCAGGTATACCCCGTACGTGTAACTAGTGCACCGATTTTTTTTGTAATCAAAATCGTTAGAGTATTTGTCCAAATAAAATTGTTATTTTTGGGGCTAACCTAGTTTTTTTGGGGTCTCTATAATCGTAATGTCAAATTTGATTAAAATCTCGAATTCGATTTATCCACTCGCAAGGATCGACTGTCTCTTGAGGATTTTGGTTAAATTTGGTCAATAATCCTGACTTGTTTTTTTTTTGTCAGGTATTGTGAACGGCATTCTTTTAAAAGTGTAGGCTCAACTATCCGGCATAGATGTGCAAAAATGACATGTGGATTCATCAGGGCGCACACTGGTCGGATTCACAAATCTAGCGAAACAAAAATATTTAGAATATGAAAATCATATTTTAAATTAATAATTTGAAGTTTTATGGGTAATAATATATAAACTATACGATCCTTCCTAGAAATAATATTGTTTTAACGAAAAATAACCAAACTATTATCGATTTCATGATACGAAAAAAAGAATGATTTTTTTTTTGTTTTTTTATAAAATACGTTTTTGAATTTAAAATTCAATTCAATTCAAGTTTATTGGAATAGTACTTTAAGGCAATATTTAAATGCCATTACTCAGGTTTATGATATATAAGAATAATTAGATACAAAAAAATAAAAAAAATTAAATGTTATATTCCTTAAAAAAATTATTATAAAATTTTGTAGTTTAAGAATTTGCTTTCATCGTCATCAGCTAAAATTTCGTCTTGGTTGTAATCGATTGATAACAAAGAAATGAATTGTGTTATAGTATCATGCTACGTATTCGTTTTGGAACGTGATATATGGATCTGAAGAAATCAATAGCAGATTTGAGAGATCTGTGTTTGGGTTGAATCTTGAATTCTACCTTGTGAATATCTCTCCATATTTTCTTGTGTCCTTATTTCCAGCCTCTTCTGTGAGCTGTCCTATATAAAGAATACAAGATTCAATTATGTCTTTTCTATTAAAAAGCACTTTGTGAATACTCACTGGAATGGTGTACCATGAATACTCCTTTAAATAAAGATTTCTTGTTTCAGATACATAGTTTTCAAATACATTTAAAATAAAAAAAATGTTAAAACTCCAGTTATTTCTGAACTTTTTTCTGCAGCTCGGAAAAAACGTCTTGCAGTATTGTTATCATTTGTATTGCTGAGCTCCATCGCAGTCCCATTTGATCAAAATTTTAAGATATTTTTTACCTCCTTGAAGTTCACTTACTTCCAATTCCCGACCAAAGTAAAGTTGTTCTATAGTATGATCAACCAATGATTGAAGTTGACTCTTAGCATGTGCTTCAGTGACCTCAATTTCTGTGGGATAACATTTCTTTATTGCGTTTAGCACTTTTTTAAAAGAAGAGAACATATATTTTCATTTAGCGTTGCTTTTTTGGCATATGACCTTGACAATCATTAAAGCCAATGCTTCATCGGGAGACAGAAGTATATGAGATTTTTAAATAATGTTTTTACCTCAGTACCTTTACTGGATGATGATTCCTTTATTATGTTTGCTGAATCCCCTTTACCCATTTTGCGAAGCACAACTTCACTAGCTTTTATTGTTTACCTAGGGCTAGTTGATGTAATTAAATTTTGAACTTTGCCTTTTCTTAGATTTTTCACAGCATTCATCTAAAGACTGTCTAGTTCTTCCGACCTTTTTTTTTGATATTTCTCTGTCCAATATGTCGGGCAACGTATAAGTTTCCTCTAACCAGGCTGAGTTTGCAGATAAAAATCGGTTAACATGCCTACTGCTTTTTACCCCCTTTTCACCAATTTTGGACAGCAATCTTTTTTACGGAAGTATTAAGTTTTTTATTAGAATCTTCAGACAGCTCAGGAAGCTCAAGCTTATCTATAATAATTGCTCTAACCACATTAATCCTTTTTGTTTTATCCATTTGACGCCAAATTTCAAAAATTTGCTTTCGCGATATTAGGGAGACAATTCTGAAAATTGAAAATAATTGTATAGGCGTCGCAAAATTCCGCAAAAAGTGTTTGTAATACCTCAAAGCCAACACTCCACAGAATTACTTTTTACAATTTTCGAGTCGGAACTCGGCGGAACTATTTGGTTTTATTCCAGTCGAAAATTCAATAATAAAAATCCATTCCAATTTTTCACGTTGAACTTAAGAAACTATAAAAAAAAATTCTTATTACCCACAAATAATTCTATTCGAGAAAAAAAAAATATTCCAAAAGACCCAACGTTACACTTTTTGTAGCTAAACGAAATTGCATAAAAAACACCTCTAATCTGCTAGCGCTAAGTTGCCTTCATCAACTACTAACTTCAAAGCTTAATATTTTCTTATCAGTGAAAGAGATTAAAAAAACAAAATATGAATAACAGTTAACTACTATATTGAAAAGTAAGCCACATCATTTTGAAACGATTCGCATGACATTCATTTTTGTATTTTGTACCGCTAGATTGGCGACCACTGTGGGACTGGCCAAATATCACACTGTCCATGAAACTATCGATTTATTGCGTAAAACTATTTCCAGTCCTAATCATCTCACGAAATATACATGCCAATTGGTCACAAGATCATGTGAATGTATGATTTCTTTCTTTAAAGTTTGCTAAATTGCAGACTTATGCGAATTACCAAAAGAAAAAGCCTTAGCTCAACAATGAAATCCAACCCGGTAATTGCAACCCGCATATTTGTGAAAAGATCGTCAAAAAATGTTCAAACATTTCATGAAAACAACTATTGTCTGGCAGTGGGAACACTCATGTCTACTTTCCAATTTAATAAAAATAAAAATATCACAACTCACTCAAGAAATTCGTGTTTTTGTTTTAAAATGAAATAGTGCACTTTTATTGAGACCCCCTTTATGTTATAAACCACTTGCAATTTCACCTTTTCGACTTTTTTAAAATGTTGATACTTTTAAAAGAATAATTATTTTGACATCTCTAATTTGCACGATTTAATTTTCGTTTAAAGACTTTTGTCGAACATGTACTAAGAGAAAAATATGAATTTAAAAATAATATTTTCAAAGAACAAAAATTAATATAATATTGATAACAATTTATTTGTTGGTTATTGATAACAATTTATTTGTTGGTATACTTAACTTACTGATAACACAGACATAATTCAAACTCAAGTGCGCAATTATTAAATAATTAGAATGTTGTCTTTGCCCTTCATCAATATCACAATTCTAATTTTAAATAATGAAATTCAAACAATATGATTAAGAAACACACAAATTTACTTAACTTTACCGATTTCACAAAACAAAAATTTATAATTTGGTAAGTTGGTGATAGATAATCAGGTGTCTACTGCTAAAGTCGCAAAACAAATGAAATTAGAGAATGAGTTTTGATGGCGAAGATCACTGGATCTGTGACAACACTTTGCAATTTGTTTTTTTAGTCCACTAAGAATTTTTGGCTAGAGCAGTAATTTAAGGGCCGTGTAAGGTCGTATAAAGGCCTCTATACAATGCAAGTCTCGGCACACAGAGACTTTCATCCCTAAAGTACCTTAGACATGAACTGCTGCTACCAGCAAATGCAAATACTTATTTTAAAGAAATATTTAGAAGAAATGTCACAAGAGTTTTGTTTTGTTTAAATATTTTAAGGAAGAGAATAAATTATAGTTCTTAAATTTTAAAATTGGTTACATTTACAAAAAATTGTGGTTAAAATATTATTTTCTACGCCTAATACTACATTATCGTCTGCGAGCTGTCAAATGTAAACTCGCAATCCACACCATCAGGACACACATTCCACAAGCTCTGAATCTACTGCTTTATAATTTCAAAAAATTCACTGCGATAAAATTAATGAACAATATTATGATAAAAAGTGGTTCTGAATTACTCCCTTGAGGAACACATCTGAGTAGTTTGTTTCAAACCCACTGATTCCAATTTACCGTATTGTCTGCTGTTTGTTAGATATTATACCTTATGGAAGACCGGGCAGTGTTTTTGTTAGTTAGGTTGCAATAGCGAAATTGGTGGATCGAATGCTGTTAATTCGTTAGGTTAAATTAGTTTAGCACTACAAAACATATAAGACTTAATTACGCCTATAAATTAATAAAATTATTTGTCATTGTGGAGACTACAACTAGCTATGTGTCGAGCTTAGTATTTTTGTTTTACATATTTTTCGTATCATCTATATGGTCCTTAGGCGCCCCGCCCTTATGTAGTTGCCTATTTTGCCTTATGGATCATACAGCCCTGGAAGTAATGTATTAATCGACTACAATTCCCTCTCGTATTTCAGGAATTTTAGAATTTCCGAAGAATCTTATCACAACAATTTTCACATTCGAAAATACAGGGTGCCACAGAGAAACTACTTGAAGGAAACGCAAACAATATGTTTATATTATTTTTGTTTTTGTTTTAGTGGACTGTGTGGATTTAAAGCCAATTGAATGAATTTGTGACCTTTAGTCCAAAATGCGTTTCGTCCAGGTACTACAGCTGGGCTCATCAGCTCACAGAGAAACTACCTTTTTTTACAAATGAATAACACAATTTGTATTTTAAAGTTATAAAAAGATAACTAAAGTTTTTTTTTTAATTATAAAAAGTTGAAGATTCTCTCCACTATAACAAGCATATCGTCGGATTTGTTGTTGATATGATATTGAATATTATTTTTGAGTTGAACCAGGGTCATTGGACGTTCGATGTAAGCTAGATACTATTGCATATATTTCTTTTTAATTATTCACGCAACTGGAAAGGTGAAAACAAGCCTCATCGCTAAAGAAAACAAAGGAATCATGAGGTATATTGTCAACAACGGCTTCGCAAACATTTTTTCGTGAAAGAAAATCCCGTGGATTAAATGAATTAAATCGCAGTTCTTCGCGAAGAATTCGTCTTACTGAACGATTAGACATATCAACAGCAGCTGCATGCTTGCGCAAAAAACTCCTGGAAGGTATCAAAATTTACTGCGTAACCTGCTCGATATTTTCGTGTGTCGTAATGGTCCCGGGGTTATCCGTTTCTCAAAAAGTATTCAACCACAAGAACACGACATGCGGGGGGGGGCGATATTAAGCTGATTTATGAATGCAGTTGCGTGGCAATGATTGAACGGCCGGCCGCTTGAAAAGTACAGTCCAATCAGTGGGGAAACAATTCAACCCCTGTCTTGCTGTGTAAACGCACTTTTTAAATCAATTCATTCTTACAGTGAATATCTAGTTACTATACCTTTTAAGAAAAATACAAGTCTACGACTTCTGACGCTTATTCTATCCGTCATTTTGAAATAAATTTGCCAAAAAACATCTTTTGGCTAAATTTTTGAGATACAAAAATTAAGCAACTTTTAAGAATAACATTTTCTATAATATGCACTCTCCAACAGCACACCTTCATACAACGCACTGTTAGCTGTTCTGTGAGCCTGAATTTCCTTGACTACTTGATCGAGTTCAAATGGGTTTGAGTTCAAATTTTGATGTCTCTTATCACGTTCCTTTTGATGTTTATGTATATCGATGGGATGGATCAGATGGGTTGTTCATAAGAATATCTTTTGGATTGCAATATCTGAAGAACCGGATGCCGCATATAGTTTTTTCCTCAGTTGTGGATAGGCTTGATGTATATATCGATGGGTTTTTGAAATATTGTTGAAAATGTAATTTTTATTGCAAGGGGTTATATCCTTAACTTTTTTCTAAAATGTCGAAAAAAGTGAAGTCAAGAACTATACAACAACTTGTGTACCAATGGAAAGGCTTGTGCAAACCCTTTCGAGCACTGGCAGACTTAGCTTTATGCGGGGCTTCGTTGCGGAGATATCACTATCCAAAGCAAGTCAAATGCAGTTGGGTGGAAAATCATGCGAATAACTTTGGACTGCAATATCTCAAGAACCGGATTCCGCAGACAATTTATATCCTCAGCTGTGTATAGGCATTGAACAGACCTTTCTCTTGATGTACATATATATTGTTGGGTTTGGAAAACATTGTTGAAAATGTAATTTTTTTTTGCAAGGGATTAGCCTTGATTTTTTTTTAAAATGTCGAAAAAAGTGAAGTCGAGAACTATACAACAACTTGTGCACCAATGGAAAGGTCTGTGTAATTACTTTCGAGCACTTGCAGCCGCAACTTTATGCGGGGCTTCGTTGTGGAGATATCACTCTCCAAAACCAATCAAATGCAGTGGGGTGGAAAATCATGCGAATAATTTTGGACTGCAATATCTCAAGAACCGGATGCCGCAGACAATTTTTGTCCTTAGCTATAGATAGGCATTGAACAGACCTTTCTCTTGATGTATATATCGATGTTTCCAAACATTGTTGAAAATGTATTTTTTTTTTGCAAGGGGTTAGCCTTGATTTTTTCTAAAATGTCGAAAAAAGTCAAGTCAAGAATTGTACAACCAGTGGAGGTAACAAGAATCATAAGCGTACTTTACTCTATGCATACAAAATAGTGAGCAGAAAACGTTAAAGCTTTTTTTCCGGACGTGTCTCCTGACACGTCAACAGAGTTTATGCGGGCCCGTACGGTTGAATAAATGAATATATAAATGAGGGTGTTGTGCACTTCGACTTTAAGATCTATTGTGCCCCCCCTCCATAAAACTCTATAAGTTTTCTCATTACAGGTTTCCTCCAGATTTATTCCTCTTAGCCCGGTAGGGTTAATCCAAGGCATTAGACTTCAGGAAACTCGGTGTCTAATACAACTCTTATGACTTGAAGAAATATTACATTTCTCTGGTCTCGTCTTTTTTACCATCTCAGTGGAACCAACCGATTTCTCAAGACACTCCAGGATCAAAAAAAGCCTCTTAAAAACCCACTAGAGACTAGCGCTTACTTATCTTCATTGGACTGACGATTTTTGTTCAACAGAGAATGTTGGGCTATCCCTCTGGTATACAGAAAAAACCCCTACTAGTCCTACTCGACTTTTTATAAAGTATACATTCGTGCAACATTGAACACTTCGATTTTATTGTCTTAGTTTTAGCGTTCATGAACAATATTTTTTTATTAGATATATCCTCTTGATGAATTTCTTAGCGAAATATATGCAGAAACAATTTTCTAATATAGGAGTTTTTTTTTTAAGTCTTAAAACTCAACAATCAAATTTAAATTGTGCACTCATCATGGCCAGTGTACTGTAAGAATATCAAACAGTACTACACTGGTAAATTTTAGCGAAACTGTGGTGATCAAAAATTTCCTGGAGAAATTACCTCGCTTTTTTATTGTAAAAACAAGAGAGCCACGAAAAACTTAGTTTTCAATTAAATCAATTCAGTTGTTTAACGCTTTTTCATTTAGTCGAATATTAAACGGGCTAAAACGGAACATACATACTGTTATTTTCAATTTCATGTGCTGTATGGTCATTTTTAATTAAAACCTTGAGTCTTATTATTTTTGTTTGGATTACATAAGTCTATCCGTTTGTCGGTATAAACGGAATACTAGTAACGCAAATAAAAACTTTCTGAAGGTTGAAATTTGCCTAACCTTACCTCTGATAAAATTTCCCCTTTCCACCAGAGGAGAATTTATTTGTCCATGATGGCTATAGGAGGGATAACTGGGGCGAGATGGGCATGTTGATTTAAAAAATATTTTTTTTAATTTGAGACCGTTAATTGCAAGCCTCTACTAGTGGTTTTATTAAACACAGCAACATGATTACATTGTCTCTTATCAGGAATGTTTGTCATTCAAGACGCATTAATTTAATTTTTTGTAAGTTCTGACTTTATTACGGCATTCAAAAAAAGTTAGCCGATTCCACCCTCACGTCTTCATCGTAACAATTTCTACATAAGTCAGATTTACGAATGGGTTATATTTTTGCTCATGTGAGTCCCATTGAGTTGTGACTCGTAAAATAATTCCAAGGAGGAGAGATAGCTGAGTCCTGACTATTTTGAATCTAGCATGAGATACCAAATGATGAATATTGTCTGAGAAACCAAAATTTCGAGCATTACTTTTAAGCATTTGTGGCGGAATATATCCTCCATTTTAACATTAATAGTGTAATATGCCGGCCGATTGTTGTTAGTTTGTCAGAATAGAATAACGACTTGACGTATCCCCAAAAAAAAATTAAGAATTAAAAGCCATGCAATCTCATAGCTTTAGAACCAATTTACAGGATTTCTATATGTGAAGATATCAGTTCATAGAATGTATCATCCAATAAGTTGACATGTCATTTGGTCAGGGAACAAAAATGTCACAAGTCTTTACTGCAACTTGCTGATAAACCTTATTTTCCAAGACTGTTGTCACATAACTCCACCTGCCTACAGATTGCTCTTAATTCACTATTTTTTCGGAATGTACAAGTTTTTCGAAAAAATGTTGACGCAATAACAATGATCATTAGGCTTGGATCTGGTAAGCCTTCAAGGGACAAAAACCAAGCTTTTACGAACGAAGTTGAATTGAAAAATTTGGATCTTCTTAAACACTCTCCTCTTAAGTACGTACACTTCTAATGTTTCGCAAAAATATAATGTTCCGCAAAAACAGTGAACAGTACGAGATTAATGGTTTTAAATGTTCGATAATATCGGATGTAATTGCTGTATAAGTTTAGTGTAGAGAAATATGATTTTAGAACGAACTTTCTAAAATTTAAGAACGTTGTTATACTGATACCTTACTTCAAATGGAAAAACAGTTTAACAGATTAGAAAGTGTGATGATTTAACAATTGACTTACAGATACCAATATTTCTACTAAATAATTCACATGTGTAGTTGCATTAATTCTCACGAACGGTCAGCGATATCTGCCTTGGAATTGGCTGAAAACCCGATTTTAATATTTTATCGAGTTTTCTTCCAGGATTTGTCAATGTATCAGTTAGTTAAATCAGTTAGAGTCTGTTTTATTTTGTTACACTAAATAGCCTCATTTCATTGCCCAACAACCTTGGTTGGGCGCCATTTAAAAAAAAAAGATGCTTTGTTGTATAAACTCATAGCTTTGAGAGTAAATATCGCCTTTGAGTTGACATGGCCATGTCTCCCCTATTTTTGTTACAAGAGTTAGAATTTTTTACCAAACTCCACTCAACGTCCATCAAAAAAGTTGCATCGCATGTTTGCATAGAAGTTGCAATTGACTGATTTTCCTTTCATTCGGTAGAGATGTAAGCTACGGGCCCAATTCACCCGGCAACCTACTATACCTCCTACACACAAAACACTAAAGAACCGCATATAATATGTATGTATATGTATGAATGTGTGTGTGTTTTGAAATTATTTTTTTTTATCGTTGTTTAAAAATAAAAATTTTCAACTGAGTTTTCGGAAAAGTTACACGTTGCGAAGCTTGTGGAAAATTGAAATTAGACGGGAATTGAAAAAGTTAGAAAACAGCAGAAGTTTGAATAGCAGCAGGACGAAAAAAGTGCATAAGGACGAAGTTGATAGGCCAGATGTAGTTAGTTACGTTACCACATTTATTTCGACTTTATTTTAACACACTTTGGTTAATGATGGAAATGGAAGCCTTCTTCGTTCGTCGACGACGTTGTCCCATGCCAAGGCTCAAGCCCGGCCCAGTTCATGTTCAAAGTTAATGAGAGAGAATATTTCTTTTTTTTTGTTCGTTTTGTTTGAAAGAGGATGACTGTATTCGAGAGATGACTGTGCAACTTCAAGTGATGTATCCTGTACTATGACTTAACTACATATCCAAACACATACATACATATATACACTCTCACTGATGGTCATTTCATTTAAGTACCTACACTACTTCATCGTTGGCCGGTCGTGGTCATTTTGTTCGGAGAATATCGGATACGGATCGTTAGGCGCGTGGTGTTTGGTCTTGGTCGGTTTTCATTTGGTGCGTCATTGTCAGGATTTTGTGTGCAAAAAAGAAAATGAAAAAAAAAAACAGCAATATCCTTGAAGTCATCGTGATGGAGCCATCATTATCATCAGCATCAGCATCAGTGGAGAGTGACTTTATCATCATCATTATCGCTGATGTAACTACCGCCTTCTTCATAGACGCTGCGCGCCATCATTGTTTTTATTGCCATGTGATTCCGGTTTAATTGCTTAAGTTTTTATGTTTTAATGGCCGAAGTTGTGGCGTTTCAGTGAGTTCTCCTGGTCTGGTCTGTTTTCATTATTATTTTTGTTTTTTAATTTGACGTTTTATTGTGTTTGGTTATGTTATCCTTTTTTTTGTGGAGTGTATATAGTGTTTTCTTAAAATTGGTGTGAATAAATCAAAGTTGATTACCTACACGAAATAATCTTTTTTTTTGCAGGAGTGCTTATTTGCATAGATTAACAGAGAATGAATTTTAAAATTAGTTTCAGTAGAATATTTAAGGAAGTTCAGCGAACGAATTTTGGGTAATTGTTGGATTTGCTTATAAATGTTCAAGAAAACGAAGCAGTGTCACCTGCAGTTACTGATGCCAGAAATAAATTAAAATTTGTTTTTATTTTGGAAACAAATTATAAATTGATTCCTTATAGTTGAGCCTCGGGTAATCTTTGACAATATGGGTACCTAACTATAATTTCTTTAAGAACCAAAATGATAAAATCATACCGGGAAATTTGCATTTGCATCAGGGAATCGAGTATGGTATAACTAACTTTTAGAGCTGTAAAATGTATGGGACAAAGCATACACATTATTGAGTTTGCTGTGAAATCTTCCAGTATAATTATTGCTTCTTCTTGGACGAAAAGGTTCCAAAATATATAAAAAAATGTTTCTTTCAAAAGCGCCCATTATCTGCTATTCTACGAGTAGAATAATTCTGATTTCGATAAACCAAAGTATCAGCAATATCTTAAGGTGAATTTTTGTCGGATGATTATTAATGTTCGTTCATCAAGTTAATATGTTTATTGTGTCAGAAGAATTCATTTACTTCAAGACTATAAGGCTCAGTAAACACTTTGAGTAACTGAAGTGGTCAACCGAATAAAGTGTTTCCGCATTAACGTCTGTACTGTGCACTATGTACTCTTGAACGAGATTGAAGATATAACTTGATAGCCAAGCCATGTATTACACATTATAACTTTAAACTTGATGGCGCGATATCTTGTGGTTATCTACGGCATAATTGCGTATAGCCACTTAACAATTCCGACATCAGTGCTGTTTATTGTCAGGAATGAAGAAGTTTTACAATGTTGTACCAACTCCGAATGGCTCCCGGAAATTGCGCCTGAATTTTGGTTCAAAATTGGAAAAATGCATCTTGGGAAATAGAAAAAACGCCAGAATTTATTTTTTTGGAAAAAAGGCCAAACATTTAGGAAAAAATATCACAAAACTTTGGTTATTTTTCCTAGGCAAAATGGTCAGAATTTTGTATGAAGAATTTTCTAACGTTTTTTCCAAAAAAAATTCTGGCGCAAGTTCCTCTGGCATAATTTCCGGCAGCCAGCGGTCCGATCGGCTCATTCCAAGAAAATCGTGTAAAGAACCTGAGACATTAACGCAAGAGGAAAACATTAATTTGTTCAAAGTACGCTAGGATTTCATCCCGAGAACTTTGAGTCACAGCCAGTGAAAGTGAAAAATCAATTATAGTTAAATATTGCACAGCACATTTCCCATTATCAAAGGCATACAGTCATCAGCCTTGAAGTTTTCCCTTGAATTTAGTAGACATTTTCAAGGATTTGTATGCGATAGTCCAGGGTAAGTTGGATAAAATTATGTTATGACGTTTTGCAGACATATTCCTCAATAATTCTTGCAAACCAAACTAAGTGCTGAGAACCTCGGGTATTTTTCCTTTCATTCTTATCTACGTGGTTAAAGATTTGATGCTTGCACCCTACTACCGCATTAACATCACATCCGTATTATAACATATCTGCTGGTACGCCAAATTGGAAAGAGAACTTTATATCTCGCTCTTGAATGAATGATATGGGGTTGTTGCACTGCGACCTTCAGATCTGTTGTTCCCCGTTTAGAGCTGGATGAGCTCTTCCTCCAAATTTAATTACCTCGTGAGTTTTAGTATTTGGAGTATATTTTAGAGACGGTAAATCAATCTGTTCCACCTGGTATCGCCCCAGGTGTTTTTGCCTTTGGTGGGCAAGGGCATCACAATTACCCAGAATATGTTCCGACGTTCTCTCCATTAAATTTACCTTTGATTATGCTGGCTTGAATGACTTTGGTCATCGGTTTCTTCACCATTTGTTTCATTCCATGACTTTGTACGACTCACTGTTGCATATTTTTCAATGCAAAATTCAATTCGTCGACGTCTTTATGATTCTCAATTAATACCAAGAGTTTGTTCAGTCAGATTGGTACACAGCCAATTATTGCCAACAGTTGTTCTCGCATGGTTTTCTTCAATTTCAGTTTCTTTACGTATTACCAAAAATAAGATAATTTTAAGGAAGCATTCAGTTCATCTATAAGCGTTGCGTTGATCGCTGTGTGACTGATGATTACGACGCCAAAGCGCACCTCGTATTATTCTAAGAATCATTAATTATTCGATCAAGCTCATTCAATGATCGCTTTTGTACCATTGTGCACTCATCCCAGATAATCACTTGCAACACCTGACCATTGCAAAGTTTCTTCAAATGTTGCATGTTGGTTCGTCATTCATCTAAATGAGCCACAATTCACAATTTATTTAAGAGATTGCCAACAAATATAAGCAGAAACTGCACGCCTAGCGTATTATTGTTGTTGGATGCAACAATCCACATGTTCTCGAAAGAAATTGGACCAAGTACAACGACTAAAACCAAAGGCAGATACCCGCAGCTATCACTTTCGGGTGAACAGTGTATTCGACGAAGCCCAGTTGTTGGATGCCCAACAGCTCATCTGGTAAAATCTTTCTTTGCATTGCTAGCGACATTGGGTTTTTTCGACAACAGTATTTCACTTGAATGGCGATATGACATTCGACTCGCTGACTTGTTTTCATCTTCCATGAAATAGGTATACGATTTGACCATTATTATCCAAGTAAACCACCAAGTGTAAAACCATGCATGGAAAATACAACAGGTTGGGGAATAATTAGCTGCGATCAGTTAGGTTATCGAAGCTCAGGTGTGTAACTTGTATTGTACAGAAGAGAAGAAGCAGCAGAAGAATCAGGAAACCATCATTTCGGTAACGCGGGGTAATAAATAGGTAACACAGAGCAAGCCTAAGATGAGATAGTAAATACCTAATTCTCAAATCCACTGTGCCTATCTTTCTATTCCTTCTAACTAGTGTCGTGCAATTCAGATTGCATTTAAAAGACCTTAGGTCTTACAGGTATATAGGGTAAGTTCGGGCATTATGGCGCACCGGGCATTATGGCGAACCTCGCGAATATCATATTTCCTAAATTCTAATTAAAATAAAAACAATGCAAAAACTTTAGTTTGTGCTGAATACATGTCCAGTAAAAATCGGTTTTCGATACGACCAGTTTCGCTGAATTAAACAATATACAAAAAGATGTACAAGTTTCATGTGTTTTTTTTATAATTTTGCTTTGTGTTTGGGTTCGTGTTTCTCGGTAAGTATATCGCAGGTGTTCGATGTGAAGAGAAGAATGTAGAATACAGTTTCAGTGGTGTTGTGTAATGGAAATATTTGAAACGAAAAGAGAACTTAGTTTTTTTCAACGTGTTGTGAAAATGTGTTTTTGTGTAATATGTCGCAGAGAGTGTGAGGGCATTATGGCGAGTGTGCGTCAAAATGCCCTTATTTAGTTTTCATGTAACTTATAGTTTCATACATACCTAATGTCTCTTCCCGTTTTTATAATTTTGTGTAACATAGTTAATAGTTATGTATGTTATGTGATGCATAGTTTACAATATTATCCATTGTAAAAATAGTATTTTAAATGTAAGTTATACAGCTAACAAACGCAACGAGTCGGATGGGTCCGAAGATTTCGGAGACAGCATTTGTTGTGCTGGATGTGTTGAAGATTACTCCACTACAACCAAACAGGACGCGTGTTTGCAATGTGTCCTATGTGGACAGTGGTCCGACGACTCATGTGCGCCATAATGCCCGAACTTACCCTAGTTAAGATTATTATATAAAAAAATGTGAAGTTGTTAAATTCCGAAGTAAGAATTCATTTCTGTTAAATAAATCCAATCAACAATGAAACTATTAAAGTTAAATGAATGAAACTGGCTTATTTGTAAATATTTATACCCACCTAACCTCTTCGCAGCAAAGCCACTTAATCTAAAACACTTTCACACAAATCCTGCAATTTCTTAACTTCTAGCTTATAAATACACAAAAACCACATTCTCATTATTTTCAAATAAAACTCCATCTCAATCAAAACGTCGTCCTTTCGCGAACCCTCATCTATTATATCGTCATCATTTCCAATTAGAAGTCAACACAAGTAATTTATCGTTTCTACTTAGAAATGGCCTTCATTCAGAGCAAAGTAATTCCCTATTATGGCCACCTGGTTGAACACAACTCTATACCTCTACTCAAACTTACAAATCCATTCTTCACCAATAAATAAATAAAATATTATACATACATAATTCCAAATGGAAAGTCCTAATCCTTACATATCCTTGTAATGATGTAACAAATCTTACTTAGCTTGATTCCCACTTTGATATGTATAAGGTAGATATAGGTATATTTATATCGCCGGCTACTCGTCGTATCCACGCATCCCGTCAGAAGAACCAACAATATATCCTTCATTCATTATCCAATATCCTTTACCCAAACCCCAGACCACCATCCCACCCCAATCAACTAACCTACAGCATTTCCGATTTCGCCTGAGAGAAAATCCCAAAAATGTAAGTAAGCTCACGAAATTCATTTTATTTACCCTCTAATCGCTATGTCCGAACTTCAATTACACTACAAAGAAAAGCATCAGAATGTGGTACAACACGTTTATGTATAGGTACCTACATATGATATGTATATGGGAAATTTACCCTCTAAACACATTGCTTTATTAAGGATACAAAATTCAGCCAGTAAGGATATGACTATACGATAGTTACCAACGTTTTACCTTCAATTTATAAAAGGTAACCACAGCGCAGCGAGTATCTATGATTCCCCCCAACAAGTTCGTCCTGGTATATTACATCCCCAGGTGGACACCAATTTATTTTGTATGGATGGCAAATAATATCCTTTTTCATATTACCAATGATTGGATCGTCGTGGTCGTCCTATAGTTGTGGAAACAGGACGATGACAAAAACGACGAATACCAACCAGTGTGCTCTTTTATGCCCAGAAGCAGGTTCTTTTCTTCCTTCAACTACTTTCTCTGATGGCGAATACACACAAATATCTACTTATAAATAAAATTCCAAATAAAAATAGAAAATCTTGGAAAATCGGATAAACGAAACGTGCAGCAAGTTGATCAAACTATATATATACTCGTAATAGTCCTGATGCCATTGCAGAGAAAATCTCCGTAGAAAATTCCATCAATATTGACCAAAAATTGTTATCCTCCGACACATATGTAGTTATAATATACCAGGACTTGCTAGCCATATGCAATTGCCATGACTGCCCTGCCCCCCTGTTGCACAATAAAGCACCAGGGGGCAGCAGTATGAAAAAGCTAAAACTTTTCTATCAAGAAAAATCCTTACTAAAATAACAACAGTGCTAAAGAAGAAAAAAATACATATGAGTTTGAGTATCCTTGATCCGCCGCACTATACCTTTCTGTATGACTTTGGTGTGTACAAGTATTTATGTGTGTACGCCACGCCAACATGTCAAAGGACATGAATTGCTTTCACTCCACCAACTACATACATACCTGCTTGTTGTGTGCAGCAATATTTTATTTATCAAACTTGTATGAACAAAAAAGAAATATATATCACACAGGAACATTATATGATGGCGATGTTCGCCGAGGGGACAAGGATAACAGCAACAATAACACAAATGAAAAAAAATAAAGAAATTCTTTCAAGGGAAGAAATGATAAAAAATAAATGGAAACATGGAAGTAGACTTGATATACTTATACCTACAAATATGTACTCTATCATACACTACACAGTTCCAACATACGGAAACTTGCATTAGTAAGGAAAGGACGACAACGACGATGAAGTGTGTAGACAATAGTTTAGTGGTAGGTCCCTCAGCTCCCAGGACAGCAGATGAACTGGGACCCACTCAAACATACATAACATATACCTAAAGACAGAGAGAGAAAAAAAAGGAGAGTTATACAAAATAAACAAAACACAAACAAAAAATGAGAAAATGGGAAAAGTTTATCCTTTGGAGATTTATATAAGGACTTCTTAAAGTTCATTAGAAGTTGATTTCAGATTGTGTACTATATACTCGTAGCGTGCCAAAAGACCAAAGACGCTGGACAAAAACAAAAGAATAATCGTGCCTGCGCGCCGACGCTGCCGGCCATCGACAAAATTATCGCAGCTAGGCTAGCAAGGATCAACAAAAGAAAATATTTGGTAAATGCACACGAGCGTACGAGGAAAAAAGTAAAACAAAGGAAATTGGGATGTGTTCAGAAAGTGGAATGTAATATACTTAGGTTTGTTTTTTGTTTTTTTTTTCTTACTTATTTTTAAAAGGATATTGGTTTGCAGTTTTTTGTGAGACTTAATTTGAAGGTTAACAAGGGAATTTATTGTCCTGCGGATAGTTGGGGGATTTGGTTTGGAAAAGTCACACATGATGTAACGAGTTCGATAATTGAACGATTAAGTTATTTTTCTGTTTGTGGATTTGTTTGGGTTGAGAGACCATAAATAAGTTTAAGTACTTTTATGTTGAGAAAAAAAAATGTTTTGACTTTTTAGTTTAGAGTGGTTACTGGAGTGCGAAAATCATTTTCCCGATACAGAGTCGCACACAAATATTGAATAGAAGGTGAGGACGTTTAGGACACTTAGCGAAAGGATGAACCGAGCGTTATGGTCGTATTGAATCGGCTGAACCGATTTTGTTCAAACTTGGTGCTTAAGCTTTTAAACGGCTCTAAAAATTTTGATACAAATTGGTGTGTGTACTACTTTGCGTATGGTCTACATTTTGGTTGAAATTTTTTATTTAAATATATTGGTGCAAAATTTTAAACGATTTAGAATAATGTTAAAGCCACTTTTAGCAATTTACTAAGCTGAAAAGATGATTGAGCGAATTTCAAGCGATTTTAACATTTTACTAAAGTTAAAATCACGGAATGGATACTTTAACTCTTAGCAATTTGCTAAATCTATTATGGAATCTGATAGTATATCAGCCTTGCACGCGGAGTGCCCAGGTTCGAGTCCTGCTGGTGCACAATTTGTTTTTTTTTTTTTTTTTTTTGTAAATAATGAAGTTAAAGTGATGAAAATAGAAATAACTAATACCTTTTTAGAGCACATGTTGTGTTTTCATCAACATATAATTAATTTACAACGCATAACAACAATAATTGTGTTCATCAAAATTCAAACCTTGCAAATGCTCAGCTTTCTGCTTAATTAGCAATTTCCTAGCTTAGAAAAGGTTTAACAATTTTGAAATATTTATTCACTCAATAAGCACTTAGGAAATTGCTAACTAGTAAAATGTTAAGCCCTTAACAATGGGTTGTTTAAAATTTTGCGCCATTGCTATTAACAATACATACCATATAACCATTTTATTGATATTCGACTTTCTCATAAGCGGCTAAACGGATTTCGATCAAAATTTTTATACAGGAGCTCCTTCAAATTCTAAATAGTATACTGCATTTCAAAATTTTCGGAAATTAATTTTCCTTGGATTTTGGAAAATTCAATATTTCCAAAACGAGTGGACGATTTTTTTCTGAAATTTTGTTTTTAAATTTATATTATTAAATATTTATAATGTTCATACCAATTTTTTTTAGAAAAAACTAAGGAATTTTTATATATACAAACTAAAGTGAAAAACGACTTTAAAAATTCATTTAGGCGTTTCTATTAAGAATCTTTTGCATATAGCAGGTACGTGCGATCCAGTCCTGTATTATTTTATTTATTTTTTTTTGCTTAAAAAATCTCCAATGCACAATGGTTCCGTTCCGATTGTTTGGAGAGATGGTCTACTTAAGTAAAACGTGAACCAATTCAGCTTTCTTATGAAACATTTTTGTGTGATGATAGATGTTACGGAAAATCATCATAGGTACAAAAAAGTTCCCCTACTGACGATTTAAAAAAAAATTAATATAACTTATCTAGAAAATTTGGAATTAAAACTATGGGTTGTGCTCAGAAAAAAACGAAAGAATTTTTTTTTAAATTCGCCCACGCATATTTTTTCACGCGTCAACTTTTTTTGACATTTTCTTTTCTTCCTAAACGTTTTGATGGAGCTGCGGACTAACCTCGTTAAATCGGAAGGACTTTAACGACTTTTATGGAATTTTCTATCATGATATGATTCTCTATGACAAATGATTGCAAATAATAATCGCCCTCTGACAAACAAATTCAAAAATTAAATGTAAAAATGATCGTACGAACTTGTTCTTGCAGCTAATTTTTTTGAAAAAATTACAAAAAAAAATTATTCTTATTTTTAAATCAAAAAACATTTTTTGAAAATTTTATTAGATTTTAAGATTACCTATCAAAAAATTCTATTTATGAGTTATTGACACCAACAACAAAAAAAGGATTCTCAATCGTTCTGTAAAATCGACAAAACTGTATCTCTTCAAAATCCCGCTAGATGGATCTTGTGCTAATTTTTACATTGTCCCATTTGTTTGTTTGCCAATGAGAACACAAACATAACTCAGTAAGTGTCCTCTCAATCAATTAGTTGAAATATTTAATAAATTTAATTTGTTAGTGGCTTCACCAAATGACAATTTTAAAAATTCAAAATTCAAAACATTGTTTTACAATAGCTTGGAAATTTAGTGTTAAGTGGTTTTAAGAATTTATTTATAAACATATTGTTCACATTAGGATTTAATGAATTGAAATAAAAAAATAAGTGCCAGGTGCTTCGTCGCGAACAGATGTGATTTTATGCGGAAACCCGTTTTTTTTGTGTGCAAGATACTTTGACCAGTTGACTGGTTTGTAATATTTTTCTGATTTAAAACAAATGGGTTAACTTTTCTTGATAAATTAAAATAAAATACATGACTGGATCGCACGTACTTGCCTCTATGTTCGATCACATTATATGAAAAAGATTCTTAATGGAAACGGCTAATTATATTTTTAAAGTCGTTTTCACTTAATTTTTTATACATATACAAAAATTCTTATTTTTTTTTAAAACAAAATTGGTACGAACATTTTAAATATTTAATAATATAAATTGAAAAACAAAATTTCAGAAAAAATCGTTTACCCGTTTTCGAAATATTGAATTTTCAAGACAAAAAAAATATTTTTCGAAAATTTTGAAATGCGTGAGAAAGTCAAAAATCAATAAAATGGTTGTATGGCAGGTACCGCTAATAACAAAATATAAAAAAAAAAAATTCGACCAAAATGTAGACCATACCTAAAGTAGTACACACACCAATTTTTATCAAAATCGTTGTAGCAGTTTTCGAGATATTTAAGATAGTTGAAAAATGTGTATGGCAACTACCGTTATTTTTGGGGCTAGTACAACGATTCAAAAATCTATTTGGACAATCACCTAAAACGCCTAAGCACCAAGTTTTAACAATATCGGTTCAACCGTTTAGGCTGTAGATCGTTGTACAGACAGACAGACGGAATTGCGGGACCCACATTTTTGGTGTTCTCTATCATCCTACTGTCAACTGTGATTAAAATTTTGAGTTCGATTTTTTTCCAAATGCAAAACTTGCCTTATAGTATCGCAAGTGAAAATTGGTTTTGGAATTGAGTTATGCCATTTTTCTAAAAAATATTTTTCAGAAATCAAGAAAAAAATTGATTTTTATTTCTACACTACAACCTTAATTTATTATAATATTTGAAAAAGCTGACAATACTTGACTCACTATCATAAAAAGTTTCTGCAAAAGTGACCTAATTTCTAGGGATCTTTCAAGATCCTCATTTTTATAACCAAATCGTATCCTTTTTTGATTTTTTTTGTTAACTGTTTTTATTAAATAAAATGTCGAAAATAATCTATAAAAAAAATAATTTGAATCGGTAAATAGAATAATGGGAAAGTCGTAAATATGAAAAGTTGTTCTATGGGAAGTACCCTCAATAAAAATGCAAATTAAAAAAATCAAGAATCGGTTTTTTAACATTTGTATGACCGTTGGTGTTTGTTTTAGAAAATATCAAAAATACTAAATACAAAGCTGCAAAATATGAAAAAAAAAAACGTTTTCGAAATATTGAGTTTTAAAAAAAATTTTTTTTTTAATTTCAAAAAACGTTTTTGAAAAATGTTTGCTTACAACACTGTTCAGATTTTGTAGTCGACTGAACCGTTTTTAAGATATCAACAACGAAAACAAAATGGTTCTACTTCTTTTTTCCTTTTTCTTCTAAAGTACCTTACTAACATAAAATAAAGTAAAATAAAATAAAATAAAATAAAATAAAATAAAATAAAATAATATAAAATAAAATAAAATAAAATAAAATAAAATAAAATAAAATAAAATAAAATAAAATAAAATAAAATAAAATAAAATAAAGTAAATACTTGTAATTAGTAATTATATTTCAAACAAATGAGGTATTCTATGAAGTAAACTAATAAATGATATTTATGGTTTTCACCACAGGACATTTTTTCTTTTCACTCTATTTATACTTTCATTAAAATATCTGGTCATGTCAATAATTCTATTATTTTGTTATCAACAGACCAATTTTAATGCGAGGTCCTTCTATAGAATATTAAAAAAAAAATTAAGAAAACCAATTTTCAACAATAGGAATCTAAAGGGCTCATTTCGTATCAAAAACTCCAATAGCTGTTTAAACATAAATATGTAATTACATTGCTGGTCCGCTTGCTTGACATTTCTAGAAGACGCAACTTTAAATAAAAACATAGTGTCTCAACCCTTTTGTCCCTCCTATTAAATACCCAAAGATCCTTTTTGAGGTTTTACCTTCTAAGTGATTTGGAATTGTTATTTCACCCATTGAAAGGGAGTGTTTATATTTTCGTATCCTTAGCAAATTGAAATTGTCCTTGCTGGTTTTCTTGCAAACATAATGTCCTTTTTTTCTATTTTGTGCCTTAACACTCTTTGCTCTGACAACATCTGTTTTAGGAGGTTTCATTCGGTAAAGCACTAAACACCAGCAACCCTCAGTTAAAGTTGTCCTAGAAGAAGAATGAACGCACAACCAAAGAAGCTTATGCTCCCGGAAAATTCGCATCCTTTGCCCAAGGATTGGTTTTCTCAAGCGAAGTTCATTCTCAGTGTGATTGTGTGTGAGTGCATTTATGTCAGGCATGCATAGGATATTCCTTTCAAGTTTTCTTTTACTTGTTTTTTTTTTTGAAGCCAGTCCTTTCTGCAAGCTGCTAATGGTAGACACTGCTGCTGCTGCGGTCCAGCTAGAAAAGTTTACCAGATTTCAAGGATTTCGTCCCCTTTCTGCGCTGAACATTTGCCTATGTTTTTTTGTTCATTCACCCCACTTAGCACTGAAAGTGTGCTCGAACAAGCATCAGAACCAAGGACACCGACAAAATCTTTGCCAACAGTTGTTACGCCGCCGCGCCGTTGTTTCCTTTGTGTATCGGTTAGTTAGTTAGAGGGTCCTGTCCTGCTATATATACTATATCATTGCAGATGTTCAATGTCAGCCGGAAAATTTGCTTGTCACAAAAATGCTTCCTGTCAGATTTTTTGTCACCTAACTCCCTCAGTCATTTTCATAGGGATGGCTTCCAAAAAAATTTAAGGACCTCCTCCTCGTTCCTTCGCAAGTCCGAAAAGGCCGACGACATACACCGACGTTGATGTTTCCTTAGGGGGATGCATGCATTCGTAGACATTTGCTTTGAAGAAGTTTGTTATTGTAGTTTTCTTTATTTATGTGGGTGCTGTTTGCGACATAGAAAATGTGGATGTTGCAGGATATAGCAAGTTCAAAGGGAGAAGGAGTTAGAGATATGGATGTGTACTTGCCATGCAATGCAATGATGATGCGATGCGATGGTGGCAATAACGATGTGGCCGTCGACCGACACAACAGAACCGACGCGACGTGACGGGACAATCGTTAATTATTCAGTGTCCCTGGGAAATGTACGAAGAGGAAAAAATTGTACAGGAAGTTCTTAAAAAATAGCATTTCCCGTTATTCTTTGTAGACGGAATGCGGTGTTTCTTTTACCCTACGTTCCTGTGGTTGTTCTTTTCATTGTTTGTCGGAAAGGTTATTTTTTTTGTATTTTCATTTCAAAAAAAAAAGGACATTCTTCTATTCTAAGGATCTGAAGTGAGCTTGGATATTCGCGTAGTTATTTTTTATTTTTTTTTTTGTTATTTGTATTCTCATGTCTATTTTGCTCCTTTTTTCCTGGAGGTGGATTTAATGACTTCCTTTTTTTTGCTACGTATTTTGTTTGTATTCACTGGACCTGGTGCTGGTGGCTGGTGGTAATGGTTGGGAGCTGGATCTGCGGTGACAGTGATTGTGTCTGGAAAAATGCTGTTGAGGTCGGTGGTCTGAGGTCGTTCGGTATTTTTTTTTTATTTTTTTAATATTACAATTTCTGCTTTCATTCTCAGTTATTGTGATTTTTTTAAGTTGTCTTTTAACTCTCAAGAGTATTATTGCATGAATATTGTGCTTGGGTAAAATTTAAAAATAAAAGACAAAAGGATCGGATTTTAATTTAATTTGGTTTCTTTTAAAGCTTTAGAAAAGTATAATTAAGTTTAATCTTAAAAATATTCAGTTTTCCGAGAAATAAAAAATCAGTTGTATATTTCGAGTGTTTTTAAAAGCTAAATTTTGTAAGAGCTTATTTTTTTTAATAAATTTATTTACATATAAATATACCTACTTAAATGGCTGTGTAATAATATGTAAATTTCATATCAGAAAAATTAACCTCCACCAAACACTCTGCTGATTATTCTGCTTCTGTTTTATGGAGAAGAGGCGATAATGATATGGAAGCATTCAATGCTGACGCCAGTCCACAAGATTAAAGTCTAAATGCCTTTGTGTAAAATAGGCGCGTATCACCAGAAGAAACACAATGTGACACGTGGAAGATGTCGAATTTCTTGCATGTTCCACTATAGTGTATTGAATGATTTGGACAAAAATAGCTGCGATATTACGAGCAGAACCACATGACCCAAAATTTAAGTCTTTTTTCCATTGAACCCGATTGAGCGATTTTTATATTAAAAAAAAAAGAAATTATGTATATATTTTTCAGCTAGTAAATTTTTTCTATAACATATACTAGAGCAGGAGCGTAGACTTAAGGGGGTTGAGTATCCTTCAAACAATCATAAACAGTGCAAGCCTTAGGATCGTTGGAACGAATTTAAATGGAGACCGATTTACATTGGGTTAATGTGTCATCGGTCTTATTTTCTTTGAAAACGCCGGATCCAAATGACAATTGCGCCCTGCAAACTCTACAGCAGCCCCATGCTCGAAGATTTTCTCCTTCATCAACCTGATGAATTTGGACTTGAGATCCTGTGTGGTTCGAACCTGATGGAGCAACGTCACACCGAAATTCTGAAGACTACATTCCCGGTTCGAATAATATCTCGCTTTGATGATTTGCACTGGACGGCAAGATTCCCCTTTTTAAATGTTTCAAAGTTTTTTGTAAGATACTTTGAAATCACGTCTACGTCAAAGAGAATGTCCATATGGGAAGACCTCTGAATTTCTCTGGCAAGAGTGACAGAAAATGCCAAAAAAAATACAGCCACAAAACATTATCCATTCTTCTATATAAGTTCTAATGTCACTTAAATGCAATCCAATTGCACATCAGCAGTTAGAAGAAATATATCGGAAGAAAAATGTAGTATTGGCACATTGAATTGAAAATTAGGTGTTAATTATATTTCACTGGTATTGCATCCAACTGAACCTGAAGGTAAAGTCGTATGCAAAAGAAAGCTGACTATACAGCTGGGATCAAACGCCGTTTTGTGGTCACCCCTGAAAAATGTTTCTTCAAATTCTTAGAAATTACCCTAGTAGATATTTCTTAAAGACCCTCGTCAAAAAAAATATTAAAACCAATATGCGAAACAATGGAAAAAGGGATTTCGATCATTTCGTCATCTCCATTTCGATAGTTAAATGACCAATTTTCATAGTGCCGCACATGGGTTTCGATACATTCTTGACAATCGAAAGTTAAAGGTAATCTTCGTTTATGCTTTCACTTATTCTCAGGAAGATCTCATACTTACAAGTTTTAGAAATGTGGGAATTGAAAGCCTTTGTCGGCTATTTTTCTTTGGATGTGTCTGTCGAACTTTTTGTCATCGAAATCACAATGGCAAGTTAAAAATTACACCATTGAGCAGCGCGTATACCGAATTACTACTACTATTACACTATAATACCTTAAGCTCCCCTAGTATGTCCACATCAGAAGCCATCTGCGGTGAGTCCCGGTGGAACATTGTTTTATTTTGGTTTTTAATAATGATGCACGCACTAAAGGGGTTTTGAATACCCTTAAAATGAACAAGGACTGTGAGAGCGTTAGGATAATAGGGAAGGATGCAAGAGGAGATACCGATGCACATTGGTTTCGAATTTTTGAATATTAAAAGGGAGGGAAAAATAGAGCCGGGTGAAGTATTCCAAATTCGCGTTGTACGACTAAAGAAAGAATCTCTGTACTTGACAGTACGTCCGCAGTTTGGCTGAAGGGCAAAATAATAAGAATTCCTAGAAGCGCGAGTATTACGGTTAAAAATTTTAAGGGGAGAAATGCATCTGGCTATTTCGCTAGTACATTGTTTATACAAATATCGATAGAATAATGCCAGAAATATAACATTTCGAGGGTATAAATGTTTCCATTATAGCTCTATCGCTTATCATTCTAAGAGCTCTATTCTGAATTCTATCCAATAAATTCAAATACTTTTTGGAGCTCATGTCCATGCGAGAGTTACACCCGAGTCCCCGATCGCCCACTGACTATTCTAACTATTTTGGTTTTTATATTCACTTTTACGAGCTATACAACACCCTTTACCAAACACAAACCAACCTTATAAATGATCCTAAGTCGTTCTTTCAGTTCGTCAATTTTAAAAGAAATTCCTCCGTTTCCTTCAATACCGAAACTCCGAATAATCCGCAAGATATTGCCAATTTTTTTTCACATTTTTCAAACAATTTTTTACCGACGATTCCATTGTATCTGATTCAGATTATTCGATTATCTGACAAATTTCTCACAAGGCCCTTTTCTTCCTCCTACCTTCTCCTAAGTTGAATCAACTAACCGATGAATATCTTCCTGGCCCTGATGGCCTCCCCGCAATATTCCAATATTCCCAGTCTATCATTATCCCAAAGAGAATTTCCTCAGGTATGGAAAACCTCTTTCATAACCCCAATATACAGAAAGGGTACTAAGAGCGATATTAAAAACTATCGTCCCATTGCCAAACTTTCACATATACCTAAAATATTTGAAAGTATTTTGTACGAAATTTTAAGTTTCCGTTGAAGTCGCTCATTTCCCCTAGACAATACGGCTTTCCCAAATGTAGGTCTACAACAACTAATCTAGTTGAATTTGTATCGCATACAGTCTCAGGTCTAGAAAGCGGCAGGAAAGTAGATGTTATCTCTACTGACTTTAGTAAGGATTTCGACAAAATTTCACATAGACTTATACTTTTCAAATTGTCCAAGCTCGGCTTTGAACATATTTTCTTAAAATGGATTTCTTCTTATCTGGAAAACCGGCATTACAGTGTTCATATCTGCCTTCTCCAATTCATTCTTAGCTACATCCGGGGTTCCCCAAGGAAGTCTCTAAGGCCCTCTCATTTTTATTCTTACAATTAACGATATTGAATTGGTCATTAAACATTCAGATATCTTATTATAGGCTGACGATACCAAGTTTTTCAAGACAATTTCTTCCTCGCACGACTCTTCCCTTATCCAACTAGATCTCGACAGTTTCTCAGTCTGGTGTATCAAAAACTGTTTAGAGCTTAATATTGCTAAGTGTCAATCAATCACTTTTTCATGCAAACGCATAAAATCTTGTCCCAGGAGCTACTTTCTTTATAATCAACCCTTAGCCATAGTAGAATCGATTCGAGACCTCGGCAACATACATCGATAATATTATTTCAAAAGCCAATTCAACGCTTGGTTTTGTGAAACGATGGTCCAAAGAATTCTCCAACCCCTACGTCACCAGACCACTCTACATAACCTTTGTCCGCCCTTTACTTGAACATGCTTGCCAATTATGGTCCTCATATCAAAAAATTCATATCTCTACAATCGAGAGCATTCAACGCCGTTTCTTAAGATTCGCCCTTCGTGGCATGTCTTGGAATAATCCTTTGATTCTGCCCCCTACCAAAATCGCCTCCAACTAATTAACCGCAATACCCTGCAAGGGCGAAGAGAAATAACCGAAATGCTCTTCATTCATCGACATCTATCAGGTTCCGTTGACTCTGAAACCCTCTACAACTTTATCTTTCTCAACACTAACCCCCGTAACCTAAGAAACACTTGCCTCTTCTACCTGCCTACTCATCGTACCTCTTATGGTTTCAATGAACCTATTACCCGAATGCTGCGAAGGGTTGATTTAAACGAAAACTGTTACGACTTCAACCTCAGCACTCCCAGCCTAAGACTCCTCCTGTTAAATCGTCCGCCAAATTCAATCATAGCCCTAAGTTTTAAGTTAGGCTAAGTTATGAAGCTTATATTAAGCCAAATAAGTGGGGGTATTGCCCCACCAAAATTAAAAAAATTGGACCTTATAGTTTGAGCTAAAACACAAGGGGAGAAGAATTTCTTGCATCTTCGTAGAAAGCCCAACTACTATGCAGCATTTTTGGCGACATCAAATACATGGTAATTCCACACGAGGTGCTCCATAACACACGGTGTCCATTAGCAATAAATTTAAAAGCAAACGCAATAGCAATAGCAGAAAGCAGGTAGCAGAAGGACAGATCAATTTTCTTTGGTGGGCATTTCATGGCATACTTTTTTAGTTACCGAAGAATGTTGAAGGCAACTGATGCTGGTAGAAACAACAACAACAAATGATATTTGGAAACGCCATAATAAAATGAGAGTTCTCCTTGCGATAAAGCAAGCGATGAGCAGTAGCGATGAAAGCATGCTTTCCATTGCATGCTATGAAAATAAAGCTGCGATTTCGGTGTCCATTTGCGATACTGAAAGCATGCTTTAAAGCATGCTCTAGATTCATCGCTAATAGAGACCGCGAGTAATGCACATGCCAAGGACTGGTAGCTGATTGGTTTCTCCAATGCAAGTGCCCCCCATGGATTTAAGGATGTAAAGATGTATGCCAATGTTCGGTGAGATACCAGTGACCAATTACTATGAAAGCGCTTTCGTTCATCAAGATATTTCTTAAGTTGATAATTAATCAGAGACCAGTAGAGTATTACAGATGGAAAAGATTCCGCCGTGGTTTTACCAGCGTTGAAGAATACCTCTCCAGAACGATGAGAGGGATACTATCCCGGCCAACGGATTTGTGTATAGCATTGTAATAGCGATACCATTACTTGCAGTCCGTCATTTCCGTCCAAAGGGAATTTAGGCTGGAGTTTGGCGGTACTCCCCCGAGTAGATGGACCATTATGAGGCTGGTGAACATGTTTGCCGAATCTGGAAGCATAGGACGAAGACCGTATCATCGAGATCCCAATGTTCGGGTTCAGGATACAATCGTGGCTGTTGCATCGGCAATACAGGCAAATCCAAGTGTTTCGATTCGAAACTTATCGGGCCAAATTGGAGTTAGCAGACGGTCATTACAACGGATACTTCATGATGACTTAAACTTGTTTCCGTACAAAGTCCAAATTACAAGCAAGTCAAACCCTCAGGATTTGGCTGTTCGCCTGGAATTCTGCCGAAAAATGATCGCAATGGCCGAAGAAGACAACACATTGATAAATTGTTTGTTCATGTCTGATGAGGCCCATTTTAACTTAAACGGCAATGTTAACAAACAAAATTGCCGTATATGGAGTAAATCTAAATGCTCCATGAGACGGAACTGCACCCAGAACGAGTCACTGTGTGGTGCGCAGTTTCATCAAGGTGTATTGTCGGGCCATACTTCTTTGAAGAAAACGGTGTAATACAAACTGTCAATGGGGACCGTTATTTAAAGATGTCGAAGGAGTTCTTTTACCCAGAACTTCGTCGAATACGTATCCCTTACAGCAGAATTTGGTTTCAACAAGATGGAGCAAGTACACACGTCGCCACACAAGTTATGGCGCAGCTCCAACGAAAATTCCCAAACAAATTGATATCCAGAAACTACATTTTCCGCTGCCCCCCAAGGTCACCTGGAAGCAGGAGGTGTACAAAACAAAACCCACGAATTTGACTGAATTGAAGAAGTCCATTAAGACAATAATTGAGGCGATCCCAATTTCAACCCTTCAGGGCGCAATGAAAAATTTTCTGATCAGGTGCCGCATATGCGTGGATGAGCGTGGATGAGCGTGGATGTCATTTGCAGTCTATCATCTTTAAAAACCATTAGATATTTAAAATAAAATTTAATTTTTAATCCAATAAAAAAAAATTTATGAAATACATCGATTAAAATAAGTTATTTAAATTTCTTATTGTAGCACGAATCGTGTGCCACCCTGTATTAGTCCTGTAAATTGCATCATTTAAGAATATCAAATTTTTTTAAAAAATTATATTCTATCAAAACTTGAAAAAAAATCAATTTTTAATGATCCAATTGAATTTTTATTTCCTTTAAGTTCTCTTCTAACAGCTAATTGGAACTACTAAGCACTCCACTCTGCGAAAGGACATAAAAAAAACCTGAAGAAACTTCTTTATCGACAGAACGTGCTCATCTAGTCGCCAAATGATTTAACCACCAGTGAACTTTCCCAACAAAAATTATATATGAGGGCACTTTGTATAATTTCTCATCTTTTTACGATTGTTTGTTGTTTTGATGAGAAAAACAAGAAAAAAAAATAACATTAAATTATTTCCCCAGAAGCAATTGACTGTCTATCCAATAATACAATAATTAAATGCCTCTCGAGTTCAATATCATAATGTCCATCATATTTTTTCATAATCTGTTTCCGCTTTACCTCGGGCTTAGCTCGGCTAGGCTGGGCTGAATGAAAATAAAATATATTCGAAAACAAAACTCCTTCGCTTGAAACACAAGATTATGAAAGCAATAAAAATGTTTTCAAAAGCAATCCATAAATTCCGTGGAAAATATTCCATAAATTCCATATAAATCTTTGTAAAAGGGAATAATATAACAATAGCAAAATTCATCCTGTTTCCTCGACAACCTATAGAACCAACAACCGAAAACCGTCAACAACGACAATCAAGACGACCGACTGACGCACGGAGGCAAGTATAGAAAGTGGTATCACTCTATGATATTAAGTCAATGAACAAGACCGTTGCTGCTCTTCAGAGATCTTCATGGTCTATAAAACTAAGAATAAATAATATTCACATCGCGGGGCGTCAGAATCCCTGGAAGTGTTTGTCTATTGCTATCAGACATTTAAGTTCTTTATAGTTCGCTTCGCGGTGTATATATTCGGCATGGCTTGGGCTGGGAGGGCAGGACATGCTTTCGTTATTTTATTGAATTAAATTTTATAGCATAGACAAATTCGATATTAATGCCAAGTTTTTTTTTTATATTTTATTTTGTCCTCTCTGTACGTTGGTCCTTTGATGATCGTAAGGCTGTGCCAGTGGCGGTAGGAATGGAAATTATACTCAAGGATAACTTTGGTATTGAAGTTTTGATTTTTTTTTGTATTCTTTGTTGAAAGTTTGTGTTTACGAACTTCCTCAGGGGGGCATTGATGGTTGTTTAAGTTATTTTATTTTTTTTTTTATTCTTTCAGGAAGTGGTCGTCTTATTTCGATGATAGCGAAGGTGATTTATTAGTTTGTCACTCATGGGATTTTTTGTTTTATCTACCGCCACGGAGGAAGATTTTTGTTTGTTATTTTTTTATAGGACTTTATGGTGTCGTTACAGTTACTTCGCTATGACAGTAGGAAAAAAGTTAAGCAATTTAAGGAAAATTGATGTTTATAAGTTTTTTTTTTGTTTGGAAAAAAAATTAATAATAATTTAATGTAGTAATCAATAGAGTAATAAGGCCCGGGAGAGGGGAGAAAGGCACTTTTAAAATAAATGCTTGAAGTTTTATTATGAGTGGCTGGAGATAATTTTTCCCGGAAGTCATCGATTAGAAAAATTATGGAATACTCACATTAGGGATGCAATTTTAGGCAGTTTTAAGGATCATAGATGTTTGTAATACAGCACTCACTCCACTAATAATGTGAGATAATCAAATCTTATCTCATAAAATGTTCAAAACAATCATGTAGATATAGGTCCCAAGGTAGTAATGTATTAAGTGTGTTGGAGTGTCACAACAGAGAGACCTGAGGTTCCAATGCCAGCTTAAGATACTGCCTCTTGTCTCGAAAAAGTACTTTTTGCCTTAACAATTAGGATTTGCCAAAAATGAATGTAGGTCTCCTCCATTCTTGCAGAACAAAAGCAATAAGTTGCTTAGGTCACCAAGATATGGTTCTCCAAGTCCTGTTGCACCACCAAATTCATTTATTTTTAGCCCTAGGCGATCCGAAAGAAGTCCCATTTGTCAAAAAATTAGACAGAAATTAAATTACTGTAAGGTAAGCAGCCTATTTGTGGGTAAAGCCTGGTAGAATTTTTTGCCACATCACAAAAAAGATAGGTGCATTAATGAATTTTTACATCTGGAAAGTCTATAACCGGCCGAATGTTCAGGACAGATCTGAACAATGAGCAAAATCACGAATTCTAACGATAGTCCCACTAAGTGTTTCCAAAGCAGCTAATGACGGTGGAAATGGAGAAAACTGTTTCGAACCATAAGACAATTGCTGCTAAGTTGATAACAGATTTAAGGATCATGAAGGATAATGACCGCTGCTTTGTCAAATTTGGGAGCGATGCAATGGAACTCTTTAAAACCCATTGGGGGTTCAAACGAGGTTACCCTGCATTCTACAGTTCGTGCAAATTACATTTTCAGCATGACTTTCTAGAGAAATCGACAACACCTTAGTCTCATCCCGTGTCCACGAAGTTTGAAACTTCTTCGAAACGTCGGGAAAAAGAAATTGAAAATATTTCTAACATTTATAGCGGTAAGTTCCGAAAAAAAATGTAAACTTTATGTAACACCTTAGTTGGCACGAAAGTTAAAATTTTTTGGAAAAAGTAAAATAAGGTTTTAAAAGCGTTTGATGGAGCTTGGCATAAAGTTGTCTTATCGAAATTACGCGCATTTGGTATCAGTGATATTCTTCGTCGTTAAATTCTAAAATTCACAAAATAAATGCTTCTGTTCTTCAGGGTTCCGTTTTGCCTCTAATCTTCTTTTCCATTTTCATGAATGAGCTCTTATCTGGAACTTTCAGTCCATTACACTGTTTTACAATAATCTTGATTTCAGATTCACCGACTTATTCTTTAGATGAATGGTAGTGTATGAAAAGCTCAACAAATTTTTATCTTCACAGCATTGTGCAAGGGTTAATACAAAACCGACTAGAATTTGGTATTTAAATTGTCAAAACGAAATCGGTCTCCACATGCGGCTGTCTATGGCCGGTAATTGCGTCGACGCGACGTACCTGGCCAGTTCTTGGTATGTGAATCACAGTAGGTCGTTTGAGGTAGGTTTGCTAAAAAAAGGAAAGAAATTCATCTTCTTTTCGGAACTGGCTGTAATCTATAAAGCATTCTTTAGTCCAAAACTTGAACAAAATTCTAAAGTCTAAGCTCAAGAAAACTTAATAAAGTAAAAAAAAATGGTTCATAATTTAATCCCTTTAACCCATCCCTTGATGAAAATATTTTTCCCTGTAAGTATAATTGATATATAAATAAAATATTTTTCCCAGAACAAAGCCTCAACTGTTCATCGCTTTCCTTCCCTTATATACCTTATTTCATTTGAATTATACAAGCAGTTGGTTAGAAAAATAAACAAAACTCCTCTCAATAATATTTTGTCCTTGAACACCTTCGCTGTCGCATTAAAACCAAAATTGTTTCCGCGTGTTTTTTATGGCTCAATCGCATAATTCAGCAACTTTGAATGACAAAGAAAATAAATATTTTATGAAGAAAAGAATCCTCCCTAAATAAAGGCTCGATGTCTTCCAAGAAAAATATTGACGAAATCGCAAATTTATTCTCAAAGAGATCTGGACTGGAATCGACATACCTATAAGTATACTCTTGTGTTTGTTTTCTCACGGATTCTTGTTTTTTTATTTGTTTGTACATCTGCATTCTAGTATTTAAGAAAACAATACAATTTTGAAAGTGGAAGGAGCCACTTGAATTAAAACGTTTTTTTTTGCATAAAAATGTTTCGCAAACCATATTGCAATTTACGGTGAGAGCTGACAAGTTGCAAGTTGCTCTTTTTTTAGCTTATGGTTCCTTGTGAAATCTCTGACATTCAATTCTGTTCCAAACTGCATCTACTCCTGAATCTCCAACAAGATATATAATCAGCATTTAAAAGAATTAAAGTTTTCAGATACTTTTTGGATGCCGAGAAAGAATTCGACAGTGTATGGATGGACGTCCTTCAACTATCCTAACACTAATTAAAACTATTTTCTCTTCTCCAGGAACTGTTTCATCAACTAGACGACACGCGACGTTAGTCCATGTTGTAAACAGTGTTTAAAATAAATCGTTGAAATCGATGAGATAGCGGAAACCCTGATTAAATTCTGATTTCGATTTGTATCTTCTAAGAAAAAACAATTTAGATCAATCCAGAATGCTTTGTTTGATGAATGCGTTTATCATTTAAAGTGGACCTTGTTGAATATTAAAATTGGTTGTTTTTCTTTGGGCTAAGGTTGGGCAGAAATTATATTCCCAGAGTTGTTCTCCTCGTTTGCTCCTTGCGAAATTCTGAGTGAGATTGTGAGTCTACCGTTTTGTCCTGATGGATGTCTTATTTAAAGTAGACTCGTCCTGTAGCCCATTTCGACTTTACTTTTTAATTATTATGTAATACCGTGTTTTTTAGTTTAATAGCAAAACGAAATTCTAAAGCTAGAATTACACGGTCAGCTTAATCGGATAACGCGTTGACTCGCTTACGTAAAATGACGCCATCATTTATCCTAATTGTGTTTCGTCTTGTGATTGTCAACTAAAAAAAGTTGTTAATATGTTGACGAAAACGTTATTTACTCCATTGACACAAATTTTTCGATCAAGGCATTCACGGAGTGGTGACAGAGTGCAATAAAATTTTGTGGTGATGTCAGAGCGTCAACGCTATGACTGATTACGTTGACCGTGTAATTCTATCTTCAAACTTTTATCTTTAATTTTTATGTTAATATATAAAATTGGGCAGAGTTCTATCCTTGTTTAATCCGAGTATCATTTGTTTTTTTTACGGACCAACGAGCTTGCCTCAGCATTGAGAAGAAGAGCATCACAAATTGAAATTATTGATTCTTGTTTGTTATGCGGCTATAGGTGAACCTTTGAGATAGTTATGTAAATTGTCTATCTAGGCTCCACTATAAGCTCTGATGACTATTGCAACACTGATATCGATCAAAGAGGACAATTCTCGACGAGCACCTATATAAATTTTCCCTTTATAAGACACTAATGATATCACTCAAGCAGGTACACGCTGATAAATGTGTCATGTAGAGACGGCCGCAATTCGGCCCGAAAAATATTCGAATCCATTCTGAATGGAAAGAGCAGAAGACGAAGAACGCATCTGCATTCGCACACGCCAATATAAATGGACCTCACAGGAATTTGCCTGTGAACTGATATTACTTGGAAAAGCTTCTTGGTTGAAGCCCTGGCCTAGAAGGGACTATGTTTTTACAACTACATAGGTTTAAGCAATTCAAAATTCATATTCATATATTTTTAACAATGAGTTGACAGATATAGCAGTTGCAATTCTACAAATTTGTTGGTTTTATCTGACAAGTTTTCATTTTATATCGCATTGACAGGTGACATAATTGTCAGTTAAAGACAATGATAATTTTGTCCTGGCAATTTTTTCACTGGCAGACTATGAGAAATTTGTCGTGACAAATTTATCGTGACTGTTTTTCTCTTTCATTTAAAGTTGACCTTCTTTACAATCCGCTCCAGATTACTATTTTAGGTTTTTTTTGTAAACACCCCATCCATCACTACATGATGCTGAGCTCCACTTCCAGACTACCAGGCCAGTGTAACGCCCATAAAAGTTGGGTCTTAGCATCAAGAGCACGATTTCATATTGTGGGATGCTGGAGCTGTGAACCGATTTTTAACAAAATATATTCCGCTGTACTTTTACGAACGCGAAATTTTTCATTAAATTGGGAATTACTTAATGAAGCAAAATTATTTTAATTTCTTCTTTAAAAACTCGAGGATGGCGTAGCTACTTGGCTAAAATGGCAAATTGTAACTTTACGACCGAGACTCAATTGCCTGTGACAATTATTGTCACTTATGTACAAAATTGTAATTTGTATTTTTTTTTATGTTCAAGAAAAAAAATTGTCACTATAAATTTGTCGGGAAATTTGTGACAATTTAAAAAAAATCCCTGACAATTTTTTTTATGGCCCAAAACCTTGACAATTGTCACAAATTCCTGTTATCCGTCAAAAAAAAACTCTTGGGGAATCGAAAATATGTACATGTGTACACATCTTCCTGTGTACACAGAGAAAACTCACGCTTACAGAATTTGGCCCTGGGACTTCCATTGTCCTTTCTGAAACCTTAGTCTTCTCAAAATGTACAGGGTTTTACCATTTAATTGGGACTGTTACCATCTGTACTACGTTCTTCAGGTGTTCGACTCCGATATTTTATAGATATTTGCGTTAAAACTGAGTGAGAACTATAAGTTGACTGAAAAAACTAGAAATAATATTGCATTTTTAAATTGACCTGTGAATTCTTCTGTGGCCTGAGAAGCGACATTTGCCTACACTAAAAAAAATGAATTTTATTTGGGAAAATAATTACATGGTGAAAATAAGTGTCAAACAAGATACATGTGTTTCAATTGAAACAAATAAAATATAAAAATTTAAATTTTCAAAACCGTTGCTCCTTAAATTTATAACGAAAATATTAAACAAATGATAGAAAATAAATTGCATGTACTTTTTTCGTTTCATTTTCCAAACAATTTCTAAAATGGAAAAAAATTGCTTGGGAAAATGTCCGAAATTTTGAAAAGAACTTCCAGAAATTCAAGTAATTTTCATCACAGAGCTTTTCAAAAAATCCATTTTTATATTTCGACAACTATTACTAAAGAACGTAATTGGGATTTTTGGTGCCAGGCTTGAAGAAAAAAAAATATCTTTCTGGCCCTTTCTTCTATTTATTACCATCAAATTATCGTAACCACTCCGAATTGGCCAAATAATTGTACATACTTTAAAAAAAATAGACCCGTTGAAACACCACTGACTATACAGTGTTTGAGAAAAAGGGGGTTTGGGGTTCACCGAATAAATTGACAGAGATCAATTTATGGTGGATTTGGCAATCAACCACTAAAATGGTAACACAATTTAATACTAAATTTTCAATTCTTTTCTTCGTCTAAATCTCACGATACTTAGATATATTGTATATGAATATAGAAAAAATCTTTAAAGCAGGAAGCATAAGTAGATCTCCATATGCCAGTCCCAAAATGTTTGATATAAGCTTCTATAAATTAAGCACCAAGTTAAAAACTTGCACTAATTTCAAAACCATAGTATCTAGTGTATCTATAGAAATGGAAAATTATTTCTGCTCATATATCACGTAGGCAAACTGCTGAGGACTTTGAGTTCCCTCAAAAAAGTTAATAAGCATTGACGACCTGAAATTGACATTGTTCTTGACAGATGTTTCCTAAATCAAAGGACAGTTACACCCCATCCATACAAATCGATCGATAAAAGAATAAAAAAAAAACAAATACTACTCGTACATTTCCTTCTTGACTTATGACACAAGTCATCAAGGATTCCTTCCTTGTGACAAAATAAAACAAAATCGAAAAAAAGGACACTCGACATTTCCGTCCAAAAATTCAATTGCAATCTAACAGTGCATCTGTGTGGAATAACAGCAACAGTAGAAGGTTCATTGCTGAAAGACAAACGATGACATCTTCTCCTGCTATTCCTAGTTTTTGCCCTGTCAAAAAAAAAATCAAAAACGAAAGAAAATCCAATTTCATTGCATCTGTTAGTGGTGGTGGAGAAAATTGGAAAATGATCGCAAAAGGATACTCGATGTGAAAGGATTCAATGGCTGAATGTGATAGAATGTTACCACAGAATGGTCTAAAGAGAGAAAGAGAAAAGTCGTCTTCTATACCTCGACAATTGGTTGGTTTAGGGCTGATTGTAGCTCCTAATTGAAGTTTAGAGAAATAATATAATGCAATCGGCAGACGGGGGCGGGTTTGTTTCGGTTTGCTGGTGTGATTGTGGTCGGTCTCGATACTGCTTCGCAGGGTAAAATTAATGTTTAATCGGGTGGAAATGAAGAGATAGTATTTCGCATCCTACCTAGGTACCATATACCATTCAAAGGAATGCGTCGTCGTTTTCTTATAGAAATCAAGTTGAATTAATAGTTCAATTAAAGATAACAAATGTAGGAGATGGTACGAATTGCATTTCAAGTGAATGAACTCTGTGTTCATCGGAACATGCAGTTCTTTTGTGAATTTGAAATTTAATTAAGCTTGCATTGGAGCCATGGGTTCGAGTATTTTCCAAAATGAATTCAACTACGGAAAATTGTTTCTTTCTTTTCTTTAATATCAAAAAGTAAAATGGTTGGATGAATGAAAAAAAAAAAATTCTTAATTGGTCCGGTGTTTTACAAAAATGTTAACCATTTCTGTTTGCAAAGTAGCATTACTACATGATAGGGAAATCAGCCAAGTGTCCTTTGCCAGACAACGAAAGTTATTATTATTAAAATTCTATAATTAACAAAAAGCCATATGTTACATAGCTGATACCATTGTGCTCTTTGAATGGAGAATATGACCCACTTAAGCAACTTTTTATTTCAAATAAAATGCACGACTGGGTAGCACCAACAACTTGCTTTTTTGTTCTATCACACCGAAAGCAAAAGTTTCTAAATGGGATACAGCCAAATATATACTTTTTTAATATTTAATTTTTTATGTAAGGAAAATCTATATTTTTTTTACTTAAATTTGGTTTGCCAAACTTTAATATTTAACAAAATAAAAGTTTAAAATCACAATTTCAAAAATATTCGTCGTTTTTTTTTTAATCCAGAAAATATTTGTTTCCAAAATTTAAATACGCAGTAGTATTTGGAGTTTTGAAGACCTCTTGTATAAATCTAACTATCGAAATCGATACCTACCTAAAGAGAATAGTACGAACTTGCTCTTGTAGCTAACAACTTATCGTACGAACTTGCTCTTGTAGCTAACAACTTTAATGTAGCTAAACATTGAAACGGTTAGTGGAAAAACAAAGTTGAAGCGTTTTTTTTTTAAATATTTTTAATGTATAAAATTTTGAAAACATTTGTAGGCAAAAAATTTAAAACACCAATTTAATGTAATTTTAATTTTACGTACAAAATTTCAACAAAAAATCAATTTTTCAAAAAAAAAAATATTTATTCTACTATAGGCCAAATTTTGCATTTGGACAAAACATCGAACTTAAGATTTTAATCAAACTTACGAAGATTAATATGGAACCCACAATTCCGTCTGTCTCATTATCTGTCTGTCTATCTGTACATCGAGCTACAGACTAATCGGCTGAAGCGATTTGCTCCAAGCTTTGGAGGTAAGCATTTTTTAACCCCACAATTTTGTCTACCATCTTAATTATCTCGAAAACGGCTATAACGAGTTAGATAAAAAAAATTTGGGTGCACTACTTTATATATAGTCTACATTTTAGGCAAATATTTTTTTTACATATTTTGTAACGATACATATCCAATATAACATTTTTTTTTGATTTTCGACTTTCTCATAAACAGCTCTACGGATTTTGAATCAAATGTTTATAGAGAAGGGCTTTCGAATTAAATTTTCGAAATATATTTTTTTGAATTTTTGAAAAATTAATATTTTTTTGTTGAAAATTCTTTTTTTTTTTTTAATTTCGTTTCGAAGTTTATAACAATAAGTGTGTATTCAAAATTGACATACCATTTTTTTAGAAAAAAATTAAAGAAATTTTGTATATAAAATATTAAATAAAAACGACTTTAAAAATATTTAAAATATTTAGATTATAAATAGAAATATTTTGCCTACGATATGATCGAACATAAGAGCAAATACGTGGGATCCAGTCGTGCATTTTATTTCTTTTAGAAAAATAGTTTTTTTTTTCAAGTATTAAAGACAAATTCAAAAAGGTACAAAACACATTTTTTAAAGAAATCGATTTAGTAGTTATCGAATTATTAAGTTTTCAAAAACTAAGCTTTTTTAACTTTTGAGGTGCTTCTCCAAAAAAAATTCAAAAAAATCAAATGAACCGTTTTCCAGAAAACAGGTAGATACACCAGCGGAATTGAGGAACAGAATTTGTTCGTGTTCTCTAGCTATCTAGGTTTACTTGCAATGTATTACAGGGGAAATGAACCATCCAGTCAGCAAACTTCAATCCAACTATGTAACAAAATTTCTAACTTTGAGCTCAAATGACATCTTTACTGGTCGAAAATTTTAAAAATATCAAGAATAGTCCCAGAGCCAGAGGAGATCATCAGATAAAACGTGGAAGACTATAGGCCCACATCACTCTTCTGCTGTATAAGGAAGATGCCTCTGTAACATTCACAATATGTCATTATTGTAGCTGGTCAGCAACAAAAAGACGGCACCACCCTTTGGAGTCAAGGATCAACACCATATTATAGAGGAATTGCTTAGGGAAGCAAAAATTTGATCACCAGGCTACCACACGTCACCAAACACAAGAATAAATATCTTGGGGCAAACTTCATCAAATCGAAGAAATTAACTGCATTCCTTCACCGTCGAATGAGAAGTTGGATATGAATTAGTAGTAAGGCAAGACCTATAGTTCAATGCATGCTGCCCTCTGTGGTGCACCATAACAGCAAATTAAGAAGATGCAATTCTTCAAAAGGAAGATTTTGAGAATATGTACAGGTTTATAATGAAATCCGCTTACAGGGAAATGTAGGATATCAACAAAAAACAGACACATTGACCTATAAACTTACATATTTTGGAGCTAATTAGCAGATTACGGTAGAACATTAAGGGCCACCCAGCCCTCTGAGATACAACAAATACTATAGCAGACAATTATACCCGGTTACCTGAACTCCAGAGCAATTATTATCGATAATAAGTTCCAGGACTTTTTTTTTAAAGACGGGGGAAATTTAAGTATTTTCTCTGGCACTTTTCCCCACCAGTGGCATGGGCCTAAACTTGAAGATTATAGTGTCTTCGGGGCCGTCATGGTCCGTGCACAGTTTGAGGATTTTCGGGGGACCAGACCCCATAAATGTACCCGTTTTTTAATTGTATGGTAGAAACCCAGATTTTGGTATACTTAAATTGATTTGCTGAAGTTATTATCGTATCCGGGATTCCGCTTCCCAAGCAACAAACGGAGAGATCCATATGTTTTCTGCGATCTTAGCAGCGACTATAATAATAATAAAATGAGTTTGTTTTCTAATAAACTCAATTTTTATCGCATAAGTTTCGAAAAGCCTTTTTATTGAAGTTTTGGGTTTTCTTTAGAAAGACCTTAGCAAGACCAGCCAGCATAATTAATGCTGGAGAACAAATCGCCACAATTTTTCATATGGAAAGTTAATTATTGTAAATGCGGGTGTGTTTTACATTCGTGTGCCAAGGGGATGTACATACAACCGAAAACTATTTGGTTCTTTTTCTTTCTTACGAGGGTAGGGAAACGTTATTGCCACCACGAGCAAAAAATGGCTTACTTATCGAAAATCATCATCCGCACTAATTAAAAAATTCTGTTTAATGAAGTCTTGTTGCTGTAGACATCCAAAATCAAAAAGGCATGGCTGAGTGTTGTTGTAATTCACAAGGCCTAGTTATTTATGAGATGTTGCGACACCAAATTTATTTAAAAATAAAATATTTTATAAGTATTATGGTTTGTATTTTAAAACTAAACTATGACTTTCAAAAAATGTGTCTCCATATTGCGACACCAGAAATTAATACAATTCAACAAAATCCTCTAGTTAAAAAATAATCCTTAACAAAAATCAACAGATCAGATAGAAACAAAGTAATATAAGAAAATAGAGAAAGGAACAGAATTTCATTGTATAGTGTGTGTTACCTATACAAGAATCAAAAGAGCAAAATACCCATATCCTGTGACTTCTTGTAGAAAATTACCATATACACAGAGTTAGAAGCTCTGAATGTACATACATATACCAAAAAGTTCCAAATGACAGATAATTCCGCTACATATTCCAGGAAGATACATTCAAATCCTAAATAATTCTACAACTTTCATTTTACTTTGCATGCATACCAGCATCTGAATAGCAACACAAACACGATGCGTCCTTGTTGCTAAAGCAAGAAAAACTTATTAAAGTACCTACCAGGATTTTCTATCAAATAACGGATATAACAATGAAATTCCAAGGATTCAACTTTGCCCCCTCAGCTGCTTCGTCTGTAAACACTATAACATACTGTATATAAATGTATATATGTAACTAGCTTAGATAGTAGGTACTATATCCCTTATAAAGTTGCTGTTCCTTGGGTCTGCAAAATTTATTGCTACAAACATGCAAGTAGAGTTTGTGTAGATGTTGTCCTCATGCAATGATTTTTTTTTTTGTCAGAAATAGAAAGAGGAATTTTGTGTGTGTTCATTTCGCATTTCCATTGTACAAAGTAACAAAACCTTACAACTTTTTGTCGTAATCGATAAGTACTTATAGTAATCTGTGATAATGGTTTAAAAAAATTAAATTAAAAATTCAAATATTAGGGTTCTGCAGTACAGTAAAATCAGGTACAGTCAATTTTTGTTTGTAGGTGTAAAACCTTTAAAAGGCTCTACGAGGACTTAAAAAGCGTGCTCATAGGAATGTGAGATTCTTACTTCACTAAAAACACCTCCTCCTCCCGATTGCAACTATAAGTTGATACTTATCTAGCAATTTGTTGTTAGCGAAATTAACTAACGTGTTGCAGGTAACTATCCTGTGATAGTTCCTGCTTATAACGCCTTCGAAGGCGGCGTTATAAATTCGTCGCATCGATAATTTCGATTATAGTACTATTACAGTGTTTCAATAGCAGTTTTCTATGTTTTCGCGCAAGTTTTTATTTCATCGCAAACCGTGGGAATTTTGAGATTTCTGTGGATATCTTCGTTTCTAATGTAACAAGGTGCGGTTACAAGCGACCTTAGCAGTTTATTTTCAAATGTTTCTAAGCTATTTATATAGAATCTCGCGTACAACCCCAGAGTTGTATACCGTAAGTCAAGACAGGCTTGAACATCTGCTTGTATAAAAATTAGCTTGTTTTCGATACTAAGGTTAGAGCATTTCTTTTTAACATTCGGTTTTCATTACTCGAATTAACACAAATATAACTTAATACTAAAATAAATTTGTGTATAAATATAATTGTTGCTTACTTTTCATGTGCCAAATCCTGTTTTTCTTCTTAATATTCGATTAGAAACATTTTCTTCACAAAACAATTGACTGTGATAAAAAAAATGATCATATGAAAAATGTTTGGCATTTAACTTCACTTTTTCACGAATCAAGATTCGAATTAGACGTGAAAGCGTGATAAGATTTATCACTTCACATCTTCACAGATCGGGAATTGACCCCAGGGTCATTAAGAGATATTTTGCCTCATTAGGAAGCGGAACTTGAACCGTATTAACAAATACCGGTAATCTACTGATTTTATTTCGTTGAGCAATGTCCGACATGTTTTTGTCCAATCATTGAGATTATTCAGAGCTTTTTGTAATTTAGTCGTAGCATCATTTATCGTCAGCAAACGTGACTGCGATAGTGTCTTCTGTTTTAGGTATATCACGTGTAACTAATAGGCACAATATTGTACCTAGAGCACTACCTTGTGTGTACCCACCCCATTTTTCATTGAAATCTGAATACTCGCTTTCATGTCTTACTCGAAAAAGTCTATTCTCTAGATATACTTTCAGAAGCGTATACAGTTCTTCAGGTAGAATTTGTTTTAATTTAAAGTTAAGGCATTCGTGCCACACGTTATAAAAAATGTCGCAAACACGTCTAGGCAGACCGCCGAACAAATTCTTTTTTTTCTTCAAGAGTTTTCTCTATAACGTCAGTGTGATAATGTGGACTTGGTCAATGGAATTTTCGAATGCTACAAATTGAGTCCAATTGAACAAAAAAAAAATCGTCACCAAAATGTGTATCCTTCCTAATCCATTATGGTTTTGATAACCAAACACTAAATTTAAAAAAAAATGACGTGTGTCATCTTCAAAGCTGGCAGAAATTATAGTTCTTTGGGGTGAGTTTTAGAATAAGGAATATGTATAACCATAGTTTTTTTTATTATTTTTTAAGAGCACAGTTAGTGATAGCTTCCACTAGTTTTTTTTTTAGACAAAAAGGTAAATCTTATTATTCGCAGAAACGCCTACAATCTCTATAAAAAAAATCCCTTAATTTAGAAAGAAAACTTGTCCTTTTTCGTAATGTTGTTTGTCAAAAAAAATGTTTAATTTTGGTATTTCTAGTGGCAACATTTGTGCGGTTTTCGATTTTCTGGAAGACCCAAGCATTTTTCAAAAACGTTTTTTTTTTTCTGGGAAAATAAAATTTCGATTTTTTTGACAAATTCTTGAACAACTGCTCGGAAAAAAAAACATTTTCCTAATACAAACTCTGCCTACAATAAAAATGTTAAAAAACTGTTAAGAAACATAATTTTTTTTTTCTTAAAAACAGCTGCAACCAAGATTTTTGATTAAAAAAATCTGTGTGTTCGTAAATAAGTTCAGTCCACGTTTAAATACAAACCATTTTAATTTTCTTTCTCAATATCTTTACTTCCCCTAGAACCAGTTTTTTTTTTATTTTTGACATTCTCATTGTTGGATGAAACGATTAAAAAAAATATTTTTATACAGGTACAGTATAAAAATAATATTGCATATTCAAATTTTCAGAAAAATCAAATGCGATTCTAAATAGAAACGGCTAAATGTATTTTTAAAGTCGTTTTTCACTTAATTATATAAAATATAAAAATTCTTAATTTTTTTCTAAACAAAAATTGGTATGAACATTTTATATATTTAATAATAAAAATTTAAAAACAAAATATCAGAAGAAATCGTCCACCCGTTTTCGAAATATTGAATTTTCTAAAAAGAAAAAAATATTTTGTTTTTCAAAAATCCAAAACAAAATATTTTTCGTAAATTTTCAAATGCAGTATTATTTAAGATTCGAAGGAGCTTCTGTATAAACATTTTGATCGAAATCCGTTAAGCCGTTTGTGAGAAAGTCGAAAATCAAAAAATTGGTTGTATGACAGGTACCGTTAATAACAAAATATTAAAAAAAAAAATACCAAAATGTAGACCATACCCAAAGTAGTGGAAACACCAATTTTTATCAAAATCGTTAGAACCGTTTACGACATAATTAAGATGGTAGACAAATTTGTATGGCAAGTACCGTTATTTTAGGGGCTTAAACAACGATTCAAAAATCTATTTTGGACAATCACCTAAAACGCCTAAGTACCAAGTTTGAACAAAATCGGTTAAGCGGTTTAGGCTTTAGATCGTTCTACAGACAGATTGACGGAATTGCGGAACTCACTTCTTTGGTGTTCTCTATGATAGTAATGTCATGTTTGATTGTTAGAACAAACAAAATTTTAACAAATACATAACTTGCATTATAGTACCTATAATAGCAAGTAAAAATGTTTGCCTAATCTTATATGTACCTAACTCCACTATCCCAACGACCGCGACGGAAGGTACATTAAGGAGATGTGACCCTATAATAATCATATCGAGCTGGCTAACGGACTTTCATGCTTTTTGAAAAGTTTCATATGATTTGACGAACAAACCACAAGTTGTGAATGTCAATATTGTATAAAGCACCAATTTGGATCCAGAAGTTAATCGGGCTACTATTTAAAATGGGACGTTTATTAGCGAAATAATTTTATGAACTAAATTTCATCAATTTAATTTTTTTCAAAAAACTTTCGACCCATTGTTTCATTTTTATCAAAATAGCAGCCACCATATGGCAATACTTTTGGACCACCTTTTATAAATCGCTTAAGCATGTACATACACTAAAGGCAACTGTTGGAATCACAAGCGGAAAAGAGCATCCCTTCTTAGTGGTCAGTTATAGCGATCAGTGAACCGCATCAGGAAAATTTGAAACAGTATGAAAGTGAATATTTGTTCGTGATGGTCATTTAAAGCGATCAGAAAAATAATGCCAGCTAACAAACAAATCAAATATATCCTTGCTACCAGTCTTTCAAAAAAATATTCCGGACTAAAATGTAGCGAAAATTGTTTTCGTCCACCAATCTGTCAGTGGAACGACAGGAATTGGAATTCAAATATTGGAATTACTTGTTCCATTTGCCAGAAAAATAATTTTATTTTAATCAGGAAAATATTTGAATAAATTTTTAACAAAATGTTTTGTGTCAAATATTTTTTGCAAACAAAATTTTCAGTGTCATTTGTCATCGATTATATAAAAGCATGGAAACATCATATATTATCCATTTGAATTTTTTCGGATGTAAGCGAATTTCACCCGCGCGTATACGCAAGATTCGCTAAACTCATTCAAATGTACACATTTCATATATTGTGGTTCGGGTGGAAATATGTACATTTAAATGAATTGAGCGAATTCGCTTGCACCGGAACCGCATCCAAGATTTTTCTTCTCCGTCAGTCTAAGGGAGCTCACCGTAATGGGAGGTTTCACTGTATTTAAACTATGAAAAATCTTACAAATTGAACGGTACCAAACATTTTGAGAACCCTTAAAAATGGTTTTAAAAAAACTCACAAAATCAGAAAATAATTAAGAACGTGTTCGCATAGTCGTTTGCAAAACTTTACATATATACATTTCTTATACTTAACTCAAGAAGTTTAAAATCGAATAGAATATTAAATACAGCTCCATTTCTTCGGCAAAATTAATTCCTGTGTTATTTATTAGAATATACGACTGACAGGAAAATAAATCAAAATTAATTTTCCAAAATTCATTGAAAATTACTTTTAACAGTTAAAAAATGACTAAGCCATACATACATAATGTATATACTTTACAATGTGTTTCTCTTATATCAATTAAATCTTTTGGTGGAGTTTATTCAATTTGAAGTTAATTAAAATAGAAATAATACTCTTTGAGCTGTCCAAGTTTAAATTTCACGTTCTTATCTCTCAGTAAAATTCTTCACAAAATCCGTTTCATTTTATAAGACTATTTCTGGCAGACACTTTATTACCAAGCCATCAAGTCAACCACCTGAAGAAGTTCAAAATAAATTACCTCTTCTGTTGTGTATACCTTCATACTTCCGGAGAGTGCATTCTTCTCTCAGATAATAATTGTTCAAAAGCATTTTACTACCAAGAGGAATATACATCATCAGGATGTCAAACTTACAGCAATCCTTTTTTTTTTGTACAGACCCTAAATACATAGGTATGTATATATATATATATATATATATAGGTGAGGTACAATAATTAAACTATGATGTATACTTTCGAGTATATACCTACCTTTATCTTCCACATGAACTTTTCTGCCATAAAACCTTACGAAAAAGAGGAGAATAGGTATTGGTGTTGAAGTAAAATACCTTGCCGCTGCGCTGCCTGCCTCACCAGTCGGTAGGTGGTATAGTGTAGACTATAGAGTATCTAGAAAAACAGGGTCGTGTGTACTGTACTGTATAGTATATCCTTCTAAGCTAACGGTAAATGTGGTTTATGCAGATTAAGCAATTTCTGTGAATTCTCCAAGAGTGGTTACCTAACGTTCAGAAAGGAAGCTTCTCATATAGCTTTTTTGTTTAGTTAAAGACTCTTTCCTCGTACCTATTTAGAAAGATGAATAGTTTTCGTTTGGTTTGTTTTAAGGGATTCCTCGATGCACCCACAAGTGAATACTTATGTATGAAGCTTAAGTAGAGGAAAACTAATTAAAAGGAAGCTTCATTTTATCTCTTTTTGTGTTTTTGAAGTATTTAAAGAGCTAAGAAGGCAACATGAAGTGATTAGCTTATGATTCTATTTGAAACACATAAAGCTTTAATGTGTAAGAATAACTTTTAAGTTAATAATATCTTCAACTCAAAATAAATAAGAGTTTTATAGAACTACAGCAATAGCTACTTGATATCGATGCTGATGTATTAATTTTTTAGAATGAATTTTGAAATTTAGTTAACGAAAATAGTAAACCTTGTTCTGCCTAATGAAATTACTAGAAATTAGTAAATATGTATATCAAACAAAATATAATAAGCAAATTTTTTTTCATTTTTTTTTCCAAAATTAAAACTTGACATGCCAATTTCAAATATTTAATAAAGTAAACTTAAAAACAAAATTAAAAAAAAAAAAAAATATCCACACGTTTTCGAAATAAGGAATTTTCAAAAAAAAATCGAAATCGAAAATTTTGTTATGTAGTATTATTTATAATTTGAAGGATCCTTCTTTATAAAAATGTTGATCGAAATCCGTTGAGCCATTTATGAGAACGTTCGAAATAAAAACAATGGTTTACAGTTACCGTTAATAATAAAATATTTAATAAAACAAATTTTTGACAAAAATGTAGAGAATACCCAAAGTAGTGCCGTTTTCGAGATAATTGAGATGGTAGACAATATCGTATGGCATGTACAGCCATTTTTGGGGCTAAAAAAATATATTTTAGATAATCACTTAAAACGCTAAATGCTAAATTATAAGAAAATCGCTGTAGCCGTTTAGGCTGCAGATCGACCTACAGACAGACAGACGAAATGTTGGGACCCACTTTTTTGGTCTTCTTTATCGCCGTAAGGTCAAATTTGATTATAATATCTAGTTCGATTTGTTTTCCAAATGTAAGACTTGCCTTATATCACCAACGAATATGTATACAAATGTAATAACTATTGATCTAAAGCAAACGGGAAGACAGTTTCAAAATCAATGATTTTCTCAAATGATTAAGTAAATGTTTTGCCATCTGACTGAAAAGTATAGCCTCGAAACCTGAATTAAGAAAGTTCAACGAAGCGATTTAGACCTAGTTCCTGGTGTCAAAGTTTTATAAGCCTCATAAAAAAATGATTATATTGCAGCTCATAATACGAATATCCCCAGGTCTTACTTTAACGTTAGTTCTTTTTTGTCACAGAAAATTAAGTCTTGTTAATTCTCTTGTTAATTAAAAAACTTCTGGCTTATGTGTCTTATTCAGCGAATATTCTAATTTTACGAGATCAAGTCTAAGTCAAACTTACATATGTAGATGTATCCAAAGCTTCAGGCATAATAAAAAACTTAAATCTAAACTATAGGAATATTTTGGAAATCCAATCCTTTATGGGTGAAATTTTTATTTACTTTGATTCCAAAACTTTTCCTTTGCAATCATTACAAAGATTTCAATCTTTCGAAATTATTTTAAATCAATCAATTGATTGCATTCTTTTGCGAATTAATACTTCCTTACATTCTTTTTCATCATTATTTCCTCTCATTTTATGCTCAACTTAGAAAAAAAAAAAAAAACTGGAGTAAAAAATATCATCACATCACAGGAACATGATTAAATAAAGTTTGTCTATGATTTGTTCAAAAAAAGTAACGCAGCAAAAAATAGTTTTTCTATAAAAGTCGCACCACAAGTCGAACTAAATGTGTCTTTCCTCCTCCTTTCAAGTTTTGTTTGTGCAATAGACCTTTTCGAAAAGGCTTTGAAAAGATTTAATCTCAAAGTGGTCACTTTTCATGTTTATTTTTCTTTAATAGAAAACTTCAATCGGATTTCTTCCTTTCAAATGCTGCTATTGGTCGGGATAAAACATACAAATAAAAAAAAATCTAAATAACGATTCTTGGTAAGGTATGTACCCAATGGTACACTACTACCTGCAAAAATAATAAAAAGTTTCACCTTCCTAAAACAAAGAAGAAAAAAAAAAGAAAAGTTACCCTACTTAAACACTGGACCTATAGTCTGGCTCACCAGCATCCTTTAGTATTTGAAAATAAAAACACCAAAAATCCAAAGCAAACTCACATATCTTTTGAAAATACATATACATTTGGGTTACTCGTCCTTCTGCCCACATTTGAAGCAATTTTTTTTTGTATCCCTTGCACTGTTGTTTGCAAGTTGATTTTTGCATGTTGTCCTTTCCATCAGAAAAAGCAACTCTCTTGTCAGAGGTATGACTAAGGAACAATAAAAAAAAATGAAACACACACATACAACAGGACAGGAATAACTAAAGCAGCCATATAGAAAAGAGCACCGTAACAGTAAGTCAGCCAGTCAGTCAGAGTCATAGTCAGAGTCAGAGATCCTGGTTTACCTACATCATCATCAACTTCATTATCATCATCAGTAGAGTATTGTTGGGAAATGTTTTTGTAACGAATTTCCTTTCTGCCAGGATACTTTTAGCACATCATTAGAATCACATGTTGCTCTATGGATGCTCCTCTATATTTGTAGGTAGGTAATCCACCCAACCTTCTTCTCGTTCAATGGATGGATCATGGATATATGAACGAAGAAGAAAATGCAGCCTTCATTTCGGTGTGATTCACTGTTAGCTGTTGCATAAGGGATTACTTGTCGGTTCAGCCTCAAATCGGAGTATCCTCTTTGCCCCTACATTGAAGTAGAGGCGAGCTCCCCTTATGTACACTATTAACCACAAAGTGAATGTTTCCATGACCTGGGAGAAGTTGTGTTTTATTTTTTTTTTATTATTTTGGTATTTTTGTTGTCTACCTATGTTTTCCCTGTAGTTGGTGGATGCCTATTTTGTTGTCAAGTCAGCGGGTAAGGGATGTCATTCGAATAAAATACTACATTATCGAGGAGGTCCTGTGGTGCTACTCCTCTCGTCGTCGCTGCCGCTGTCGTTGTTGTCGTCCAACCCATGGGGCTCCTTTGTAATATTTAAAAGTGGTTTTTCAATATGTTGGATGCGGTTTTGTAATCAGTGGAATTGGTTTGCAGTTTGTGTTGTTCGCTTCAGTTCGCTTTTAGTTCGCATCAGTTCCGAAAGTCATCAAGTGAGAGTGAGAGAGTAGCAAAAAAAAATTTAAAAAAATTAAGAATAAAAATCATTCAACAATGATATCCTTTCCTCTCTGAAACAAAACACCATCATCAGGATATAGATGCTGGATGCTAGACACTGATGCTGATGCTGTTACTGTTGTGGTGGATTGTAATATCGGGTTTAATAGGCATTTTACTTTGGATGAGTATGGGAGTAACAGGTGCCGCACACTACTGATTTTTTTTTTCATTTTTTATATTTAACTTTGACAATTGAGCTCACCATGCACGAACTAGTGTGGAGAGACGAAGAGGATATTTTTTTTATTTTAATTTACGGTGTGGTTTAATGGTCTCAATGGTTATGGTGTCACGGGGCGTATGAGTGATTTTTGTTATTTTGTTTAAGTTCTCATTAAATGTTGGATTTATCGAAAATTATTGCACTTATGGAATTAATAAGGGAAATATTGATTTGAAGATATTCACTTTTGACAAAATATAATTAAAAAATCAATAGGAGATTGATACGCTCAATAAATGTTTTTCTACTAAGAACTAAGTCATACATACAGTAGAAGTCTACAGAAAAATCTAATATTTAATAAATAGGTTAGGTTCTACATACTAAAATCTTTGCGTTATTTTAATTGAATTGTTATTATTTTACCCATAAATATATGTATGTGTGTACAGTGAAATCTCCCTTTGCGAACCTTCCTAAGTCGGACACGTCTCATTTTTTTGTACGGAAATTGCTCCATATAAGTTTCATTGTTTTTAGTCATCTTGGACAAACAACCCCTTGGACGGACACGGACAGGAATTTGACATATGAATGGCAAAATATTTTCTCTCAGATGGAGACCTGAGCAGGATAAAAGACGTCATTACGCTAATAATTTTTTCAACGGTATTTTTTTTAAGTTGCAGTCTACGGCGAGCATCAAATTCTTTTAGGTGTTGCATGTGTATTTGAAGGATTGTAGGTATATGTTGGTACTCGTATTAGTAATGCTTGGAAGAGTTATTAATTGTTTCAAACATGCTGGTTTTGGAGAAAGCTCGAATTAGGAGGTAAATTCGATACAGAAGATGACTTTCCTATAGGAAATTTAAGAGAAATGTTCAAGCTCCTTCGTGAATGCAGATTGAATGAGAACCTGAAAGTTTTGCGCTGATGGATGAAAATGTAAACGTGAAAGATGACTTTGATGTGATGCCAGAAAATACTGCAGATCCTGTTGAAATCAACGAGTCTGGCAGTGAATCTGAGGAAAAGGATCAGGACCTAATAACATTTTCGCGGCCAATTAAAAATGACGTTGAACATGTTCAACTTTTGGTTGACATAAAAGCCAGTGTAGGTAAAGTAAGGTGAAGTTAATTTATTTTTGTTGCATTTAAGTTTTTTTTTTTTTAATTTAACTATATGCCTGTACGACCCAAGGTCTTTTAAATGCAACCTGAATTGCACGGCATTAGTTTGGCACAGTGTATTGACTGTCTCATTTTAATCCATGGGCGGCATCCAATTAAAATTGGAGGTACAGAAAAGAATGCGCCTAGTGTGGGGATCTAACCAACACGTCCTAGTTAGCAATCAAGCACTTTATCCACTGCGCCATTGCCACCCATCCAAGTTTTTTTTTTTTATTTTCTGTTAATAAATGAATAAATGTGCCAACAAAAATTCTTTCCTATCTTGCTATTCCTTCTGGCTAGTGCCGTGCAATTCAGGTTGCATTTAAGAAGACCTTAGGTCTTACTGGCATATAGTTAAAATTATTATTATTATTAAATACTCTTAATAAACGGACAACTCCCTTAGGCGGAAAAAATGTCTGCACCATGGCTGTTCGTCCAAAGGAGATTTCACTGTATTTCTTTTTCAAAATATTGAAATCTTCTTTTCAAAAGGCTGATGTATGTAAATCTCCCGACCTTGGACCATTTTGCTTATAATTGTTTTAATGTGAAATATAATTGAATGCAGGTAAGAGTACTTAAAGCCATTTTCTCCAGTAGTAAGCCAGGTCAAGGAACTCACTAAAAACGTAACTTAAGAAATTATAATATTTTACTGATCGTCGAAAAACGAAACACAGATCTTAAGGGCTGTATGAAAGTAGGTGATTTTTGAAAAATTTGAGTTATTTTCTATGACGTAGAAAATAAAATCTAAATTAAAAAAAAATAAAATGCACCACTGGATCGTACGAACTTGCTCTTGTAGCTAACAATTTTAATGTATTTAACCATTGAGGTTTAGTTTGTTAGGTGTAGTTATCCTATGCAGGTTTGAAGCATTTGTAAGATTACCTCGATTCTTAGTATAATGAATTAATAATTTAATTAATTTAATTATTTAATTTAGGAGAGTAAAACGTTTCTATATATGTATATATACATATAGATGGAACCTAAGTATTTTAACATGCACATATAATAATGAAAATGAAGGATGTAGGAGGATAGCTAGCTATATACATACAACTTCATAATTTATGTGCAATATACATACATAAGATTCATGTGATTTTTAAAGACACATATGTATATATAAATGTAAGAGGGCCTACAAAAATTGGTAAAAAGGAAATAATAATAAATGGATAATATATATAAAATTAATTTTGTATGTATAAAATTTTGAAAGCATTTTTAGAAGAAAACTTTGAAACACCATTTTGAAAATATTATTAATATACATGTAAAATTAAAATTTAAAAAAAAAATTGTGACTGGTTCTTGAAAAATCGATTTTTCAAAAAAAAAATTATTTATTTATTAAATTTCGAGAAACTTTTTTTTTGAGTATGCAGTTTTCTTAGCAATTTTAGGGTGCAGTTGTATACAAAATTTTATATAAATCGGTTCATCCAATATTGAGAAAGTCAAAAATATGAAAAGTGGTTCTCTGGGAAGCACCGTTAATAAGTACACAAAAAAAAATATTTTTACAGTTAAAAGTGAATTGTACTAATTTAGGAACACACAAATTTTTTTATAAAAATTCTCTAAACCGTTTTCGAGAATATTTTTTTCTTAACGGTTTTTTAACATTTGTATGGGGGGTACCGTTGGTTTTTATTTTAGCAAAATAGTTTTTTTTTAACTATTCAAGATAATGTCAAAAAAAACACCAAATACGAAGTTTCAAAAAAATCAATTGAGTCTTTTCGAAAGTTTGAGTTTTCAAAAAAAAAATTAATTTCCAAAAAAATGCTTTTGAAAAATTTTGGTATAGTGTTTAAACTTTCTAGGACCTGCTGCGTAAAACATTTCAAAAAATCACACTAACCGTTTCCGAGAAAATTGAAAAGCAAAAAAAAAGGTTCTACTAGAGGTACCAAAAATAACATTTTTTTTCCAAAAACAAAAAATATCAAAAAGTACACTTTCCTTTCATTAACTGAGTTTTTTTTTTATAAAAATCGTTGGAGCCGTTTTTGAGAAAAATAAGATTTTTATTTTTGGCCAAAAAAAATGTATGGGAGCTACTGTTATTTGTCGCCTTAAAAAAAATGACAAAAACGTGTGGGCATATTACCGAAAAAACAATATGTACAAAGTTTGAAGCAAATCTATTCAACCGTTTAGGCTATAGACTGGAGGACAGACAGACAGACTGAGAGAATGACAGGCAGACTGACAGACGGGGACGCACTTTGTTGGTGTTCTCTATGATCGTAATGTCATGTTTGATTGTTAGACAAACATTTTTTTTTACGAATGCATAACTTGCCTTATAGTACCTATAATCGCAAGTAAAAATTTGTCGGTCAATGAAGAATCGTTTAAATTGTTACAATTTACTTTCTAATTTTTATTGATTAGTGTTAATGTCCATCATAAAAGTATTACTATTAAAAACATTATTCAAGGGAAATGTTTTTTTTATTTAAATAAGATTTGTATATAAAAAACCTCAATAAAGCATGGTTTATTAGGCTTGAAAATTGAAGTTAAAAATATCTTTTATGTTTCTGAATAAGTGTTTTTTTTTATTTTTACTTGCGGTATATACATAATACATATGTACACTATAGTAACTTATCAAACTTGACATTTCTATAAAAATAAAAAGTGGGTCCCTCAATTATGTATGTCTCTGTATGTCAATCTGTCCGCTATTTTTTCATTTTTTTTGTTAAGAGCAAACATAACGGTACTTGCCATATATGCTTGGCACAAAAGATCAATCTTATTTTGCTCAAAAACGACAACAACGATTTTTATGTAAAAAAAATCAGTTCATTAATAAAATGGGAAGAGGTATGTTTTGGTAATTTTGTTTTGGAAAATGGTAATTACCTCCTAAGCTCCTAAAAAGTTTAAAAAGTAGTGTAAGCCAATTTTTTTTTTGAAAACTGACTATGTATTTTGAAAAGGACTCAATGGCTTTTTCGAAAATTTTTATTTCGCAATTTTTTGACATTGCCTTGAACAAACTATTCTCTTAAAACAAAAAAACAACAGCACCTCCCCACAGATGTTAATAAAAAGCTTAGAACATTTTGTTTTCTTAGAAACACCTACAATATTTTTTATAAAAAAAATGTGTGTGTTGTTAAATTAGTGTACTCCACTCTTAAGCAAACAAATATTTTATTCCTGTTCTCATTACCGGTAATTCCCAAACATAGAACCACTTTTCAAATTTTCGACTATCTCATTATTCGATGCACCGATAAAATTTATTTTGATTTTTTGGAAATGTTCCCTAAAAATATAAAAACAATAAAAAAAAAAACATAATCAAATTTTCAAAAAAAATATTTTATCGATTTTTAAGAAGTTAAATAATTTTTTTTTCCGAAAAAAAAACATTTTTTTAAGAACAAATCACTGTTTATTTAATGAAATTAAAATTTTATGAGTATATTAATAAATACTTTAAATTGGCATTTCATTTTTTTTCCTTAAAATGTTTTCAAAATGTTTTTTCTTCCATAAATTTATATATATTTTTTATCGATATAAACTATCACCACGTATTACAATAATTAAAATTCTCTATACCACACTAAATGTCGCCAAATGATTACAATTAAAGTTTGCATTCAAGAACTATAATATTCACTGCGCAGAATGTGTACTTTTATAAAAATATCACTACTACAAAAAAAGTTTTTTTACTGATTTAAAATGGAACACCCTTTAAACGAACTTACGCACGGTCTATAAAAATAGGTTAAAAGTAAAATAAATAAATCTGTTGACGCAAAATTGTTTAAAAATGATATAAAATTGAAATCATTTTAGGAAAAAGTTAATAGTCTAATGGAAAAACCAGATAATTTAAAGACGAAGGGTCTTCCAGCCATACGTAAAATTATTAAACAAAAATACAATAAATCATTAAAAAATGGACTCAACTTTCCTTTTAACCTCTACCTATATTGCCATTATGGCAACACTTCTCACAGTTTATTAATGAAAAAGTATCTGTTAGGCAATTTATTTCAATAACCATATTTCAAAATTTCATTTCCAATGACTGCACTCAAAAGAAATAAAAAAGGAGAAAGGAGAAACTCACCTCCCAAAAAAAAAAAAAAACAAGAAGTGTGTTGAAAAAGATAAATGTATATTCTCAACCAGGCCAACACAAAAAAAATTAAAACTTTTCCCTCAAAAACTGAAAACTTTCTTTTTTTTTTCAAAAATATTGCTATGCATTGCGTGAACCGATAAACTTTTCAAAAAGTTATACGTACGATGATTTATAACCTTTGTTAAAAGACAAAAAAAAAAAACATTTTCACACTAAGCCAACGCTACCATATAAGTCCGTTTTTATATTTTATGATATCACAAGAGATATTACAAAAATAAGGAACAAAGGAACATGTGTGAATTTGCTTAGAGTGCTCCTTTTTTCATGCTTCATCTTCACAACTGACATTAAATAAAAAACATTAAAAAAAAAACGAAAAAGAAAGACCTTTCAACATTCTATAATACACCCAAAATATAAGGTGAAAAATCCCGCATTTATCCCACATGTCCTGCTCCGACACAATAGGTGAAGACGAGGCAGCGAAAATGTGTATTTTATTCCTCATATACCTTAACCAATCATCATTCGCAACTTGTTCAGCACTCTGAGTGCTATCACCTCTGGAATACAAATCAAACAAAGTTTTTTCCTTGTTAACTCTCGCAAAAGAACAAGATGACAAGCATATGCCACCGCAAGGACGACCTTGATGTTTCCAAGTTTTCTTAAAGTGCGAAGCATACACCACGATTATATCTCTAAGACATCAACCAAACAAAAAAAAATAACAATTTCCAACATCTTTGCCTTTTTTTCAAAAAAAGAGCCATAATTTTTATGTTTGTGAGTTATAACTCCCTCTGCCCTGAATTTGCACTCTGTTCTGCACCAGAAGAGCACTCCATTACTCTTGAATTTTTTTTCCTGTGAGAGTAGGCAGGTTGGAAAGTTAAGCCCTTCATTGGCAACCAACGTCAAATTGCTTACCTAAGCAAGTTTCAGAAGTTGATAGAAAAATCGTCTGCTTTTCTGCTTAGTTAAGTTGCTACATTAGTATAAAAACTGTCAACATACAACACGCATTGTAAAAGAACTATGAGTTAAACTATAGACTATATTTTTCCTATCCAAATCGAAATACAATGATTTTAGAAAGGGGTGTCGGATTTAAGCAGAGATGTTATAGAAATTACTGGAATAAAACTATTTTTTTAAGAATTTAAGGTGTTTTTTGTTAAAATTTTTTTTTGGAAAAAATTGTTTTAACACTGCATCGAACGGTATAAATTGACCTTAGGAAAAGGGTTTGTTAGTAAAATATGAGTAGGTTAGGTAGGTAGAAATGGCGACCACGAACAACCTAAGTCCTCGACCTAATTAGAGTTGGAGTTCGCAAAAACTTTTAAATAGATATTTTGAACATACCCTCTAGCAGATCATTGTTCGCGTTTCTCAATTCTTCGACAAATTTCAATATTTTCCTATGGATACACTCAGAATTCTTGTAGTACCATGTTTGAAATGCATAGAGCATTGGCCCGCTTCCGTCGCATGGCACGAGATTTCGAGTAGATGTTTTTGCAGAATCAATAAGGAGGCAAGAAGTCTTGGCACATCCACAGAAAGTGATCCACATTCGCACATGAAGCTTTCTGAGCTGTGCCAAACTAGGCAGCTTGTTTAACTTTCAATTAAGCGCAAGACAAACCAACCATGTGATTCACCTGCAACTGTGCACAAGGAGCTCCTATCAAACGTTATAGTCACCTAAATACTCAGTCTGTGGTAAATGACAGAGAAAACAACACCACTGAAGCTACTGACAGGCATTATTTTTAGAGCCATTCCGTGGAGTTGAATAAAAATATAAAATCTTTGATCTTTCAGTTCAGAAGGTTCGTCAAATAGAGCATTCCCAATTCCAAAGTGTTTTTGCTATCACTTGGGCAGAGCATTTATAAAGGAAATTAGTGACTGTTTCCGGTTTTTTCTGGTGGCTTGCAACTACGACAGCGAATTTTGGGAGGAATACTGAATCTTTCTGAGTATGATGCAGTTATTTAAAATGTTTGTTTCACCAACGATTAGACTTTTCGAAGGATATCGATAAAAAGTTGCACTACAGAACTCCGAGAGGAACGCAATAACGGGCTGATGCGTCTACCTGTTGATATCAATCAATAGAACTGCCAAGCGGAAACAAAATAAGACTGACATAGTGACATTGGGTGGCTAGACCTGTTTGTACAGGGTGGCGCACGAATCGTGCTACAAAAATAGTTTTTCAGTGTGAGTAATCGGCGTATTTTTTTTTATTTTATAGGCTACTATTAGAATTTATCAAAATGAATGCTTGGAATACTGAAGAAAGGATTTGGATAGTGCAGCATTACCATTCTTTGCAGTCCGTCATTTCCCTCCAAAGGGAACTTAGGCTGGAGTTTGGCGGTACTCCCCCGAGTAGATGGACCATTATGACGCTGGTGAACATGTTTGCCGAATCTGGAAGCATCGAACGAAGGCCGTATCATCGAGATCCCAATGTTCGGGTTCAGGATACAATCGTGACTGTTGCATCGGCAATACAGGCAAATCCAAGTGTTTCAACTCGAAACTTATCGGGCCTAATTGGAGTTCGCAGACGGTCATTACAACGGATACTTCATAAAGACTTAAATTTGTTTCCGTAGAAAGTACAAATTACAAGCAAGTTAAATCCTCAGGACTTGCCTGTTCGACTGGAATTTTGACGGAAAATGATTGCAATGGCCGAAGAAGACAACACATTGGCAAAGCTAACAAGCAGCCCCTTCAGGCCGCAATGAACAATTTTCTGATCAGGTGCCGCATATGCGTGGATGAGCTTGGAGGTCATTTGCGCTCTATCATCTTTAAAAACCTTTAGTTTATTAAAATAAAATTTAAGTTTTAATCCAATAAAAAAAATTAATGAAATACATCGATTAAAATAAAAGTTATTTTAATTTCTTATTGTAGCACGATTCGTGCGCCACCCTGTATAAGGTAATTTTATCGAAACAGTAATTGCCTGACTGTCTGTCTGTTCGGATTTGAATCTTGGTTCATACATTCTTCCCTGATGATTGCCAATAATTGTACTAGAAAAAACCATGGCAGCGAGAAGGATTTAGGGATATTTAAATATAGGTGTATATATTCGTCCTTCATAAGCCTGGCAATCAAGAATAATCTATATAAGATATTTTTCTCAAGCAACATTAAGGCTGTATATCAATGATTTATGTTGCCAATGGAGGATATTTTTAATTTGGGAATTATTGGCATAGTTCTGCACAGCAACTCAAAAAAAAAAGAACAAAAATTATAATGAAGTCTAATCGAAAGATCTTAATAACCAATTCACATCAATATCCACGGGAGAAAACCCTTAAATACTTCATATGTAGAATGTCAAATGAGTCGTAATAGTAATGGAGTGCCAATCTGCCTGAAACACATTCGCCTACGTCAATATCGTGCATTTTACGTCGAAACAAATTGGTCATCTATAGTACTCCCTGTTAATGGTTCTGCCCTCGCCAAGGTAATTTTTAAAGAAGTGCGAACCAATAACGCCGTTAAAATTCGCACGAAACATTCGACAAACTGTTGAACTTCGTGTTAATTGGCGACATTTTATATAATCGGTAATTCTGCTTTTAAACCAATATACATCGTGGCTAAGGATGATTTAAAACAAAAAACCTTTGCCATTTTGATTTTAAAAAAGGTATTACCGATAGATTTGGCAGGCGCCTCAAAATCAAGATGGCCACATCACATACTGTCAAAAACCCTTTTGTTTTGATAATTTGATTAGAACCTAAATTTTCGCGTGACTTCTGACCGAGATTACTTATTCGACCGCTCCCATTTTAATATTCAGAACTTCAAAACCACTTCGCATCAGTACCTCATTTCAAATCCTTCCAAAATGTTCTTAAGCCTCACACATTTCCTTTATCATTTTGAGAGTAGTTAAAGCACCTTTCGACCTGATCATTTCTCCATATCCAAGAGAACACGATTTTTCAAAATTTAAGAAAATTGAGGCACAGAAAAATGTCTGGAGCAAAAAATGTTTTTACAAATTTGGTTTTTATCAAAGAGAACCAAACGTTAATCTATTGAATATTTAAGTCTCCTTTTTTTCGAAGATATAATGTGCACTGTAGTGGGGTTTTGATTACTCATAAATCATCAAATAGAAGGAAATAATAAAGCCAAATAACCAACTCCACATTCTTGTAGTTCGGCTAAGGAAATAATTTAATTTTTTTTTTAAATTATAACATCTCTGAAATGTTTGTTACAAAAAGAAGAACTAATATATAAAACAGCAGTAAGGAAGCTTTCAGAAGTATAAATGTGTATACAGACATTTTTCAGGATTTCCTATAATTTTGTTAAGCCTTCCGATGTGACAATTTTGAGTATCCCATTAGATGTTCAAAAAAGAAAACTAAGCAACTTCCAGATTTAAATGCGAAATATATACCAATCCCTCACGTAAATTTACTTTATTATTCTTTTTTTATAAAACCGTTATGCACAATTACGCACATCCTGTGAATTCATTATTTTTTTAATAAAAAGTAAAATATATTTTTATTGTCCCGACTCAAGTATCTACTTTATGAAAATTAAATTTAAAAATAGCAAGAAAGGAAAACTGAAAAAATAAATAGAATCATAAAAATAGATAATGTGGTAAAATAGTGAAAGAAAAACATTCCATTAACAGAGCTTTTTTTGCTTTGGAAGTTATGAGTTTTGAACGAGAAAGCCCTGCTAACAATACTCGTATATAAAGGATACAAGTAGAAAAATCAATGTCTGAGCATGGATATGGAAAATTAAATGCTCAATTAGATCTGACAAACTTGTTCTGGTTATAATAACGACTCGGAATTTTTTGATTATAGAACTACTTGTATTGGACTCGCAGGGTAGACCTTGTTTCCTTATTTAATATGTTACGAAGGGAAAGAGAACGCTAATGCTTATAAATATATTTGTTTTGTTATGAATTTAGGAAATTAGAGCGAAGAAGGTCGGCAGGAAATAACTCTTTTGGAAATTTCTACCACTTTCAATGGAAGTTTGATTAAATCTTGCAGTAATTACTACACACAACTAAAACTGAGCTTGTAGAGCAGTAAAAAATCATTCCTGCGATACATACAGTTCTGTTTCTCCGATCAGTAACGCGGAAGTAATTTTAATTTATTTATTTTCTGTCGTCCTTGCAGTTTTGTTCTTAATATGTACTTAAACCATTTGAAATACAAAATTAAATTAAATATGCTACTGAACCCTGCAAATTTGCTCTTGTAGCTAACAACTTGAATGTAGATAAACACTGACGTTCTTAGGGACTGTTTTAAGTAGTAATTGTCATGGTTTCTGGTAATTACTATTTGAAATTGGTAATTCTAAGACATGTTTCTGGTAATTACTATTTTGCACTAGACCCACTAATTAGCTCTTCTTTATCTTACCCATACTCTGACATTATATCATCTTTTACTTAGTTCCATCCACAGATAAGTAATATGAAGATCGGAAACTGTCGTACGTTTCACCCTCCAACGCATATTTGTGTATATTGTTGTATTTGTAATTTTGACTTTCTTACCATGAATAGATGTGAAATCCAACAATAACATTGTGGTGTGGTAAAACTGATGAATTTTTGGTACTTCACATTTTTCCTTAACACGGTCTCTGGTAGGAAGTTCAGTTACAATTAGGCAAGTTTAAAGCCAACGTGCCCAAGTCTACCTTGGTTTTTAGTGTAATTAATGAATAATTTAAGGAACAGTTGAGTATTAAAAAAAGATCCCGTTTATATACTTTGACAATATGAAAAAATTAAAATATTTTAAAATCGTCGTATCTGTTTTTTTTTTAACCAATTTTTTTTTTTGTGTAATATTTTTAAAACATTTTTATGAAACAAATTTGGAGCGCCAATATATGGTAATATTAATATGCGTACAAAATTTAATTTAAAAAAAATCATTTCAAAGTCGTCAAGCAGAAAACACTTTGCAAGCAGAAGAATAATTCTTGTGTTTTTAATTTTAATATTACGTACTTTCGTGTAAAATAAACAGCCATCATTTTAATTCATTTTTATTGAAAAAGAAATCTGCGAACAAAGGTGCACACCAGATCAACTAATGGAACGTCCTGAAGAGCCATACGACAACAGAAAGCCCACAAACTTAAAAAATCATATCTGTGGATTGGATGACGATGAAGTGGAATTCCTTGATCTTGTCGATAGAACTAAGATGAATAAGGAGAAACTCCAAATGCATGAAGAAGCTAAAGAACTGCGAGAATTCCGTGAACGCGTTGCTACGTTTCAAGAAGAATCTATTGATAAGAAAATCCAATCAGAAATAGGCAAACCTAAAACCATTCAAGTAACTCTTCATCCAGACAGTCGCAAAAATCTCTAATTGGTTCGTTGGTGAAACGTAAAACTGGTGAAACTAATTTTGTTTCGCCTAAAATCACCAAAACTGAAACCATTTCTAAAAGCCCCAACAAATGTGAAGAGCAAGAACCTGCAGATTCGGATCCCAACAAAATGCCATCGAGTATTATTACAAATCATCTAGATAAGGGAAATTTAAAGTGCACTGCTATTTTACCCGGAATCGGTCCGTATAATGATACCAGCGACTCAGAGATGAGCAGTAATGGCGACGATGAACCACTGAGTTTTTCTCAGTATGATTTGGTGGGTCGAATCGAAGAAGAAAACTGATATAAATAAAGTAATAGAAATACATAATTTGTTTTAATAAAGCTTTTCTTCAAAAAAAAAATAAAATCGATTTTAAAAATAATTATTTAAATATAAAATAATCAATAATTCAACAAGTCCAAATATTATAGTGCTAAGTCTTCTACTTGGCTGATGTATTTCAGTAGTATATAGAATTTTTATTATTAAAAAAAAAAAAAAACTTCTAATATAAATAATACCAGGCCACGGTCAAAAAACAAAAATTTCCAATTTAATGATTAGCAATTCTAGTCTTGTTGGATATAGTTCACACTAGATGTTCTTCACGAAATCTATGTAAGATGAACTGAACTTGGCAAAAATTGCGTATTGACAAAGGTTCTCACTAGTCAACTGATGAGTCCATGTGAGATCGCCGGGACGAAACGCCAATTTTTGTTGGACTAAAGGCCGTTAAAAGCTATTTTGAATCAAATATTTTTTTGTTTCAAACGAAAAAACAATTTTTTGAAAATATGAATATGCAATTTTATTTATACTTTTAAGGTGCATCTGTATACGAATAATATTGTTAATCGGTTTTTATAAACGCGAGAAAGTCGAATATATAAAAAGCAAGTTTGGCATTTAAGAAACAAATGGTACTCGATATTGACATTACGATAATAGAGAACAAGAAAAAAGTGGATCCCACAACTACGTCTGCCTGTCTGTCTCTCCATGCAATACATACAATCTTGTCTAGATCTTAATTATCTTGAAAATGGCTCTAACGAATTTGATAAAAAAATTATTACATTTTTTGTTATTAACGATACCTGATGCTATTTTTTTTATTTTCGCTTTCCCATAAACGACTTGACGGATTTCGATCAATTGTTAAATAATACTCCATAAGTCCCAAAACAAATTTCGGAAACTTTTTTACTTACAATTGACAACCCAATATATACTTTTTAGGAAAAAATTAAATAATTTTTTGTTTATAAAAAATTAAGTAAAAACGTTTTTAGAAATATATTTAGCTGTTCCTACTAGAAATATTGTGTATACGATGTGATCGAACATCCGAGCACCTACGTGTTTAGTTTCTTAATTGTTTATAAATTTTGTGTGATAGGCACTGTTGTTTTTAGTTTTAATAAAATGTTTTTTTTTTTTATTTAAGAAAATATTTAAATATAATAAATACAAATTTTCGAAAAACCCGATTAAGTTATTTTAGAAATATTGATTTTTCAAAAAAAAATATATTTTAATTTAAAAAAAATTATATGGCAAAAAAATAATTAAGAAACGTGTGGGCATTTTACCAAAAGAAACAATATGTACCAAGTGCGAAGAAATCCATCGACATGTTAAGGTCGACAAACAAAATTGTGCGAGATAAATTTTCCTTACGAATTCAAGACTTGCCATATAACTAGTAGCTTGTATGTTTTTATGAATAATAATAATAAGACACACCACTTTAATTGATGAATGAAGAAAGTTATGTTTTTGTTTAAAAAAAACGAAAATGGGTAGAGGGCATTCCTAAAACGTGTTCAATACAATTAAGCCGGGACTCCTGTGTTGGTTGTTTTTTTTTTTGCGTTTAAAGGTTTATGCGCAAAAGATCAAAAATGACGAAGGTAACGGCTATTGATGACTGACATATTTTTGAAAATTTTCCTATACAAACCACTCAACCAATTTTATGTACCTACTTCTACTTTACAAAAAATATTTTTCATTGCACAATTAATAAAAAAAAAACAGGTGACATTTGTGAAGTTTCTCATAGTCTTCTATTAACAATTTCAATAAAACTTAATTAAAATGTCCGGAGTTTCAGTTAATTGGGTTCAACTGAAATATTTGTAAAAATATTATAATCGACATCAATTTTACTGAAACAATTCGAGCCCCACCCACCCAACTTACTTTATTCATAAGCAGCTATGAAGTCCATGTAGCTCAGACTTAACAATACATTTAAAGTGCCCTAATCTTTTATAAATAGTAAGATGGTTTTACTCGTCCGCTGCATAATCTGGAAGGTGAGTTTGTTTAACACCAGGTTGTTTTCCACTATTAAGAGATCAAAGTATACATACATACATAGTCTCTCCTTTTGACCTCGTTCAACCTTTGTATTTTCTTCCTAAAAAAATAAATTTGATCTACCCTAGACACACAAATACATACACACACGCACAGGAGGCAAAATCTAAAGAAAACATCTGAAGCAGCTTAAAGCAATCAAAAGGCATAGAATTTCATCCTAAGCACCTATCCACTCTTATGTCTCTCCCCTTCTTGACCTATAATATCTACTTGATTGACAACAGCAGAGTTCACCTTAACCGAAAACTTCTTCAAGGACACCACAACAACATCTTAACCAAAATAAACACACTTTTAGATACCTTCTACAACCTCTTGCATGTTAAAACCATAGATAGACCGTCCAGACGAGTCTCCAGAAATATCCAAGAAAAGAGGCAATTCAAGGGACATCGAGTCTGTTAAAGAGTGTATCTGTGCGTGCGCGTGTATCATGATATGGTCAGTAACAGTATTATGCCTATATATGTACATATACTTAATGATGATAGGCTAGGAAGGGAAAATTTCACCTTTGTCACCACTATTTCTAATCAACACTCAATTTCATGGATTAAATATCCATAGATTATCATTTTGCCCTGAATAGCTGGCTAGTTTCATGGAAATGGACACAACATGACACGACCAAACAAACTACCACCATATACATAGAAAGTATAATTTATTTTCTATTTTATGTGGAAATATCCTTAAAAGGAAATTACTTTTTTTTTGTTGGGAAACGATGAGGTCGGTTGTGTTTGGTCGTTTTCCTTAAATTTTCAAGGATACGAGCATGTTTAAACGTTAGGTACTTTCACTATATTCTAGCTTTGAAGTGAGTCCTTATAGAAGAGAGACTTTGTGGTCAAAGTACCAAATATACCATTCTACAACAGGATAATGCTGAAATTTATTTTCAAAAATGTCCTGTGTGCGTTGTTGTCGCCCTTTCTAGTGTATGCGGTATCTGTAATTGAAATAAGAGTAATTTAGGGAATTGAAAAGGATGTGCTTAAATCGTGTATTATCTGAATGGGTGTATGTGTGTGGGAGTAAATTTGTGATATATACGCACAAAATGTTTAAGCAAAGAAAAGTCATCATCCCCCGCTTTATGTGGAGATTTTCTCTTTTTATTCCTATTGCAATGCAAATTCGTTCACTTAAGGAAATCCTTTAAAACGATTAAACCGTTCATCATAGAGGATACTTTACACATAGCAACATGAAAAGGCTTCCGAAGGCACATCAATAATTTTCAACTTTCAGCAAAAAAAACGAACACTTTTGACCGACAAAGCACCAGCCTGGATGTTAATCCCTTTGAGTTTGATCCTGCTTAAGGATGGCGATGGATGCAGGATTTTTTTTTACAAAAAAAAAAGGAGGAAAGAACTCCTGCCAAGAATAAATTGAATTTTAATCCAAAAGGCAGGACACGCCTTGGATGGATGGACGAAGACAAAAAGCATTGTAGATGTGCATGTGGAAGTAATTTAATGACATTTTATTCGTATTAATTAATTAAATATAATATGTCAATCTTTGCTATGCGCAATATCCTTAAAGAACAAGCAATAAAAATGGAATCAAAGTACAAAAAAAAAAACAACACAAAGGCTCTGGCTGTATCCTACTTCTCTGCGAATTTCACTTGAATTGTAGAATTGTAGTGCTTCAAGGCACAAACACTGTTTCTTAAGAGATGTTTTTGTTTGACGTTTGAAGAGACCTCTTTTTGTCTATCATTTTGATCCTTGATAATAACGAGTGTTTTTTGAACATTCATTTTTTTTTCTCATCGTCCGGCGTGTTGCTATGGTTTTAATGCATTTTGCTGCTATTTTGCGCCTCTTTGAAAAAAAAAACAGAATAAATCTTTGATGGAAACTGCATTGCATTGCTAAGGATTCATTTGAGACAATGCGAAATAAGTGTTTTTTTCTGCTTCTTGTGTGTTGTATGGTAATTAGCAGAATAACCTTGTGCCATCGCTAGGAGGCTTTTAAATGAACCATTTAGACTTGTGATGATTGAAAGAGAATTCAGTTTGGATTTTGTTAGATTGAGATCTCCGAAGGTCCTTGGAAACATTTAAGGATTTTATTTGTTGCTTGTGCTAATTGCATGAAAAGAGTGTTTATTAAGTTGGAAGAAACTTAATTAGTGCCGATTAATTAACACCAATTCATAGCGAGGCTTCATATGCATTGAATTTGGCAGAGAACGTATATCTTAGGTATTTATTGAAAGTAAAACCAGACCTCAAAAAAACAATATCAGTTAATTTGAATTTTTTTTTTTTGTGAAGAATGTAATAATGAGAAAAAAATGTTTAGAGGTCAACAAGGTTGCCAAACATGTTCGAGTACCTTGAGTATGAGTGAAGATGTTAGAGAAGGTTTCAGAAGAGAAACCATTTCTAGGCAATTAAGACCTAATTCAACCATCAAATATAAAAGACGAAGACTTGATAGAAAATAAATGGATATTAAACACATCCTGAGAAAAGACAAAAATCAAGCTCAGGATTTTGTACCGTGAAATACTAGAACACACATAACGTGATTAATTCAATATCGTACAAGTGCAGCATTTACGGGGGAAGATATTGACTTCATCAAATTCTCACAATGTGCCTTTTTGATGCCTTTAAGGCGAAACTTGTTGGTTTTAAATTAAACGAGGATAGTACCAAACACCTGCTATCAACAAACAAATAAGCATCATACAATTGATAGCAGCAAGTTCGATTTAGTTCAGGACTTCACCTACCTTTTAGTTAATGAATCCAGAATGATACCTTAGAATACCTCAGACAAAAAATTAACCTAGCAAGCCGATTTGGTGCAGCAATCATTTCAAAACTCCTCTCGTGAAAAACTAATTGCACGCTCTATGAAATACTCTTACATATTGTATTGGCGTACGGAGTCGAATACTGAACAAAAGCAAAAACGAAGAGCGAATAATAATACTCTTCGAAAGATAAATTTTCCGAAGGATATTTGCTCTTAACTGCCAGGATGGCAAACAGAGGAGAAAATACAACGGAAAGCACTCTCAGATGTACGAAGACGTCGATGTACGAGTAGTCAAAAAGCGAAAACACGTCGACGGAGCGTGAATTGTCTCGGAGTAACTGAACGTCTATAGATCTTTCCGAATGTGCGAAAACATTTTACACTAAACTGAAGCATGCAAATTTCCTAAATCAAATCCAAAACAAAAACAAAATTCAGCAATAATCATAAGGGACAGCCAAGCAGCTATCAAAGCCGTAAATTCGACAAAAATATCTTCAAATCTGGTCCAACAATGTCCACCCACATCAGCATGATAACCTTGTTACACTTTTAATTCGTGACGAAACTAAAACACGATTTGCCGGCACAATTTAATTAAGTTAAATGTTAAGAAAGTTGGAAATGTCAAACTACGATGCGAGAGATGGGCGAATTAAAAGATGCAACATGCTGTAATAAGACAGTGCTACTGCCACAGCTATGCTCAGTAAATGGTGGGTTCAACTAATTATCTTATAAGGTTGATGAAACAAAAAACAATGAATGGTTAAATTAATTCAGAATTGAATTAATTTATTAATTTGACAAAAATTTTTCTTTGATACAAAGGAAATTAAAAACCTTTTGAAGCAAAGACCCACGGATAAAGAAAATGTATTTAAGACAATGATGGTCGAAATTAAAACCGAAATTTAAAGTTAAATATAAATCGGTCCCGTAAGAACAAAGATAATTTAGAACGGAATGGGTCACGGGTTCCGTTTTACGGAATACAAAATTTTTAAGTCACCAATTATACATAGTTTTTCTTTATAAACAAAAAACTGACAATCTTTCGCCAAACTTTTCTTGGCAAGTTTTCCCTCCTTTGCTTTTCCCGAAAATACATCCTTTTTACTACTAAAAATTTTTGCTCCTCGAATTTCTTTTTACATTTGGAAAAACATTTCCTTTGGTTACAAAAATTCTCGAATTTGTTTGATTTCTTTTCAAATCCAACTAGAAGTGTCTGTCCAAGTTTTTTGAATATGGAATTCGAGGGCAGTGAACGAGCAGGCGAACTGGCCTGACAAGGACCAGTCCTTCATATGTCACTTACGGAGATCGTCTCTTTCCAACTTGCTGCTATAAAGGCCAAAATTCCCTCAATTTCCAACAGTAAATGAAGCAATCTAACCGACTGCACCATATCGAGAACGGTATGGCCTACCTACGATCAATCCCGCAGAAACGATCTTATAGGTAGACCGATGCAGGACAAAGCAAGGGTAGTCCCACGAAGTAAAGCTGGGTATTGCCCATAACACTTACTGACGGAGCTGTAAAAAATCAATTGGAAAACGCTTATTTCCTCTGCAAGTGTCCTGCCTTGGCCAAACTGAGAATGCAATCCTTTGAAAACTCTCTAACGATGATCCGCTTGAGTGGTGTCCATTTCTTCTATCCCTGCTTAAAATCATATATTTTATTCAGGTCCGTACTTGATTTTGATAACAAAACGGCACATTCTCCCCCTAATGCGAGAAGACAAGGAAGACCGAACATACGAACATCCAGGAGGATGAAGTAATGAAGAGTTTCAAGCCAGAATCTTACAGAGGTCAGAAGTACGTTAAGTAACCAAATTCTAATTTTTACCAAGTTTTCATTTACCTTTGGTTTCGTATTTATCCTTACTGATTTGTCCATCTGACAAATAGTAAAGCTATTAATCTAGAGCCATTAGCTTCTAACTACTATGTGGTTATATGGTGTTAAGTCCGAAAGAAACTTACAAGAAAATATCTATTATTATTTAGTTATCTTTAAAAAGACGTTATGACACCGAAAACCAAGGTAGTTGTGGTTCAAAAATTGCGTTCTTCATTTGTCAAAACTACCCCAGACCTTTATAATTTTGAGTATCTAGTGAAATATACTGTTGTGACTCAGAAAAGGATGGACATAGTACAATGCCTATAACTTTTACCAATGGAAATAAGCCACGTCAATGGCCTAGTCATTCATCATGGCACAAGACACAGTAAAAATATATGCACAAGGCAACTTGCTACGAGTGAGCTTCATTTCTATTTAAGTTTTGTCGGAGATAAAGTATCTGAATTGGTAAGTTGCACGCAATTCTGTCTGCATAACTACGTGCCCGCCATATTAATGTATGGGCATGTATAATGAAAGTCTAGGAATATTTTAAGCCTTACAAACTTTTTCTGTATGCGTATTTTTTTAATTCCTCTAGAGACGATCTGCCGCAGAACCAGCTCAGCATAAATAATTGTTCGAGGTTAACAATAATAATTCAATTATTTGGGTCCTCCGATTGCAAAGTGCAGAAATCTTTTTTATGATTTTGTTATTTTTGAATTTTATCCTTAGATTTTTATTTTAAAAAAAATCTCGTTGTTCAGATTTGAGTTCTTTCCTTTGTGAAGAATTTAATCAACTTTAAGGGAAATTGGGCGGATATCGACTTGAAAGAGGGGCAAAAAAGTTCTTCTTTGTAATTCTTAAGTTTCAATTTACTTCTTTTTTTTCAATTCCTTTTGTGTTTCCGAAATACAATTATGATGACGATGATGATGATGATGATAGTGAAATGGGATGAAGAACATCCATCCAATGTCCTTACGATTTCTTTTCTTGCTGCTACCAATTTATTTTGAACAAAAGAAGAAGGAGCGAAAAAGTTTAAATTAATTTAAGGCGTTTTTTGCACGTTTTTTTTTTTTTTTTGTTCTGGGCATACTAGCCCGGATGGTTTAGAAGTGTCAACCTTACAATAATTTAGGTTCTATAGGTGAAGATGTACTTATTTGTAATGGGGGATAAAACCACAGGAGGAAGTTTTTGGAAATTACCCTTGAGGTTATTTTTTTTTTGGTTTGCTTTTGAAGTAGAATTGGTTTAGTGTAGAATTTTTTTTTGGATCTTCCGAAATTATTTATAGATAAGGCAACCCCTGGATTAAGTGGTGCTAAAGCATTGTTTTGTGAAGGCTTATAAGTGGCTTAGGGAATTTTAATTTGTTTAACATGAAAATAAAAATGAGTATTAGGGTTTGTTTTTCTTATTTTAATTGAATTTTCCTTTGGTAAAAACAATTGAAAACTCATGTTTTAAAAGAATGCGGTAGGTAACTTCTTAAATATTCAGTGTTTGCCAAGAAATCAATATTCTTTACAATAAATCTCGGAAGATTTGCAGCTAGGATAATCTAATAACATCTAATAACATTTTAGATTCTATTAGGTTTCGGTAAGAAAGCCAAGATGATCTGCCGAATCCTTATCGAAATTAAAATGTTAGTTGGACATAGAACCAAAATTATAGTTTCCATGGAATTTAGGTTAAAATACTAAAGTTTTTTTCTAAAATGTTAAATTAATATTGTAAGTAAAATATTATTTTCTTATTCTTTGTAGAAGTTAGATAGTTAACCTTCAGAATAAAATTGCGTCCTTTTCTATTTTCACAGACCCAAAAACTATATGAATTTTTTGCTAAAGTTTTCGGTAAAGTTTATTCTGGTAACAAAACTTAGAAAGCATTTTTTTATTACATGTAACATGTCAATGTATTTTAATGGATAATATTGACAGAATTGTGTCATTCGTGAAATCTACAAATATTGACCGTTTTTGGTTGCATCGGGGGTGCTTCGAAGTTAATACAATTTATTTTTCTTGGGCTGACATTTAGTTTATCTTTGTTTTTTTTTTTAAATCAATTAAGAAAAAAATTTAAGAAATTTTCTGAACGCAATTTTGTTCGCTCGAATGGGTGCGAAAAGCCAATTAATGGAGTTTAAACTAAGAAAGGAATACGTAATAATTATCTGCAATTATTTGTTCCGAGATAATTTCTTTCCTCTGATCCTGAAGGCTTTCCTTTTATTAAGTTTAAGAAATTGTATGGTCTAAAAAGAAATATATCTTAATATGTTGGCATTTTGAATTAAATAAATAAATAGAAAAAAACTGATGTTCCACAAGGAAGCCACTATGGGTCACTTATTTTCATCTTCACCACAATAATGACGTTGAGCATTGATTTGATTGATTATCACTTTCATTAGCGTTGAATTTATTTTAATTAATTGAGATTTGGTATATTCTTGGTCGACTGTGTATGATTTGAGATTGCAATTGTATCTGGTCTCGCGCGGCTAAAAATTCCATGGGCATTGTACCGCAACGTACAAAAATAATATGACAATTTAAATTTTAAGAAAATTATTTAAAATAAAATGTCTTCAAAATTATTGAATTTTTAAAAAAATGTTTTTTTTTCAAAAACCCAACAAAAATATATTTGTAAAATTTTTGTATTACTTAATATAATTTTGGATTTTTGGGGCTCAAAAAAAGATTTAAAAATCTAATCCAGGCAATTACCTAAAGGGCTTAAGTACCATGTTTAAAAAAATCGCTGCTGCCGTTTACATTTTTTGCAAAGAAAAATTTTAATTTTAAATTAATTTTGTAGTAATTTCGAATCACTAACTTTGGAAACACTGCGCACTGCAGTCAGGCAGCCTCGACTATAATTTTTGTTTGTTTATAGTTATGCAAGTTCATTCATAGAACATTTTGCTCTCCATTAATCGTGTAAGAAAAAAAAGTTGTACAGTAGAAAGTACAGATGAACAAATTAATAAATTTATTATTGGGAGACGAAGTTATATTTTATAAGAAACTCACGAATCACAATTCGTTAAGTTCAAGAATTGAAAGGCGAAATCAGATACATAAGGTCTAATCTTAAACGTTTTCATACTCAATGTTTTTCGAATTTCACTATAAATTTACAAATAAAAAGTTTAAATTTACACATACATTTTATGCTTTTATACAAAAAACTTAAGCTCAAATTCTGTTGAATCTTAAACATCAATACTACATATGTATATGTATACCTACATCAAGTTTAAACATCTTAGGTGTAGATGTAGAAATACATACATACATAATAATACATTTTAAGTTTAAATCTTTATTTGAAACTAGCGGATCAGGCGAGCTTCGCCTCGCCCCAATTTAACACCTTCAAATGAACTGCAGAGCTATAAAAAAACACAGATAGTTCAAGTTTCAATATTAATTATTTGAATGGAATAAAAATCAATAGAGACTGATATGATAAACAATGATTTTCGATTTGCTTTCCGGCGCAAAAACAAAACAGACGACATCCTTTTTCTTCGCTGCAAGTATTGCCCTTTCACAAATCCAATCGAAATTTTTATAATTTTTTACAATGCCGGGGAACGCTTTACTTTGGTGATGAGTTTCTCCTTCGACGTTGTTAACTCGCAAAACTTTATCGGAAATGCTATCAAACCAGTCGAGACACCAACAGAAATTTGGCGATTGCCAAGCGCCAGCAGTTGTCTTCAGAATTCAGCAGCCGTTGGTCGTTCTGTAAAACCTCTTGCATATTTGTGGTCAATTGCAGCTTCTTTACATGCCGGCTCAAAAACGATGATATCAAGCATGTGTTAAATTCATCCGCAGCAGTAGGTTTTGGGTTGATGGGAAGCGTTTGACCAAAATCTCCGCTGACCGCCAAATCATCTCGAATCACCTTGTAAATACTTCATTGTAAGGCCAACTGCCTCCAATGCTCGTTTATGCGGCATTGTGCATTCATCCGAAATTATGATTTTGCATTCTCGCTTCAATTTTGCTTTCGCCGAATTCTTGGTCATTGTGCACGTTATTGGCTTGTGAACCGTTAGAAAATTCATCGCCAGCTTCAAGGCGGAATGTGCAGTTCGATCGCCTTCAAACAGTGTGGCAGCAATGCCATAGATGCCATAGGATTGTTGCTAGAATTAACTAAATGACGTATGTCTTGCATGTCCCAACGGGAGCATCGAGAAATTAAATGCGATTGCGGACTCGTATTCTAAAGCAGCGCGATTGAGGTCTACATTTACCACTTTTCTTCTTCTAATAACAAAAACAAATTTGTGGTGGTGATTGTGCAGTTTGAAGGTTGTGATATATGGACAGATTTATTTTTTTTACACGTACCTCTTGCGTTTGATTATTATGGACATTTTGATTAATTATTATTGCAAGAAGAAGTAGGAACGTCACCAAGGTTAGATCGGAACCAGTGTAATAAAACGCAAAACTTGAATCAATTTCAGAAAGAAAAATAGCACATTTCCTGAATAGAAAATTATAATGTGAAAAGTACACCTGTCAAATCGCGCACAGCCTAAGTCAATGTGGCATTGATCGCTGCACAGTGTCATCTAATATATATCTCGTAAACTTCGTCACCCAAAACGTCTTCTATCACAATAACTTTCCCAATTAACCGAAATTTTGCAAGCTTCACAGCGAATTAACAAAGAGAAACCAAAATGAAAGTGTGCGTATACAAAACAAAACACATTATTTATACTAATAAAGCAATACAAACAAGTAAGCACATTTTTGGTCATAACTTCGGTTCTAGACATCGGACGGCATTCTTATATACACTCTCCAAGCATGCCCTAAGACCTTCTGAAAATTTCATTCAAATCTATTAAGCCGAAAAAGAGAAGATAGCGCACAAACATTATTTGGATTGTTCTTTATATAAACGGTGATTTTTTAAGAGCTTGCTTTTTGAAAATTCAAAAAAACATAGAAACTTGTAAAAAGTGAATGGAATTTTTATTTGGATCGATAAATCAATTTCTGCCATTTACTTTTTAAAAATAATTTCACTTAAATGTTGCCCGCGGCTACGCTTCAGGTGGTCCATTCTGAAGGTCCAATTTTGGCAAACTTTTTCACACATTTCGGCCGGAATCTCACCAATGACGCGTTCAATGTTGGCTTCCAAGGCAGCAATCGTATTTGGCTTGTCCCCATAGACAATAGACTTAACATAGCCCCACAAAAAATAGTCTAACGGGGTCAAATCACATGATCTTGGTGGCCAATTGACTGCGCCAAAACGTGAGATCAACTGATCACCAATTTTAATGTCCAATAAAGTGAAACTGGTGCGAAATTTGGTCACAATGAGCTGAATAGCCTGCTCGGTGGGTCGATTATGATGACCATAAAACGAACGTAGCTTGCGAAACACATTTTTCACAGAGCACGAAATTTGATAATAAATTTCAATAATTTGCAAACGTTGTTCAGGCGTAAGTCTATTCATGATGAAATGGCAAACAATACTGAATCGAAATGTCAAATGTTCGTAGAATTTGTCATGTGTGATCTGTCAAAAATATAAACGTCAAAAACCAAGTAGCAAAAAAATCACCCGCTATAAGAAGATTACACATAAAAGATTTACTATTTACATATTCAATATTTTGAATTATTACGTGCATAAAAATACTGCACTTATGATAGGCAACAAGTTTCCTCGCTTTATGATAGTGAATTTACACGATTTATTTTTCGAGTGTACAAATGCAAACCACAAATTATGCTCACATTTTTTGCCAAACCTTGCTTTTATGCTCAGTTTTCATATGTGATGTTTTCCTAAGTTGACACTGAAATTTGTATAGTGATGTTTTAGATAATAAATAATTATTGACCGACTTGTGCAAAAAAAAAAATGCAATTAAGTGGGGTATACTGTATTCATGTGGGATAGAAACTATACACATATTAAGTCATTAAATAAGGCTCTTTAGGAAACCTTCAATTTCTCATCAGCATAGAGCAGTTTATCTCAAATTTAAAAATAATTAGAGGTACCTATCTGAGACTACAACAGCTCATTGCTATTCCAAGGATTCTTCTTTCGTGTCCTTTCTAAGCCAATTACATTCTTATAAATTCAATGACGCCGTAATGTTATGTATAGTAGTAAGTCCGAGTAAATAAAATGCGAAAGGTCCAAAAACCGACCCATTTATCAATTACATACTTACATTCGTATGTAGATGCATATGTAAATTTTTTTACGGGAAAATACAGTCTGAAAGCAATGTTATTTACTCTATGAGTTTCTACATATTCTTTGTTGGAAATCAAAATAACAAAAAAAAAAGAAAACACAAAACGGATGTAAGTCAACAACAAAAAATAATCTTATATGAGACCTACGAAAAATATATTCTCCATAATTTTCAACTTCCTTATATTTTGATTATAAAATCGATAACACCCATGTAATAAACTGTCTGACAAAAGAAAAATGTCCACAAAGATATTTCTTTTCTTCCACAAGTAAAAAAAAAATTATTCTTTTATATTTATAATAACAATTCCCTTTGGTCGAAAGCCCCTTTTGAATGTTTCCCATCATCGTCTTCGTCGTTCCGAACAATCCATACGAGTATACCTAAAAATATGCCTATACAACAATTTTAATCTTCAAAAATTTCCCTACGACCTTTTTGCCAGCAATTAATTCATACAAACATATGCCAACCAAAAACTTAACTCAACACATACATACACACATATAATAAAAACGAAAAAAAAGCCCAAAATTCCACCCAGACCCAGGCCCAAAGCATCTGAATAATTCATTCAGATCACAAAATCCCTGGACGAATCTCACACTTCCTTTTATGGTAGTGGTTTGCAAGAGCGAGTAAGTCTGGGTCTAACACGCACGTAAAAAAAAAACAGAAAAGACCAACTTAGAGAAGAATTATCCTCCGGAGAATTTACTAAATCCCAGAAAAAAGTTTCATTTTCATTGAACTTCTCTTTCGATTCCAATCAAATATCCTTTTGGAAGTTTTACTTCTTCTTTTTTTGGCCGAAAAATTCTACATATGACCAATAAAAAAAATGTTCTTCAACACACACCACACATGTATCCTTAAAAGCTTCCTTCCTGCTTTTCTTCGAGTCACAATCGAGCACAGCACGCATTGAGTCATTTAGCGAAAAATACAAAAAAAAAAAAAAACCATCATTCAAAGAGAAATCGACTTAGCTTTGCAAATTTGTTTGCCTCAAATTTTTGTCCTCATTTTCGTCCTTTGGCTTTATGAAAAAAAAATATGAGTTTTACATACAATAACAGATTCAGTAGTTATTACCATTAGAAAAGGACGAACACACAAAACGAAAAAAAAATTAAAAATTCCAAAAAGGATATGTGAACGGGACGAAAACTTTGCTCCTTCTTCAGACTACAGCATTAACTTTAATTAGCCCCATGAAAGTGATTTATATCCCTGAGGATATTTTCCCCGGGATAAATTCAAAATCCTCAATTACCTATTGACTCGTAGCAAACGAGACAGGAACAGGAAGAACTCTCAAATCAAAGATTTAAAGAAAGTTTATTTGTGTGAGCTTGAAGAAGGTTGCTAGAAGGTATATAACATAAACATACATATATGACTGTCAAAATCAGAAACTCAGGACTCCATCTAATTAGAAATGCCCTCCCCAGCAGCAATCGTCAGTATCATGAGCCGCTTGAAGGTAAATTGTTACAATGGCGATATACATGCAATAAGCGTTCGGTTGTCGCTTCATGTCATTGACCAAAATACTTGATGAAGGCTCTTGATATAGTCTTCAGAAATCATCATATAAACCTGGCAGTACTTCAAAGAGCCAGGATCTATGCCAAACAAAGGACATCAAAATCAACATCACAAACATGATGATGCTGATGGCATTTGTACAGCAGCGGTTCCATCATCGAATGGCCGAAGGTTGAATGTGTATTTAGCTTTGTCCATCTGTCAAGATCCTATTCTAACTCGCAGTGATTGAGAGTGGGGTGGTCTTGTTGGGCATTTGCAAATACTCTGGTGCCAAGAGCCAAGAACATATTCAACTTAATCCCGCATATTCTCCGGGTTTAACTCGAGATCCTTTCCCTTTTTTGTTTTGTCCCATCACCTGTAAGTGTGTATTCAAAGGATAAAAGACATAGGTATCCCTAAAGAGGACTAACATTTTAAATGGGACAATTTGTTCTGCAACGCCTCCCATATATGTATACCGCCTAACCCTCTAACCCCATCGTACAGATTTAGATGAAAGAAATAGACATTGGCAAGCTTAGTCGCAAGGATTAGAAAGGCTTTTTGTTGTGTTTCTCAGTTGTTATGTCCTGTTTTGTAACTGTGCTTCGTCGTCTTCTTGTTTTAGTTAAGTCCTTTTTAATACTAGAAGTGGTGTTGTCTGTCATATGTTATATATGTTGTATGTACTGTACATTATGTATGTATAGAAGTTTTATATTTATCCTCTTTTTTTCCTTCATTTGAGTGGGATTTCAAGAACTATTGAAGAATTAGTCTTGAAAAGATGAAGAACAAACAAATTGGCATACGCATGTTAATCTTTGATGCTGTCAAGGATCAAGAACTTTTTTATTTGTTTTCTTTTCGCCTTAATTTTATCATCGAAAATTTTATGCTTTTTGGGTTTTGTTTGGCTGTCACTGTCACAGACTTAGAAGGTTTTGAGTAATTGTTTTTATTTTATTTTTTTATTTTTCTTAGAAGATTTCTGGACATATTTTTACGACAAGATAAGTCTTCGACTACAGTGGCTAATTAATTTTGAAATATAGACAACCACAAAAAGGAATAAAAAGTTTTACAAAATAGGTATATACCAAGCAGGAATTGGGGAGCATGAAAATTAAACATACATCAACCAGTGATTGTACTTGAAAACAAAAAAAATATCCCCAAAGTAAAAAAAAATAATCCCTTTTTTGTGTTCCTTATATAGAGATGTCATTCGCCAATAAGAAGTCACTGTAAGAAAATAAATTGAAGAAATGGTGTAGTATTTCCCATACAAATTTTGACAGCTCATTACCAAATGCGGTAATACCCTTAATATGTTTTTAAATAAAATATTTTTTTTGGGCTATTTTGGGAAATTCCAGAGAATGTCACAAGTGAAAAGAGAGCGATATTGACTGCACTCTGGGAAAATGTGAACAAAATTCCAAAAGAGAACATATCCAATATCGGGGGAATTTGTCAAAAAAAGACAGCACATTTATATGACATTTTATTGGAGTTACTTGGGGATCAGTTACGCAGATTGAATGAATATTTTTCTGGCGAACAAAGGCCTAAAATAATACCTAAACTAAATAATAAAAAAAAAAATATACAAATTTTAGGAAATATAGATTAACATTAGCATTAATTCGATTAAAATTTAAAGTTACAAAATCAGAAAATAAGTATTTCTGTTATAATCAGGCATAAGCATCTCTCAATGATGCCCATACATTTCTGTCTATCGCGTCGTTGTATCAGTTGGAGTTAAAATGAGTTAGATCATGGCTATCGCCCATCTTGTTTTTGATCGGCCAACAGGTCTCTTACCGATTGGAATCCATGTGGTTATTTAAGTGTGTCCATCGTTGATCTTGGATCCTTGAAATATGACTTGTCAAACTCCATTTTAATTTCTTAACACGTTTTACTGCATCTATAATATTTATTTGCTCATTTGGTATATTTTGTATCAACCACAGCACGTAACTTGATACAATCGAGTTTTGTCCATACAATCGAAAATTGTTTTGATTCAAGAGTGTCCTCGATTGTATCGTTAGAGAAAACTCGACTGAACCAAAATAGGTGCTTCCAATTCTCGATTGTAACGATAAAACTCGATTGTATCAAGTTACTTGTTGGGGCCCCAGCCTTCGTCGTTCGTTCCCATAGTTTGTAATTCATATATCTATATGGTAATATGGTCGAGTCAAATATATATTTTCTGGTGTTTTAGCTCAAATTAAAATAATAAATTATAAATAAAATTTTAATTTTGGAGAGGTTTTTTAATCCATTTAAATCGACACCATCCTTCAATAGATTTTGACAGTTCATGGCTTGATAGGTAGACAATAGACTATATTTTTACGTTTCGATAATATGTTTTTACAACTGTCACCTTTTTCTGGAGGGGGAAACAAATTCTGAAAAACTAACGATTTCTATTGCAACGAAATGTATACATAAATATTTCTCTTGATTATCGAAGTGCGCTCATCTGAGTATATGCACATAATGTGAATATATAGCAAAACAAACTTTTTAAATATTATAAAAATTGACCATGGCTACTAAAAATTATTAAATACATAAATATTTCTTTAAGTGAAAACCGAAACCAAACCACCGAGGCTCTCGGCGAATTTCAATACCAAAAATACGGGCTCGTCTCGGGTGGTTTTCTAGTAGTCTCATCTCGTCTTCGAGAACCAGACCGATACTAGGCTCGGTCTCGTTGTCAGCCCTATGCAAGCTTGATGAATGTTTTGATTTTCCAAAGGGGTGGCATTGGCTAACTTAGAAGTGCGGGTTCGATCCCCAGGCAAGGTGCATTCTTTTCTATACTTCCAATTTTAATTGGATGCCGCCCATGGGTTAAAATGAGACAGTCAATACCTGGTTCTCAAATCCACTGTGCCAAACTATTGCCGCGCAATTCAGGTTGCATTTAAAAGACCTTAGGTCTTACAGGCATATAGTTAAAAAAAAGTTTTCCAAATACTGCCATATGCTAAATTGTGTTGAAAGCCTTACTGAATTCAATAAAATTGAGGTATATTGGCTTTTCGTATTCGCTGAATTTTTGAATCAATTGATTAATTGTTTGTCCGTTGTTGAATGCCCTTCTCTGAATCCAGGCTGTTCTAATGGTTTATATGCTTGTTTTGTTTTTGTGTAAATTACTTTTCAAGAAAGCTAATATATGGTGGAGATAAGGCTAATGTGTCTGTAGTTTACATTCACATTTTCTTTAGAGACTTTTTAGTTAATTAAAGTTATAGTTAATTGTTTCAATTGTGTTGGAATAGCTTGCGTGCTGTAAGGATTACAGTTAAGACTTTTTCCGCATTTAAGCATTTTTGCTTCGATACCATCGTTTCCAGTACATTTATCCCGTTTTAAGCTTTCTATTGATCGTTTTATTTCATGTGGATCTAGTTTTGGAATGTCGGGTGCCATATTGATAAGACCATGTTCATATTGTACCCAATCGTCGTCACTGAAGGTATTTGATGATATATAAATAATGTTTCAAAAAATCTGGCCGCTGCTGCTTCGTTAATATTTTTTTCTTTGGCACTTTTGTTTATCACTTTGTGACAAAGGTATTGACACCAAAATCAAACCAAATGATTGAAATTCACGCTGCTATTAACATTAAAAAAAAAACAACAGCCGGAATTGATAACTCAATTGATTACTTCGGAACAATATCTCGAGATAGACCAGGAATCCTGGCGCTGACCGTACCAAGAGCTGTTGGTTAACTATATACGAGTAAGACTGCGATAATTGATCTGGATTGTTTGAACACTATACGGAGTTTCAAGATAAAATTGCGAGGCATTCCTTCAAATAAAATACTCAAGGTGTATGGCCGGTGAGAAGACCAAAAACAAAAGAACTTAATAACCCGTCCATGAATTTAGGGTTATATTTTTTATTAAGTTGACGGACCTATTTTGATTTGAGTCTTCTTTACGCGAACAAATGAAATATTTAAGTACCCTTTTATGTCTATCGGTGCCACTGTGTCTTCCACAGATAATGTTAGGTATACATATGTAAAAACGTTCAGCAATATGGGCAATAGCCGATCCGTCAAATGGTTGATTTTATAATGTGTAATTTACAGATTATGTAGGTATACCTTGTTTTATAAATCTCGAAAAACCAAAACTTTGGTAACATATGGTTAATAAAAAAACTCCTATTATTATCACATTTGACACCGAAATTAAAATTATTAAAACAATTTTAGTTTGTTTAATTTTTAAGTGATTACTTAAAGCATTTTCTTTATTTTCATTGATAAAAAAATTAAAGTATTCATAGATCAACAAAAAAAAAACAGAGATTTAAGAACAATTTACTATACGATTAAACATTATATGCATATGTATAGTCGTATAGTAAATTATTGTTAATTTTTAATCACAATTTTTTTTGTTTGGTTTGCTCACTTAATATTGAATTTTTTTTTTTAATAAATTAATATTCCATTAGTGAGTAATTGCAATTCTTTTATGCTGTCCACACATATACAAAAGATAGTACATATGAATGTGTGTAAAGTAATTATTTTAAAAGGACCAGATAAAAGGCAAACAAAAATAATTAAAAAAACGAAAACAAAAAAAAATGTTTATTAAACAACGAAATTGAGGACATCATTGACCACTAATAAAATGTGACTTTAACGTACAAGTGGGTAGGCGATTACATTAATAGCGCCGCTCGCGCCCGCCGCCTACCGCACTCCATCAACAAATGTCACTACTCTTTGTGGTGGGACTCATTATTAAAAAATCCATTTCATCATAACTACTCATTTGTAGTTAAGGTGGATAAAAATTAAAATTAATATACAATAACTTGCGATATAAATTGTTTGCGTATGTGTGAATTTGTTTCGTAAATAATTATTAAAAAATAATGATATCGAATGATTGTTAAAAAAATACAAGATCTGGTATTGAGCTGATAGAGAACTGAATCGTGAATTTTGATAATATTTAATTTGTAATTGAATACCAAAAAAAAAAACAACAATCAAGGAATTGAATTACTGATAGGATCATTGTTGATTGGAATGAGGACTAGCGGCGCGACGGCATCCAATTAAATTAAACGTATGCTGATATATTTTGCATTGTGTCATTATTGCTTGAAATTTAAACACATACTATATATATGTTAAAATTGTCCACTTTAATTTAAGTTATTAATTTACTTTTTTGTTAAAAATGGAAACGAAAAAAACATAGGTTTCAATTTTTGAATTTGTAATTATTATTTTTGTTTGTATACTTTTCTGTAATATACGTTTTTTTTTTCAATCGGCAAAAAGTAGTCGACGTACACGACAAAATCCACACTAAAACGATAAATCGACAAAACTAAAAACGAAGTAGAAACGGCTTTCGAAATTTCGACAAGCAGATCTTAAATGGACTCATCAGTTGACTAGTGAGGACCTTTGTCAATACGCAATTTTTGCCAAGTTCAGTTCATCTAACATAGATTTCGTGAAGAACATCTAGTGTGAACTATATCCAACAAGACTAGAATTCCTAATCATTAAATTGGAAATTTTTGTTTTTGCCCATGGCCTGGCATTATTTATATAAGAAGTTTTTTTTAATAATACAAATTCTATATACTACTGAAATACATCAGCCAAGTAGAAGACTTAGCACTATAATATTTGGACTTGTTGAATTATTGATTCAAAATAGCTTTTAACGGCCTTTAGTCCAACAAAAATTGGCGTTTCGTCCCGGTGATCTCACATGGACTCATCAGTTGACTAGTGAGCCAATTTTTGTTGGACTAAAGGCCGTTAAAAGCTATTTTGAATCAATAATTCAACAAGTCCAAATATTATAGTGCTAAGTCTTCTACTTGGCTGATGTATTTCAGTAGTATATAGAATTTGTATTATTAAAAAAAACTTCTTATATAAATAATGCCAGGCCATGGGCAAAAACAAAAATTTCCAATTTAATGATTAGGAATTCTAGTCTTGTTGGATATAGTTCACACTAGATGTTCTTCACGAAATCTATGTTAGATGAACTGAACTTGGCAAAAATTGCGTATTGACAAAGGTCCTCACTAGTCAACTGATGAGTCCATGTGAGATCACCGGGACGAAACGCCAATTTTTGTTGGACTAAAGGCCGTTAAAAGCTATTTTGAATCAATAATTCAACAAGTCCAAATATTATAGTGCTAAGTCTTCTACTTGGCTGATGTATTTCAGTAGTATATAGAATTTGTATTATTAAAAAAAAACTTCTTATAGATCTTAAAGTTGTTCACAGACATTGCTAGAAGGAACAAGGGACCAAATAAGATGCTAACCCGTTGAACTTTAGCTAAAATAACTCCTACATCAAAAAATGTCGTTAAATTGCTAACTCAAGGGACAGCTTCAATTGTGTACCTTTGAAAGTATACCTATTTTTTTCTTAACATACTTCTTTTAATTCTCTTTGTTTGCTTATTATGCATTAAAAAAAATGATTGAACTATTCCAACAGCTGGAGTTCTAATTGAAAGAGATAAAGTATAAAAATATGGCTTATTGCTAGTTAAAGTTGATTGAACCTTAAACTTTTGCTGCAAAAGCCTGAAATCTATTGGACTTGTATAATTTTCCAATGGCAGAGATATGTTAGGTTGAAGTGGCTGCCAGCGTCTAAGAGACTGTAGATGCCTATTTTGTTTAGATCGCTGAGATCATCAAAGAAAAAGTCTCCAAAGCCCTGCTCTATCTCAGAGCTTACGTCTCTGAGATAGAGCAGGGCATGTATACACAGAAAATGAAGAATATATTACAACTCTTCTTCGTCCATACAAACCCCAAGCCACGTTTCATTGCATTTGAGGCAGTGTTCGGTTATGACACCAATTACGGAGCTGATGTGCAATCTGCTTAAGGATATCAAGCACTTTCAGCTTTTCAGATCAAGTTTTGACCAGAACTGTGGTTTTATTTTTCCATCTTATGTTTGTCCTTTCTTAAGCATCTGGTTTCACAGTTATCAGCGATGGCTGATCTATCTATCTAACTAAAATCGCACGTACTTGATCTTATTTTCGATCACATCGTAAGCACACGTCACGTTAGTAGAAAATGCTAAATTTATTTTGAAAATCGTTTTTTACTTACTAAATTTTTTATAAACAAAAATTCTTGAATTTTTTTAAATATTGAGGGAATTTTAAATACTTAACAATTTAAATTTAAAAACATAATTTCAAAAAAATCGTCCACCCGTTTTCGAAATATTGAAACTTCAAAAAAAAAATATTTTTCTTAAACTTTGGTATATGCAGTATTATTCAGAATTTAAAGGACTTCCTTAAACATCCATCAATTCGTGTAGGAGAAAACCCGAAATTCAAAATGGTTGTATGGCAGGTACTGTTAATTAAAAAATATGTAAAAAAAAAACAAACTTTAGAATATCTACCTTTAGTAGAGCACATATTTTTTTTGCCAAAATTGTTATAGATCCGTTTTCTGTTAGTCGTTAAATAGTCCAGGAAAATTATATAAAAAAAATATTAAACTTCGAAAGCTTCCTTTATATGGTCTAAGTATTTCCTAAGAAGTACCCTTAAATTTAGAGCGGTGCAAAAATTTTAAGGGGTGGGGAAGGGGTGTGAATTCAGTTTTTTTCCAAATTATTCGAAAGCTATAGGTTGTTTTGAAAAAAAGTTGTAGGTACGCATAGTAGCTCATGTTATTCTACAAAAAAAAGATTAAGTGTGTTAATTATCGTACAATTTATAGATTTGGAGAAAAATGGTCGAAAAAATTGAAAAAAATGTATTATTTCAAAAAAATGTTGTAAGTTTATGTTTTTGAGTGGAGAAATTGTTTGTTTTTAGTTATGTTTGGACAAACATGTTCTATTAAAAAAAAACGAATTTTACGTTCAATAACCCCCAAAATCTTTACTTTTCTCAAAATTTTAAGAACTGCTTGTAGACAGTACAATTATCTACAAAATGACATATGTTGCGGGCAGGAGGAGCGGATAGGTGGCGGTAGTGTGGATAATTAGGATGACGGGTTAGGAGATTGGAATAAAAACAGGTCAGAATAAGGATAGAATGCTAATTTCCGGGAGGCGTGGCATGCTTGCTATGCACGGCATCAGCTCGTCGGACGGGAGGGGGGAGGATCTTGCCCCCGGAAACTTTAACCTCACCTGCAAACAAAAAAACATAAATCAGGCCTAAGGAAAGGAAAAGGAAATGGGACTTGAAAAGACGGACTGACTATTGTCACTTCAAGGCACTGCGGATGTTGTGGCAGTGAGGCCACTACACAGCCTACCATAGAAATATTTGGCCATTTTTAGATTCCTACATGTTTTTTTTTTGTTTTTTTTTTCTTTCTTTTATTCCAGCCACAGATCAGTCATACGAAGATCGGACACTTCGTTTTTTTTACAAAAAAAAAAAAAAACAGAAAAGTTGCTTCTGTGCGTGTTCTAGGCTGTAGACAAAGGCTACATATATTTATAGCCGGCCTTCTGTATGTCATTGCGTTCTTAATTTATAGCATACCAAAATTTAATTGTTCGAAAAAATGGGAGCCATTTTAAATCTGGTTGCTTTAATGAATGAATTTAATTTATACACTTTGATATAACTTTGGTACTCTATAACTTAGGAACGAATTGAATTTTTTTTTTGATAAAAAAACCATTCAAAAATATATTTCAGAGAATCGCCTAAAACACTTAAGTACCAAGTTTGAAGAAAATCTTAACTTAGGCTTTAGGTCGATCTACATACAGATAGACAGACAGACATGCGGAATTGCGAGATCCACTTATTTGGTGTTCTCTATCATAGAAATGTCAAGTTTGATTAAAATCTCGAGTTCGATATTTTTTGAAATGCAAAACTTGCCCTATAGTACTTATGTACATACATAAAATCGCAAGTAAGAAATGTGACTTCAGGTATGAAAATGATGAAAGAAAAACACTTGGTCTATTATATTTGTTACGAGCAATGACACGGTCGGTGCACATAAAACATTAATGGCTCAGGAACTTAGTTTATTACAAAATACAGCTATTCCCCTATCAACATAAACTTTGATCTAAATTTTAAATGAATCTTAAAATTGATATATACTGTTAAAATTAACACTATCCGCTATAGTCATTTCCCCAAAATGTGTAACGAATTTATAGGGGTAAGTTAATAAAGGTGTGTATGAGTACAGTAGGCAGCAGAGTACAGTCATACTTTAAAAATCGTTATATTTAAATTTATTTGAGCCATTAAGTTAGTCATTATGACGCACGGATTAACTGATGTTAAAATGGGACTAAAATATTTTTTACAACTTCACGCGGCTCCAAAAAAAATAAACATATTTCCGGAAGTATCTCCATTCGCAGAGGGCAGCAGAGCTGATTTCTTTATCGCTTTCTTGATAAAAGTACCTGCTTAAAACTTTACGATAATTTCATTAGGTTCAAAATTGATTTTACAATACAGGTACATTATTTCAAAATATCACCCAAATAAATTATTCTTACACACACGAAACGTTAAATTTACCATAAAAATAAAGAAACAACAGAGTTCATAAAATTAGTTTGTTTTTTTTTTTGGTAGGAAAAGAGATTTGTCTAACTAAAATAATTTTATTTTGGTACCCTTTTACCAGGTCGCATGGTTTTAGACACATACTTTTTAATCCTGGATCTAATGAGATAATACCAACACCCTTTAAAAGGGTTATAGTCTTTCTTATATTTTTCTACAGCAACAGGTAAACATAGAGTGAAGTCCTTTTGAAATGAATATTCTGTTGATGAAAGCATGCATACATTATTTGTCGAAAAAAAACTGTAGATACTGTAGATAGGGTTCAATTGAGTCCATAAAATATCTGACTATAGTGAATGGGTGTATTTTTAAGACGTGTGCAAAGTGTGGGGTAAGCATGTAAAAAAATAAAATTACGTTGATGTAACTTGGTAGAAATGTTTGATGTGCCTTGACAAATAAGAATCAAGGAAATCATCGATTTTCGAGTTTTTGATCGGAAATTTAATTTTTGTGTACACTAGGTACCTAAATGTATGTCACTTAAGGGCATTTTTGAAAGCTGAATCTTATAGAAGTCGCTTTGGTGAGAATTTTTCCCATTAACTTAGAAAGTTACCAACAAATTTTGAGAACTATAATAATGTTTTTTTTTTAATAACTCTCAGAGGCTTCGGGGCGTAAAAGGGTTTTAATTTATTTTGAATTATTTACGAATGAAGGAATTTCCAGCAGTATCCTTTTTAATTAATTTTCTTAATGAAATCAAATCCGTTTTATGGCTACCTTTAAGTTCTGCCATGTGGTTAATTTTTATAGTTTTACTATCACTTTGGGTTGAACTAATGATACTTAAACTATCTGTTACCCTGGCTTGACCATTTAGGGTAGCAGGCATTTTTTGTTACAAGGATCTGTCAAATAAAAAAGTTTAAGACTAATCATTTTTAGGTGGAACTTAAAAAACACGCCAAACATCATTAGCCAATTAAATAAAAAATAACATTAAAAATGGACTCCAGCTGAAATACTATAATTTGTGCTCCAGAGCCAGTGGCTCCCGGAAATTACGCCAGAGTAAATTACGCCAGAATTTTTTTTTGTGGAAAAAATGTCAGAATTTTTTTCTGGCTCAAAATTGGAAAAAAAACGCTGAATTTTTCTTGGAAAGTAAGCCAGAAATATTGGAAATTATGCCAGATAGTTGGGGAAAAAGAGCCTGAAAGCAAAATGGAAACTAAGCCAGAAAATGTGTATATTCTGGTCTAATTTCCAAATAACGTTTTGGAGAAAAGGCCACAAAATGTTTAAGGTATTTTCAAACAAGACAAATGGAGTGGGTTGCGCGTACGGTGGGGCGGTCTGGAAATTTTAAGGAATGGAAAAAAACACCAGAAAAAAAATTGGAAAAAAAAGCCTGACGAAAAATTCGGGCTTGTGTGAAGTGTTTTTTGCGATTGTGTCCACGGCGTACAAAAAGCTCGGCGCGGCCCAATATAGGATTTGGGGGTGGGTACAAGTTTGGGTATATGCAAATTTTTTTTGGAACTTTTTAAAAAGAAATCTTCAAAACCTAAAAAAAATTGGGCCGCGCCGAGCTTTTTGTACAACGTGGACCTGATTTCCAAAAACACTTCACAAGAGCCCGAATTTTTTTTTTCAAATTTTTTTTCTGGCGCTTTTTTCATGAAAACTTTGGCTTCTCTTTCTAGGAAAAACGGCCAGAATTTTGTATAAACAATTTTGTGGTGATTTTTTCCAAAAAATTAGTTCTGGCGTAATTTCCGGGAGCCGTGCCAGTGCATTTCTTGACGTCTCCCTAGCCTTTGACAAGGGTTGACATGATTATATAAAACATACATTACATCATAGGAGTTTCCCAAATAAATATATCATATCTTTGAAGATGGAAAAGTAGTTTTTGTTGCAAAGCTGATAAGTATTTCAGAAACTATTGACAAAGCAAATCTTGTGTACCGACTTGAATGGACGAGACGGTTCGGCTTAGAGCAATATATGCGGCAATCTCACAGGAGAACTACCTGCCAAATGCTACCAATTTAAAAAATTAAAATACTTGATAAAACAACTTGTCCGTATTAAATTTCGTAAGAAATTTCCTTACAAATATAAGAGAAACCTTTAATGACCTTGAACATCGACGTAATGTTTCGAAATTTTATCGCTGCTTTTACGATCAATCTTCTAGTGAAATAATGAACTATTCAACCGCAATTCTCGAGCTTCTAGGAATGCTCATCAGCTTACAGATACTACAGAGATTCTTTGCCCGTACAACACAAATAAGGAACGCTTTTCCTGGCTCTAGGTTCTCCTCTCATTTTGATATTCAATTCAAAACCAATGTTTATTGATATCATCTTTTAAATTCTTCCTTGCTCAACTAACACTCGCACTGTGTTTCACCATTTTAAGAGTAGTCAAAATCCCTTTAGTGCAACCTACGCACGCCACCCAATTTTTTCACTCAAATTAAAAAGTTATAGGTTTCCAGTCTGCACAATGTACAATACAAAATCGATGTCTAAAAAAATTAATGAACATACCACACGGGGTTCCTCTTACTCACGAGAGCCATATTGGGCCAATTTTATTTCTAATATTTTTCTGTCATGTAACAGATATATTGACATTATAGCAAGTTAGGCAAGGAGTCATCGCCTCAAAAGTATCCATTCTCAAAGTATCTTATGTCAAAAGTATCCCCTGCCACTTCACATCACTCATTTTTCACTTCAATTTAATCAAAATCGGAGCTATTTTTTTATAGATTTAAGAACGCCTCTCCGTTCACTGTGCCATGAGTTCAACATCCATTCCAAAATATCCATCAGTTACAAAAGAGTTGATATGCAACGCAGGTTTAAATACGGAGGTTAAGCGCAACGTTATACTGCTAACTTCTAATTTATAAATTTCGTCTACAACCTTACCTCACTAACTATAAATACCAGCTTATCCATTTTTTCATTATTCTCGCCAATTAACTACCACATGAAAGCTTAAAATTTATTGACGGAAAATATGACGTGCCTTTGTTTGCAAATAATTGTTTTGATGTTCTGCTCTGTTGCACGAGATATTTCATTATTTACCGTCTTCAAGCCAAACGCGAATCATTTTGCTTACAATTTTGTAATCAAAATCAGAAAGAGCTCTAGCGACGCCCGTGCGCCGCGACAAAGGCAGAAGGGTTTGGCAGAATTCGTTGCCAGAATTTTGAATTAAAAATAGAAAGGTCCTTAGTTTAGTAGAGTGTGAGAGAACAACTGCAAACTGCAGTCTTATCTACTACATATACTATACTACTATACCTGTTAAGCACAGCCCGTCATTGTAATGGCGGGAAATTTCGATGGGTGGTAATTAGCTTTGAACAAAAGGCGGCGACAGGAAGTGAAAAATTGTTGCTTTTCATTTACACTAAACAGCGAAAACAATGGAGTGTTTGTTGGATCCTTTTAGGATAAATTAAAGGATGTATTTTTTGTTGTTTTGTTTTTGTCGTCTCCCTTTCAGCTGCTGACACTTGACGTTATTTGTCGTCTTCAAGTTGCTGTTGCCGCGTTATAATGTTCGTCATTCAACACTCAATGGCAATGACAACGACGACGGCGACGCCCGTTAACAACGAGGACGGTTAACATGCACAATAACGATGCCGGCGACAACTGAAAATTTTACACGTGCACAGCTAGGCTAAAGCATGAATACAGTCGCTGAAGAGGGAGGCTTTTTTCTTAATGCAAAAACATAAGCTCTGTTGCTTTTTTGTTGACTCATTAGGGAAACGTCTTTTATTCTAATGTTGGTGAAAGGGAAATGAACTGACACATTTGAAGTGTCCTTATAGCGTGACAAACTTGAGAATTGCGACTTTGTTGTGAGTATAAAAAAGTGTGTATTCATAGACAGGTTACCGTTTTTTATGGTTTTGTTATTTTTTTTTTCAAGGACGTCTCTGTAAATACCGTAAAAATAGAATTTATAAAGCTCCAATAACTTTCTTGGCACCTCGAATAGAGTGCTGTGTGTTACACTTATGTATTAAATATTCTTCAAAAAAACCTACACAGGTAATGGACGCTGAATGATTAGATATCTTAAGAAATCATATTTCCTAAAAAAAATATGGAAACAATCAAAAAAGCTCTGACTTCAATGACAAAAAGTATAGTTTTGGATTGGTAAATTTAGGACCACTGCAAATGGACTGTATATTAAACACACTAAGGTGTAGAAATAAATTTTTCGAGGAAAAGGATCTTAGAAGAATTCTTTAAGAAGTGTGCAGTTGCCCCGAGAAGAGTATCAGAAGGTGTTGACTTGATACTCTTATAGTAAAATTAAGTTAGACATACAATTAGTACGTACGTACTATGAATAACACAAACGTCTGTATATTACATCTTGGACTTTAGGCATTTTATAATTCCTTTATACAAAAGAACAATGAAATTACTGTATCCCTGAAGCCATTTTGCAACAAACAAAGTGATTGTTGGTAATTTTCAATGAATAGATAAGCCCAAGATGAAAAGAAATATATCCTCGTAAAGGGCAGTGTACCTGAAGAAAATATTTTTGGTGAAGTGAGATGCTTTTAAAGAAAGGCTTCCGGCGTCGACTTTAAAGTCCAACGCACTAACCTTTATGCCAAAGGTCTCAAGAAGGATGGGCAGATTGAAAAAAAAACCGCATTAAGTTTATTTCTTAAGTGTAAGATTTGAAATTTAAAGAAGTCTTGAACTAATTGTTAAGTAAATTTATTATTGTGCTACTTTTTGAAATTTTTATTTATTTATTTTACTACAATTTTTGAAGTGACACTTCTCAGATTATTTGTGAAAATGTGAGAGACAACATTACTCTCAGTCTATCAACTCAACACAATTTAATTTCTATCATTTTTTGTCCATCTTTTTTATTGAAGAGGTTCATAATTAAATAACTATTATTTGTATTTATCGGCTGAAAACTTAAATATTTGTGTAATTTCATATTAAGTGATAGTTAAAGCTTTCAAATCTGATAATGTTTTCAACAAATTGCCATACTAATATTTTATGCGGGTTTTCTACAAGAACGTATGAGTCTGTGGCATAGTGCCATAGTAGTCATTCATTGGACAGTCTGTTGTCTGGGTAACCAAAAAAAAAGAGATTTTTTTCACTGTGATTTACTCTTGCGAAGAAGTGGCAACTCCTTTAAGAGTGCCTATATATACGGCTGGAAAAGTGCTTTTTATCTTAGCCGTTCGTAGGTCCTCCTCCATTTTTGTCAATTTATAGAATAATTTAATTATTTATTTTCTTCTGCCACCCATGATTTCAAACCATACATCATAAAAAAGTTTCTCTCAAAGATATCGTCTGATCCTTGCGATCCTTTTCAACATGGAAGACGGAGAAAATTGTGTCTAAAAAAGTTGATATGTCCCTACTTTCCTCTTGAGTATAACCAGCAGGATCATGGAAGGACTAATTTTTCGAAGGTTAAAGGGGTTCTACGAGCTACGACACTTGTTTGTCAACCCCGATAGGTATGAATTAATATATAAATGGGGGTGTTGTGCACCCCTGCCTAAGCTGTATGAGGTTTATTATTTCAATTATCCCTCCAGACTTATTCTTTTTATAAATGTTAGTGTATGGAGTGCATTTATAGACGATAGCTCCTGCGGTGCATTAGTCCACCGCATCGTCTTGGCTGTGGTCTGGAGTTTTTTCCTCGTCCTGCCAGAATCTAAACGTGGCCAAGAATACTTAGATGTCCTTATGATTCTAAGTTTATTAGTTAGCTAAGCTGATGCAGTCCGTGAAAAGCCCCATATGTAAATTAACACCCTAAATTTTTTTCAGGAAATAAATGTGTAATTTAAACTATTTTTAAAGTTCTTTGACAATGCATGATTTTCGAAAAAAAAGCAGCCACTCAAAAACATTGGCGCTGGAGTTTCTCAAGGATCACAACTAAGAGCATACATATACTACTCTTGTCTTTGTGTTGAGCATCTTTAGACATGAAACAGGTCTATATGTACATACATATATTTCAACACATCTACAGTTTTAATTGTTGTGCTAATTTGTTAATGAGAAATGTTCACCCTAAAAAAAGCAACCAAAAAATGTTGTAACCAAAAGCTTTATATGTGGTAAGACACCCAATCTATAGTAGCCCTTAGCGTAATGAATGGTTAGTACGTTGGACTGTCACACCAAAAGCCTCGATCCCGAACCACTGCCTCAAAAAAAAAACATGTTTTTTTTAGGTCTACTGCCTTTTGAGTATAAGTGACAAATCCTCCAAGAGTACACTCTTGTAATAGAATGGGGCCCTCACTTTAGTCGTTCAGATTCGGTAATAAACTGTACGTCCCCTCCAATCCTATAGATACGCCCACAGAAATGGTTTGGAAATGTTGTAATTTACTAGGCCCTAGTTCTTCATAATCTATTGCCCACCAAATTTTAAAACAACCAATCTTAAATGAAATGAAAAGCCTGTTCTCGAAATATTGAATTTTCAAAAAAAAAAATATTTTTTTTTTCAAAAATCCAAAAAAATAATATAATTTTGATCATTTTGGTATGCAGGATTATTTAAAATTTAAAGGCTTTACTGACTAAAAATGTTTACGGAAATGGGTACAGCCGTTAATGAGAAAGTCGAATATCGAAAAAAAATAGTTGTTTTTTGCGACCAAAATGCAGACAAAGCCAGTAGCACCCACATTTTAGTTTTGTTTTTTTTTTTATTTCAAAATCGTTAGAGTCGTTTTTGAGAAAATTGTATCTATACAATTAGGTATTTTTGGGGTTAAACAACAGATTGAAAAAAAAATTGCGTCAGCAGCTTAGGATGTGCATCGACGTACAGACAGACGGAATTCCGGACCCACTTTTTCATGTTATCTATCATCGTAACGTCAAGTTAAATCGAGTTCAATTTTTGTTGCTAAATACAAAACTTATCCTATAATTATATATAATATAAAAGTTAGAAGAAAAGACGAGCACATGTAGAAAAATGTGCTTCCTGTGCCGTGATCTTTTTAGCAAAAATGGACAGACGATACAAAAAATATAGGATTTCAAGGGTACAAAATACATTTCAGTTAAATACACATAAAACAAAAAGACTTCGAATTTTCGAGGGAGTTTTACGATACGATAGAAATTTAGAAAACCTTTATTCAATAAAATTGACAATCACTCCACCCAATTCAACATAGGTACTGCAAACAATACACCAGGGTATATTAAGAAATCCATAAAATCAATTTTCAATAAAAAACGTGTCCTCAAAAATATTCGGGACATAAATACTAATAAAACATTTACCATACCACGTAACCGTTGATTGCAATCTCTTAACTTTAAATGCTTCAATCTTGGAAGAAATAGTTCGTGTTGCTGCTGTGACATATTATTTTCTCGAGGACTCTGATGGCAAAATAATAAGGATGTCAAACATAGACGATCCATTAATAATGCAATAGGTCTTATTAGGAATTTTCGTTTTTTTTTTGCACACTACGGGAGTTAACACAAAGTTCTTTACCAAAAAAATAAAAGATAGTCAAATATCACAGACTTTTTTTAAAAGAACTTAAGATGTGTAGCTGTAAGAATTAGATACTTATTATAACGGAATGGTCGCTATAACCGGTTTCCATTGTATTCAACAAAAATCATTGCCTATCAAGGGGGATTTGAACCCAAAACTCCCTCCGTAAATGGATCCCAATTTGCAATAAAAAATCGCACGTACTTGGTCCTATGTTCGATTACATTATATGCAAAAGTTTCTTAATATATATAAAAATATAATGTATTTTTAAAGTCGTTTTCACTTAATTTTGTATATATAAAAATTTTAAAATTTTTTCTAAAAAAAAAATTGGTATGAACATTTTTTTTTCAAAAATCCAAAAAAAAAACTAGTTTTCGAAAATTGTGAAATGCAGTATTATTTGCATAAAAATTCTGATCGAAATCCGTTAACCCCTTTCTGAGAAAGTCGAAAATCAATAAAATGGTTGTATGGCAGTTACCGTTAATAACAAAATATTTAAAAATAAATTTTTAGCCAAAATGTAGACCATACCCAAACTAGTACACACACCAATTTTTATCAAAATCGTTAGAGCCGTTTTCGAGATAATTAAGATGGTAGAAAAATTTGTATTGCAAGTACCGTTATTTTTGGGACTAAAACAACGATTCAAAAATCACCATCAAATTTGGACAATCACCTAGAACACTTAAATACTAAGTTTGAAGAAAATCGCTTCAGCCGTTTAGGCTGTAGAGAGTTGTATAGACAGACGGAATTGCCGGACCCACTTCTTGGTGTTCTCTATCATCGTAATATCAACTTTGATTAAAATCTCGAGTTCGATTTTTTTCCAAATGCAAAACTTGCCCTATAGTACCTATATCGCAAGTAAAAAATACAAATCCATAGTACAATATGACATGTATTTCCAGATTGGATGTGACGTCATCTATGCCATATAGGAAATTACGTCCAAAATTGTTTTGGAAAAAAAAACCAACAAAATTTTGGTGTAATAATTTTGGAAAAAATTATTTTAATTAGAAAAATATTAGAAAAGAAAAACATCTTTTGGCGTAAATTCTAAAACGATTGTGAAAATAAGGCCCAAAAAATAAATAGATCGTGCTGAACATTGCTTGTGAAATAAAAACGCATTCAGACAAAAGATAAATGTTACACAAGAAAAAGGAACCTTAAACACACCCAAAGTCACCCCAAATTCTATATTGGGTCAAAGAAGGAAGTTGCAGGGGATAGCATGCGCCCCATATGCGTCGTTCTTTGTACACCTTATGTTGATTCTAAAGACTGGAATTTAATAAACTGGCGGTAAGAAACGCTTATTCTCTGGCTTCCGATTTGAAACAAATACGGAAAATTTTCTGACGTTTTTTTCATTTCGATTTGATAAAAAAGCCCAACAGTTTTTTCCAAATTATTTCTCTTAGGCCCTGCCCCTATAAAAATATGAAGAATATCCAATTATTTTATGAAAAAAGGCCGACATTTTTTGGCTCTAGGATAAAAAAACAAAATATTGTATGGAGTTTTTTGAGGGTTGTTTCCATTTTTTTGCTTAAATTCATGGAACATATTAGTCTCGTAATTTGACGATATAGTAGCAATGCCCGTAAAACCTAAACCGAATTTCAGGACTAAGCATTGAAGGAATATTTTGAGTGATAAGGGTGATTTGAGAATATGTTGATTATTACATTCTACTAGTATGAAAACTGGCTTGCAGAAAAGAATTCTACAGCTCTAAATTAGTACTCGAAACTCACATACTCCTCAGTTTACAGTGGATGAGTTTATAAGTAAAAAAGAAATGATAAGATACCAAGTTTTTTGTCAATAAGTTTCCTTGGTTAAAAAATAAAATAATTAGATTTAATTAAAATAGTTTTTAGGTCTAAAGACATTAGTTCTAAGAGTTATTGTTTAGTTTAGAGCGCCCGTAAAGGGCCAGTAAATTAGTTGTAAGTTATTGATAATAAGGCTAGTTTTAAACATTTTGTATAGCTTTAAGATAATTATAAGTTAATATTAAATAAAAATGAATTAAAAAAAAAAAAAAAAAACAGTGGATGACTGTGACACCGCCACCTGCTAATAATTAAGTGCCCAATTTTTATTTAAATGCTTTCCATTTTTTATTCCGTAGACAGGCCATGTCATAACAAAATTAAATACCCTCTAGTACAGACCAATTATCAACCAACAACTTGACATCCTATATCAATCAAGTGCCCTCAATACTTTATATTTAATTAAATTTATAAAATTTAATAAATTATATTGAATGAGATACAAACTTCTTTGGTACTGAAGTACATCAGCTAGCTACTCGCCTTGGATAAAGAGTTTTCACATGTCATCCATAAGGACCTTCAACATTCGCATTTAAATAATAGTTTTTTAATAATCTGTCATCGTTTTATTAAAATTAGCCCTTGATCCTTATACGCTCTAGAACTTAATAATCAAACACAAAAAAAAACTCATCCCCGTGTTGCAAATATATGATAGTATAACGTACAATTGAGAACAGACGAAAAGTGCGGTTATTTATTAACCAACTAGAGAGGATATCCATTTATCATAATTTGCCATTCATAAAATGTAGTTATAACTATAAACATACATAACATACTTGCATCGCCGCTAATATGTTATGTAGTGATTATTGCATTCGATTCCACTCACTACTACCTATACTACTGCTTGTAACTTGTTATATTGCGACTAATTATAATTATTGATTCCATGGTTTCAATTAATTCAATAATGGTATTCGATTGTAGAGGCACACTACTGTACGCTCAAATATGTATAGTGTACAGGTATGTAGCTATAGCAGCAGCAATTTGCGGTTTTAATAATTGTTTTCTTCAACCACACACACACATATGTATATACACCTTAAAACAACCATATTATAGAATATGGATTGGTGTGTAAAATTCCAATTGCAAAATTTTATCTCAATCACTCCCTCGTATGAATTTGGTAAGTTATGTCGATCGTGATAATTATTTGTAAATCTATTTGTCTGTTTAGCAGAAGGGTGGGTGGTTCAAGGGGATTATAACCGACACCACAATCAGGATAATTCGTTGTGTCTTTGTCAAAACAGTTTAAGCAGCTCAATCGCCTCCATATAAGCCCACAAAATTATTTGATTACATCTATACACAACAAGAATGTCATATGTTGTGTTTATATCGAAGAAAAGCATGTTTCCCTTCAAAAACCACCCCCACGTTTGGTTGGGAGTTTATCAATGTGACACATTTTTTTTTTATTTTTCAAGAACAAACTCACCCTCTCATTAAAAAGTATTCTGCTTGTTTTTATTTTTTTCCTATCAGAATCATCAACTGCTTGTACTGAGCTGTTGCGATGTTGATGATGTGTGTCCTTATAGACTGCATGGAGCCATCAACTTGCCGTGTGAAATATTCAAACCGAATCAACTTCACACGAAAAACAAAGTGTATTCCACGATTAAACAAAATTTATCAGCGAAAATTAAAAAGGACGAATACGAAAAGAGGACATTCGCACAACATTTATCTTGTCGAACACTGATGGCCGGATCGTCGATGATGGCATTGGCGTTGATATGTAACAAAATCCAAATTAAATGAATTTAAATGCATTTTTAATTAATTTATTTAACAAGGCAGAAATTCACGATTTCGCCTGCGACTCACAATGCTCCTCTGCTCCTCTGTTTCTGATGTTTCTGCTGTTGCACTTACACACTTATGTGAAACTTTTAAACGCGGATTTCTGGCCTGTCTCGTCACCAATTTAAATTATACATCACACTTTTTGGACGTTCGTTGTCCTGTGGTGGTGGTGAATTTCAAGCCTTAATTGGATGCCTCTCGCGTGAAATTAAAAAAAATATATATACATCAAGAAATTGCAAGCAATTCTTTCTGCCGGCTTTGACTATTTTTTAAAATTATTATTTCGAATGCGCACCCGATGGAATTGGAAATTGTAGGGCAGTGTCCTTCGTTGTCCTTTCGTCGAACTACATACATATATAGGGCCAAGTTCCCGCTGACGAGGAGGATACAAGGACCTGTAGTAATTTCGTTGTACAGACGTCAATTAATGAGGCATACGATAGTGAAATATAACCTTTTGGTGTTGTCAAATCAACTGATTCACTAATGGCTTCAATAATATTATCATCGCCAACTTAAACAACAACAAGGACCTCGTTGTTTTATTCAAGAACGATTCAACACCAGTTTGACCTAATTTTATTTATTATTTTTTTGTCAAAATTTAAACCTATTTTTTTTAATCATTATAGCGAACATCATTTATCAAGATTCGAACTAAAAGCCACAAGACCACAGAATTTATTCGGGCTAGCACAATGAAAAAAAGAACAACGAGAAAAACCACATCGATTTTGAATTTCAAGCCGATAGATGGCGGTGAGCGCGTGTTTGCCGATTGTAAACCAACCCGTATCGCGTTATCAAAAGAACTGATTTTTTACCCAATCGACACAGAGTTGGCGTGAATTTCCATTGCATGGCGTTCCTCCTTGGTGTGGACCTGATTTTTTTTCTGTTTTTGTTTTTGTTCTTTGATGTATCCTTTTTGGGGAATTTGGTTTTGGGTTGTGTAAGGTTTTTCAGAGTAAGAGATGTGAATGATGATGAACTTTCTTTCTTTCTCTCTCTCTCTATTTCTCTAACAATGGTTGTTTCTCTTTGAGAGTTTGCGTAGTAAAATTTGTGTTTCTCTTTAAGGACATTTGAGTCAAATAAATGGTATTCATTTCCAGTGATGCACGCCACTGGCGATTTTCGAAAAAGCTTTTCTCTCTATGGGTGCTCTGTGAAAAAGTCTCCACTTTTTTCACTGAGAGGATGGAGGATAATGTTTTGTTTTGGGGTTTGTGTTGGGGTTGGTGTATTATAGTAATGCAAAATTGACTAAGTTAGATAAGAGATTTTAAGGAGTGATTTGGATTTTTCCTGGTGGTGATGGGGTGAATGTTTTTATTGTTTCTTTAAGAGGAGCTGTGGGGTGGATTTATGTTAACTAGCATTACATTAAGATCAATTATCAATTGTAATAAAAACCGCATTTCTTTTTGATAATTGAATATTTTTCAAGTGGAGCCAATAGGGTAGCTAGAGATTCTTGGATTTTATGGTATTAATTTTGTTCGTTAAAAACATTTTTAGATAGAAATAAAAATAAAAAAGGACCATTGAGAAATCTACCAGGGAATTTCGTTTTTTACCTTAAAATGTTTCCTACATGGACCAATGGAGGTAAACCGTTGTTTTTTTTTTTTATTAGAAGAATGGGTGGCACTATTCGCGTATGTCACGTATTTTAACTTTGTTTTTGGTTCCTCCTCAATCCCACTCACGAAACAGTGTACAAAAATACTACTTATGCATATGCTTTCAGAAAATGCCTGTTTTAATGATACAAAGTCAAGTGTTCGATTTGCGTTAGAAGAGGCTGAATTAAGCTAGATTACAAAGAGCCAAGGCTATGTTCAAAAAAATGTTTTTTTTTTAACTTTAAGATTTTTCTGCAACCGTTCGAATGATTCAAGTTCCATTAGTACCTGGATATTGCATTTTAAATTATCGATTTTTTCGTAATTCGATTATTTCGAAAACGGTTTATTGATAAATGCATTTGACAGTCTTTGCTTGGATACTCCCTATCTCGGGTGTGAATGAGAATATTTTTATATATTTTTTATATTACTTAATTAAATTTAATTACGAACAAAACAAACATAATCGACTTTTTATTTTTTGCAAAATACGTTAGTAAAAGTTAAGGAGTCAATTTGGTAAAAAATTGTCAAAATTGACTGTAATTTCTTTAATAGCCCCAACTTATAAGAAACATGTAAAAATGCTACAAGTATAAAATTTGTTAAAAATATTTAAAAATCGTCGGAGCGTATTTTTAAAAATATAACTTTATACTCGTATGTATATTGTTTTGAAAATCTTTTTAGAAAAAAGATTGGATGGTGAATTTAATGTTATTATTAAAATGAGTATACATTTTTAATTTGAAATAAATCACAAACCGATCGATTTTTTTAAAAAGGAGCATCTGTAAAAAAAAATAAAGGTTTATCCATTTTGCGGTTTCAAAAGTATATGGCTGGAATTCGACATCTGTCAAACTAAGTTACTAAACCAATTTTTTTTTCAGTTGAAAGTCTGACATTTACGAAAATGGATCGCTTAACTATCGCACAACGCATGAAAATTGTTAAAACCTACTACAAAAATGGTGATTCTGCCACAGCCACATATCGTGCGTTAAGAGGAGATTATGGTTTACATAATCGTCCAACTACACAAGCAATTGGCAAAATTGTGAAGAAATTTGAAGAGACTGGATTGGTTACAGATATTTTAAGTCCTGTGCATCATCGTTTCGCTCGTACCACTAAAATATCGCTTCTGTAAATGAAAGTGTTGCCGAAGACCAGAATGTGTCGATTCCTCGTCGTTCTCAGGAATAAGGACTGTCTTACGGCACATTATGGCGTATTCTGCATTTGGATCTACACCTACATCCATATAAAGGCCAGCTCACACAACAACTGAAGCCAGCTGATCATTCGCAACCTCGTAGATACGTCGAATGGGTGCTTGAACAACAGTCGGTAGACGGCTATTTTTCGAACAAAATTTTCTTCAGCGACGAAGCACATTTCGAAAACGATGAGACAACAAAAAGTCACTGTTTGGGGCGCTCTTTGGTCCGGAGGTGTGATTGGACCTTACTTCTTCGAAAAGGATGATGGAACGACTGTCACCGTCAATTCGGAGCTTTATGGTCCTATGATAACCGACTTTTTTTGCCTGCTATTGAAGAATACGACTTGAAGACTATGTGGTTTCAACAAGACGGTGCCACATGCCACACATCTCAAACGAATATGGCTTTATTGCAGGAGACATTTCCTGGCCGCGTAATTTCTCGTCGTGGCGATATCAACTGGCCACTAAGATCATGCGATTTGATACCGCTGGCCTTTTTTTGTAGGGCTACTCGAAAGACCGTGCAAACTAACATTCGTCAAGTTATGGTTGAGATACCGCCCAATATGTGTCAAAAAGTGGTGGAAAATTACCTCAAAAGACTCGATGCTTACAACAATTCACGTGGTGATCATTTAAATGATTTAGTGTTTCACACATTCGTTGGTCAAAGGGAGGGCACTAGAAGGATCACTCCACTGAAGCCCTTTCAATGCGAAACGAGTAAAGTTTCTCAATATGAATATCATAAATAGGAGTCCAAACCTGCGATGCATACTCAAGATGGGGACGAACCAAACAGTTGTATAAAACGCGGGTAACATTTGGATCAACAAATTCTTTGGACCAACGCTTGATAAACCCTAACTTTGAATTGGTTTTGTTAACGATTATATTAATATGAACAGAAAAGTCTAAATTGGGCGCAAAGAGAACTCCAAGGTCCCTTACAATTATAACACGAGTTAAAATGTGACGTGAGATAACATAGTCATGAGAAGAAGTAGAACGTTTTTTTGAAAATGTCATTGTTTGACATTTTGCTCTTTTCACACCACAAGGCAAAGTGGTTAATATCCTCTTGCAATAGAGTTCGATCCTTTGGAGATGATATATTTTTATAAATCTTCATATCTGCAAAGATAAGAATTTCGCTATTGCGTACACAAAGAGGAGCATCATTAATAGACAATGTAAAGAGTTATGGTCCAAGATGGCTTCCCTGAGGAAATAAAGGGTCTTGAGTAAGAATTTCTGAATTTGACTTGATATAACCTATCTTCAAGATACGAGGATATCCACTTGATGAAAGTTGGAGGAAACCCGTATGAATTAAGTTTAAACTTGATAATCTCATGAGATAATTGATCAAAAGCTTTCGAAAAGTCTGTGTATACGCAATCAACTTCTTGACCACTTTCTAAGGAGTTTAAACATTTATTCAAAATTATAATTAGATTAGTAACAGTAGAAGGTTTCTGCATAAAACCATGTTGTTGGTTGCAGATAATATTTTACATATAAATGTCAAACTATCACATACAACTTGTTCGAACAACTTTGGAATGCAAGAATGTTTAGAAATTGGTCTACAGTTGATAATATTGGTTTTGACTCCCTTTTTAAATACTTAATTTACCTAATTTCATAGATAGTACAAAAATATTTCTCAAAGAAAGAGTTAACTTGATCGCACGATTCGTGTCAAGGCGAGGGTCAACACATTGACAGTGAATATCAAGCATTAATAACCATATTCAGAGTCAAGTTAAACATTTAGTTTGACCGCCTATTCTATGTACTGGACATAGACTTTATTTATTCCTTGAGAATTATATGTCAAACCTGCCCCAAGTACTTTTCAATTAGTTTTGTTCGCGATTGCCAAATGCACGACTGGATCCTACGTACTTGCTCTTACCTACATATGAACGAATCATATCCTATGCACAAGATTGTTAGGAGAATCAGCTAAAAATAATTTTAAAGTCAGTCTTTACTTAATTTTTTTTAAACACATACGGGCATATTCATAGCCGCTGATAAACCAAAGTTTTACTAAACTACAGTTTAAGACAATTTTGGATCAATGAATTTAGATCAATTTTACTTACAAATAATTGGTTTAAAATTTGTATAATATTAATAACTCGTTATAATACAAAAATAGCTTCAAAAAATTTGGAAAATATTTTCTAAAAAAAAAAGAATCAACGTCCGAAAATTCAACAAACCTAGGTTAAACTTAGGCACAGTTTAAGAATGAGTATGAATACGCCCCATATTTTTTAATTTTTTTATAACAAGAAATATTGGTAAAATATAAAATAAATAAAATAATAATGCATTTACAAGCAATTTAAAAAAAAAAAACAAAAAAATCGTCAGCCCTCTTTGAAATATTTTGCTTTCAAAAAAAAAAATACAAATCACGTAAGAACTATTTTTCGAAAATATTGTGATTGTGATCGAAACCCGTGCACCCGTTTGTGAGAAGGTGGAAAATCAAAAAATTGGTTGTATGTATCGTAAATAACAAAATGTACAAAAAAAATGGACCAAAAGGTTGACAATACCTATAGTTTAGCACAGACTTTTTTTAAATCAAAATCGCTAAATCGGTTTTCGGTATAATTAAGATGGTAGCGTGGCAAGTACCGTTAACTTTGAGGCTAAGAAAGACACGATTCCAAAATCTAATTGAGACAATCACTGAAAACACTTAAGTATACCAAGTTTGAAGAAGTCAGCCGACAGACAGAGAGACGAAATTGCGGGACCCACTTTTTTTTGTTCTCTATCATCGTAGTGCCAAGTTTGATTATAATCTCGAGTTCGATTTTTGTTTCTTTACTTTGTGTGTACTATTTGCTTTTGAATGGCGAGCAGATTATATGTATATTTTTGTATTTTTGCTTTTGAATATTCGTCATTCCGAGTGGAGACGACCCAAATCAACAATAGAAATTTAAACATCAGGCATTTGGCAACCCTGTTACATTTTATTTTGTTTTCAGATTATGACATCTAGCGTTTGAGGCATTAGTCTAAGTGAATTTGTGACACCACTACATGGTAAATTGGCTCAAGGCTTAAGATTGCTGCTATTCAACTCAAAACACTACGAAAAGCCATGGACTCGGAAAAACGAACACTTTGCGCCATTCGCTCTAGCGGCCAACATTTACTCAATGGCATGATCCAGAAGAGATCAAACAAATGTTGGCTATTCAAAATAAACGAGAATTATTTTACAACACCTTTTTTTTTTGTTAATTTTTACCAATAAAACATCCCGAAAGTTTAAATAGTCTACCCTGTATATGTCCCTAATTCAGTATTCAGATATTATTTTCAATAAAGAAAAATACTTTGCTCATTTTTTCACAAGCTTTTCCATTTATTCTATAAAAGTATAATGTGTAATGTGAAGCTTAAGCGTATCTTCTACATATCTCAAGAGTCGTTAATTTTCCTTTTGAACATTTTCCTTTCCAGCACTCACAGAGTACATTTTCGGGTAAGCAAAAACAAGATTATCAATTTACGGAATTGCGTCTTTTATATTTTGTTTTCTTCCTTAAAATAGTCTTTTTAAATTAATGAAGTGTCATGAAATAATGCAGAAAAAACGAAAGGTATCTATGATAGCACCAAAAAAAGGACTTCTCATATCCTTATAAACTTAAACTTAGTCTTTTTAACACATCAGCACCAAAAAAAAAAAGCAAGCCAACCAGAATTGTGTGAATGAAGTTTGATTCAATATTTTAAATAAAGAAAAGGGATATTGATAATTTTTACAGTTGCCCTTAACTATATTTTCTGATAAAATGGCGCCCAACTCCAAACTTTTTTTTATTTATTTGATAATCTTTTTCTAGCCATAAAGGTTTACACATTGACAGCGAGAGAATTGAATGAAAAGGGAAAAATAAAAAAAAAATATTATGAAAAAAATCCCTTAAGCTTTAGAAAATTGGTCCTTGAAGATGATCTTGTTATTATTATTTTATTATATATTTCCCTTTTCTTGTGTGTATAAATGTATATCCCTTTTTTTTGAGTCCAATTTTTCATTTTAGCATTGTTCGTCTTTTGCCAATAAATCGCCAGCTTTTCTTTTCATTCAATCGATCCAGCGCGATACTACACGTTCGGCGTCATTTACTGACAATAGCAAGAATTGGATAAGGATGCGGAGTTGAGGAGTTGAGTTAAGAGAGATCTAAAATGGATGTCAGAAGGACGATGACGATGACTATGACAACGAAGAAGACTGCGAACGAAATGAAAAGGGGCTAACATAGAGTCTCACGTTACCTTAAGAGGACGAAGGACGATTGAAAGGATTATTCTGTGGCACGCAGCACACCAGTATACACCGCGTGGTTATCTAGTTCAATATTTCTACAACAAAGACGATGAATGGTTATACAAATGATGGAAATGGGGAGAAGGAGGTGATGTGAATACTTTTCCTTCATTTTTTTTGTTAAACATTTCCATGACACAAGGACACACTCTCTCTCTGAGACTCGGTATTCACTATACTTTACCAGAAGTATTCTATTGATAGAAACACTACTATATATATATATATATATATATGCATGAATATGTGCCTGTAGATATAACAAACCTTTGAACATGGAAACATAATCATAATAAAAAAGAAATAAGGATGAGACAAGCGAGAATAAAACGCTTTACCGAGTATTAAGGACGACCTGGATGAGTTAGGCGGTATGAGGGGGTTAAAATTTAAAGAATTGGCTTTAGACTGTTGCCTCTGCCGTTGTCTCTTGGTTGGAAGAATATAAGGTGGCTCTACTTTCTGGATCTTGTTTGTAGTGCCCGAAACGTGATATAATACAATCGAAGGGAAATAAATAGAAGCGCCATCTCGTGGGTCCTTAAATATCTACAAAAAAAAAAGGATAAATTTATATATTTATACTTCCATATTGCGTTGCTATATATATCTATACATTGGCATCTCGTGTTTCTGCAAGGCTCGCGCGTTATTTTTCACTTCTTATTTAAAACGTTTCGTTTGCCATCATTTTGATACTTCGTCTTGAGGATTTTTTTTTAAACGATTGTCGGATTGGCATGAGCGAGTGGGGTGTGTGAGTTTAAAGTCTAAGAATGCCAAGGATATGTGTAATTTATTTTGTGCGTCTATCTTAATGTCATTCGAGATAAATTGAATTTTGTGGCAATGGTGAATGGATTAGGACTTGAGGGAATATACATGTATATGCATATTGTTCTACAAAATGAAGGCCAGGACGAGTATTGTTTTTCACTGCAAATAACAAAATGATATGGGGAAGGTTTATTAAAAAATACCTTCGGCTGCTTATAGAGCATTTTATAATTAGAAATCGCACATATCTGCTACGCAAATCAGAGTTGAATTTTTCAATCTAAGTCACGTCAAAAGGATTTCCAAAGTATATTGAAGCATTTAATTGGATTTATAGGAATATTTGAGTCAAGAATTAGTAGGAATTTGATTTTCGTTTATTTTTGGTCCCTATTCTCCTTGAAAGCAATATAACCTGGAACATGATAATACCTCAAGTGACTTAAAATCAATTTCATATGTTTTTTTTTTTATTAAAAAGACTATTATACGAATTTCTGTCAAAGCCTCTTAAATACAAATTTTATGGAGTATTTTATTTAAATTTATTGTAGGTAAAATCAAAAAATTATAATAATGCCTTGTGAATATATCATGGTTTCTTAGCCTTTACCAACCAGTTTTAAAATCTTTTTTTGCTATTCACTATTGATTTAGGAACTTGTAACATTTGTCCGACTCACTGTCTCTTCTAAAAAGTACCGAAAATATATAGCCCACTTTATCTGAAGTAAGTAGTTCGGAAGAGATTTTCCTGCCCATCTTGACCCTGACTGACTAGTTTGTCTTTGTTAGTAGTTGGTAATAATGCCACATTTAGACGGCTGGCAAAATGCTAATATTTTAGTATTTTATACCAACTGTTTATCATTAAACGATTATAACAATGTGGCAGAAATGATGTAATTTTGTCAGTCGTACAAATGTAGCTTCGAGGCAAAATCCGCACTTTTTAGAATAATAATGATTTTTATTAACCTACTTTCTAAATGATATATTGTAACAATCATAAATAAGCATGGCATGCGCCGTCCGCACTTACTCCTGAAACATTTTTCTTTAGTCTAACCTACGAATCAATAGCTTTTGTTAACAACTGATGTCAAAAATTTATCGAAGTCGATGTGCATTACTAGCAATTTTTATAGTGTCACCCTGTTTTTGATAGTGAACTTTGGGGGATTTCCATAGTCTCATAAAGCTATAGACTTCCATACATATTTTTGATAACTGGACCTTTAAGTTAATCCAAGTTAAGTTGATTTTTCAAAACTAAATCAAAAAGATTAGGTAGGGTAGGTAAAAATGGGGACACAGGAACCCTAGGTTGCCGAACCAATTAGCAGATCGGAGTTGAAGAAGAAAATATTAAGCTAGAATATTTGTGTTCTCGTATAAATGCGACCATGATTCTACATCTTAAAAGAACTAAATTTCTGGATGTGACGTTCCAATGAGCCTCAGGCCACTTCCTCCACAGGAAATAAGTTTTCAACGGATAAAGCTGTTGGAGTATTTTTTGCAGAATTAATAAGAAGGCAGATTTTAGAACACGACTTTAACTTAAGCCATCTATACTTTGTGAAAACCAAAGCAACCGTATTACTCACACGCCAAGGGAAGATCGTTAAGAATGTCAACAAAGATTTTTAAAGTCATTGAACTCTTATTCTGATCAGAGCCTGAAATTTACAAAGGAAATTAGTGACTGTTTCCTTTTTACTAACAATTTTAATTTAGAAAAATCAGTGCTGCTTTTTAGATACGACCGATCATATAGCGAATTGAAAAAAAAATTAAAAAATGCCTAAAAACGGTACTTTCCATAGGACCGTATTTTTTTTGCTTTCGACTATCTCATAAATGGCTTAACCGATTCCTTTGAAATTTAACACATATATAGGTGTAGGTAGAACAATTAATGCTACATACCAATATTTTTAATTAATATTTGTTAGTATTTTTAAAAGCATTACAAAATTTTTTTTTAAATTTATATTTTGAAAACTGCTTAGTAATTTTTTTCAAAAATTATAGTTATGTATCATGTATTTGCTGAATAGATACATATGAATTGAATGTTTTTTGAAAACATTGGAAAAATGTTTTCAAAAAAAAACAATTTTTTCTCAAAAACCGCTCCACAGATTTTTAAAATTTTTATTTCGTAAATTCAAATTTGTCCAAGAAATAAAATGGCGTACTTTTTTGAGCTCAAATTAGATTAAGTATTTATTTCAAAATTTTATAAATAAATTATAGAAATTTTATATATATAATTAAGTAAAAAACGACTTTAAAAATATATTTGGATTTTTAATAGAAATCTTTTGCACACGATGTGATCGAAAATAAGAGCAAGTTCGTTCGATCCATGCGTTTATTTTCTGGTGGTTGTCAAAAATACAGCAATTGGGGGTGGCTGTGGCGCGATAGTTGTGTGCTCGCCTGTCAACCTCGTGGTCGCGGGTTCGATTCCTGCCGTTGTCTATGTGTTTTTATATTCCATTAAAAACCAATTCTAAAAATTGTCATAAAATAAGTTGCTGCTTTGCTCATTACGTGCTGTTTAGGCATAACACTAACAACATCTGATTGAGTAAACTAGCATACCCATAAGATATGACAACGAAATAAATAAAATAATGCGAATTATAAGGGAAATAAATACATAAGACACGGTAATTATCTCCGCATTAGTTCAGCCGCCATCCCTGGAGATAAATCTGAGACAACAACCAGCTCTAGTCTCAGAACATCGCGCCACACATATTTCCTATCATTCTTTCTCTTCTTCCACCGGTTGCCCGCGCTGTGTTAAGAAAAACATATAAAGGGTATTCATAATCCCTTGAGCGCGTGCAAAGTTATAAAATGTATTGCTGGGAATACACAGCTTGGTTGCATGCTCTGGGTCTGCTTATCAAACTGTTGTGTATTTATTGAGTGAGACCAATCTGTCTGGATATAGTGGATTATTTGAGGAAATTTGACAAAATTTGCCATTCACAACTCTCACAACTATGCAAGGCTTATCTCTGCCTGACAAGTTCTTCAGCCCGACCTGGAAACCAGATAAGATTGAACAAGCGAGTGATTTAACGGCTGCCACACTGTCTGTCAGTATTGCGGTATTTCAGTACTGGTTTGAGTCTTCTTTAAGTATTCTGCATGCTTCTCTGACTGATTGCCAGTAATCCTGGTAGAAAAACACTGGCAAAACTGTGTACCTAGCCTCCGAGTTTTAATAACCCGTTCTTCGATGTATAATTCCCAGTTTTTTGTTCAGGGCCTAGAATAAGTGAAAAGCTGCAGAAGAGCGGGGGTGTTAGGCCATTTAATCGAGGTAATGTACTTAACTCAGGCACTGAAAAATTGGCCCTAAGTCTCCTATAAGTCTAAATTGCACCCATGTCTGATAAATAAGAACTATCTCATTAAAAGAAACCACTAGGTACTCTGCGCAAAGATGTTAGATATCCCTTCTTAATACTCAAGCGAAACTAATAAATTCATCCTTAGGTGCAAGTTGTATACGGTTAATATAAATTTGAAATGTTTATTCAAAAGGCTCGATATGGTAGTTTCTGGCATTTGCTTTAAATGTTTCAGAACTTTAAGTGGTACTGTTCTAAAACTTTTAAAGCAAATGCCAGAAACTATACCATATTGAGCCTTTTGAATAGACATTTCAAAATTATGTTAACTGTATACAACTTGCATCTAAGGATGAATTTATTAGTTCCGCTTGAGTATTAAGAAAGGAGATCTAACTTCTTTGCACATAGTACTTAGTGGTTTCTTTTATACCGAATGTTCAATGGGTTATACTCAGCTTATTAGTCTATTCCGCACAAGGCAATCCGGCTCAAAGGACCAATTATAAAATTTATTTATTTAGATGTTCGATTGAAATTTAAATTATACTAATTGTATCGCCGAGCTATGTATGTAGGTAGCAGTCTTCTTTTCATAAAAGGCTTACTCACTGAACCTAAATGGATTTTAGAAAGATTTTTCAACAAGTCACCTTTCATTATGACCTTAAAAGAATTATACAAATTTTCTTGCCTTCAAGACAAGAGTCACAATCTCATTCACCTTACTTTTCCATTAAAATTCTTCTGTTTTTAACTTTTCTAATAGTTCAAAGAACCTAAGACGCCCATTGTGTACCTATATACCACAGTGATGTGCGAGGAGAAAGAAACAGATTTTTCTTTGCAACAAAGTCAGTATTCTGTCCAACGTATTTCCTCTGCCTGGGCTATGTTAACTTTTGTTGAATATAATCCACTTAAAAACGTTCAACTTTGAATATCAATTAGTTGAATACCCCCACGGCCCAATCTCGTTATTGGGTATGAAAACTTTTGGTAGCTAGGGGCTTGAATTCATCAAATTAGTGTCTTAGAGAAACTTGTCTAGACATATTTTTTTAAGAAACCCCCAAGAGCAGAAAATGCGCTTTTTCATTGCCAATTAAATGATTGAACCATAAGAACTCATCAACCATGAACTTTTATATGTCATTTTCTTATTTTGGATGTGGTGTCATAAATTTTACCCCAAAGACAGCCATGCGAGCAACCCTTCAGCAGAAAATGTGTAGGTATATTCGGCAAATTTGTGCGTCTAAGTGAGAGTTTCATCGTGTCCTTAAATACAACTTATGTCAGGAATAAAATAAAATCTTCCTTATATCGACTCCAATGGAGGCTGCGTCGGCGGCGGCAACGGTAACGGTGAGGTGATTGAAAAATATTGGATTAGAAATAAGTACAGCTCCCCGGAGGTATACTACATTCTTTTGCCAAACCCTAACCTAACCGACCTCAATATCAAGTTAAAGCAAAATAAAAGAATGAGAGCAAAGGAAAAAATGGAACCAAATTAATATTTCGAAGGAAACAAAAAAATTCAATAAGGAAACTTACGTTTCAAGCTTTTGGTTTTGATATCCACACAATGGCAGCAAGGAAAAAAAAATACTGAAAAAAAAAATAAGCAAAATCGGTCGTTTTCTTATTCCCAGGACTCTTTGATTCTCTTCGTTCTTTTTTGTGTGCTGCGTCCTCTTTTACACCATCAGCGCGAGGGTGCCAGAAAGGAGCACCATCATCATTTCCACAACGAGACGGGCAAAGCTACAACTACAGACAACACTATACGAATACCTTCACCGAACCGAACCGCATCGCCCCTCACGGCATTTCACTCCACCCCATCACTACGCCCACCGCATTGAACCACCCCCTTGGGTCGTTAATTTAATCAACTCAAGACATTTATTACCAGCTATTAAACCACCCTATACATTGGACCGACCAAAGCTGGTGCTGGCGCTGGTCGTCTGTCGACGCGTTGGGTCGCGTCGGTCTTTGTCGTTGTTTCTCTTTCGCTCTCTCCGATTCTGATGTCCGATTTACAGTTGCACGAGCTTGCTACGCTATGGATATAGAGATGGAGATGAAGAAGGGTCGAGGATATTTAAGGATGCATGAGACCGAGAAAAATCCCCAGCAATGAAAATATCTCGTCCACTAATTCATTACGAGCAAGTTTATCACACTCTGGAATACATTAGTTTGTTGTTTTCGGCAGCGGCTTCTCGAACACACTTCTGTGGTCCCTGGCCCCGTCCATGCATTGTCCGTCGCGTCGGCTATGATGGGTATGCAAGAACCAGAAAGGATCACTACCATAAAAAGGGAACGAACAAAAGGATAAAGCAAAACCTACTTATATTTAGTATAGTAGTTTGATGGTCTCATTGGTAATGTCGACTCCAAACACAATGCAGAAGGCGGGACCAGTTTAATGTTTGTGTCTCGAACTTGTTCTTATGCCAACCATGATAATTTTTCTTGGCTATTTGTCCGTGTGTTTAGGTATTGTCAAAACAATAGCGGATGATGTTTCAGAGGAAATTGAGCCTAATTGAGGGAGGATCAATAAAATAGGTTTTTGGATTTTACTTTAATTAGGTCGAAACTTTGACATGATTAATGAGATCAAATGTCATAGAGACCACGTCTAGAAGAAATGGTATAATATTGACAGATTGTTTTTTTTTTTAGGTGTTTTGGCTTGATATCAACATAGGTAAGGATGTTGTTGGAATAATTTCAGATAAAGCCTAACATTTCAATTGTTTTTAAAATTAACTAATATCACCAACATGTGACCCATATAGCCTATAGAGCCTTGCACTCAGGTAATAGTTTACTTTTCTTTGTTAATGTAAGCTGCGTCACACTTGTTTGATGGTCATATTCCAGCCGAGAGCAAATCTGTGCGGCCTACTTAACTTTTCATATTTCATTGATTCCTATTCCATTCCTAGTTTTCATTTTGTTCAAGTTCGCGCATTTGTCAAGATTCCGAGAGCCTTGTTACTCATATGGAATGGGCAGTATAGGCATGGGCAAAACTGCTAGTTACAGTACCTGTTACTGCTTCTTTTGAATACCGGTTATAAATACCTGTTACTAAAATCATAATTATGGAACAAAATTGTTAAAAAAATAACTATTTAATAAGCTATCATTACTTTTTCATCAAAATTCCGCTATTCGGTTTAATCTACATGACAACGACAACCGAATTTTGACAACGTGCCCATTATATTACCTTGTAATACGTGTAGCTATTGTCATTGATGGTGACATCAAGAGAATTCGACAAATTTATACATTTTTTCGACATTTTTTACAAGACTGGATTAGACGTAATAACTCTTATGTTCGATAAAATCGTCAGCACAAGATTTTTAGGAGAAACAGCAAAATATTTGTTTAGTTTTTTTTTCTTAATTTTGTATTATACAAAATTTAATAAATATTTTTTCTACGTATATATAACAAATGTTAGTGTGATTATTTAAAGTATTTAATAATATAAACTTAAGATTAGAATTTCAAAAAAAAATCTTCCACCCGTTTTCGAAATACATATTGAATTTTCAAAAAAAAATATTTTTTCAAAAAATATAATAAAATATTTTTAATTTTTTTTCCCACAAATCTTAAAAAATATTTTAGAAAATTTTTGTATGTAATATTATTTAAAATTTGAAGGGCCTCCTGTAGAAAAAATTTGATCGAAATCCGTATTCGTTTATAAGAACGTAGAAAATAAAGAAATGGTTATATAGCAGGTATCGTTAATAACAAAATATGAAAACAAATTTTTGGACCAAAATGCTGAATATAACTATAGTAGAGCACATATGTTTTTTTTATCAAAATCGCTAAGGCCTTTTTCGAGATAATTATGATGGTAGCAGAAATTGTATGGCACGTGCCGTTAGTTTTGGGACTAAAAAAAAAACGATTCAAAAATCTATTTGAGACAATCACCTAAAACGCTTAAATACACAGTTCGAAATCTAATTTTTTGTACACATCCATAGAGCTCGACCTAAATTCTCTTACTCTAAGCTCGGCTTAGTTCTAAAATTTTGTTTGAATTTTCGAAGCAACCGTATTGCTCGTTGAAAAATATTTTGTTTCTGAATTTGCTTTTAAATCAATTTGAAAAAAAATGTATCATAAGCAATTTCCACGTTAGGTATTTATGTTCTGTAAAGAACTCATATTTTGTTTAACGTACATTTTCGGTGATGCTTATCCTGATGAGTTCGAGACACCAGGAAACTGACTGTCATTCTTTTTTAATTGCCAAAAAAGAAAACAAATTGGTAGTTCCGAACTGCAATCCGATCGGTTCGAATTGTCAAACTCTTTTTGTCTCCCACATACGATCCACTCTTCAACAAATAAATTGTTCGCCGCTCGCTATACTAACTTCAAACTCAATAAAATGAACGACTGCATCGCACGTACTTGATCTTATGTTCGATCACATCGTAAGAACAAGATACGAAGTGGTAAAGGCTAAATATATTTTTAAAGCCTTTAATTTTTTTTCAAAAAAAATTGGTGTGACAATTGTAAGTAAACGGTGATTTTTTAAGAGCTTGGTTTTTGAAAATTCAAAAAAACACAGAAACTTGTAAAAAGTGAATGAAATTTTTATTTGGATCGATAAATCAATTTCTGCCATTTACTTTTTAAAAATAATTTCACTTAAATGTTGCCCGCGGCTACGCTTCAGGTGGTCCATTCTGAAGGTCCAATTTTGGCAAACTTTTTCACACATTTCGGCCGGAATCTCACCAATGACGCGTTCAATGTTGGCTTCCAAGGCAGCAATCGTGTTTGGCTTGTCCCCATAGACAATAGACTTAACATAGCCCCACAAAAAATAGTCTAACGGGGTCAAATCACATGATCTTGGTGGCCAATTGACTGCGCCAAAACGTGAGATCAACTGCTAACCAAATTCGCCTCTCAATTGATGCATGGTTTCGCGTGCAGTGTGGCATGTGGCACCGTCCTGTTGGAACCACATATCGACCGAGTTTAATTCTTGGATTTTCGGCAAAAAAAATCTGTTATCATCGAACGGTACCTTTCTCCATTGACCGTAACCCTGCGGCCTTCATCGTCCTTGAAGAAGTACGGCCCAATGATGCCGCCTGCCCATAAACCTCACCAAACAGTGCATTTTTCGGGATGCATTGGTAACTGCTGAATTGCCTCTGGCTGCTCTTCACTCTAAATACGGCAATTCTGCTTATTCACGTATCCATTTAGCCAAAAATGAGCCTCGTCGCTGAAACGGACGTAGCTTGCGAAACACATTTTTCACAGAGCACGAATTTTGATAATAAATTTCAATAATTTGCAAACGTTGTTCAGGCGTAAGTCTATTCGTGATGAAATGGCAAACAATACTGAATCGAAATGTGAAATGTTCGTGGAATTTGTCATGTGTGATCTGTCAAAAATATAAACGTCAAAAACCAAGTAGCAAAAAAATCACCCGTTATTTAATATACGAGTATGTCTAAAATATAATAAAAGAAATATGTCAACCCATTTTGGAAATATTGAGTTTTCATTTTGTTGTCCAAAAATTTTAGTATGCAGTATTGTTTTCAATTTGAAGGACCTTCTGTACAAACATTTTGATCGAAATCCGCTGATCCGTTAAAGAGAAGTAGAAAGTCATAAAAGCGTTTACATGGAAAGGTACCGTTAGTAACATTTTATGTTAACAATTTTTTAAACCAACATATAGACTACACATATAAATATTACACTGAGTTTTTTTTATCAAATTCCTTAAAGTTGTTTTCGAGATAAATAATACTAATAATAATGGCGCAAAATTTTAAACAACCTATTATTAAGGCCTTAACACGATACTAGTTAGCAATTTACTATATACATAGTAGTCAACTAACTCTTCATAAATCTTAAAACTTTTTTTAACTAGTCAAATGCTAATTAAGCACATAGCAAATCATTTGTAGGGCTTGAATTTTGATGAACACAATTATTGTGTTTAAGCGTTGTAAATTGATTATTTTATTTATAGAAACCCAACATGTGCTCTAAATAAGCATTCGATGTTTATATTTTCATCATTTTAAATTCATTATTTACAAAAATAAAAAAAGTGACACCAGCAGGACTCGAACCTGGACCTCCCGCATGCAAAGCCGATGTACTATCAGAATGACATGTGGATTTAGTACGATACTAAAAATTTAAAGTAGCCATTCGGTGATTTTAACTTTAGTAAAATGTTAAAAAGATAATACGATACTAAACTCGTTTAAAATTAGCAAAATCCTCTTTTTAACCTAGTATCATACTAAAAATGATTTAATATATTACTAAATCGTTTAAAATTGTGCGCCAATAATTTTATCTAGTAAATGCCGGTAAGAACGAAGATTTTTTAAATGCAACCTGAATTCACTCTTTAGAAGAAATAGAAAAACGGAACAGAATTTTTGTTGGCACGGATGATTTTAGAATTAGGTCTTTTAACTTAAATTAAAGTTTACCATTTTTAGTAAAACACATTGGCGCAAAATTTTAACCGATTTAGTAAAATGTTAAAGCCAATTTTAGCAATTTACTAAGCTAAAAAGATGATTGAGCTAATTTTAAACAATTTTAACATTTTACTAAAGTTAAAATCACGGAATGGCTACTTTAACTTTAACCAATTTGCTAAATCTATTATGGAATCTGATAGCATATCAGCCTTGCACGCGGAGTGCCCAAGTTCGAGTCTTGCTGGTGCACAATTTTTTTTTTTTTTTTTTTTGTAAATAATGAAGTTAAAATGATGAAAATAGAAATAACTAATATCTTTTTAGAGCACATGTTGGGTTTCATCAACATGTAATGAATTTACAACGCATAACAACAATAATTGTGTTATCAAAATTCAAACCCTACAAATGTTCAGCTTTCTGCTTAATTAGCAATTTACTAGTTTAGAAAAGGTTTTAAAAATTTTGAAATAGTTATTCAATCAATAAGCACTAAGGAAATTGCTAACTAGCAAAATGTTAAGCCCTTAACAATGGGTTGTTTAAAATTTTGCGCCATTGTATACCTAGTGTCTGTTTTTGAAGCTAAAAAAGATTAGAAAACAGGATCGAGCCAATCACCTAAGAAGCTAAGTACCAAGTTTGATGAAAATAGCTTTAGCAGTTTAGGCATTCCATCGACCTACAGACAGACAGGCAGACAGATAGACGAAATTGTAGGAACAATTTTTTGTGATCTCTATTATCGTAATGTCAAGTTGAATTAAATCTCGAGTTCGATTTTTTTCCATATGCAACATTTGGCAGATCTGCTAGAAGAACTCAAATAAAAAGAAGAAGAGAAGTCGTTAATAGTAAGATAAGTATCTTTCGTAAAATTTCGGTAGGTATATAAATTCTGTTTTTTTTTTTTGTTCTTCAAAAATGTTCAAATCTAATAAAGTTTGTTAATCTTTATCTGACAAATCTCCGTTTCCCTTCTCCAAATCTATATTCTAACAAAATTAACCCTATTTCTTTTCGTGCTTTCACGTTTAACTTAACTTTGTGTAGATACGAATATCACAGTCGCGGTTTTGCAAGTCTCTAACTAACTAATGTAACACTCTCTTTAGCCACATTATTCTCTATCCCTTTCGCCAGTATCTCTTTTTAAGCTCTACCCACAATTTGTCTAACAATCCCGCTATATTTAATTATTTTAAGGGTACCTCTAACAGTAGAAAAAAAACCAAGATACAAAATTCAAATTCTCCGCCGCCCCATAACTACGTGAAAGAAAAAATGTCACGCATTTCCGTCACTATCACGAAATGAGTCCTATACCAAATGCTGCTATGACCCAGCCTTTCTTTTTCCTTTCTTGAATGTAAATTTTTGAGCAGAAATCCCACTTCGCTGCTTTGTAGCAGATGTTTGTATGAATGTCTTTGTAAACTATACACAGTCAGTTAATTTTAAATAAGCAATATTCTATAGGAAAGACGTAATGTTTAATCCTTTCAAAATTTACTTACCATATTTCTTCATAATTTATGAACTCTTATACCCACAAGCCTTAATTATTCCCAAAATCATCATCTCATCCAAATGTTTTGAACCAGAAATCAAGCAACGTAATATAGTATGATAGCTAAACATATAAATACACAATATTTCCACGAATTCGATGTCCTTTACGCCATTAACTTACCACGCACAAATACATGACTAATATTTTACTATGGTTGTTGTCCATTCTTCCATTTGGTGTCGAAAATTTATAGTCCATTACAGTTGGTCTATTATATACATTATAACGCATCAAGTAGGTATACAGCTATAGATGGCTTTCGTTATGTCCTCGAGTTTCCTGCTATATTATTTCGCTTATATGTAGGTTATGGTGCTTTGTGTGTGATTCATTGGATATAAAGTTGGTGCGTGTATTATTGCGTTTAGTGTTGTTTTCTCAATGGTAATGGAGATGGTGATGGCAAAACCTTGGCGAGTCCATTCCAAACGAATGGAGTGCGAATCGTGTTAAAAGGACATGAATTTTCTGTTGGAAAAAAAGGTTCGCACAATGATGAATCCTCGTGGATTTTATTACCTCTAGGAAGATTTTACTTTGAAGGTCACGTAACTCTGTATATGAAATGTGTTATTTTGAGCTACGCTTCCTTTTAACATAATTTTTATTGACAAATGATTCATCGGAAGAATATTTTGACGAAAAATAGGTCAATGTCCTTGGTTGATTGAAATTTGATGGATTTTCCATAAAATCGAAAGCAATTAATTAAATAAACACAAATATAATTCTTTAATGGAAATAGGAAATACGGAAATGAAAAGGGAAAGTTTGTTCGCTTAACAGCTGGAAATCAACCGAAGCGATTATAATGAAATTCAACTACAAAGGTACATAGGAAGTTGATAAGAAAAATATCGATAGAACTAAGTGTTAAATAATGAAACATTTAAATTTCCTTTTATCCCTTCCTAACGGGTGAAACCCCAGCTAATGTAGCGGCTTACAATTCCCTAATTGATTTAATTCCACGAATTATCGATTCAATAAGGGTTTTTTTACTTGAAATTAGTGCAGCATTTTTGCGAAATGTTTGTTTTAATAAAAGGTATTTCAATTGGATGCTCGGTCATGTTAATAAATTCTGAAATCGAGCTGATAGATTTCTTCGCAAAATTGTATTTATTAATTTTTTGACATTTTCTTGAATACCAAAAGGATCATTTTTTCTAAAACAACCACAAGATATTATTCCAACCAGGTTCTATACAACGGAACCAACAAAAATAGCATAGATAATTTTTTGTTTAAGCTGATTCGGGGTCACGTTGCAAGAGCGATGTCCTCAACCAACAGCTTAATTTTTGGGGCTTATTACCCCAATAACGCAAATTTTGAGAGTGCGCGGTTAAGTGGCTACATCCCTCCCGAGGCATTCCTCTATTTAGACAGTCGAGGGCTGATACAGGTTGGAATGACGGTTCCGCTCATCTACCACGTCAGCCGGAAAACTGTAGATAGGCGACTCCTGTATGGTCGAGACGTCATCGCTCAAGGTGGAGAATAGCGCCTTCGGTTCAGTGGGACTGTGTCCGATCGGGACCGAAGGGATAGGGCGAAACAAGAGAACCAGTTCTGGTGGCTCTCTGAACAGCAGTTTGATATCTAAAAACGATTAAGAATGTATGGCTTGGCCGACTTACATAGATTTAGATAAATTAGGTATAAGGCACAGTCGGAGTGGCACCAAAAAAATTTAAAAATATGTATGTATGCGGAGGGCATATGTGCATGTATCTGCGCGGCTGTATATGTATGTACATATATACATGTATGTGTAGGTGGCATGTTGTTGTGTGTATGCAAATTTAAAAACGAAAAATGCTGCTGTGGCTGTTCTAGTTTTTAAGTAGTTTTAAGTGGTTTTGGGTATTTTTAGGTATTTTAAGTAGTTTAAGTTAGTATAAGTTAGTTGTATCTAGACTTAATTATTTTTAGTCTAGCTTTAGGTCGTTTTTAAGTAAAAATTTAAAATGATCTGAAATGAAGAATGTGGATGGGTAGGTAGCTATATGCAAACAACTTTATAATTTAGGTGAAATATGCATACATAAGATGTATACATACTATATGAATGTATGAGGGCCTACATTGTATTTAGTATTCAGTGACGTAAGCAAAAGTTCGAAAAAACGAAATATAATAAGGTAGACATAAATGGATAATACACATAATTAAATATTTTCGTATTGCTTAGTTGTTATCGTTTGAGGGAAAGTAAAGATCCTGCATAAATAAGAATATGTACATACAGTAGTCCCATAAGAACAATGCAACTTATCATCCATAACTCATTCCAACGACTACAAACTTGGCAGCACTTTTTATTTTTGGATCCAAAATGATCTGCTATGACGGCAACGGTTCTTTTTTCAATCTTTTTTTGGCACCTTGGAGCGTTATTTATCTCTGTTTGTGAAATAAAATCCCAAAAAGTGAAATTCAAAGGCGAAATTCCCATAAAAACCGTCTAATTAAAAGTGGTTATTCCATAAAGTTCTTTGATTTTTTTATTGAAAATGGTAGGAAATCTTTTTTTTTTACAGAATCTCATCATGCCGCGTAGAAGAATTTTAAGTGCGGAAGAAAGGTCAAAAATCACTGCATACAAAGATTGTGGCTCTTCTGATCGTGAAATTGGTAGAAAAATAGGGAGATCCAATACAGTTATTCATAACTTTTTAAGGTTAGGTGAAAGTTATGGAAATATTGCCAACCACACGCAAAATAAAAACCTTATGACACGTCAAGCTCGAATTATATCGCGTTAAGCCATCAGAAACAAGCTGTTTGATTCACAAATTAAGGTCAAACTTGACTTGCCTGTTTCAACCCGACGCATAAGACAAATTTTAAAAGCCAACTCGAACCTTGTGTGCAAATAAGATCCAAGCAGCCGCCTTGAAATGCAGCCTAGGCTGCATTTCGCTGAAAGTCGCATAAACTGGAACGCAGAGTGGAAAAAATTTCTGTTTAGTGATGAAAAAAAATTAAATTTAGATGGTCCAAATGGATTTCAGTCATATTAGCATGACAGACGTCTTTAAACAGAAGTGAGAATGAGTCGCAATTTCGGAGGCAGCAGCGTAATGGTTTTGGCAGCTTTTTCTGCAAATGGATAGACGGAAATTACATTTGTGCCTGGAAGAATGAACTCAGAAATTTATGCTGAGATGTTGGAAGAAGTTATTGTTGAAAGAGCTGAAGAGTTATGCGGGACTGACTTCATATTCAAGCAGAAGGTTTGAAACTGGTTTGAGGAGAAACAAATAACATTTCCCAATTGGCCATCCCGAAGTCCCGATTTAATACCGAATACTAGCCAGGTGTGTTTATGCCAACGAACGCCAATTTCGCAACGTTCAAGAGCTTCAAAATGGAATAATTGAACAATGGGCCGCGATTACAAACGCGAAACTGGAAAAGCTTGTGGAATCAATGCCGAGGCGAATGATTTCGACCGTAAGAGCTAGGGGTGGCTCTACAAAATATTAAATTAATTTATTAAAAATTTCTAATAACTAATTCACAGTTATTTTTTGTAAAAACGTAGGTTTATAAGAACTTTTTCTTTTATTTTTTTAATTTTTTTTAACACTTATTTAATTTCGTTAAAAGTAGTAAATTATTACAATTTTCAACAACGATGCATGTAGCAAACAAAACATGCGTAGAAACCATGTGTTCTTATAGGAATTTCCTCCCCTATATATCGGGGGTGGCCGGGGCGCGATAGTTGTGTGTTCGCCTCTCAACATTATGGTCACAGGTTCGATCCCTGCCGTAGTCTATGTCTTCTTATTTTTCCATTAAAAACCAATTCTAAAAATAAATGTCATACAATGAGTTGCTGGTATACTCATTACATGCTGTTTAGGCATAGAACTAACAACATGTGATTGAGTAAAACTAGTATACCGATAAAATATGACAAAGAATAAAAAAATTAATGCGTATTATAAGGGACATAGATAAATAAGACTCGGAAATTTCTCCGCATTAGTTCAGCCGCCATCCCTGGAGATAAAATCTGAGACAACAACCACCTACAGTCTCCGAATATCGCGCCACACATCTTTCCTATCATTCTTTCTCTTCCTTAACTTCACCCTCACGCCCGCGCTGTGTTCAAACATTTAAAGGGTATTCATAATCCCTTGAGCGCGTGTAGATTATAAAAAAAAAAAAAAAAAAAAAAAAAAAAAAAAAATCGTTGAGCGGTGTTTTTAAAAATTGTTTATGTCTTAAATTTAAAAACATTTTTAGAAAAAAATTGAAACGCCATTTTGAGGATATTATTAATATACATATAAAATTCAAGTTTCAAAAAAATTCACTTGCTGGTTTTTGAAAAATCGATTTTTCAAAAAAAAAAAAATTTATTTATTTTTTAAGAATCGAAAAACTTTTTTTTTGAAAATTTGACTATGCAGTTTTATTAACGCTCTTCGGAAGCATTTGCATAAAAAAAACTTAATTTTAATCGGGCTATCCAATAATGAAAAAGTCGAAAATATAAAGAGTGGTTCTATGGGAAGTACCGTTAATAAGTACGCAAAATAAATATTTTTATATTAGAACGTGGACTGTGGGTTGGGGTCAAAATAATGTATGGGTCATAATAATGTATTTAAATTACTGTATCTCAAAACACTGTATTTTAAAATACTGAATGTAAAAAAACACTATATTATCAAAACACTGCAAGTCAAAATTCTGTGTTTCAATATTCTGGTTTGTCAAAATTCTTTATTTCAAAATTCTGTATTTCAAAATGCTCTAAATAGGCTGAAAAATAAAAATCGTTTTTATTATATAAAAAAGTTCGAACTTTTTTACATTAATTATTTAAATAGAGCTTACTGACGATGGAAGCATAACTTCCGAAATGTATTTACATTTGATCAATAAATAAATAATTTGTGTTTTTGTTAATTAAATAAAATCTTTAATTTATATACAGTATTTTGAAATACAGAATATTAACCATACAGTATCATACAGAATTTTAACTATACAGTATTTTAAAATACAGCATTTCGACCGGTTCCCGTGGACTGTACTAATATAAGAACACACACATTTTTTTATAAGAATTCTTGGAACCGTTTTTGAGAAATAAATTTTTTTCTTAACAGTTTTTTAGCATTTGTATGGGAGGTACCGTTGTTTTTTATTTTAGGAAAATAGTTTTTTTTTCACTATTCAAGATAATGTCAAAAAACTACCAAATACGAAGTTTCGAAAAAATCTATGTTGGCGTTTTCGACATCTTGAATTTTCAAAAAAAAATTAATATCCAAAAATTTTTTTTTGAAGAATTTTGGCTTACAAAAGTGTTTAAACTTGCTATGGGCTTCTGCTTGATTTCAAAAAAAATCAAATTAACCATTTCCTAAAAAATCGAAAAACAAAAATATGGTCCTACCATTTTTTTTTTCAAAAAAAAAAATTCAAAGGTACACTTCAGTTTGTTAATGAACTGATTTTTTTGATAAAAAGCGTTGGAGCCGGTTTTTGAAAAAAATAAGATTTTTGTTGTTGGCCAAAAAAAAATGTATGGGAGATACTGTTATTTGTTGTCTTTAAAAATATGAAGAAAAAGTGTGAGGCATCTAACCGTCTGTGCTGCAGACTCCTGTCCTCGTCTACACAGACGAAACTTAAGGACTTACTTTTTTGGAGTTCTCTATGATCGTAATGTCATGTTTGATTCTTGGTTTTTTTTTACGAATGCATAACTTGACTTATAGTACCTATAATCACAAGTAAAAACTTTGGGAGTACAAATAAAATGGGGGTTGAGTTTTATGGTATGTCATTGATTTGATCCAAAAACAAAAGTAAAATCGAACTATTAAGAGTTTTCTGAATTATTAATGTTTTTAACATTATGTTTTCAACAAACAGCATCAAAAAGAATTAGAAATATAAAAAAAATATAGAATTGAAGAATGCAAATTATTGATTTTTTTAATTAACTTCAAATGAATACTTGGTAAATTATGCACAGGTTAAAACTAAATCATAACAAAACGTTTGCCCATTATTATGGAATTGTGTAGTCCTGTTGACGACCTCTCATTCTAGTCAATACATCACAACAAATATTTCATTTAATTGCCCGTGAAAAAAAAAAGTTTCAAAATATACATACAAAACATAACCCCAGCTATCGAATTGTTTCCTTGTAATTAAATTGCATTTTTCCACTCGCGTCGGCATGTTATATAAACAAACAAAAAAAAGCTTAGTCTACCTTAAATTCTGTTTCGTTTCAGGTGTACCCAAAGGCAGAGTAACTGTTTACTTATATTTACACTCAAATCTGTATGGTGTTGGCAGGATACAAAGGATAAAATACAAAAATGTTGTAGAAAAAAAATCGTTCGGTAAGGTTAGAATAGTCCGAAATAGTTTCATATAAAGGTGTGTGTTGGGATTTTTTTTTTGAAAGGCTAGTAATTGGGTAGGTAGTGTAAAATGTACACATTCGACTCATACGGCCTTTAGGACATATGAGTATTTGGTTTTCAATGAACAAAATGAAAGGTTTTGCGAGAGATTTAGAGGAAATAGAAGGTGGGTACCTATTGGTCCAGTAGAAGAATAAAGATGAATGTGAAACTTGTTTTTTTTTGTTTGATTAAAGGGTTAGGGTGAAAGTGGTATTTTTTTTGTGTTTTGTTTATTAAACTATATGTTTATCTTTTGATATCTTAAAAAAGGCTTCGAAAAAACATACCTATGTCGGGTTTTGGTTGCTCAATATTTAATTTATTAGTTTTCAGAGGAGTTTATAAAAGTTTGCAATGCTATAACACAGTCTTATTTAGACCATTTACATTTTTTTTACACGAGTACCGCACCGTTCTTAAAGTAGTCTTGCAGAAAATAGAAAGACCTAAACAAACATGAATATAAAAATTAATGTTTGTCTGTATGTCCTTTATGGAAACGTAAGCTATGCTTTTGAAAATGTGACGATCTTTAGCAAAGTTGTTGTGCTGCATGAGCCAAAGTAGGTTTCTGAGTTGGAACGAACAATTTTCGACAGATGGCGCCACTGACATTCCAATGTTAATTGTGAAATTCATTTCCGACTCACATTGAACAGACAAAGGTTGTGTTTTTTTTCTGCATCCAGTCCACATCGAGAGCAAATTGAGTCTAAAAGAATATCAGTTGAATCAATTGACAATAAAGAAAAACAAGTTAAATTGTTGTGATTGCCACAAGAGAAAGACTGTTCCTGTAGTTGATACCACGAGTAAAAGTTCGTTGCTATGAAATTATTCTATTATTCACCATCTTTCCTTCAAATTTATTTTAGTTGGTGACGTAGCAACGCGCGCAAGGTGACTTAATTAATATGTAAAAAATGTTATTTCAGAATCGCTTGCAAATTGTTCACATTTATTTTGAAAAATATAGTTCAATTCGTAAAACTCATAGAGCATTTTATGGCGCGAATCGTTTTCGCATTCGACGAGTCTAGAGAAATGCTAATTTATATCAGTTATAACAGTTTTATGACACCTGTTCCCCTTGAAAGTGTTGTTCTTATTTCTGGAGACACGTCCTTAAAGTAAACGTATTGTGAAAGGACGTGTTTTGAGACATGCCAACAGGTGACAAAAGGTAAAGTAAAGTTTATTTCTAAATTATTATTAAATCTTTCGAAAAAGATACATAGGTTACTTTCAGTTAAGCTTGGTGCTGCCTGGAGAGTTACAGTGTTGGACAGATAATTAGCACATTACACTTTTATTATAGTTAGCAAAGTCATATGCCAGTCGACAATGGTTTTTTTTTTGTAATTTAACTATATGCCTGTAAGACCTAAGGTCTTTTTAAATGCAACCTGAATTGCACGGCACTAGTTAGAAGAAAAAGAATGATAGGAAAGATTTTTTTGTTGGCACAGTGGATTTGAGAACCAGGTATTGACTATCTCATTTTAACCCATAGGAGGCATCCGATTAAAATTAGAGGTATGGAAAAGATGCGCCTAGCGTGGGCATCGAACCCACATGTCTAAATTAGCATTCAAGCAATTTATCCACTGCGCCATTTTATTTTTTAAAAAATCACATTATTAGAATCTAGACAACATCACCCTATTTTTCTTCCAAATATGCCGTTACTTTCTCATGTTTGTTTATTTATTTCTAATAAGAATATTGTGGCAACTAAAGTTTCAATGGCCAAAGAATTATCACACGTTGTTAAATAAGCGTTGGAAGATAAAAACAAAATATTATTTTTAGCCAAATATTAAGAAAAAAGTCATAGACATTGCAAAGCAAGTTTAATTTAACGTTTATACCGCAAAATATTTTATTAATGTTTGACTAGATGGGCAAACAGAGATCGTGTACACTGGATCTCAGACAAATTATAATAACTATGAAAAATAACGGTAAAACAATAAATGAAACCGCAAATGATGTGAGACGGCCAAGAAAGCTTTCAACAATGCAATTAAATTTTGTGAAACTCATAATACGACCAATGCCATCGGAAGAAACCCTCCTCCAAAAAAGACAAGTTCTGCTGATGATTGTATAATCGCTGCTTATGCAAGAAAAAACCGTTTATTAAATCAGCGGAAATTCGGGATGAAATGATTCAAGACCATGGCTTAATACTTAGTAGCTGGACAATACGAAGAAGACAAGCACAAACCACTGGTGAAAAAAAAAAATATTGCGGCCAGGCTTAAGTTGGACAGAGTATACGGATCCAAATCCTTATCATTTTGGAAACAAGTTTTTTGGAGTGATGAGTCGAAATTTAATCGATTGGGCTCTGGTGGAAAGCGGCATGTTTGGCGTCCACAAAAGCAAGATCTTAATCCACGTTACACAGTAAAAACTGTGAAACACGGTGGTGGGTGTATCATGGTGTGGGTTGCGTTTTCATCGCGGGGTGTAGGGCCTATTGTGAAAATAGAGCAGCGAATTTAACAGAATCAATATAAGAGCATTTTGGAAAACCATATGGAGCCCTTTGCAGACGATAATTTACCATTATCATTCATGGACATTGATGCATGACAATGGCCCTAAACGCACTTCCCGGTTAGTGATTAGTGATCACCAAGTCAATATTTTGCGCAGAGTCCTGACCTGAATCCCATAGAAAATCTATGGAACGATTTAAAATATCAGGTCGGACTAAGGCAGCCAAGGAACAGCATTCCTTGGGACAGCATTCCTATTCATCGATACAGCACCTAGTGGAGAGTATTCCTCGGCGGTTAAAAGCTGTGTTAAAGCAAAAACGTTACCCAACAAAATATTGAAAAAAACTACTAACTTGGTCTATTGATAAATTATTTAATTTCGTACTTGTGATAATTCTGTGACCACCACATGTTACACTAACTTATTTTGTTAATGGATTTTTTTGTTGTTAATTTGTTTAATTGTTTTTTTTTATATTTAAGTTTTTCAGCGTTGAATTAAAAATTTTTCAATAAATTCTGTTCCAAGAACATAGCAAAAATAAAGATGTTCCTTATTTAAATCCGATCCACTGACTAGCTTCTAATTCTCTATCCAATATGACACCTCCTGAATTTGAGAGTTGGTCTTTAAAGCAAAAATAAAAATATTCTTTCGCTGTCGCACATTAAAGAAGTCTAAAGACATTGGCGCAAAATCTAAAACAACCTATTATTAAGGCCTTAACACGATACTAATTAGTAATTTACTATATACATAGTAGTCTACTAACTTATCATAAATTTTACACCTTTTGTTAACTAGTAAAATGCTAATTAAGCAGATAGCAAAGCATTTGTAGGGCTTGAATTTTGATGAACACAATTATTGTGTTTATGCGTTGTAAATTGATTATTTTATTGTTAGAAACCCAATATGTGTTCTAAATAAGCATTCCATGTTTATAAATATTTTCATCATTTTAACTTCATTATTTACAAAAATAAAAAAAAACAAATTGATACCAGCAGGACTCGAACCAGGGCCTCCCGCGTGAAAGGCCGACATACTATCAGAATGACATGTGGATTTAGTACGATACTAAAAATATAAAGTAGCCATTCGGTGATTTTAACTTTAGTAAATAGAAAAGTAAGGACATATTAGAAACATGGTCAGCCGTTTCTATTAAGAATCTTTTGCATACGATGGAATGGAAACTTAAGAGCAAGTACGTGCGATCCAGTCGTGCATTTTATTTTATTATGTTTTAAATTTTAAATCATTAAGGAGATATAGTAAGAGATAGTCGAGTTTTGGAGTTTCTCTCCTCTCTTATCAGCATATCGTCGGATATGTGGTCAATAGCAGCTTGAATATTGTTTTTGAATTGAGCTATTGTCATTGGACGTTCGATGTAAATTAGAGATTCCAGATAGGAAAGATAAAAATAAGTCTCGCCTCTAAAAAACACAAGGGCATCATGGGGCATACTGTCAATAACGGCTTCGCATGCATTTTTTCGTGAAAGAAAATCGCGTGAATCACTGCCAATTTACATGGACAAAATCGCAGTTCTCTTCATCAAGAATTCATCTTACAGAACGATCAGGACTCCCAAGATCAGCTGCATGATATGAGATAGCAAAATGGTGTGCCTAACATGATCAATGTTTTCGGGTGTCCGTTGTCCGCTCACAAAAGATCAGGAACACAATCTGCGAGGGTGATATTAATTTAATTTGCTGAATTTTGGCACGGCCCCTGAGTTTTGCCCTAAGCATAGTTAAGAATCCAATTGCGAAGATTTTGGTCGTTGAAAATAATTTCGGCTAATTGATACACGGAAATGAGAGACATATTACATTGGGAAAAAAAAGAACACACAAAGTCCAGCCAGCGTTTTAAATTCGGTTTCCTATTCCTCTAAAATCTATACCACAATACTCCTACCAGTGTACAAGGCTATGAATCTTAAAATATATGACCTACATTATGTATGTATATGTTCCCAACTAAACAACCACAAATAACCAAAAGACTAGACCTACGAATATCGCTTGCGAAATCAGCCCCTCATCATGAATACCCATCAGGCACCCACAACAGTTTTCCAACTTCAAATAAAAAAAACTGATTGAAAATGAAAATTTAACAACTCGAACATCAACATCGTACTTAAGCATCCATAAAATGCACTCGAAAATCAAAAATATTGCATAGAGTAGCTCCTTATTCTATGAGTATCTACAACCCCCCTTTGGTAGAGAATTTTTTTTTGTTTCCTATCATCTCGCAAAAATTGCCATAAACTAAACGAACTTTAAGCAAACAAAGTGGAAAATGTTGTATTTCCCATTTTTGGAATACTCATCCGCCTTCACCCACACACACTCACCCACAATTACTGTTACTATAGCTTCCTCTTTGTCCTGTTCTCCATCTAACGAACATTAAACATGCAAACGGATGTTCGATGTTAACAGTTTTCTTTTTCGCAAAAATCTGCTGATAATGGCTAAATGACGAAGAAGGATAAAAGTTTTCCCAAGGATTATATCAAGGGTATAGTAGTATAGTTGGTGCGGTGGTGACGTCTATAAAGTATACACACGCAGTACGGAAGAGTATATATGTATGGTATGTGCATAAATAGATATAATAGAAAAGTTAACTTCTATACCAAAAATCCAGATTATTTACCTTTGCTCACACACACAAAAAACGAAGATGCATACTCCTTTTAACCCTTCGCCCCATCGCCATTACTAGCCACCATTTAACTCTTTTTCAAACCGTCTCTAACATTTGTCTAAAGTTTTGCTGCACCACCGGAAGAAAACATGAATAAAAAGATGAAGCTATACTAGAACAGAAGTAAGGGAAGTAGAAGAATAGGAAGGAGAATAGCAACAACGGTAACAAAAATTGGATCGGAAGACCACTTTCAACGCTTGTGTAATTTAAGTTTTCCCTCTTCTGCTGGCAACAGCATCACTTCTCTTAAGCTATCTAATTCACCCTAAAGGTACCCCTTTGTCCACCCACTGCCACTTCCTTTCTTCTGCCAAACACCCGGCTGCCATGATGCTATATTTTCTTCGAAAAGTGCACATCTATCGTTTATCTGAAAGGCAAGTCTACACTCAAGGTCCTTGTTTCTTTTTTTTGTTCGTTGTTCTCTTCATTTTATGTGAGTGCCCTCACTTCTGCTTCGAAGGATAACCTCTAAATTGCAACCACGGCTATCGCTGTGCTTATGCCTTGAACTGGTGGCATCTCTCAGCTTTCAGCGCCACCCATTGCCAGTCTTGGGAAACAATTTTAATTTCATTAAAAGCATTTTAATTCGCAGTTCGCTGATAGATAAGCTTCTTACTTTTAACTTTAAAATGCTCAACATTGTTGTCCTCATTCTCTACCGACCCACCCGACTGACGCACGTTCGGACATTTAGTTTAGTTTCAATGGTTGGTTCTGGTTGGTGGCGTGGTGATGGCCTCTTTGAAATCTTTCTTCAGTTCTTATCGAAAGTTTCGAAAGTCTTTCTTTCTGTGTTTCATTCGAAAGAGAAATGTGTTAAATGTTTAACCAGAAGCATTCACTATCATTCTTTACTAAGAAAAAAAAAGAAATAAAAACGTATTTTCAACAGGATATGCCAGCCATATCATCTATTTGTCCACTTTTTCAATCGAGATAAAGAATACTCCTGAAGCCATTTTGTTCATTTATCCTTGTTTTTTCTCGCATAGCGCGCTTCACTTACTCATTCGTTATCCTTTTTACCTGCGATTGTCCTCTTTTGATATGAATTTGGAAAAAAAAGGATTTCCAATGGAAAGATAAAATAGATATGTATATCCACTATTGAACAACAGCATGTATAGCATCAAAGTGGCCATTGTTTGACTTAATCTTTGGGAGTTTCCTTTTTTGTGACAAACGAACGAAACGGAAAAGTAAATGAAGCCCGAAAAGGACTCAAACAGAACTAAATCGAAGTTTATCAGTTATGTTATTGAGAAGGATAACAAACAGGGAAACATCATGAATGGAATTTATTGATAAATAAAAATTATTGGTGTTGGTTTTGGTTCAATAGTCGGGTCAGTCATATAGCGAGTACAAAATGACTGTCAAATGGAAGTAAATAATGATAAACAGGCTTGGGCGTTTTTTTATCACAAGGATAACTTAAGAAAAGTATGATTTTAACTTGATTAAAGATCGTTTTACTATTCAATTCAATTCAGGAAGGAATAGATACGAAAGGTGTTTGTTTACTTTCCCAAGAAAAAGCACAGAACTGGGATTAAATTGAAACGAAAATAAAGTGCGCCTATAGGCTAACGTAGAGGGGATTCTAAGGGATTTTCAATCTTTTTTCAGATGAGACACATTTTAAGCAAGAATTGCATATATAGCTACATAAATATGTTCAGATTTTAAGCTTTAAGATCTATGCAACCTTTTTATGCTGACTGCAGAGATTCCGCTCAATTTTGGAAAATTGTCAAAAAGCTTAATGGAAGCAGATTTAAAATAGGCAACAATTTAGACGCCAATATACTAGGAGCTTACTTCAAGAATATTTTAAATCCTCCTACACATGTTCCAGAAAGAGTACATTTTTCAGAAAACTTAGTGACGATAAACGTGCTAGATGATGATGTAGGACTAAAAGAAATAAACATTATCTTAAAAAAAGCTAAGGACAAGAAAGCTCCAGGGATTGACAAGAGTTCCTTACGAGTTTTTCAAAAACGCTCCCCAGACCTTCTTAAAAGTTTACCCACAACTTTTTCCCAAATTCTACATACAGCAGAAGTACCTGAAAGCTTTAAAAAATCTATTGTGTTTCCAATACATAAAAATTGAGACATAAATAATGTTGAAAATTATAGAGGCATATCTTGCATGAATGTTATCGCCAAAATATTTACAGGTATCATCCTAAATAGGCTTGAAATTTGGGTAAAAGAAAATAGATTACTCAATGAATTTCAAACGGGCTTTCGCGCCGGTTACTCAAAGATTGATCATCTTTTGGCAATACAAAACATAGTCGATTACTATCTTGAAAACAAACAAAAAATTGTATGCAATATTTATAGATTTCAAAGCTACTTTTGACAGCATTGATCGTGAAGCTTTATTTTATAAATTGAGTGTACTAGGAAGTTCGTCCAAAGTCTTACATGTTCTAAGGAATCTGTATGCGAACACTCTTTCGGCAGTATGGGATGGCGAGAAAATCTCAGAATGGTTCAGAGCCATAAGTGGAGTGCGTCAAGGGTATTTACTGTCGCCATTGTTATTTGCATTGTCCATAAATGACATAGTTGACGTCTTGCCTAACGGTATTCGAGTTGCAGGAATGAACATAAAATGTCTGCTATATGCAGATGATTTGGTTTTATTTGCAGATTCGTCAGAAAGCCTTTAGTTATGATAAATAAGCTCGGAAGATATTGTAAATTGTGGAAGTTGGTGATAAATACATCAAAAACTAAAGTTAGGATTTTTGGATCATGGAGACGTCGGCAATGTAGAAATGAAAGATGGGCTCTAAATGGAGAAAATATTGAAGTTGTAAATGAATACAACTTCCTAGGTATGATAACGTGGAAAACTTTGTTTAAGAACAAAAACGTTGCACATAGTGTCAAATTTAAAGTCTTTGAAGCTGCCCTAAGATCAATAATGACTTATGGATCTCAAGTATGGGGTTACCAGCAGTATGATTAGGTGGAATAATTGCAACGTTTGTTTCTCAAAAAAACTTTCGGTCAACCACAAACAACTCCCAATTATATGCTTCTTCTCGAAACGGCTCTCTCACCTATTTATCTATTCACTCTAAGAAGGAAAAAAAAACAATACATACGTTGTCAGTTGCCCAGAGTGTATCGTTACAAAAGTTGAAAATAATTGAATCTATAGTCTGGTCAGGCTTATCCGTGCAATAAATTGAAATTTGTGACATCAAATTGGTTATTGTAAGAAATAATTTCACGTTAATCTTTAATAAACATTTTCAAAAATACATGATGACGTTTAAAAAATGGCAAAAATTGTTGTTCAAAGTGTTCCAGTACTTTTGTGAAAATTTGCTGCGCTCTGAGAGATTTTTACCCCCACTCTTTCAAAAACGACAGTCTTCAGATTTTTGTGCACAAAGTACGGGAACGCATTTATTATTAGAAATTTTTCACCGAAATTGTCACTTCACGACCGAGATTTAATTGTCTGTCACAATTGTCACTTACATATTGGAAAAATTGTAATATGTATTTTTTTTCTGTTCTATAAAAAAATTGTCACGACAAATTTGTCATTGAATTGGTGACAATTTTCAAAAAATCCCTGACAATTCATTGTCATGACAATTTTTATATGATCCGAAATCTTGACAATTGTCGCAAATTCCCTGTGACAATTCTACAAAATTGTCAATTTTTTTATGGGACAGAATTTAGACAATTGTCAAGTTGTCATTTACAAATAGTCGCGCCTGTCAATGTTTATGAAATAGGGCCCTGGTATCGTCCCAGGTGTTTTTTCCATTGATGGACAATTGCATCACAATTGCCCAGAATGTATCACAGAACCTGCATATGGCACTACTTACTAAGCCAAGGATGTTAAGGTGTCTTTTTAATTTGCAGTGTCCTATAAGGAGACCCGTTATTATTCGGAGGTGATTTCTGCTTAAGGTTATACAGTCTGTGAAACGTTATTGGTTATAATTTCCAAGTAGTAGTTTGACCTGCCTCAGTTTAGGGAGTTTTTTTTCCAATTGTTGGATCTTATGTCCTCCTCTTCTTTTTTAATTTTGTTCCAAATCACATGTTCTCCTATTCCTCAATATGGTTCATTCCCCACTAAGGGAGTCGACGCACCTATTTTTGCTAAGGAGTCTGCCTCCTCATTGCCCTGGGCACCTACGTGGCCAGGTGCCCAATAAAGTGCGACATTTTTATTTTTGCCGAGGTCATTTAACCTGCCCACACATTCCCATACCAGTTTTCGAACTGATGGAGTAGGAGCTCAAAGCCTTGAGTGCGGCTTGGCTATCTGAAATAAGAAAAAATCTGACATGATGGCAATGTTTTGTTTACTGTAATTTCTTTCGAGGTTACGCTCTGCACATTTTCCTATAACTTGTACTTCAGCTTGGAAAATACTAGTTTTTGGTCCAAAGATTCCTGCATACGTTCTCGATCAATCAGTGTATCACTTGATGGTGTTTGCTTACAGAGTGTAGTTAATAGTTTCCCCTAGCCACTCTTTCTTGCTACTTAACTTCGTTTGAAAGTTTTTCTCGAAGTTATATTCTTGAATCATACCATCTCTTAGAATGTCAAAAAGGTCTTTTACTGAAGACTTCTGAATGTTGTCTATTTTCCTGAGACGTATACATTTGCCAATCCCAGTTCCTTCTTTGGCAAATCTCATAACAGCTCCCTTTTCAGCACTTCCAATAATCTCGGTGTGAGGAGAAATATGAAGGGTAACCTCCATAGTAGGACATGTTCTCATTGCTCCAGTTATGACTAGGCATGCTAGTGTTTTCCTAGTTGTTAATAGTTCGGGGTTCTTTTGTGCCATGTGATCGCACCATAGGTAATTATGGGTCTTGCCATCATGGTGTACATCCTTCTAAGGATTTTCGGCTTGCAACCCCAAGATTTGCCTACAAGTCTCTTGCATATCATTTGGGCCTTTGTGGCTTTCCCGACGGTTGATTCTACATGTTTGTTCCAGAAGAGTTTACTATCAAGTATGATACCTAGGTATTTTACCTCCCTCATAGTTTCTATATTACTTCGCCATCTATACCTGGATGGGTTTCATGTGCGGTAGAAGACTTTTCTTGGTAAATTTATAATCGTCGTTTTTGTAGGGTTGATATTTAGTCCTACATAAAATACTGTTAACAAAATTCTAAAAAGATAGTTTTTTTGGATTTTTGAAAAAAAAAAAAAATTGTTATGTAGGTGTTCCGGAGAATTTTTAGGTTTATACAGAGTGTCCTTAGTTCTTTACAATAGGAATTTACTACACAATTGCCTATGGAAGTCCAAACGAAACAGTGGTTGGCAAGAGTGATTCTTCGTCTGATTTGTTAGCTGATGTTCTTGTTGCCGAGATAGTGTGCTTTCACTTTTCGTCATATACCTATATTTTGCCCTCATGTAACGCAATACCAACTATTCTATTTGCTCATAAGCATTGGTAACAGTTTTCTGAGTTCTGCCAATGGTATCGACATGCCTTTAAATTTCAAATGTTCATTTAGGCAAATAAGATATATTACGTGATATTAAGAAGACTAATTTCTCTATAGTTGATGCATCTGATGGGGAATCCTTCTCTTTGGATTAAGCAATAAAATCAGTGCCCAGATTTCCTACAACAGGCCAAATTGTAGAAATCAGATGTAATTTCAGCAATTTCCAGCGACTTCGCAGAACAAACATTTAAAACAAAATATAAATTAAGTCTTGCAAAAAAAAACGCATTTCCCGAATGTCCTCCTTCTGCACTCAAAATAATCAAGTAAATTGAAAACCGTTGTTGCTGGTTTTCAAATAAACTACGTTAAGACCCCTCAACTCGCTCAAGATGAACCTTTTAAATTTGGAAATTTTCAGTATGATATTCTTGAAAATTAATTAAATTCTCAAAATTAACTCCTCACAACTAATATCAAGTCACTTTATTCATTAACAATCTCATATAACCCTTCCTGATTCCATAATCAAACACATTCTATGTTTTAACTAGCCCATCATCCAAAACTCAATTACCTCTTGTTTGGAGTGGCTAGGTTAGGTATATACTAGATATCTTCAAAAAAAAAATTAAATAATCCACAATTTCGCTCCACACATGGTCCTAATAAAAAAAAGGAAAAAGGTGAAACACTCAACCCGCCCCCTCAAGTAAGGAATATTAATTCAACGTTTTAATTAAAAATCCTTTCAGTTGCGAGAAAAAAAAAAATAACTGAAAACTTCCCCACCAATTCAACAAATTTCCAAAAAAAAAAATCCATACCTAGTCCTAAGTGTTGGGAGCTCTAGTTGGTGGACAGCACGAACGCAGACGAGCAGACCAGACACCCATCAGCCCAACCATACGAGTAGGAACAGGACGAACCGCATGGTGAAAATGTACCGAACCATCAAAAAAGGATCCTTCTTCCTTCATCCTTCACTCCGATGATGTTCAGTTATTCCGGAGTATTTTTTAACATATTATAAATACAACTAGGCACAGCGACAAGGCATGTGTGAAAAATCCAACCAACCGCTTGCAGTCTTCGACTGGACTCATTCACAAAAGCAATTAAAACCGGAAATAGCTTGAAGTGCTCATGGAGAGGTATGGCTTTTCTGTTGGAATGACTGTGCTACCGTTATCTTGTGGAAATGTTCACAACACCAACAAAAAAAAATTATAAAATAATAGCCCGGGCTAGTGAAGTTCTGTTCGTTTATTATATAAATGTATGTATGTATTTTTTTTTAGAAGGACCAGAGTTTGTTTTTTTGGCTAAAAGGACTGCAAACAGAGCGGACAATGAACACAAATGTCCTTTAAGCAAATAATAATCGAAAAAGGATGTCATAAATGAACATTTTATTATTTTTTCTTGGTGTTTTTATTTTTATTTATAATAATTTTTGTTTTTTGTTTCTTTTTGTCTTTGTGGATTAATTTACCGGGAAAGCTTAGGGCTACACAAAAGAGGGGGTTGTGTTTTGATTAAATATTTGGACAAGTTGGGTTGATTTCTTTTTTCAGAACAAATAAATATATAAAATGTGAGTAAATATTTAACTGGAATGAGTGCTACTTGATGGTGCCGGTATTAAATGAACAATATTAAGGACAGAGCAAAGCTGTCGGATATATGTTTATTATAGGAATGTTGGGTCCGATGGTACTTATATGGCCTTTTTCCCATGTTGTTTACGTTTAAATTGGTTTGAAATAAGGAAAAAGTAATTTTATTAGTTTTTTCCAGAATTTTATTTTTATCCCCCTATACTCCTTTTGAACGGTTAAATTAATGTGGCATTTTTCATTTACGGCAAAAGAGGTATAGAGCCTGTAGAGCTGATCCTGCTGAGCTATTAAAGTGTGAAAAATGAGATAATCAGTTTTCATTCATTTGGAGCTAATTTAATTCCAACATAAAAGGACTACTGGTGAAATCATTGATTCTTAGGGTTAATTTCAAAGAGACCTATTGAATATACTGGCTTTTGATTATATTGGTTAAAAATTCAATGCAACGGGTACAATTTTTGTTTTTAATATAATTAATTTTTTAATCAAGCAATAACTTGAGGAATAAACGATGATCAGGGCGGCAGGGATGTATACAAATGCAAAGGCAACAAGAGAAGAAGCAATAAATAAATCAGTGAGTCACTTGCGATTGTGAACTATGCCAATGTTTCATTCAGAAGAAATGCACTTGGAAATTGGAACTATCTTTTCTGATTCGGGAATGAAAATAAAAGTGAAACAAGAGCAAAAGCACAGATCAATTATCATTATCCTCACACTGAAATCATCATTACGAGCAATTTCAATGCATACAATTGAAGCTGGCTCCACTCTCGAGCCAGACAATATCCTAAGGTATGTTGAGGTCTTTGCTGAGTTAAATCAACTGACTCAGCTTGCCAACTCGAGTCACTGACATTGCAGTTTTTAGCTGTGACCCTATTTAATACACTGTGAGTATATTATCGCCCCGAGGCACATCAGACCATTGTGTGATATCAGCTAATATCTCCTCTCACAAGGTATGTCCAACAATTAAAGCAAAAAATACTACAATGTCCCAAAGGTAAAAAGAATTTTTTGTAATTTGTTGAAAACATTCGAAATACAACTTCGTCTTCATTTCCAATGCTCGTCTTTGATGGCATTCTTTTGTCAGCTCGAGTTAAAAATCAATCTACTTGCATCGCAGTTCGCTGTTAATTCTACGCTACCAGAAAGTCTTATGACTCTTTTAGTACTTGTGAGCGTAAATGATTTCATGGGGCGTATCTTTTTCTCGTCAATAGAGTCCTTAAAAACCTTGATATAAACAAATCTTCTGGCTCGGATAGTATCCCACACATCGTTTTGAAGAGGTGTTCTTCATCGCTGGCAAAATAACTGCGTAAGTTTTTCCATCTGTCCTACTCTACTGCTCTCTTTCCGAGTGGATGGAAACCAGCAATTTTCCGGTCTATCCCTAAAAACGGCGAATCTTCGTTGCCAAACAACTACCGTCCAATTGCACTCATTACGATCATTAATTATTAACTTTAGAAGTTTTTTGAAGAACAAAAGCTCCTTAACGCCCGCAGTATGGCTTTCGTAGCAATAGGTCCACTAGTGATCTGATCTGATGGTATATCTCACTGAACAGTGGTACAAACCTTTACATCGTTTTGGCGAAAGTAAGATTATAGAGTTTGAATTCAAGGTCTGGTATCGAAAATGTGTGCATTCGGTGCCGATGAATCTATTCTTCGTTGGATTAGAAATTACCTCTCGAACCGCTCAATGCATGTTGTAATGGATGGTTTCAAGTCTGATATTTATAAAATAAATATTGGTGTGCCCCAGGGCTCCGTCTTGTCTCCACCTCTTTCTCTCAGTTCATTACTGATTTTTTATCTCGAACTTCTAATCAACTTAATTGTTTTGCTGACGATAGTACTCTCAGCTTTTCATATTCGTTTTCAGATTGACGTCCTTGATCTTTGGATGTGGAACTGCAATGGCAGCTCATTAAATTATGATCTCGACAGCATTGTCCAATGGGGAATACAAAACCGCTTAGAATTTAATGCTTTAAAACCCCATAGCTGTGTTTTGTCATTAAGCTGGACCATCCCCCAAAACCGTTATCCATGTGTGGTGCCTGCATCGAGGAAACCGAACAAATTTCAGTTCTCGGTATGAACATTATCGACCCCCTTTTGTGGAATGACCACATTATCGATGTCGCCAAAAATGCTGCAAAGTGTTTGTGGTATCTTTGACGATGCAAGAAACTTTTCTTCCATTCTGATATTGCTCTAATCTATGAGGTCTTCATTGGTCAAAAGCTGGAGCATGTCTTTTACATTTGAACATGAGCTCCCAAAACTTTTGGAATATTTTAGACAGAATTCAAAATGAATAATAGGTGAACTGAAATGGAAACGTCTACATCTTAAGAACACCGTCGAAATGCTATATGTCTCTCATTATTTTATCGCTATTTTTATAATCACTGTCCTACCGAAATATCCAGTTGTATTCCTTCTCTTAAAATATTCAACCGTATTACTCTCGCTTCTAGGAATGCTCATCAGCCCAACTTCGAGCACACTGTCAAGTACAGATATTCTTTCTTCAGCCGTACTTACTACGCAAATGTGGAATATTTTACCCGACTCTATTTTCCCCTCCCATTTTGATATTCAGAAATTCAAAACCAATTTGCATCAGTCGGCATCTTCTCCTAAATCCTTCTCTACTTTCTTAACGCTCGCGTTGAGCTTGATCATTTAAAGTTTAGTCAAAACCCCTTTAGTGCACGCATTATTATAAAATAAAATTACAAAATAAGAGACAATTGTTTTAGAAATAAAATGAAAGTATAAATTAACAAAAAGACTAAGGTACTTAGATCCTGGAAAGAAATGGTGGTTTAATTATTGATTAGACTACGAAAAAATATCCTCATGAAGTTCATGTAGGTGATTTTTTTTCTAACTTATCTCTAACTTTGCGCTGCTGAAAATCCTACTAATTTAATGCTAATACTCAAATGTATCGTTCATCCTTAAATCCACAGTCTGTCGGCGTAATTATTTTGAGAAAACAGAAAATAGAATTAGGACCTGGGTCAATATGGTAATCATTGGATTAATTATCCAATAGAAATGAAAATTCTCTTTTTGGTTTTGGGATAATTATTTTGACCATTTTAAGTTTACTTAAAAAAAAAACACAATTCCCAGGGTTTAATCCATTTGAGTAAGCGACCACAATTTTAATGACATTTAAGTCGGGCTTTGTGGTTGCCAATTAAGGTTTTCCAACTCAATATTATTCAAAAACTTAATGATCATTAATAAAAATTTAAGTTACCTGGAATAAAAAAGATAGAGCGTATTGTATTGTAGTAGATTTTGTTCGTGGACTTTCGAGTTTTTATTAATTGAAAATTTCAATCCGCAGATTAACTTAGTAAAATCATGAATTAGAGGTGGAATAAGCATTTTTTTATTAGGGCTGTTAAGGTGTATGCCATCGACCATTATTTAAGATAAGCGTTTTATAAAAATAAAATTGGACTGAAAATGAATATATGGTAACCCTATAGTGTTATTACTCATATAATGGCAACCCGAGTTATATAAATAACTATAAATAAAAATATTCTTATATCAGTCGAGGTTCGGTTGTTTTCAAAATTAAAAAAATGCAGAAGAATCCTATTTCGCTAAATATGGCCGTGGTGCGATGGTTGGCTCGCCTGCCAACCATATGGTTCGATCCCTGCTGTCGTCTATGTTTTCTTAAAATTCAATTAAAAACTTCTAATAATTTTCATGAATGCGTTGCTTGTTTACTCATTTACATGTTGTTCAGAAATAACACTAACAACTTATGACTGAGTAAAAACTAGTATACCCAACAATAATTATGACAACGAATAAAATAATGCGAATTATAAGGGCACAAAAAATATACGCACCATTTCTCCGCATTAGCCGCCATCCTTAGAGATAAAAATCTGAGACAACCACCACCTTCAGTCTCAGACAATCGTGCCAAACATCTTTCCTATCTTTCTCTCTCTCTCTTCCTCCACTTCACGTGCGCGCTGCTGTGTTGAAACATTTAATAGGGTAATCATAATCCATTTTCTCAATACAAAAATCAGTATGGCTGCCCAGATTTAAAGCAAAAAAATATATCAAAAAATGGTAAAAATGTTAAAGGTTAAAACCTTCATTAATATGGCTTGTAAAGAATGCTTTGATAATAAGACCATTGCAAAGCAGTTTCTCAATACATTCTGTTTTATGCAGCTCAAGTGTGAGGAGCAAACAAGTTTGAGGCCATGGAAAAACATTTTACATCAAACGAATTTTTCAGCTTCCCCCAAACAACCCTAACTACATGATAATCGAAGCCTTGAAACTACAAGTCGCCTATATTTTAAAAGTGGTTAATATGTCGAATGACTGCCTCCCGAAAGAAGCAGCTATTCATGCTATTCAACGTTAGACAGGATGGGTTCGAGACTGGATAGAACTAGGGCAGGAAATTGGTGTTGAACTAGAAAACAAGAAATAGAGTTCATGGAAGTCGAATCTATAGGTAGGAGTTAATCAGTCGTTTGGACGAAAAATATAGAGCGTTATTTATAACAGGTCAAATCATAACCTCTAAATCTCGACTAAAATGAGAACTTCCCAACTTAAATTGTATACCTCACCGAGAAGACATACCAATACTTTACAATTGTATTATGTTGCAGAAGGCAAGAGAATATTTTTCTTTTTTTTTGGAAAAAAGAGAAACCAGAAGACGCAGTTTATACAAATACAAATTTTGTAAAGTGGTTAACAATTAATAATTGTATATTAATTTATTTATTGGTCAATGCCATGATCAAATGATTGTATAATAATACTACTTATTAATCTGCAGTCAGTAGATAGATAGATAGATAGATAGATAGTTAGATAGATAGATAGATAGATAGATAGATACATTTTATTTACAAATAATTCAATTTTGCATTTCATTCATTATTAATACGAAATAAAAAAAAAAAAATTTTTTGTTTGGCCTTGGTTGGAAACCGTCTGCCAGGTGCCAACTTATTACAAATTGTTTAATTTCAAAATATAAAAATAATAAATTAAATAATAAAAAGCTTTAAGATATCGAAAAACTAATAAATAGAATTTTTCGTTACAACAAACTGTTATTACCTTATCATAAAACTTTTTCAAGACGAATATGAATTTTAATTCTTCGAATAAAATAATTATGGACTTATATATTTACGTGTATATTTTTTGCTAAATCAAAAATGGATTTTAATTCGTAGAGAGGTAAGAAAAATATAAACAAAAAAAAAACAAAATAAAACAAATTCGAAACAATCTAAAAATCTAAGAAATCTTTCCGGTACTTCATAGTTTCAATGCAAAACTGGGCGAGAAGTTTCCAGTTTTGTCCATTTAAAATACGTATTGATTCCGTTTTCAAGGGGGTTTTGAAAGTATACAAATCTTAATTCTTTTAAGATGGGGCATACTGATAAAAAGTGGTAGGATGTTTCTTGTTCTTGCAAGCTACACAATCAGCAAAATCTTATAGGGTCAATCAAGTATGGTCTATAATTTAAGTCAAGAAGCTCCCCCCTGATACGGAAAATATTGGAGATTTCAAACAAACTCAGCTTATCGGTGAAATAATTTAGATAGTTTAGGTTATACTTAAGTTTCGGGTACATTGATTGGCGGGATGAGCCTTTTGCTTCCTCTATTAGACCTGATCTTATCTTGGCATCTACTAGTTGCAGTATGTTATTTAATGTTTCTTTTCGAAATATAGCCTGAGTATCTAGCGATTGCAATGAAGCACCACCAACCATTTTTTGAACCAGCTAATATTTTTATCTATGCTGTGCTTTGCAAGTATACTTGGGAGACGGCTATCATCATAAGCAAGTACTTTTATGATGTATTCAAAGTGCATTTTGACGGTCTTCATAATTTTGTCCAAATATATTTCTTGGGCTAAAATTCGTAGCCTGTGAAAATATTTTAGTCTCTCATGGGCGCTCTCTTGTGTGAAAAACTATGGAAATTTGGCTGTTTTTCGTCGAAATTCGTAGATTTTCGCAGTTTTAGACCCAACTTTTATGAGGTTAAACTGGCTTGGAAGTGGAGCTCAGTATCATGTAGTTGGTGATGGACATTTACTTACATATATAGATACATAATGTATATGCATGTACGTACATGCATACATAGTAAATATATACATCCACACACATGTAAATAAATAATATTTTAGATCAATGCAGCGTCTTGAGTATGATACAACAATTTGTCAATATATAAGAATGACAAAATTGGAACGACAAATTTGTCATAGTCTGACAGTGCCAAAATTGTCACGATAAAATTGTCATAGTCGTTAACACACAATTATGTCATCTGTCAATACGATATGAAATGAAAACTTTTCAGATAAGTGCGACAAAGTTGTAGTTGTTCACATGTCAATGTTTATTATGTTATGTATGTCTAAATACTCAAATTCATGAGGGAAATCAATTTGGAGGAAGAGATATTCTCATCCAGCTCTAGTCGGGGCACAATAGATCTCAAGCTCGCAGTGCAACCACCTTACAGTAATATTTAGTATTTAGAATGCGAAGGACCTCCTATAAAAATTTTGTTCGAAATCCGTGGAGTCGAAAATAAAAAAAGTGGTTGTATGGCAGGTACCGTTGATAACGTGTAACTAAATGTTTGGACTAAAATACAGACTATACTTAAAGTAGTGCACATACTTTTGTTTATCAAAATCTTAAGAGCCGTTTTTCAGATAATTAAGATCGTAGACAAATTTGTATGGCAAGTTAGTCTTCGTGTTAAAAAAAAAACAATTAAAAGATATATTTGAGACAATTACCTAAAACTTTAGTGGGTAATAAAAGCACTAGTGGTTTTAATTCAATTGTTGAACAACAACAAAAAAACTTGCACTGGGTTAGACCCGATCATGTGGGCATGATGTGTAATGCGTTGGTTTCTAAGGCGACAGGAAAAAAAAGACTTTTTTCAATTACAATGAAAAAGTAAACCACCACATCCGTGGTTTAGCAATTTTAACTCACCGATTTCAGCTCAATTAATTAATTTAACCGATTTGCATAAAATCTCCTAAATCAGAACGATACACATATTATACTGCTAAACGCAAAATCTGTCGCAAAACATTCTGGGGGCTTATGACAAAAAAACATATCGGCTTGACATGTCACAGACAGCGCCATAGACAATTTTTACCCCCAACACCGCAAAAGAGTTTTACCTACTTCAAAAATTCTCTGTGCCTATTTTTGAAGATTTCGTAAAAAAATGATTCATATCCTCTAATATCAAAAATTCCGTTTTTTTCAATCGCTACCAAAATATGAGTCGCGTTAGACCTTGAGGTCCCGTTTTTAACCACACATCTTGCAGACAACGTCAGACAACGATTTGGAAAACGTGTTTGTTTACGCATTCTTGATTGTCAACCAATAGACTCATGCATAGAATTCTAAAGAAGGTCCTTTTAGATTTGGGGGATACAATCTGTATTTCATCCTGCACCTGCATAAATGAGCAAATAAAAAAAAGTATTACACGTGCACATATAAACACTATCAAAAATATCGATTAACGAAAAAACTTTTGTCGTTTATTTGAACAAATCTGAAATTTACGAATGCAGGAATATTATCCTTCAGTCCTTAAATTTAGTTAACGAATCGGCTGTGTTTCAATACACTAGTAATATTTCCGCTTTTTGCTTAAAAAGCCGTTGGTCCATATTACTCACATACGAGGGCTATTCAATAAGCCGATAAGGCCATCCTTTAGAGATATAAATATGTCACTCAGATGGAGACTGGAATGGTCCAAAAATGGTTCACAGAATTTCGTTGTGGTCATATGGGCGCAAATGACGCTGAGCGTCCAGGTCGTACAACTAAAGTCTCAACTGAAGAAATGGTCACCCAAAATAAAGGATTATTGTGTTACGACGATCGCCAGATCAAGGTTCGTGAGATAACCAACATTATAACAATTTCAATAGCGACAGCGCTATTCAGATCAGTCATGACTATTTGGGTATGAAAAAATTATCGGCAAGATGGATACCGCGTTTGCTAAAAAGTGAACAAGAACGGAATCGGGTGGACACTTCAGAGGAGTGTTTGGAGCGAAATTCAAATGATTTTTTCGGCGTTTTGTAACTGTTGATGAAACTTGGATACACCACTACACACAAGAATTTGAAAGAACAATCGAAACAGTAGACTTTTTCAGGTGGACGTGGGCCTAAAAAGGCAAAAATGGTTCCGTCGGCGGGAAAAGTTATGTCAACGGTTTACTGGGATTCCCACGGAGTAATCTTCATTAATTATTTAGAAAAGGGAAAAACAATTACCGGAAACTACTATGCCATTTATTGCAGAAGGAAAAAAGTTTTGTTTCATCACGACAATGCTCCAGCACATTCGTCCGCAGTAGTAAAAGCAAAATTAGCTGATTTGCGCTATGAACTATGAACTATGAAGATGAGGTAGCACATCTGCCCTTTTCTCCGGATTTGTCTCCCTATGATTTTTTTCCAATTTCCAAATATGAAGAAATGGCTCGGTGGAAAAAGATTTTCATCAAATAATGAAGTAATTGATGCAACAAATGCATATTTTGCAGAGTTTGATAAACTTATTTTTTGGAAGGGTAAAAAAGGTTGTAATATCGTTGCAGGAAGCGCATAGCTCTAAACGAAGACTATGTTGAAAAATAAAAAAAGACCATTTTTTCATTTCAAAGTCACTAACTTATCGAACAACACTCGTATCCTTCATATCAATAGATAAATATTTATAAACCACAAACATCAATTTTAATCTCAAAGTGTCAGACCACAAATATTGCTTCATAAATTTTACCACACAAACCATACGATCCTTAAACGGCCACCAAAAAAAAAACAAGCAACAACAAAAATTAAACCGATAAGGATGACATAACGTTCACCTAAAAACTAATCAAAGAAATTGAATTTACTATACTTTCTCTCTCCAAGTGCAATCAATACGATACTTATGGAATTCCTTTTATATATTTTATATTTTTCTCAAAAAGGAAAACTTTTCCAAACACGATAAAATGTCTTACTTCTCACAACCACCTGGCTGTCGAAAAAGAAGAAGAAGAAAAAAAAGAAGAGCATTCGTAAGTATAGAAAACTTTCTTTCATTTTTCTTCTCCTTCTTTGAAAAAGGAGAAAACTTTACAATCGAAATATTTTATTCTATATGTACGTAAACGTACGAAACCTCTACCTATACCAACTACCAAAAACTATTGATCAATTGAACGAGTGCAATTCTCATTTCAAGACTACAAACATTTTTCCCTCAACGAAACCAAGAGGAAACTAGAAAAAAAAATTATTAAAAGTATTTCTGTTTTTCTTTAAAGAAAAAAAAGGACATTCAAGCGACCAAGCACCGAAACGCCGTACAGAAATAACTTTTAGATTTTTTGAAAGCTATAAATGGACTGCGATCTTTCTTGAAATTTTTTCACCTTTGACATATCCTTCGGACCATTACAACACCGTGTCGTTTTGGCCGCCATACCGCCATCGTGTTTACCTTCAACGATTCACTATGGCTTAAATCCTTACAATATTTATATTTGCTTGAAATAAAGTGAAATAAGGAAAACTCTATTGCTCTTTGTAGAATTTTCTTTGTGGTTCATTCTCCATTCCAAGTCTTTTCGCAGGACTTGTGTGTTTTACTACCCACCACATAGTAATACATGTTTCAGAGGCACATAATAAATTTCCTTTATAAAACTACAAAAAAAGACGTGAAAATGGAAAAACTTGCTCCAGCATCTTGGGGGTTTTTATTTTGTTTCTTCTATTTTTGTGTGGCACAACTTTATAGTGTAAAACCATTATCCGTTAAAACACTTATTTTGGCTCACGAAAAAATGGATATAAATACACTAGCTACCTACAAGCAGCAGTCCTGTGTGACATCTATTGCGATAAATATATAAAAACATCTACTAAATGTTCCTTCGTAAAGTATATACGGTTGCTAGTGCTAGAGGGCTTTACTCGCGTATTTTCGAAAGGATTTACCGTATATCCCTAAACATATTTTTTTTACAGGAATCGTATCAAATTTAAACGGCCTTAAAGGCCCAGGATGAGTATAATAATTTAAGCATAAAAATTCTATACCCAACCAACCGAAACAAAGCCGTGTGATTTGTGATTGTATTTAAATAATATTTCGGGCAGAATTCGAAGAGATATCCTTTTTGTGAAAGCAAAAACGTCTTATTTTCAACTTGCTAATTATGTGCGTATAATCCGTTTTACATTTCCCAATGATACCGGAGCGGAGGAAGATTTTAATTGGATTTGTTTTCCCTATTTTGTGTAAAGGGGTATTATATAAATTTTCCATTCTTATAAACGTATATACCTATATAGTTGATGGGTAAAAGGACCTCTTGACTTGATTAATTCGAGATTTTATTTTTTTTTTGTGTTCGCCGTTGGGTCTCTTATTTCGAAAATTGAGATAAAAATATTCGCATAAGAACAATCAACATCAATTTCAGATGATTATTATTGAGACAAATTTGATTATATTCTGTGCGAAGTTGTTTTTGATTGGGGACATTTTTCAGTCAAAAGTGAGGATTGGCGGTGTACATTTACGACACGGTTTGTGTTTTTTTTTTGTTCGTAAAGGGATTATCATTAATTAGGTAAAAAGGATTTAATTACAAAGTTTTAAATGAAAGTATTATTAATTTGAGTCCGTTCGTTTTTGTGAGTTGAAATGAATTTGATTGAATGAGTAGATCACTGCCTACCTAATCACTTTTTTTCAACAATGGTCAGGAATTATATGCTTAGGGATTTTTTTTAGATAGGTAATAGTTGTCCTTTGTATTTGTCGTTTGATTTTTCAAGAGGTATTGACGAACTTTAATGATTTTAATTAATAAATAATAACTTTGAACCCAAAAATTAGTGCGATACGCTCGGATGTCGCTTTGTGAATATTTTTTTGTTAACGCAAGCAAGGAAAAAGCAATCTGTGAGGATTTTTCGGTAAATATTTCTTGGATCGTTGTAAAGCTTTATGTAAAAAAGCCTAGACTAATGAGTTTTGTTAAAGAAAATATGTTTTAGAAACTTTTGATATTATAGGATTCACTAAGAAGGTACTTATTATTTAATATACATATATCCAATATCCATTGAAGATTTTTTCTTTCGAATTATAAGTGTTTTGTAGAGCGTGCACTTAGTGCTTCGCGAAAGGAGTTTTTAACCCATTCGTTACCGAAGTAGCAACATTGTGTTATGGTAATTCTTCGCCAGGATTTCCACTAAGGTAAAATTCGTGAGGCTTATATTCACTCCATGGTAGGCGAACTTCTTAACTACATCGAAATTGCTGCTTTGTCCTATTCGATGGGCAGATACTTGTTTGTTGTAAAGATCGCTGTAACCACACGGAGAACAACCGATGAAGCCAAAATCGTCCGCATACCCAAGGTGCTGAAAGGTCGCGCGACACAATTCAATCAGTTTTCCTGCGATCCCGAATTCAACCATTATCGCCTTAAAGGGCTCTTGACGATGAATGATATCGTATGCAGCTTTGAATTCGATGAAGAGATAGTGGGTCTCTTCTTTAAATCCGTTCATCTTTTCCATGATTTTCCTTAGTATGACGATTTGGTCTATAATAATCGATCGTCCGGGCCGAAACCACACTGATATTTGTCGAACGGTTAAGACGCTTACTTTTTAGTACTCTAAATATAAACTTGCGATATTTAGCAGGAATAAGTTGCAATGCAAGACCGATCATTCTTTCTTCCACCTATATTTGGTTGGTGATTGGATGCATGCACCCTATCTTCTCCGTGTTTAAAGAGCTCCTATTCAGGGCCGGCTGCTTTATTGTTGTTTAGCTTTTTTAATAGCTTAGTTCACCTATTTAATACTGGGGATGGAACTTAAGAGAAATAGCAAGTTAATTGGTCTTAAAGAGAACTTCCTAGTTCTATTTCCGAATGACTCTTTATCTTCTTAAGGAGGGAGCCTTCATGTGAGCTATTCTTTCCTTTCACTGCTCTTGTTTTACGATGGCATTTTTGCATGTACATCTTCCGTTACTTATTCCGGTGCACGAATTCATCATCTAGATCAGAGTTGTAAGAGAATGCAATCATTGAATTCACTTAAAGAATTCAACTTCAAAATATGAAATCACTATTCATTTTGAATTCATTGATTGGGAATTCATTTTAATTAATTCAATGAGTGCATTCAAATGAATGCAATCATCTGCGATTTCAGTGACGTCATTAAAGTCATTATGAAGTCATTTTGAAGTAATTGCAGTCCTTCTTAACTATTTTAAGTTCAACTGTGAATAATATATATGTATATATATAAATGCACGACTGGATCGCTCGAACTTGCTCTTAAGTTCGATGACGTCACTTAGCAGAAGACTGCATTTGTTTGAATGCACTCATTGAATTAACTAAAATGAATTCCCAATCAATATATTCAAAATGAATTGTGATTTCATATTTTGAGGTTGAAGTCGAAGTCTTTAAGCGTATTCATATGATTGAAGTCAATGTTATTTAGTTTTCCTGTTACTTCAATTAATGCATTCCAAAATGATTGCATTCTTTTAAATCTCTGATCTATACAGATTCAACTACCTCTTTGTGGATGAAACGGCACTGGGAAAATCAGTTTGACAGAAAATTTTCGGCGAGTGCGTAGCATCTCACTCTTCGAAACTCAAAGCGGCTTCAGCGATGTTGCGCTTTAGATGTTGATTTAGCTATAGATGTCCAGTAGTCAATTTAGTCACAGTTCTGGATGAAAAGTTGGACCTGCATAATATTTAGTGAGTGGGCAACAAGATTTTAAAGCCGCTAGAACTCAGGAGAGCAGATCGCAAATCCTTTACATGAGATTATCAAGTCGCCAAATTGTACCCTCACCAAAATGAGACGATCATAACATATATGACAAATATATCGCGCCCTTGTTTTTGAAACAATTAATGCATTCCAAAATGATTGCATTCTTTTAAATCTCTGATCTATACAGATTCAACTACCTCTTTGTGGATGAAACGGCACTGGGAAAATCAGTTTGACAGAAAATTTTCGGCGAGTGCGTAGCATCTCACTCTTCGAAACTCAAAGCGGCTTCAGCGATGTTGCGCTTTAGATGTTGATTTAGCTATAGATGTCCAGTAGTCAATTTAGTCACAGTTCTGGATGAAAAGTTGGACCTGCATAATATTTAGTGAGTGGGCAACAAGATTTTAAAGCCGCTAGAACGCAGGAGAGCAGATCGCAAATCCTTTACATGAGATTATAAGTCCCCAAATTGTACCCTCACCAAAATGAGACGATCATAACATATATGACAAATATATCGCGCCCTTGTTTTTGAAACAACATTTCGATCAGTTAACATTGATCTATATAGAGGTCCCCAATCTCCATTTACAGTTACTTCTCTTAGGATTAGGGGTTTTATGATCATTGACGTCATTACACAAAAGGTGATCAGTGACCGTGCATTGGAGATGGGTCACACTTTAACGATAGAAGACGGAATTGAGTTTTTGAAGCATTAAATTCTACGCAGGCTTTTATTTTCCATTTGGCTATACTATCAAGATCAGAACTTAATGAGATTAACAACATCCGAAGGACATGTGTGTGAATCTTGAACCCAATATGATAAGTGAGGGTACTTTAGTCAGCAAAACAGTTTATTGAATTAGAAGTTTTAGGGAAGAGATCAATTATGTACAAGCAAAAGAGAGTCGGAGGCACACCAGGAGCATTTGTGAACTTCAGACTTGACGGTAATTAGAATATGAAGACGATTCGCCGGACAAATGCTGTTATCCATCCACTTGGAAATAAGCCAGTACAATAGGAAAGATGGAAAATATTACCACTGCCAGCGTAGAAGCACACCTCTTCAGAACAATAGGAGATATGCTATCTGGACCAGCGGATTTATGTATGTCGAGATCTTTAAGAACTTTAGTAAGTGTACAATTACGAAAGAAGATGCATCCCATGTATGCACGTCTACAGGAATGGAGGAGATCTACAGTTTATTGCCAAATTTGAACGGCTAAATTTAGCGGCACTATTCTATGACAAGAGATAGTCTTAGAGGATTGGTCATTTTCTCGCAAGAGGCAGTAGCGCGAACAATTATAAAAACAAAAATTTTCTGAATTTTCGGACTTAAGTGGCATCAAATTTAACCAAACTTAATTCCACTTAAAGCCCTTTATTCTTAATTTTCGAAAGCCACAGTATTAGAAAAAAATTATTGATGGATATTCACAACATAACCTCGACCTGATTTAATTAAATCTGATGAGGTACATTAAAATTCAAAGCACCAAACATCCCGCAATGGATTGTTTCGTGTTAATGTCTCTTGAGGAAAAATAGTAAACGCATGTGCTATTAACAATTCACCCTTAAATTGATTTTTGGTTTCGTTCGATATCAAAACTATGCCTTCTAAACTAATAAATATTAGATTTTAGCTAAAACGAAAAATGTCCCGAAATTCAATTTGGATTTAGAAATAGAAAATCCTTAAAAGATGTACATACATACGCGACGATTCATTAATTTTTAAAACCCTCCACATCCGGGCAGAAAAAAAAAACACCCACGTCATTTGGTTGTACGCACCCATTCAATCGTCTTAATATTTTAAATCGTGATTTGAATTTCTGATCCAAGAACATTGTGTCATTCGTCATTCAAAAACAAAAATCATCTCTGATCATTTTAATAAAACAAATATCACAACTGAAATCCGAGAAGCGTAGGGCGTTGTGTTTGTGTGCCTGATTCGAGCAGCACCATGCTTGCTGGTAATTTAAAAAAATACACAAAATTGACTCTTCTTCAATAAGCCGCTTGGAATTTATTTCAATTTTTTTTTGTCAGTTTTTTTTTTTTTTTTTTGAGAGGGTGTCGTGAAAGAGGAGAATACGAATACAATAAAATCCTTGGGCTTTTTTTTGAGTGAGCGGGGGGGAGGGTAAATCGAAAAGGATAACATTGCCGAAACATGTGTAAAACACATAAAGTCAGGAATACAATTGTCCAATGCGAACACAAGCAGTCACAAAAAAAATAGAGCGGATTTAATAGAAGGGCGGGCGTGCGGAGAGGAGAGGACATTTGAAACAGATACTGTGGACAAATAAAAAATAAAATAAAAAAACTTTTTACAATAAGGACACAATGAAATCGAAAGGTCTAAAATATTTCGCGCGACACATCTGAATTTTTCATATTTTTCAAAAAAACTTTATCCTTTACGTGTATGTGTGGGTGTTTGTGTGTGTCTCTATCAACATCATGCTGTTCGCAGAGGGAAAGGGTTGAATGAATTTATAATAAATTCATGTTGTCATGTTGCAAACTATATCACGATCACGAACTATATACGATGGTGGGGGATGGCATTTTGAATAGTGAGCAAAAAAAAATGTAAAAACATTCGCTGCTGGTGATGTTGCTGGAAACAATGATTTTTCTATACTTGCTCTATATCGTGCATACTACTCTTTTCTGTGTGTTGTTTTTTTTCTACATACATATATATATATATATAGCTACTAGTTCTTTTTTAAGGATAAAAATGTTTTTCTCACTTTTGTTTCAAGGATATACCTCAGATCGCTTAGGAGGTGACGGGTAGTTTCACAACGAAACAAATAAGCAGATGATACTGTATGTACAACCAACCAAAAGTTCTGTCGATGGCAAAACAAATGGCACGAAGAGGAAGTGTTGCGTCCCAATTCCAAGGACGAGCCATCCTACCGCAAGCTTTGGGTGGTCCTTTCCAGAGCATCACCCCCACTGTTTTATGTAGCTATCTGTATGCACAGGAAAAAAATAAGAATAAGTCTAGTGGGTTGCATCATGTTCAAGCCATAGAGTTAGTTGTTTTCTTTGTTTTTTTTTTTCTCTTAGCTCGACATTTTTAAGGTTAGCAGAAGTTTTGTCGAAAGTATTTTGTCTCTCGTCCTCTCGTGTAAGGATTTTCATTTCATTGTCTTGCTTAGTTGTGAATAAATATTTGTTTAGTATAAAAAAAAACCGAATATATGTAAATACATATATCTGAGCGTGAGTGGGGTGCGATGGCGAAAAATATGTATGTAAATCGAGTGGAAGCAGGTGCAGTTTTGACATTTTATTTGAATTTTTCAACAGAAAAAACACCAAATGTGTGTTGAAGGTGAGAAATGACTGTTTTTGCAACGAAAAGGATCAATGCAAGGACAAAGGTAAATCTAAAACTTCGTTGAACGAATTTTTGGCAGAAAATAAAATTTCGCTGTTAAACAGAAAAAACAAAATACTAACATGCATAACGATCTAAGTTGAAGACTTTTGAATGATTTCTTTGCTCCTGCTGATTTTTAGGTGGGAAAGCAGGAAACCAACGTTATAGTTCTATCGGGCTATGAAGTTACTGAATTTTATTTAAAATTACTTTATGTCGCTTATATTTCTGAAATGTGTAGCATTGGTAATGGCAATATTGATCGACAAATGGAAGCCAAATTTTGCTTTGTATTGCAAAGGTAGTGAAGGTTGAAAACGCAGAAAAAACTAAGAAAAAACCTAACTTTAGGTAAAATTCCGTAACTTAATTAATATTAAAGTTCCTTGAAGTAACTCCTGAGAAAACCGAATGAAGTAGGGTAAATTGGGGTAAGTTTGAGTAAATGCCGTAAAGCCAAAGCCAACATAATAACATATTATGATGAAATTCCAACTTCTTTTCACCACTATTGGAAATTTCTAAGAAAAATCACGTTTTCAAAAGATTTGAAAAAAATGGATAAATTGAACTTTTGAAAAATAATTCAAAATAAAGCAAGGTAAGCTTGTATCAGAGTGAAAGTTAAACCGTGGTAGTGAGAATGAAAAAAAAATAATTGAGAACATTTTTGGATGTGGATAGTTTTTCAAAAGGAATTTGTTTTTGCAGTTTGGATTTTTCTCTTTATTTTCTTTTCAAGAGATACTTCTAGTACCTGATATTTTGGCAATGTACATTAAAAATAATAAAATATCATTCACATCGTAAGCTCAGAATTCTTTTAGATACAGTTAAATACATTTTTGAAATTGCTTAATTTTATTTAATTTTGTATATCTCTACAAAATGTCTTTAGATTTTTTTTAAATACTAATTCAGTAAAATAAATTGAAAAAATAACATAATTTAAATTAAAAAAATCATCTGAACGCTTTAGAGTTTTCTAAACAAAAATATTATTTTTTTATCAAAATCCACCAAAACTTTTTTTTTGAAAATTTGAATCTGTAACTAATATTATTTATACTTTCAAGAAGCATCTCTATACAAAAAAACATAATTTTAATCAGTTCATCTTCATAATGAGAAAGTCGGAAATATAGAAAGTACTGTTACTTAGTACTGTTAGTAAAATATTTATTTAATTTAAAGTTAAGTGTGAGAGCGCACACATTTTTTTTATCAAAATTCTTGGGAATGTTTAAGAGAAAAAATAAATTAAGGGGTTTTCAATATTTGTATGCTAGGTTCCGTTTTTTTATTTGACGTACATTTTTATGAGTAAAATGGAAATGTCTACTCCAAATAAGTCGTGTTTTAGATTTAAAAAAATTGTTTTCCTTTCCTCTTTATTAATTATTTGACTTTTTTTTATAAAAATCGTTGGAGGCGTTTTTGAGACTTTACAATAGGCCAATTAGCAATACTAAGGGAACATTAAAATTTTACATTTTTGAAAGTACGCGACCATAAATACTCATATTCAAAGTCAAAGTGGAAATGGAGGAATATTTTTTGTATTTTAAATTGTGAGTGCTTCTAGTATAAGGATGTACTTGAAAAACTAAATTAAACAAGTCAAACACATCACGAGCTTTAGGAGAAGGGTTAATGTTTAAGTTAAGTAAGAAAATGGCTATCTGCGCAGAAACTACGAGGTACACGAGTGACAGTATTCACGTTCAGAGGAACACGCTAGGGAGGGTTTTTATATATTCTACATAATAAGCTAAAGGTTTGGATCTACTAATTCCCATCCACAATAAATGGCTTGGCAAGAAAGTGTCGTCTAAAGTGAAGAAGTAAGAAAGTACTGGTTTTGAAATACCATCGGTTAAAGGTACATACTTCACTCTCGGATGAGGTGTGACACTAGATAAAAAGTTGAACAGTAAGGAAAGAGCAAGGAAAGCAATAGAATATTTGGAAGATTCTGGGGCCAAGTCCAAAAATTGTTCATCCAGATATTACACCCAATCCATCTATAAAACTATGCAAACATGGACCACCTTCAAAGCTGGATTAGAAGCTATTTATTCAATGGAAACCCCGAGAATGAGCAGGCTACCGTGCTCTATGGGTAAGTCTATCTAATAGTTCGAGATACTAACTAATAGGTCATGCTCAAATTCTATAGAAATGCATATACATGGGCAATATATTCCATAAGCCGTTTATGCCTACTATGGTTTTAGATTATTTCCACAATAATAAAACACGTCTTTACTTGATTAATAACTTTTAATAATTAACTGAATATTTTATAGTTTAAAATATTTACAAATGTTTGGAATCTTCTAGACCAAACAAAGGGCTCTCAATATTCAAACATAAAAATATTGAAAATAATTTAGCAGGGATGTTTAAAATAATTCGTAGCTTGATAAACAGATGACGTTAAAAATAATAATATTCATAGATTTCTAGATGTCGTTATTGATATCGCCACAGTACTCCCCTTCCAGACTTCTACTTGCAAAACGTATATGAAGTCGAATTATCCGGTTTTTGCGATTCATCTAATTATCTGATTAGTGACTGGAAGTGCTTCTTTACTTGATTTGGTTTTCTGGGAGATTTTATTTGGTAACGGTCCAAAATGAATACTGGTACTTTTGAGCTAGCAAACTGACTTGGTCTTGGTTATTATATATGAATCTTCCAAATAGAGGTCTACACAGTAACAAAAGTTGTAAAACAAGTTTCAATGATGGCATTACCACAAGCTGATATTACCATTTTCTGTGATAACCAAAATGCAATAAAAGCTATTTGTAAAATCGAAGTCAGCTATAAGGTTAAAGAATAATATCTTAGGCTTCTTGAAATGTATCATTAATCTCTGGTGGGTTCCTGTTTTTGGACACAGTGGTATACCAGGCAACGAACTAATGAAGACCATCACTTGATGGAAACCAAGACGAGGATCTTGTGACGAAGTGCCACATCAAGATATAGCACATTTTCATTGCCACTGTGGGCAGAAAAAACTAGGTGTGGGGAGGATGCTCGGAAAGAAGACTCGCTGTTACATCTTCTGTGTCTGGGTGCTCGTATACGAGTTTTAACTGATACATAAATAATTGATGAATTGCAGTTGGATGACGGACTCACGCGACAACGAAAAGTGTGAAGACATAAGCTACCAAAGTTCGTCTTAGAGCCATTTTGCGACGCGCTGAGAAAAAAGATCAAGTCTTCATTTTTGAGTTAGGAAAGTTCGATAAAGTTGTCACAAAAGGAGGTAAGAAAAGTGAATATTATTGTCTTTTTTAGTAACTAGAAACTCATCCTCACTTCTCTCTCATTTTACTCAATTTGCAGTTACCCTAGAAATCGAAATGAGAGTTTTAAAAGGAGCCCAAATTGTCACTGGCGCCATTTTGGCCGAAATATTCTTCAAAAAGAAATTGGAATAATCTCAAAGGTCCTTACATACAGTAGAGAAAACAAAAATATAAAGTTATATGGTTTCATTAAGATAAAAATAGAAAAACAGCCTCATTCTTGTGAGTTGTTTTGGGACTACTCTGACTCCATATATGAAAAAATATTTAATGAAGACTTTACACTCCGCACAGTAAACATACTCAAAGAACATTGAAATACCTCTTAGTTTCATATAGCATAATGAAGAAGATTTTGAATTTTATGTTATCGATCATTTTCCAAGGCACCGTTAGGAGACACATTAAGATATTCCACAGAATCAACTTATCTGTTTTAAGAATTCAGAAATCATATTCATAAAAATAATAATCTTATACTTCAGTATTCAGAAAACATAAAAAAAAAAATAATCTAGACAACATAAAAAGTTATTCCCTATGCCACAATGTCAATCCATAATAAGACTTGTGTCAAATCTCAAAAGCTTAACTTAGATAAAATTTAATTATAAATGCTGTACCAATTTCCCAACAGGATGTGAATGTCTATAACGCAGGCATTTTCATAAAAAAAAAAAAAAACAAAAAAAATACAAAAACTTGCTATGATTTGCATATTAATCATTCCCTGATGGCCTTGATCTAACAAATCCGTCTCTACCCCATAAGGATCAAAAAGTCATTGTAACAACATAGCCTCATGTGTTTGTATATAAACTTACTCATATGTATCTTTTTATCCTTCTCAGTAAAAAGCAAAACACAAATTGACTCCAAACATATTTTCAATTACAATCCAAAGTCACATATGTATGTGTGTACCTAAGTATATTTTATTTTTTTATAAATTTTCCCAAATGAACAGACAACAAAAAATAAGCAAATATGTACTATACACACATACATACGTATAGCAGTAGCAACAAACAAGGATCCATCGTTCTGATTACTAAGCTTAACATGAATAATATCCAGTTCCACAGAGGAATTCCCTCGTTTTTTTTCTCTTCCTTTTCTTTGCTCTTGCCAAAATCTAATGACAACGCAGAAGGACTCATATTTCATATACAATAATCTATTTAAGAACATACCTAAACACATTATTTTTTTTTTTTGGTTGCCTTCAATTCCATATCCTCTTAGAAGGAAAACACCAAGGGGACATATGTCAAAAGTCACAATGGGAACATACTACCACCTACATACGATGTACTAGAAATTTTGTACAAAAATAAAATAAAATAAATAAATAAATAAAAACGAGGTGATTTTATGAATTTTAAAAACCTAATTCAAGACAGTTTCTTACAGAATGTTGGAACCAGGAATCCATCAGCAAGAGGACCTTCCCTTTTCCAGGCCAACAGACACGATAGAGTCTAATTTGTTTTTCATGAAGCAAAAAAAAAAGAGTTATTAGCCATGCATGTAAATATTTGTCAGAAACGACTGACTTCTTCAAGATATTTTCCTAAATGGTGACGATGATGTCGGTCGGTCGGTAGTCCTTCAGTAAAAGCATCAGGCACGCGGGGTATGTAGTATGTATATGCCGATTGATAATATGATGTGAACAAACAGCCTTGCTTTGCTGTTTTTTTTTGTGCCTCCTCACCATGGCTTCATCACTTATTGTATGTATGTTTGTATATATAAATTTCATTTCTGTGCGCCTTTATGAGAAATGCGAAATCTGTTGCTGACAGATAAGGAATTTCATATAAAATAGACCCTTTGTTGTTGCCAACAGTTTGTGAGCTACCATAATAAGGCAAGCTTGCACCCATCCATACCTAGTTCTACCCTACACGATCTTACGTTTGTTTATTTGATGGAAAATAAAAAAGATGATATGGGGAAGGACTTTTCCATTAACCTAAGCAAAACATAAGGCAAATGTCTTGTTAGCCAAATTTAAGCCAACAAAACAACAACTTCAAAAGATTTTAGACAAGGCAAGTACCTACAACTGACCGACACGGCCGGCCATCAAGAAAAATAGAAAAAACACACACCCTCTCAATCTAAATGGAACACATTGTCAAAGTCGTCCAAGTCGCAACTTTAACATATTTTCTGACCTTACTAAGCCCTGAATCCAGGCAATCGAACGACCGACCGACCGACATCGACACGAAGAAACACACGAAACACCGACCTTATGGCAATCTTCGATAAGACAGGATACCACCTTATTGTGGCAAACTTGATGGTTTCTCGCACCCTTCTTTAGTTGTTCTTTAGACGAGACACAAGAGTGTTTGCTTGCGTGTGTTTTGTGTGTTTTCTATAGATATCTGCTGGTACACCTTCATCAACAAGCAGGAAGAGGAATTAACTGCCTGCAGAGTGCCATCAGACAGGAGACATTTTAGGGCTGAATTGGATGATGTGTTGGATTTGTTCATGTAACAACGCCCTCTACTGGTGGCAGTTAATGTAGACGTGTGTTGAGCTCGTGTAGCAGGCAGAAGGGATATCATGTTAATATGATTTAATTGTCTTATAAAATAAAGCTGATTATGCAATCAAATTATTGTGAAACACCATCAAGTTAAGACGACGTTTTTTGCTATATACAATATACCTTCTTGTTCATATGTATATGTAGTCTCCTAGCAAGGAAAGCACTAAGCATATAGTAAAATGGTGGGAATTTAATTTAGCTATTGGGATTTTTTTGCTTGAGCTTTATAAGCATTTAATGGAAAATTGGGAATTCTAATTCGCCTATAGGGTAGACTTATTTTAAGTTAGAAGGATTGAATTTGAAATTATCCCTTTCATTTCTGTACTTCCAATTTAAATACCTAAGTTGAAGGCAGGAAAAGATTTGGGTATTATATATATTTTTCTAGTGACAAATAGTGGCCTTGATAAGTAAAATTTGAATATGAAATAAAACAAAATATTATGTGAGAACACGAGCATACGCAAAACTGCATAATGAACATCACATTTTAAATTAAGATTTGCTCATCCAATAATCAAGAAATATTGTAAGTTTACATACCTTTTCAAAATTGATTTAGCAAAATGTTTAACGGTTTTTCTTATATGAAGGGATCCATGCCATTTTTCATAATTAAATTCTTCGGAATTGGTGTCCATGGTAATTTTTAAATATGTACTTTTGTATCTACTATTATTCGAATTTAAGTCCCATTCTCTGCTCTTTTCATTATAAAATCGTTGTGCTAAATTTTACCACCAGAATTTTGTATTCCTCAAATTTCATTTATAATTCATTTATAGTATTAGTCATTTTAGGTTAAAAATGGATATCCCATCTGATAGCAGAATTTTCCCAAAATTTGTTGCGGTTTTAGGATGCCGTATCACCACACGCAAGGGATCGGTTGCGATGGTTGATAAGATGCCTCTCTGTCGTACATCCAAGCTGTTAAAAAGGAACACCAATACTAATAAAAACCAGAGAAGGATGTACATATGGTCGCAGCCAAGCCACTTAAGGTACGTTTTACTTGCGATATACAGGGTGTCCCGTCGCCCAAATTTTGTGGCGTATTTCTTGTCTATTTTCAACTGGTTTCAAATACTCTTTTTCTTTTATACAGCTCCAGTATAAGAAATCGAGATCGAGATGGTTTTAGTCCAGAGAACGAGGAAGCCACAAAATTGATCCAAGGCGCCCAATCTACTTATTTCGGTACTCCGTTGTCAGGTAATCCCGTAGATGACGAGCATAATGCACTGCGCAACCATCTTGTTGAAACCACATGTCTCAATAGATGCTTAGTGGTACATCTTCTAATAAAGTCCTCAGGTCTTTTTGTAAAAAATGCAGTTAGTTGCCACCATTTAAATTTTCTTGTTCTCAAATGGTTCAATTATTTGTTCATTCAGAATTCCGGTCCACATATTTATTTTAAATTGATAATTAATTAAAGTATTCTTCACGAATTAAATGCGGATTTTCTTGGTGCAACTCCTGCAAATTATGTAAACTCAAATAACCTTTTTAAAATATTGACTCTTCAGCTCATAAGATATGGCTGAGAAATTACGATTCATCACTATTTTTCGCCAACATTATTCTGCAAACTGTGTAGACGTTGTACATTGTACGAGTGGTGATTGTTTTTTTTTTTAAATTTGAGTACAAAAAAAAACATTATTCACGTCAGTGATTGAGGTCCTTTTTTGCACATAAAAAATCAATAATATTTTTCGAGAATGAATAAGTAGCAAGTGTTGTACCATTTTAAGATCTTGGTGAAACAGCCCAATTTTTTAAATAACTTGCCGAGGGTAGAGTAGTACATTTTTTTTATATTAAGTGTCGAAGTTTGGTTACAAATTATTTTTGAACCATGACTTAATAAATATTTATTTTTCTTCCGAAACTGACAATATTTATTTTTGGATTTGTGATTGGAATTAAAAACATGGTTATTTAGGATTACGTCAAAATGATGATACAAAATTTGGAAATTTGTTACCACAGTACATAAAAATGTGGCCTAGGGTATTGATTTTCATTACTTTTCTAAATAGTGCAATTATTATGTAACCCAGCGAGATGGATTTTTTTATTACTTTTCCCAATACAGGTATAAGCTACCCTATCACCCTGTACTGGCTTGACGTTGACTTACGGGACACCCTTTATAAGTATTATACGGCAAGTTTTGCATTTGGGAAAAAACGAACTCGAGATTTTAATCAAATTTGCCAAAAAAGTGGGTCACGCAATTCCATCTGTCTGTCTGTCTGTCCATCTGTCTGTAGATCGACCTACAGCCTAAGCAGCTGAAGCGATTTTCTTCAAACTTGGTACTTACGCGTTTTAGGCGATTTTTTTTTTATATTTTGCGCGCACTAAAGGGATTTTGACAGGGTTGTCCCATGTAGACTATAAATGTAGACTACATGATTGTCTACATGTAGACAATTCACAATTGTTGACATAAATTTGTAGACAATGTAGAGATTGTAGACAATTCATCAGATCAATCATAAATCATAATTTTTCCTAATATTCATCAAACAACAAACATTATGTTAAAAAACAGAACTTAGTTATTCTATAATACAAAAACATGCGTCTAAGAACAAGATAGTCGTGAAAAAATCATTTGATCTAAAGCTAAACGTATACTTAGTTTTAAATATGTTCATAAAAGTTTTAGTTTGAAATATTTAAATTAGAGATATCGATAAACTTTAAATTATTTTTTTTGGTCCGATTTCAATCCTTTTTTCAAAGATATTGGCCCAAAACAAAACTTCGCTTCAGATAAAGAATCAAATTGTTCAACAAGAGGAATTCGCTGTATTACCAATCGGCTTTCACGTACATTTTTCAATTAAAAATCGAGCCGTTGTTTTTTTCAAATCGATTTCTTAAATAAAATTTAAGGTCCTTAAGTTCTTCGAACGGATCTGCTCGAGCTTTATATATTTTTGGCTTTCTAGAAAAATTCCAAAAATATTATATTCTTCAGAAAATTTTTTTTTTTCATTTTCTGTTACGAAATGTCAAACATCAACTGGAAAAAGTATAGTTTAAGAAAGATTAAGAACAGTTTTGTTTGGTTAAGGTTAGACGACTTTCTTAACGTATACTTTTTATTGTTTAAAATAATCAAAAAGTCGACCCTCATTTTAAAAGTCAGTTAAAAGTCAATGAGCCATTTTAAAGCTCATTTAGAGTAGGGTTTAAATGTTTAAAATTTTGCTAATACTTTTTTTCAGCAGTATTTTGCAGTTTTGTTGCGCACTGTGCAAAGAGTTTCGTATTTATTATTGGTTTTTACCAAGAGATAGCCTAGCTCTTCAAAGGATTTGCTTTTAGGTCGGTCAGACTTCTTGATAGAACCCACGCGTTTTAATCTATAATTTTTAAGGAAAATAATTATAATTTATTTCTTCAAACTTATATTTTTAGCAAAGCCTTTTTGAAATGATTTTATTTGTGAGATTTAAGATGTCCATGATTGTTTACATTGCCGACATATTGTCTACATTGTTGAAGTTGTCCACCGATTGTCTACTTTGAAATGTAGACAATTAAAGTCGAAACGTAGGGGAACAACACTGGATTTTGACTACCCTTAATATGATCGAGCACAGTGCGAGCGTCTTAAATAGTTATTTGAATCGTTTTTTAGCCATACAATTTGTTCTACCATCCTAATTATCTCGAAAATGGATCTAACGATTTTGATGAAAAAAGTATGTGCACTACTTTAGGTATAGTCTACATTTTGGTCCAAACATTTTTTAACATATTTTGTTATTACCAGCACCCTGTCTTACAACGAATTACGAACAAAATTTTTATATATGAGGCCAGTCGAATTCTAAGCAATACTACATGCCAAAATTTTCTAAAAATATATTTTTTGGAATTTTTGAACAGTTAATTTTTTTTTAAATTTACTATTTCGAAAACGGGTTCAGAATTTTTTTAAATTCATTTTTTACATTTATATTGTTTAATACTTAAAATTGGCATACCAATATTTTATAGAAACAACTTGAAGAATGAAGAACTTGAAGTAAATAAAATGCTCGACTGGATCGCACGTACTTGTTTTAATATAATTTTTAATAAATATAATTTTTAAAGTCGTTAAATTAATTAAGATAATTAAGATAGTAGACAAAGAAGCTTAAACACCAAGTTTGAATCAAACCGCTTCATCCAGTCTGTAGATCATTGTTCAGACAAATAGACAGACAGACATACGGAATTGCGGCACCAACTTTTCCGTGTTCTCTATCAACGTATAATGTCAAGTTTAATTAAAATCTCGAGTTCGGAATTTTTTATGAATCCAAAACTTGGCATACACATAATGTGTATGTAAGTAAGAATTATGATAACAAGGTTGCATTGGTTATTGACTTGGCGGCAAAGAAAATTGGAATGGGAGAATAATGAATTTTTGCTATGATGTTTAAAGCATTATAATACCACTTTAAAATAAGGATACAATTTTTGGAGAGACAAAAGTGTTAAGTCATATAATATCTTTTTCTCAAACCCCATGCCCCAGAAATTCATTCACCTGTTTTCTAAATATTCAATTTAAAAAAGAATCGAAAAAAATAATTGTTTGAACATTTTCATATGCAGAATTATTAATAATTTGAAGAAACTCCTAATTCAGGGCTATAATGTGGCTCTATGGCATTTAAGATATGATTTTATGGCATTAATATAACGGGTGATTTTTTTGCTACTTGGTTTTTGACGTATATATATTTTTGACAGATCACACATGACAAATTATACGAACATTTGACATTTCGATTCAGTATTGTTTGCCATTTCATCATGAATAAACTTACGCCTGAACAACGTTTGCAAATTATTGAAATTTATTATCAAAATTCGTGCTCTGTGAAAAATGTGCTTCGCAAGCTACGTCCGTTTCAGCGACGAGGCTCATTTTTGGCTAAATGGATACGTGAATAAGCAGAATTGCCGTATTTGGAGTGAAGAGCAGCCAGAGGCAATTCAGCAGCTACCAATGCATCCCGAAAAATGCACTGTTTGGTGCGGTTTATGGGCAGGCGGCATCATTGCGCCATACTTCTTCAAGGACAATGAAAGCCGCAGGATTACGGTCAATGGAGAAAGGTACCGTTCGATGATAACAGATTTTTTTTGCCGAAAATGCAAGAATTGAACACGGTCGACATGTGGTTCCAACAGGACGGTGTCACATGCCACACTGCACGCGAAACCATGCATCAATTGAGAGGCGAATTTGGTGAGCAGTTGATCTCACGTTTTGGCGCAGTCAATTGGCCACCAAGATCATGTGATTTGACCCCGTTAAACTATTTTTTGTGGGGCTATGTTAAGTCTATTGTCTATGGGGACAAGCCAAACACGATTGCTGCCTTGGAAGCCAACATTGAACGCGTCATTGGTGAGATTCCGGCCGAAATGTGTGAAAAAGTTTGCCAAAATTGGACCTTCAGAATGGGCCACCTGAAGCGTAGCCGCGGGCAACATTTAAGTGAAATTATTTTTAAAAAGTAAATGGCAGAAATTGATTTATCGATCCAAATAAAAATTTCATTCACTTTTTACAAGTTTCTGTGTTTTTTTGAATTTTCAAAAACCAAGCTCTTAAAAAATCACCGTTTTCAATGATAAGATATAAGTGTAAGCATTTAAAGATAACTAAACAAGTTCCCGAAAAATTCTAGCGCTTTATTTTCCTTGTGCCAACAAACCTGAAAGTTGTCCTTTTTAAAATTGGGCTGGTTTCTGTACTCACGAAGTTTTATACAAATCGGTACAGCCGGTTTTGAGAATATTTGAAAATGTTAAAATCGCTGAATTGAAACTAAGCGTGCTACACGAGCTAGAACAACAGTTTGTATTTGTATTTGAGGCGAATCGCAAATGAACCACAAGAGCATTTGTACCTAGGTTAGGAACAATATATACAATTGTTAATGTGCGGTTGATAAATTACTTTTTTTTTTAATGGACGAACAACATGTGCTGTAAATAAGTATTCAATATAAATATTTTTTTATCATTTTCAATTAATTTTTAACAAAAAAAAAAAAAACAAGAGACATCAGTAGGATTCGAACCCAGAAACGTGGGGTTACATATATATGGATGGCCTCATCGATCAAATAATTACAATCGACAAATTTCGATCAAAACCCACAATTATTATATGTATGTAGGTAATATGAAATTATGATATGGAGAAATTGACGATCAAAAATCGAAAAAATTCGTTCATCGATCAGCAAATCGTCAACCGCAGTCTGGTATATGTTTCAAAAGTCCATTATAGGTTTTTGGACCGGGGTGATTTGACCCTGTCGCAAAAAAGTATGCTATTTTTTTTAAACTTTTATCTACCAACACTATGTGAACAAAAATTTTCTTTTCTTAGAGAAATCTTAATAAGTTACCGCACTGCCATGTCGCCTTTCAATATTTCATAAAGGATTTCAATTACATCTATATGAACAAGGTCAATTTTAAAAAAAATTAATTTTCGCAATTTTAATAATAAGTAACAATAATTCTTTTGATGAAACAATGACCTTTTATTATTATTTATCCCAAAAACTTTCAAAACAGAAAATGATTTATATTTAAATAATTGAACTAATTTGCCATTAAAAGCTACATACATATATCCGACGCCATTACACCAGTGAATAATTACAAATTAATAATATGAAAACCATACCTAATATAATGTAGATATATATTTCAGTAAAAAAATGAGGATATTTAGGTAGGTACTCCCTTTAAATAAATTTAGAATGACGAGGTACATATCTATTAAAAAACATACCTTTTCTTATTGCAAATAAATTCATTTTCCATTTTAATCCCTCATATGTACCTCTTGTTTTTTAATTGTCAAATATTTGTTTTAAAATACACACTTCTTTAGGACACCGAGTACCGAATTACCGTTCAAGTCTATAAATTACAAATCGAAAATTTTTTCAACTAAAAACTAAAATTTGCAAAAAAAATAACACAAATCGTTTGAAATTTACTAAATAAATGCACTTGATCACTTATTAAACTATTAAATATTTTAATTTTACGACTGCGCATTGAAATTTAATATTTAAAAATATTTTTTTCTTACGAAGCGATCGCGGAGTAGACATTCGATGAAATGATTGAACGTGTATGAACTTGCAAAAAAAATGGAAATGATATTTCACCTCCTTCTAGCCAGAGAGTGACGGCGAAGCGCGAATCTACCATTGTGTGTGAAAGGGATTTCAGAAAAAACATTAGCTTTTTCGGCAACCATAGGAGTGTAAGAGGATAGAAAATGCCGAGTTTTGAAATTTGTTGTTGATATGCTAAGAAAGAGAAATTTATTTTTTGGTGGATTTAATGGATCGTATAGTGGATTGTAGAAAATTGAGTGATGGTATGGAATGTATCACAGGGTAATTCAAATGGTTTATATTTTGTGTGAATTATTTTGTTTTGAAATAATTTGTATTCTTTTATGAATTGGGTGGGATAAAAAGAAAATAATACATTTCTTGATTGATTGACTGGCTGATTTTTCCTTTAGGGAAGCACGAATTTTAACACGCGGATACCTTTATTCGGTAGATTTATGCTTAAAAACAATATATATAACAATTTTAGAGTGAGGAAACTTTTATTTTTTTTTAAATTAATTTTTAAAGTTTGCATTTGCCATACAAATGTATGCGAAAGATGACTACGGACAATTGTTTTTTATATTTTTTTTTTGACTTGTAGTCCAGGAAAATTAGACATTCACTTCGAAAAAATTCCGACAAAGCTGAATTTTGGTGGGGAGCTTCATTTTAATGTCCTGAGCATTTCCTAAAAAGTACCATATATTTGGAGCGGAGCAAAAATTTGTATCGGGGGGGATTCAGTTTTTACCAAATTACTCGAAAACTATAAGTTCTGTTGAAAAAAGTTATATGTATGAATTATACCTAATGTTTTTCTACATAAAACAGATTCAGACACTTTTTATCGTGCAATTGATAGATTTGGAGAAAAATGGCCGAAAACATTGGGGTGTAGTACATTAGTTCAAAAAAAAATTAATAAATTTATGTTTTTGCGTGCGGATTTTTTTCTGTTTTTATGTATGTTTGCAAAAACATATTCTATGAAAAAAAAACAATCCTTATATTCTTTATTTTGCTTAATAACTCCCAAAATCTTTATTTTTTTTCTAAAAAAAAAAGCTCTAAGAGCAGATTTAAGACAGTAAAATTATCTACAAAATGACATATCAATGACTTCTGTGTGTCAATTCGTTCTTAAGTAATAGTTAGCCAAAATTTAATTATAAAATAAATATTAAAATAGATATGTAGATTAAATTCATTCGTTAAAGCAACCAGACTTAATATAGCTCCCATTTTAACGATCAATTAAGCTTTGACACGCTATAACTTAAGCAAAATTGGCCAGAAGTCGCTAATATGTCATTTCGTAGATAATTTTGTTGCCTAAAATCCGCTCTTGGAGTTTTTTTTTCAGAAAAAATAAAGATTTTGAGAGTTACTATATCCATATATTTAATTAAAAAAATAGAATTTTTAAGACGGCAGCATTACCCTTCCCTTTTTTCATAAAATATGTCTTTGCAAAAATATTCATAAGAATCGAATAATTTGGAGAAAAACTGAATTGTTCCGCCTCAACGAAGTGGCATACAGTCATCTGTGGATTAGCAAACAGTCAAAGAAAATTAGACAAAAAAATGAAAAAACTTCGAAAAAATTCGAAGTATTAAAAAGAATTGTCAAAACAGTTTTTCGTTTTTATTAATATTGGAAACTTTAAAAATATATTTAAAAAAAAGAAAAACTAATATTTTAACATTAAAACCGTTGTTTAATGATAAATCTACCGAATAAAAGTATCCGTGTGTTGAAATTCGTTTTAATTTGGGGGAAAATTGAACAAAAGTGTGTTACAAAAAGGACAATTTTTTTTTCATATTTAATCATATTTAACGGTGTTTCCTCAAAGTAATATTTAAAGCTGTTCTATAGAGACCCCTAGCTCACTGCAAAAAAAAATCAAAAAATTCTACGCGTGCTCCCCTAATGGAAAGTCACCCCGATTGACTATTTGTAATACTTAACAATTTTAATCTTAAGTCAAGTCGGGTTATAGTTCAATATTTCATTATAAGTAACTCTAAAATTATTGTCAATGCAAACTGAGAATGTATGTTAGCCAATCGAAAGAATAAAAAATAAAGATCAATATTTCGAGCTTCTGTCATACAAAGGCTACAAAACATAAGCGTTGTCTTAAAAATCACCACTAGTTTTTAATTATGAAACCAATTTCTGTCTTAGTAAATATCATTATTTATGTAGAAAACTAAATTTTGAAAACAAGATAGGATATAGGCAATACTTAAATCTTCCGCAAAAGTTGTAATTTTACTACGAAACCGTTGAAAAATAGATTAGAAAAGTTGTAGATCATACAATTCTCTGCAAAAATTGTTCTCACACTATTTTCGTGTGAATCAATATACCTATATTGCGATGTTAAAAATTGCAAAATTCATATTCTACCTTAAATGCAACCTGTATACGTATTTTGACCTTGGATTAGTTTTTTTTTAAGAAGTATGATCGAAGGGGATTTTTGACATTTCAATTGTCATAATTTATTGAACGTCTTACCAATTTTTAGATCTATTTTATTTTTGCTAAGTAATAATTTTTTTGTTGGCTATTTTGACTGGGTTACTTGCGCAGCATTTTTCCCGTACAAGCCTTTTGTTAATAATTATGGAGCAAAATAAAAAATGGTGTGTTCAGTAGAAATCATTTCTCTAAATCAAAATTGCAAGGAAATTGACCTAAAATTATTTTTTCTTTACTGCTTCCTTTTTAAAAAGCTGCACTACTTTGGACAAGAATGGGTTATCTAAGGATTTTATAAGACTTAATATAATAATATTTCATTCATGACCTGAAATGTTTTTGTATTCATTATTCTTATCTTACAAATTCTGTTCCTAAAATATTGCATAACACATTTCAGAAAAAAAGGCATAGTAAGTGACATTTGTATTTTAAAGTAAAAATAGTGTTAATGCCATTTCAAAGGAAGATATTTCAAAATGTGGGGTGTTGTTGTACAAAAATATTAACTAGGTGATAAAAAATACAAAAACTAAAAGAAAAAACTACATTTTTAAAAATTAAAGTTACCAAAAAGAAAAGACGATTAGGCAATATACGGCATTAGAGGTTTTATTTCATCGTGATTGAAATCTAGAAGCCAACTTTTGATTTTATTTAAAAAACTGGTAGAATTTTGATGAAACAGCATAGTAAAAGTTTCGGTAATGTGTAGTTTGAAATGAATGTGTGTTTACAGAATTGATTGAATTGCTCCACAAATACAAGGGGTCAGAAATTGGAATCTACATACATATGACGTGGCTTTATGTAGATTCCAATTTCAAGAAAAATATTTTCAAAACTTTGAAATAGTATAAATGAGTTTTAAGTGCAGAATTCCCAATATTCTGAAAAGAACCATAGAATAAGCCAAGAGATTATAAGTACATAGTTATAAGAAAATTCTGCCGAAATCTTTTGCCTATCACAGTTCCTGGCATGGAAATAGATTTCCCTATCAGGGCATTGTGGAATCCGGATCTGGACTACTATGGTGAAAATATATCAATTTAGTTTTCTTACTAACAAATAATTTGTCTACAGAAAACCAAATTCTAAGAAGGTGCACATCATGATTGATTTCAGCACATTGGTTCAATCAATAAAAAAATAATTAAGAATTATGAAATTAATACTTAATCTAATTTGAGCTCAAAAAAAAGTACGCTATTTTATAATTATATTTGGATAAAGTTCAATTTATGGGAACAAATTTTAAAAATCTGTGGAGCGGTTTTTGAGAAAATAAAAACTTCTTGAAAATATTTTTCAAAAAAATCCAAAAACGCCAATTCCTAGGTATTTAGCAAATACAAATAACTATAGTTTTTGAAAAATATTTAATGAGCAGTTTTCAAAACTATATTTTTTTTTTATTTTTTTTTAAATGATTTGAAAAATACAAAAAAATATTAATTAAAAATATTGGTACGCAGTATAAAATGGGCAACCTAAACTTACATGTGTGAAATTTCGAAAGAATCGGTTAAGCCATTTACGAGATAGTTGAAAGTAAAAAAAACGGTCCTATGGAAAGTATTGTTTTTAGACATTTAGACTGACAGGGAGACAGGCATATAGACGGACAGAATTCTTAGGCGCCAGTTATAGCTTTCATTGAAACTCATCATTGAAAATTTTGACTATCAATTCTGAGACACTTAAACACATAAAACTGATGTCGTTTTGGTACCAAAATGAAGGCAATAAGATATATATTATTTTTTGTCAACAAAATATTTTATTTGCTCTACCAATTTCTTGTAAATTCACTTTTGATTTTTCAATGATGAAAAGCATTTTCAATGATCATTCAATGATCATTGAAAAATCAAAAGTAAATTTACAAGAAAGTGGTAGAGCAAATAAAATATTTGTTTGACAAAAAATATTATATACCTTATATACCTTCATTTTGTTACCAAAACGACATCAGTTTTATTTGTTCAGGTGCCTCAGAATTGATAGACCATCTTTTTTCGTCTTCGCTTTCATTGTAATATGATATTTGATTGTTATCTAACTTTTTTTTTCGACGAATTCATAACTTGCCTTATAGTATAGTATACCTATAATCGCAAGTAAAAAGGTGGACGCCAGTAGGATTTAAACCTAGAAACGTCGGGTAAAATATGGACGGCACATCTATCATTTAATAAATTATTACAATCGACAGATTTCGATCAAAAACCACAATTATTCATCCTTATTGTGAGTTTTGCCCGGAATAAATTTACCCGAAATTTATTTGTTCTCAGGAATTTTAAAAGCTATTGTGATTTTCGCCCGAGTAAAATCTACTTCGAATATTAAATAACATTTCGAATAAACTTATGGGATAAGTTCTGTGATGGTATATTCAAATTGAAGAAAATACTAAGGAATAAAATAAGGTCTCAAATCCTTCTGTTAAGCAATAGAATCCACTAAAGAACAAAAAAAAACAATATTTCGGTAAATTTGGTTTATTTTAGGAATCACAAGACTTGTTCGTTTACTTCCCAAAACGGCCAATTTCTACAAATTGTAATCGTAAAGATTTGTCAAGGTCAAATAAAACAAATTGACAGAACTCTAGATTAAAAGTACACAAGACGTGAAGTTGCGAAAAAGTACCAGAAATTAAAAGTGGTATTAGTCCAATTAATATGAATAATAATAAAATAATTATAATATGAAATTGAGAAATTGACGATCGATAAATCGTTCATAGATCAATCCTCAGGCACCACAATCCGGCATACATTTGTGTCAAAATTCTAGTATAGACTTTTGGTCTGCTATGTTTCTCTATAGACTTTTATTTATCTGCACCATGTGAACAAAAAATTTCCTGTTCTACTAAAAAAATTCCAATGCAGGATATCTTCTGGTGATTATCATTAATAAAAATTTCCCTGGAAATTTTTCTCTCATTCGAATTTCGGGCTGCTCAAAAGTTTCCACGGAATTTATTGGTATCGGGAATAAGTTTTCCTAGGGAATTTTGCTGTCATTTCATACGATTTTTTGTTCGAGGGAAATTTATTTCGTGGAAGATGCACGATCGTAGGAAAAATGTCGAGGGAATGAAATATTCCGTGGTAAACGAAATTCCCTGGCAGATTCCCGATAGTGTCCAATGACTAGAGAAACCGCACGTGGCAACTACATCTACATATATTTACGTCAAGCTCATCAATAAAAATTTTAATTTCAATAATTAAAAATAAGTATTTTGATGCAAACCTGAATATTATGACTTTTTATTATTATTTCCCCCAAAAAACTTTCAATGTTTGAGCAGCCGCCTTTCAAAGAAAAACTTTTTTATTATTTTAATAATTGATCTATTTTGCCATTAAAAGCTAAAAACGACATCATTCCACCTTTCAATTATGGCAAATTAATAATATAAACAACCATACATATAATTTATTTTAGTAAAAGAAGAGCACTCACTTTCAATAAATTTAAATTGAATATTACAAAAAAGCGTGCCGTACCTGTTAATAATGCACATAAATTCTCCTTTTAAATAATACATAATGCATATTCCTTGTTTTTTAATTGCCAAATATTGGTTTCAAATCACCCTCTTCACTTTCGACGCGCTCCAAACTACCGTTCAATTTTATAAATTAGAAATCGGAAATAATTTCCAATAGTTTTTATTGAAAATTGAAAAAAAAAAACACTTATCCGATCAAATTGTTTGAGAATTATTAAACAAACGCACTTGATCACTTATTGAACTATTAAATATGTAATTTAATTTTAATACTGCGCATTAAAAATTAATATTTAAAAATATTTTTCACTTACGAACCGATCGCGGAGTAGACATTCCAAGAACTGACTGAACTTGTATGAACTTGCACAAAAATTAAAATCATATTGCACCTCCTTCAAGCCAGAGAGTGACGGCGAAGCGCGAATCTACCATTGTGTGTGAAAGGGATTTCAGAAAAAACTTTAGCTTGTTCGGCAACCATAGGAGTGTAAGAGGATAGAAAAAGCCGAGTTTGGAAATTTGTTGTTGATATGCTAAGAAAGAGAAATTTATTTTTTGGTGGATTTAATGGATCGTTTAGTGGATTGTAGAAAATTGAGTGATGGTATGGAATGTATCACAGGGTAATTCAAATGGTTTATATTTTGTGTGAATTATTTTATTTGTTTTGAGATAATTTGTATTTTGTATGAATTGGGTGGGATAAAAAAAAGAGAATTGAATTCTTGATTGATTGACTATTTGTATTACTTAACAATTTTAATCCTAAGTCAAGTCTGTTTATAGTTCAATATTTCATTATAAGTATGTAACTCTAAAATTATTGTCACTTCAAACTGAGAATGTATCTGGGCCAATCGAAAGAATGAAAAGAAAGATCAATATTACGATGTTCTCTCATACAAATTAAGCTACAAAACATACGTATTTAAGCTTTGTTTTAAATTTATTTATTTACAATATATGGTTTCACATTGAGATTAAATCTTATAGAAAGACGAAACCGTTGAAAAATAGATAAGAAAAGTTGTAGATCATACAATTCTCTGCAAAAATTGTGCTAACAAATTTTTTTGTGCGAATCACCATTCGCGATTTTAAAAGTTGAAAAATTCATATTCTCCCTTAAATGCAACTTGTATACGTATTTTGACCTTGGATTAGTTTTTTTAAGAAGTATGATCGAAGGGGATTTTTGACATTTCAATTATCATGATTTATTGAACGTCTATATCAATTTTAAGATCTATTTTATTTTTGCTAAGTTATAATTATTTTGTTGGCTATTTTTCCCGTCGGAGCCCTTGTTAATTATGGAGCAAAATAATTCCTCTCTAAATTTGCAAGGAAATTGGGCTATAATAATTTTGTTTCTTTTCTTTTTTAAAAAGCGTAAATACTTTGGCTAGAAAATGCTATATAAGGATTTTATAAGATATTTTGTTTTATTTCATTTATATCTTACGAATTTTGTTCTTCATAATACATAAAAAGTTTCAGAAAATCAAAAAAAGAAGGAATAGTAAGTGACATTTGTATTTTAAACTAAAAATAGTGTTAATGTCACTTCAAAGGAAAATACCTTCAAAATGTGGGGTGTTAAAAAATGTTAATCAAAAAAAAAATACAAAAATTAAGAGAAAAAACAATTTTAATTTTAAATTAAAATAACCAAAAAGAAGACGATTATTCGATATACGGCTAATAATTGTGTTCAGAAAACCAAATTCTAAGAAGGTGCACATCAGGATTGATTTCAGCACATAGGTTTAAAGCACTATCAGAACGGTAAGCAATCCCAAAATCATCAGCAAATGATGCAACTTTACAATTTAATTGTTGATTAAGAAGAGAATTAAAGAAAAGTCAATAAATAATAATGTAGGCCCCAAGACTGATCATTAGGGCACACCAAGATTGATTACATTTGAGTTTCTAAGAATATTTCCAACTTTAACTTTTTGGATTATCTCCTTTAGGTAAGACTTAAAGCAATCATTAATCAAATAGTCTAGTAGAACGCTATGGTAAATATGTAAGAACAGAACTCCCAATGGGCAGCTTCCCTAGAAAGACCTTCTCTAACACCGAACTGAACTGGACCTAAAAACTTTATTTTTGTTAAGAATCCAATTACTCTGCACTTGATTGCTTTTTTCAAATATTTTGGAGATTGAAGAGTATAGCGAAACTGGTATATAATTATTTTTGTCAAATTAGTAAGAGGTGAGTGTGTGTAGTTATATTAATTATGGAGGCTCGGTCTCGATTTCCGGACCGAGACGAGACTGCTGTAAAAGCATCCGAGACGAGACTGTATTTTTGGTACTGAAACTCGACGGCAGTTTAGCTGGTCTCGGAGGTTTGGTTTCGGTTTTCGCTAGAAGAAATATTTTTTTTATTTAATTATTTTTTAGAACTCATGTTCAAGTTTCTTTTTTTGCGAAACATTCTTTGCGCGTTAAAATATCCAACCACATATTTAGATATGTACACAGTTATACTCAGATAAGCGCACTGCGAATATCCAGAGAAGAATATGTACGATTTATATAATATTTATGTATGTTGGAATAAAATTCCCTCATTTTTCAGACTTTGTTTCCCCTTCCGAAAAAATGTGACTGTTGCTGCACCGGAGAACATTCAAATTCAAACCAATAAACATTGAAACCAAGAATTTAAAATTCCAACAATTTCTTGGTGAACAAATTCAATTTCATTTTCTAAAATTACAATGTTTTTATTTTTCATATTTATTTTTCTTTATTTTACTTACAATTAGTAATTTCTATAAATGGATAAGCAACGAATTCTTATGTTAATGTAACAGTCTTTGATTTCTTTGCTCAAACTATAACAAAGGATTTTGCCAAAAATGTCCCAAATTTTCTTTTTAGGTTAAAACATAATACCTATTTTGCCAACTTATTGTGTCACCCTCTTCTAAAAATAGAAGAAAGTATTTTCAATTTTTTAATAACAATGAATGTTTGAGGAGTTGCCACTTTATAAGAATTATTGCATTACGACTGATTAAGAGGCTTGATGACAGTGACTTTAAGACTTTTAGGTGACACTTGGAAAAAACAATATTATCGAAACGTCAAAATATAGTATGCGTGCTTCCTGGCAAGCCATGAACTGTCAAAATCGATTAAGGGATGGCTCCGATTTGAATGGATTAAAAAACCTCTACAAATTAAAAAAAAATTGTTTGACTCTTCAAAGGTTTCTGTGGCCACAAAATTGGAGTTTCGTCGCGGCAATCTCACTTGGACTCATCAGTTGGTTAGTGAGCGCCTTACCAATACGCACTTTTTGTTAAGTTCTGATAATGTTACTTTGCAGCCTATTGTTTACGTTATCACACACAAAAAAAACAGGAAAGAAATCAAGACGAAAGTTGAGACTGAGACGAGAATGCACAATCAAATTTTCAGGAGTAAAAGGCGAAGCCAAGATCGAGACGAGATTTGGTTAGGTGAGACCTAGACCAAGACCTAGACGAGACTGAAATTTTTCGATTGTTGTCGCGTTGCCAACCCTACTGCTTATAGATAGATAGATAGATAGATAGACAGATAAAATAATTTTATTTTCAAATTAAATTTTTTACAAATATGTTATGCTGGTATTCAAAATTAAATTTGACAATAACTTGTTTTAAATTGTCTGTCAAACAATGTATTTATTTATAACAGCAAATTTAAGCGAGTTTTAACTAAATTAATTTATTATAAGATTCCGATATTTAAGTGAGTTTAAAAAAAAAAATGTGGAGGTTATGGTAATTTAGGCCGTTTAAGATATTGAGGAATGTTAATCGGTCTAGTATTTCACTTCCAAGAAATTTTTTGCGGTATCCTTTAAAGATGGGGCACACACCAACAAAGTGATACGTATTTTCTGTAGCATCCATATTACATATCGTGCATATGTCTACTGTATCATTACGAAAAGCTCTAGCGTTTAAGTTTAGAAGACCGCATCTTGCTTTGAAGATTAGATTAATCATGTCTCGTGGGTTACTATCTTGAAAATAGTTCGGGACTTCAGAATATATGAGGTTGCAATATTCGTCATGGTATTGTGACTTGCTTTCGAAATCGAGCCAATCTTTTTCGTATAGCTTTTTTAGCAGTATATCATGGATACGATTCCATTCTGAACATGGAGCTTCAAGACTAAAATTTATCTGAGATTCTTGGAAAAGGCCTGACCATTCCTGGGCCCAATAAATATTTTTCTGAATAACGACTTCAGAGAGAATACGTCTAAGACGGTTACTTGGCATTGACATTACTTTCCGTATGTACGCTAGGTGAATTTTTAATGTTGTAAGTAATGCTTTTGGAAGGCCAGTTTCGATATGAACTGCATAATTAGGTGTATTGTCTGGCAACCCGAAACATCTCTTCAAGAAGAAACGTTGAAGTTTTTCAATTTGAAGGTACTTGTATCCCCACAGCTGTGTACAATAGTGTATTATTGATTTTGTGGCTGCGTCATGCACTTTATATTTAGCAGAGTGTGTAACGAATTTATTTTGCACAAATTGGGACCATGTTGAGTTGACTGAATTTTTGGATGTCGTGCTTATACACTTCCCAATTAAATCGCCTATGGTCTTCATTTACCACACTTGATAAATTTTCTGTAAACGAACTACATTTAGCACTCAAGATAAAGAGAAACATTTATCACTCCAGATATAGAGCTCTCAATGCAACAGCATCCAAACTAGGATACCTTGTCTTGAGTACATAAGTATTTACCTCAGTGTAAAATCAACAACAACAAAAAAAAACATTTCATGGCATCTTCCAAAAAATGTTAAGTACCAAGTTTGAAGAAGATAAACCCAGGCTATTCAGTCGCAGCCCAAAAGACATTCCTTAACAATGTAGCTAATGTCAAGTTTAACCAAAAACTCGAATTCGGTGGATACCTACAAGTATGTATAGTATAAAGAAGTAATTTTCCTTTATAAGGACGAAATTTTTTCGCACTCATTTCATTGCACTATGGCACCAGTTTCCTATTGCCATATTCTTGATAAAAGCAGTTAATGATCTTTTATTTAATAGCAAAAAGCTTCTTGGCTGACTTTTATATGCTTAAGGTTTTTTTTGTCTCCTCCGTCCGAACGCCAAACTCCACATTCCACAGTCTATGTCTCTGTCATAAGAAAAATACAGGACACTTTTAGCAGCTTGTCTGAGCTGTTTTATTAAATACCAACTTCTTGTATTTTTCTCGAAGTAATTTTTTGTAGCAATATCCCGTCATTAGGATCAAAAGAAAAGAGTCGCTAATTAAAACGTGTGTATTTAAGGCAAAGGCAAAACATTAAGAAAAAAGAACTATGTAATTCGTCCTTTTCTCTTTTTTAACTTAGTACTTAAATTTAGTTTCTTATTTTCTTGTTCTACAGTTTCATTCTTTCAGCGAAGCATGGCGATGTCGAGTGAAAAAAAAAATTTTAAAAAAAGCTCTTGAATGAAATGAATGTTTTGGCACACAAAGTTACCAGCTCACTTCAAGTTGATGTAATTTTCCTTGCTGAAGTTTTTTAATTGTGAAATTGTCATGATGATGATTATGGAGGTCTTGTCTTAGTCTTGGGCTGCGTGATGGTCAAAAGGTTTTTTTTTTTTTTTTTTTTTTGGCTTCGCAGTCTCCTTACCTAGGTTGAAATACCTGCTATTTCCTTGAGCGCGGTGCTTCGCTGCTTTCTGTATATAGTTAGTTCAGCTCTTACTTGCTGCTAATGGTTTCTTGAAATTCGAGTTTATTTACTTTGAATGTAGTTTCAAGTCAGTCTATGAATTGCGTTGATTGAATAAGGTAAGTAAGTTCTTAGCGTTTTTGTTTGGGTGAGTTTCTGGGAACCGGACACCTTTGCGTTTGCATTTTTTATAGTTGCTTAAGTTCTTTTAAGCAAAGTTTTAGCTTAATTGAGTTTATGGAAAATTTAACTGCAACACAAACTTTTGTTTTCTCCATGCTGGTTATAATAATATTGTAATGAGGCGAAATTTACTTTTGCGTCATCTGGAATCGGGGGACAATTTTTGTATAGAAATACAGAAATCAAAAGTGTATTTAATTATTCAAAATGTTATATCAACTATTTAAGAAAGAAGTCCACAAAACAAAATTATGAAGTGTTATTTTGGAAATAAAATTGCAGAATGTTAAATAATGTTCTCGAATAAAAAAAAGGAATCAGATTATTCAAATCAAATTAAATAAATTTTGAAAATTTCAAAAAATTATATAAAATAAAATTTGCTCATATAGATAACAACTTTAATGCAGATAAGTATTGATACTATTAGAATGTAAGTACAAACAGTCTAGTTACAATATTCTGCTGGTTTAAAGTCGATGTAGGTAAATTTGCCTTGGTTTTAAGTAACGGGTGTATTTTTTTTTGGACGTGTGGTTTTCAATCTGGCAATACTTTTTTCGGAGTTGGTCTTTTTGACAGCTGTCACTTGATTTATGCTCAGTTTGGTTTGCGATTTCATAGGAAATAGACTTACTCCTGAACAACGTTTGCAAATCGTGCAAATAATGGTTCGGTTCGAGCGACGCATCCCGATTTTCACAACAAAATTTTGTTCACTCTTGGTTAAATGGGTACGTAATAAGCAAATTTGGAGTGATCAAAATACACAAGCCATTGTTTAGACGTCGATACATCTTCAAAAAGTCACTGTTTGGTGTGCTCTATGTCTAGAGGGAATCACTGGTCCATATTTCTTCAAAAATGAAGCCGGCCATAATGTAACAGTTCAATGAAGAATGATTAATGACTTTTTCGTGCCTGAATATGAGGATGTTAATGTGGACCACCTTTTGATCCAACAAGACGGCGCTACATGCCGTACAGCCAACGAAATAATCAATTTATTGAAGGAAACTTTTGGTAAGTGCATTATCTGGCGTCGTGGGCCTGTGGCGGCGTGGCCTCTAAGAAGTGCGATTTAACACCGCTGGACTATTTTATGTGGGTTTATGTGAAGCCGCTTGTCTATTCAGATAAGCCCGAGGCATTGGAAGAGAATATTCGGCGCGTTATTGCTGACATACGGCCCCCAATTGCTGCAAGAAGTGTTCGCGAATTGGGCCTCTCGACTGGAATTTATTCGAGTCAGCCACGGCGGCCATTTACCCGAAATCATTTTTAAAACATAATGGCAAACCATTATCTGTGACTGTGACCAAAAGTCTAAGTTAAATCATATAAACAATTAATTTAAATGGCTGCGGTCAGCTTCCTGAGTACATGGGCAGTGCTTCAAGCTCTGATTGCGAAAAGTAACACTATATGAGCGCTCTGCTCTATATCTGAGATTAAAAAAAATAAAAACGTCATATAATTATGGAAAGTTTCTACTTTTGGAATTAATTTATAATAAATATTCTTCCATGCATGAAAACATCGTGAGTATGCACTTCAAAAATAGAGTTTTAATTTTTCACCCACATAAACATACAAGTATGTATCCCTACATACATATGTATGTACCTGCAATTTAGTTTCCATAAAAGTATCTCAGCATGAACTTATTCAAAAGCATGAAATGAAATGTACAAAAACACATAAACTACTTCTCTCGTTGTCAACTCGCTCCTCGTAAAACCATCATTTTGCCCTAAGTAAATCATTTTCGAAGTATATTTATTTTATAAATCTTAAAAAATGTAAATTTAATGCATCGTTTTAGGTCTTAAATTTCCAACTTAAATCTCATTAAATCCCAAAGCGTTGTATAAAAAAAAATTCAAATCCAATTCCCAGAATAAAAACACACGCTGCCAGTTGAACCGTACTTATTTTTATTTTCCTTCACCAAGCCCATACGGCATACAACCACCCGTTTCGCCGCCACCACCACACACACAAAAAAAACATATAAAAGCGCCCTAACTTCCTCTAAATAACGTCACAATAAAGAAGGTGTACCTAGTATAGTACCTCTATAATGCGACCACACCATGCGTATAAGTTTGCATAGAAATATAGAAATCATAAAACAAATTACCGTTATTACGATATGTACTATCAGAGGAGCTATATCCAATGGCCGAGAACCGAGGACCGAGGACTGAAAGATCCAACACCATCACATCATAAACCACCCGCGGTGGTTTTATGCAAAGTGAAATCATGTGAAATGAAATACGCTCTTTGAATTAAACTTTAGAAAGAAAAAAAAACAGCCTCCTGTTTCCTTCCTGACAAGGACGATGGCGGCTATTGTGCTATGCTTGAGCCTTAGCATGGGTTTCGTTTTTTCAGGCCCTCATTATTTGATAATGGTGGAGGTGTTTTTTTTTATGTTTATTTTTTTTTTTTTATTTTTGGGGGGATTTGGATACCTTGTCATGTAAACACCGTGGGCAACCAACCGACCTGCTTTTGGAACCAAAAAAAATTACAGTGCTGATGATTGGGTTTGTTTTTTTTTGAAAACCAGTTCTGAAGAAACTATCTCGTTCTGTCTTCATAAATGGGTTTAAAATATACTGTGTTCTTGCCCAACTCTTGAGATTATTCTTCTCGGCCTATTTAATGTGCCCCACAGGCTTAGTATTTTTCGCAATTTTTAAGCATTCCGAAAATTGAAACCGTTAACGATCTGACAGAAATACAATAACATTTCCAATTTTACGTGGGCTATGTGCCATTTTGCATGCACTTACACCAGTTATCAGCTTGTTCCTTCTTAACACGGTTAGTCACGTTTAATATTAAACAAAATAAATGATTTTGCCATCATATAAAATTAAAATAAGGGCTGGTAACGATACCGAGACTTGTCTCGGTATCGGTGGCCGAGACGAGACTACTTTAAAAGCACCCGAGACGAGACCGAGTTATGACGAGACCGAGACTGACACGAGAGCGAGACCGAGACTGAGACTGAGACTGAGACTGAGACTGAGACTGAGACTGAGACTGAGACTGAGACTGAGACTGAGACTGAGACTGAGACTGAGACTGAGACTGAGACTGAGACTGACACTGAGACTGAGCCTGAGACTGAGACTGAGACTGAGACTGAGACTGAGACTGAGACTGAGACTGAGACTGAGACTGAGACTGAGACTGAGACTGAGACTGAGACTGAGACTGAGACTGAGACTGAGACTGAGACTGAGACTGAGACTGAGACTGAGACTGAGACTGAGACTGAGACTGAGACTGAGACTGAGACTGAGACTGAGACTGAGACTGAGACTGAGACTGAGACTGAGACTGAGACTGAGACTGAGACTGAGACTGAGACTGAGACTGAGACTGAGACTGAGACTGAGACTGAGACTGACACTGACACTGAGACTGAGACTGAGACTGAGACTGACACGAAAGAAACCAAGCCTAAAGATGAAACCGATACCGAGACAAGACTTCACATTAAAATTTTCATGAGAAAAAGGCGGGACAAAGATCGAGACGAGACTTGGTGAGGCGAGACCGAAACCGAGAATGAGACGAGACTAACAAATCTCGCCTGGTCTCGTCTCATTGCTAGCCCTCCAATAATTTCGTTAAACTAACATGATAACCTTTATTAATTAAAAAGGTTTCTTATTAAATAAGCATAATTTTATTTACATTAACCAGCCCATAAGTTGAATGCAGTTCAACCGGGCTAAGACAACTTGCATACTTTAACTTTATCAATATATCGCTATAGTTAAGACTTTAGAAGAACCCTATGACAGTGTAACACTTGCACGCGATCCATGATAGATAAACATTTAGCCAATTTCCTTATTAATCTTGCACGAGTATTTTACAGTTAAATTTAATTTCACCTGTGGAACCTAATCCATTTCTACTAACATAGACTAAAAAAATGTAGAATTTATGCTGTTTAGTAGGGTCATTGGTCCGTTCTTTTTTGAAAACAACATTGTACAGTCCACCAAGACATCAACGTCATCGGCAAACTGTCAATTATATAACCTGAAATAATCGATATGAACATGGATGGCATGTGGTTCCAGCAAGAAGGCGCTACGTTCCACATAATGGACATTCTGCAGGAATGCACAGATATGACGTTAACTGGCTTCCTAGACCGTGTGATTTGATCTCGCTATATTGTGTGTGGTTTTGCGATTTGAAAATTTGACATAACCAAAGACATTGATCAAATTCAACTAGGTTTATGCAGGATAGTCATTAAAAATTGAAGCTCTGGACATTTCTTCACCGTGCAAAACCACAGCGTGCATAATGGCATACATGTGTGTTTCAAAAAATAAAAGGTTTCGTTATTAACTTACACAGACAGATTGTATTTCCTTTCAAAATCGACCTACCCTTAATGAAAACCTCTTTACATTACATAACAAAATAAAAACAATACACTTTTTGACCAATGGAAATCCCAAGCAGACGTTAATCGGATAGAAAATTGTGTCATGTCTATACACAACTTATCCACATTAAGTAATAACACGGTAATAATACATTCCACAAAAAACGAAACGGATTGACGGACGTGACAAAATAAGGACAGATTTTGACGTTAGTGATTTAAGATAATCATGATTCTGTATCCCTCACAAATTATTAGTAACCGGGTTATGAGCACCGTCCTCGAAATGAGGCACTATAGAACCACGAGTAATATTCTTACTAGAACGGACACTAAGCTTACGGCCAGAGGCGCAGTGCGTCGCTCTTTTTTCTCGACGAGCCGTAAAACCCTTTATAGTTGACTAATTGACATCGAAACTCACGTTGCAGCAAAATCATTATTTGAAGTAGAGATGTTATATTGCCAACATTAATATAGTCAAGCTTTTATAGGAGGGTTGCATAAAATAAATTAATTGTGAAAAAAAATTTTGCTCAGCACTGTTTTTGAATCCGATTTTTATTTGTGATAAGAAGGATTTTTTTTTATTTAAGTGTTGAAGTATATCTTTCCTTTTTTTCACGAAAAAAAAAATTTGAAATCAAAGACTATTTCATGAGGGTGTAAAGACATGACAAGACTAGGAAGCCCGTGAAATTATTATTAAATATTTTCAGAGTGTCCTAAGTGAAACTTTATGAGGGACCATTCTAAATTTAGTATAAAAAAAAAGCTGAAGAATTATTTTGTGTCAAGGTATTCTTTTTGTCAAATATCTTTTCTTTACTCTAGAAATTTGTCATATGTTTTTCACACTGAATGACATAGGTCATTAGTTGCTGAAGGTAGGTAGCATCTATACAAGAGTCTTATTTTAGGTCAGTAAACAAGATTCGACATAGAAATTATTTAAATTCATTTGCGGCTTAGGTTGAAATTTTTGAGGAGGCATTAAAATTATATATATTTTTTTTAATTATTTCAACTACCACTATTTGGCATTTCCATTTTTGAATCGTTGGGACTACAAAATAGTCGCAAATTAGGAGCCTAATTAGGTGCCAGAATCGATCATTTAGTTGCTTTTGAAGCTGCTCCTCGGTCAGGATCTGGTATCTCATTAGTGTTACTAAAATTTGGCTTTCATATAAATTGAAATCTATTTCTTCTAATCCGATTTTTTTTTAGATTTTCACAGGTCAATTTTCTTAGGTCAGTTATCCATATAATGTCTTCCGATTTCAATTCGCTAAGCATTTTGACGGCATATGACTTGTCATAGATTTCTTTATACCGACTCCGAAAAGTAGCTTCCCTACTCTTTAGACTTTGATGGATGGACTGAAGACATTTGAAATATTTTTATTTTCTATCAATTTTTTCCAATGTTTACTAAATGAATTGCAGAACTGTCTGATGTCATTGTAGGTAAATTTTTTAAATTCGATTAAATCAAGTTTTGAAATTGTGTACCACTGTTGGTTGATGAATACCTTGACGACAAAAAGTTTTCTAACCAAAATTGATAATTGCATTAATATACCGCGAAAAACAGTCTACTACAAACAGATACCATTGCTATATTATGTACTATGTTTATTTGCCAGTCTTGGATTCGTAAAAAAATTGTCCTCTTTCTGTCTGTCTACTAGCATGAATTTTCTTCAAAATTTTGTACACATTGTTTTTTGGTCCACAGGTTTTTCGTTCTTTTAAACATTAAAAATAACGTTACATTTTTGAGCCAAATCCTATTATTCTCAGAAAGTATTTTTTTTGAAACTTTGTTTCTAAAAATAAATGTTGAAATTGAAATTTTAGGAACTCATTAATATAAACTTATAAATGAAATTTAAAAAAAATCTTCACTCTTTTCAAAATATTTAATTAAAAATAGATTTTTTTTTCAAAAACCCAAAAAATTATTTTTCGTAAATTTTAAGTGGCCGCCGGTGAGCTGCTGGCTCGAATAATCACTCCAAATACGACAATTTTGCTTATTAACGTACCCCTTTAAGCACAACTGAACTTCATAGCTGAACAAAATTTTCTTGCGAAAAACGGGATGCGTCGCTCGAACCGAACCATCATTTTGGTAATAAATGTTCATGATTTGCAAACGTTGTTCAGGAGTACGCCTATCCATTATGAAATGGCAATCCATACTGAGCATAAATCAAGTGACAGCTGTCAAAAAGAACAACTCTGAAAAAAGTATTGCCAGATTGAAAACAACGCGTCTAAAAAAATACCAGGTACATGGTTTCTGTTTTATATCTGCTATAAAAATTCTGATAATGCTTCATATTGTTTGCATGGCAAATCATATACCTCTATATATATATACAAGTCTACTAGCTGACCCGACAGACGTTATCCTGTCTTAATTTTTTAATTTTGAATATTGAATTCAAATTGATATACCTAATTAATAAAAAAATTATTTAAAAAAAGTGTTTATTATACTAATGCTTTATAATATAGTTTTTTTTTCTTGCGCGTATATAAATATTTTTGTTGGTATTCCAACAAGTGAGCATGGGACATATAACGTAACGAATACAATTGTTGGCACCCTTAAGGATTTTTCAATTTTAAATGCGCGTAATGTTCGTAATTAAAAAGTTAAAAATATGAAAAATATACTAAATTTTATTATAGATTTTTCTTTGTTTTGGTTTGTTTGTCTTTTGTTTATCTATATTTAATTTTTACCTCTTTTTTAATTTGTTTTTTATAAAAGACGTAAAAATGGGATATTCAAAAAAGCTTGCCAAAAACTACAATTATTGGCATCCGACTACAATTATCGGCACCCCAAAAATATACAATTATTGGCAAAAGGAAAACAATATTTTGTTCTTATTCTCTATTTATAAAATTTGTGGTTCATTCAATTTCAGTAAAGAAAATACAATAAACAATTTCCGCTTCTTCCGGGTTATAAAGAATAAAAAGAAATAATAGATTTTAAGTAAACAAAGTCAAATATGAAAAAATAAATAAAAAGTTTTGGCCATTGTACACTTTGTACAGGAAAAAGAATATCTGTCAACCTTCGAATTGTATTTCACCGATTTCTTTGACTGGATTCGCAACTAAGTTCCTGATATGTTTTCCACTCCTTAGGCTGGTGTAAGAAATAAAATTTTCCTGGCTGAATTCGTTGTACATTTCAAGCAACATCTGTTTTTCTAAACCATCTAAACCATCCTTTTTCTGGTATTGCCTAGCTACCAAATGGGTGCTCGCTTTTGTAACTTTGCCCTAGAAATTCCTGGACAGCATAAAGAACATCTTCTTTTCTTTTCGGAAATCCTTTTTCTTGAGAAACTTTTAGCCATTCAAGATATATGTCCATTTTGTATGGCCAAAAGAGCTTTCTTTGTACGTTTTTCTTGTTTTCGACATTTTTTCAAACTTAAAAAAAGGAACGGTTTAATGGTATTGTTATTGACAATCTTTAAAGTATATTTATTGGCAGTGCCAATAATTAAAGTTCCATAGGACCAGTTATTGGCACCCGAGTACCAATAATTGGAACCCCGTCTTTATTGGAACCAATTATTGGCACCATTTTAATTAAAAAATTGCAACTAATTTCTTAAGAAATAGTTAAATACAAATAATTTATTATTATCTGATAAAAAAAAAACATATTTCTTGTGTATAATATTCATATATTATTAACTAAAAACGGCTAACCAAATTGTATGTCCTTAGCAAAAAACACAAAATTTTGCAAATTTTTCACTTTTTTTAAAACATGTTAACACTTTCATTTACACACACCAACTGAATAACTAATTAATCAAAACAAATACGTACAAATGTAAACAATAAGTAGTAGTTTAAGATTAAAATTAAATTGGCTTAAGAAGATTCATAGTTCTTGTCAGAATCGTTATTGAATGAGGGGGTGCCAATAATTGGTTAATAAAAAGGTTGTAGTCGGTACGCTAACTGGCAATGTGAAAAGCATGGAAGATTGATGCTACAAACACTAAGCGACTGCCCTTGAGATTTATTTATCTACATTACAAATGCTAGACGCACTGGAAATTGCAACCGTTTTAAGTCGAATGGCATGTCGATCGGAATCAAAAACTCTTTGCCTTTGTACTACCCTTTCAAATTGTGTGTTGTTCATTGATTTCTTCACCACAATTCGGGTGCCTTTACGAAGACTTGGCTGGTTTATATTCCGCAACATAATGATTACCGATCTGATTATTAAATGCATATTATGAGTTGGTAATGCAGGCAATTCCAACGAATTTCGGAACCTGTAAGTGGATTTATTATCTTCATTGAAAAATAATATCCATCTTCAACTTGCTAAAATATGAGTTTCAGACACACGCTGCAGTTGATTGTTACGCCGGCCGCCCGATGTAAAACAATATATCGGTTTTCTAAATTTTCACCCGCGACGACAATAGCGACTTCGTCAATTGTTGGCGGATTAAAACGTCTCGCGTGTTGTCCTGCAGGCGACTTATCAGCTTTGATGTCAATTTTGCTTTGCGGTCCAAAGCGTTCGTGAATAATGCAACCAATTAGTTATGTTGATGAAAAAACGTTTAGAGTTGTCTTTTCACCGAATATTTTTGTGTGCACAATGCCGAATCACCCACAAAATAAATTTGCAAAAAATTGTAGTCAATATTCGGCGTTATATAATATAAGACTGAAAGTTGTCATACAATTTTCTTGAATAACCTTTATTACAGCAAATGACGTCATTTGTAAACAATTTTTATATTGCTGGATATGGGTCAAAAAATGCTTAGACTATCGGAAACCAATCAATGTATTAATGGTAGGGTGGCGGTACTAATGGCGTCAATTTTAATTGACCGCTCGCGAAACACAATCCAGGAGCTTCAATTTTAAACATAAATGCCTTGCAACGATCATTGGTCCAATAGCAACGATTGGCTGTGAAGTCTAATCGATTCCCAAGTTATAATTGAATGCAGCTGGATTGGGGCTAAACGCAACATTTCTAGGTTATTGATTTCGGTTTGACTTGCTCTTGTATATCTTTGACTCGCAGCATTGCGAGTTCTGCGACTTAAGTTTGCACACCTGATAGCTGGCATTTTCAAAAACGAATATCCAAATGTTAATTAAAGAAAACTTAGATTAGAAATAATTTTATATGTTGGTTCAGTATTCATAAATTTTCTAATTTTCTAATTTTCCAATACAATAACAAACCCAACAAAGAAAGAATTAGCGAAATCGGCTTAGCCGTTCACGCGTGATGGCCTGACCAAGGGAAAAAGGGATTCATTTTTATGTATAGAGATGAGAAAAGCCCTAATCTACGAAGGCACCCTTTGAGAAAATTACCAATCTCATTAATATGTATGAACAAAAACACCAAAATTCCATTACTAGAATAAATATTAAAAATAGAATTGAATAATGATGATTCTACTTTCATTGGCCAGTAGTTTTTTGCGGATGTTGTGTTTGTGAACTTTCAAAAAAAAATGCGGCTAATATTAATGCCACATCGTTCGCCTAAAACAATGTATAGGTACCTGGTAAATTCAACAAGACCGTCAGTATTTATAATGTTTGCTACTGAGAATTTTCCAATTTTGCCAGTAACGGTGTGAGCTCCTCAGACTCTCCAGAAATAGGTTTTACTCAACTTGTCGCCAAATTATACAAAAAAAAAGTAAATGTATGTCCTCGTAAAAAAAGAGGCAAATGGAATCCAAGGAAAAAATCATGTGAATCTATTTTGAATGTGTTTGGGAACATGACCCACATTTACCTCTTCATTCGAATAATTTTTTTGAATGTCCCAAATAAGGACTCTGGATGGTTGTTCCGGTGTATTACCCTTACAAGAGATTTATTTAGAATTCATTATCATTATTTTTAATACTTGCATGGAAACCTTTCGGTACGTTTTTTTAGACGGTTTGGAAAGGTTTTCTTCAAGAGGTGTGTTCAAAAATCACGTTTATTTTTTTTGTAGATAGACATTGAAGAAGTTAACAACGATTGAACAATATGTATTAGTTTTAATTATAATTTCAAAACAAATAGTATCAATTATTGTAATGTGCTATTTTTATATCCCTGTATGGATAACACTTCTTACTCAAAATCCCATAGCCATGTTACAGTCGCTTCCTTGGTGTCGATTGTCATTTTTTTTTTTATCGAAACGTTAAGAAGCTGTTGCCTAAGAGTATTTTTAGGAAAATACCAGATTAAAGGCAAAAGAAAATGTTGGGAAGAAAGCCAAGGAAAGGACAGATAGATGAAATTCGTTTCTGAGTTTAGTACTCAAATTCTCTTTCGTTTTTGTAAGCATACATATACAGTGTACTCTCTCATTATAGACACTTCTCAAAACCAGCGTGGACGGCAAATTTCCTTCCATTTTAAAAAGGTTTGCCTATCAGCTATCTAATACATTCTATTTAATAATGTGAAAATCATATTTTTAAACCAGGTTTAGTTTCGGTATTTAAAAAAATATAATAATATAGTCAGTGTTATTAAATAGTTCATTTGCTTAGAAAATGGAATGGTCTAATAGTTTTTTTTTTTCAAATTATTCTTTTTTGAGATGAAATTCCAAGGAAAGATATAGTCGCATTACATTACTCTCTACCACCTCAAATGCTCGGTAGATGTTCCCAAACGCGTTGCATGAAGACCCAATATATCCATGAAGAAATTCCATTTAATTACATTTTTTGTTAAAAATCAGCTATGCCCATGTTCTAGCCGTATTTCTATAAATCTATTGTCTGTACAAGAAAGAGAATGGAAACATACTGAAAAGCGAAAAGAATATACTATAAGTATCGTGAAGTAATATTGGCTCTCAGGCTCGTAGTTCCTAACTCCAGGATACTAAAATTACCATCAACTATAATTGTGGAGAACTTCTTGAAATAACAACAAGTGTTTAGGACAAATTATATTCGAAATTTGGGGAGTTTGGCAATATGACGAACACTGTATAGCTACTTTAAAAAAAAAATGTTTTTTGTATGCCTGTAAACAATCCAACAAATATACAAATATGTACATGCTTTATTTTGAAATTGGGTTTGGTCCTTTCTACTTATGTTGTCTCAGACTACATCAGAATTATCAAGGAGTATATGTACCACCCGGTAAGTCTTTTTAAAATGATTCGTCCCATGTGATATAGCGTAATAATCAAATAATCAAGTTTTTAGAAAATTCCAGGACTGTTTATCAATCAGAACGTAGATATCGACCTCGAAAACCTGGCATAATTTAAGAAGCCACAAGGGAAAAAATTGAAATTTTCCACAAACAGTCAGAACAAAATTACTTCAGAATAATATATATCGAACGAGGGAGCATAATCCAGAAAATATTTAGAAACTCAAATTTTTAATTGAAAAAAAAATCTTCCATCCGTTCCGAAATATTGAATTTCCAAAAAAATGTTTAGGGGGGAAAGAGGGAAATATACATTTTTATTAAATTACTCGAAAACTATAGGTTCTTTTGAAAAAAGTTGAAGGTACCCAAGTGTAGAATAACATGGGCTACAATGCGTACCTTCAACTATTTTGAAAAGAACCTATAGTTTTCGAGTAATTTGCAAAAAAAATGAATTTTTCCCTCTACCCCCTAAGAATTTTTACTCCACTCCCAATTTCGGGTACTTTTTAGGAAATGCTTAGGACATAAAAATGAAGCTCTCCACCAAAATTCAGCTTTGTCGGAATTTTTTCGAAGTTTCATAATTTTTTTATCTAATTTTCCTGGATGCAGTATTATTTTGAATTCACTCCTTTATTTTTCCTACATACAAATTTTGATTTTATATTTCGAAAATGGGTGGAGGATTTTTTTTTTCAAATCAGTTTTTAAATTTATAGATATCATTAAATATAAAAAATTGTCAAATATGATTTAACGTACTAAATCGTTTAAAATTTTGCTTAACTTTTTTTTTAAAAGTGATGTGAATAAGTATACTAATTTTGAAATAAATCGCCGGTTATTTTTCTTAAACAGAAACTCGATTATTGAAAAATACGGTTTTTGGTAAGGAATGATACAAATTCAGACTTGGAAAAATACCAACAGTTACTTGATTGAGGAGCGGAAAGTTTTGTTTGGTTTTGAACTTTGTCGAAAAAATCGACTTATTTAAAAAAAAAACAATCTATCTAAATGTTTCAATAAAATACTAATTTTATCAATTTTCATAAAATTTATTTAATTTTCTTAAAAAACTTTTTTTTTATTTCTTTTATTTTTTCGATATTTCTTATTTATAAAAGTTTATAACAGGACATCTTCCATTTTAGAAGTTTATTTTCTTTCCTTCGTAAAATGCAAAAAAAAAAGCAAAAGTAATTGACTGGCGCCCAATGTGGGACCTTTCGAAAATAAAATTCCCAGTATTGTAATGGCCTATTATCAAGCTCATGCGTTGATGGCATGTTCTTATTATTATTCTAGCTATCAAATTTAATAGATACTCGTATATCGTCGTTTCCATAGCAAGAGACAAAATGTTTTTGAAAATCAGTTACACGTGTAAGTGTTATCTATTTCAATAAATCTTTAACATCAAACGTTACCACGTAACAAAGCGACATCATAATAAATTTCATAGAAATTGACAGCTACAGCTAGCAACTTGTCATTTTTCTTTTCATTTTCATCAAACAAACAGCCACATTGAATCAAATTGTCAGTTTACTGATATTAAAATCAAAATCATCACCTCCGCATTTACTTCTGTAACTTACATACTTTACAATACGATCTGACATGAAGAAGAAGAACCGAATTAACTGGAACTCTATTGTATTTTGTGCCAAAAACTTAATGCTGACACACATTCGTGGAATGGAATTCCTCGCAGTTATAGGCAAATATTCCCATCCTCCTATGGGAAAAAATACAAGCCCCCATCAGGAGGTGGGTGGGATTGGGAACAACAGAACAACAGCAGTATGCAATTCTTTGACAGAGGCAAATAATAAATGTACAGAAATCACGTCATGATTATTCACAGAAGATTGAAATTTAGTAAAAAAAAAAAATTGAAAAAAAACAGGCAGCAAGAGGACTCAAATAAATAAGTTCCTCCATTTTCTTCGTTTTATTCTTGTCTCACTGGATATGTGCGAGTTGCGAGAATGTGTAATGTTTGGTCCTTGTGCTTGAGCTAGCTTAAGTATGTGAACATATGCAATAAATCGTCAAACGAAACGAAATCGGATTTTACGCGCCGTTGTGATGCTCCTTGCAAATATACCAAAACTCACACCAATTCGCTTCCTTTTGGAAATGCTGGCTAAAATGGCGGCAGCAGGATGGTTTGTGGCAAGAAGAAGAACCGTTTACGACAACGAAGCTACGTTCCTACAACAACAAAAAATGCCAACCCAGGGAGGATTTTGGGAGCATACAGCAGAGAAAGAGTAAATGTTTCCGTCAAAGTCAAAGTGACTTTTAATGCGCGCCATAGGAATACATTCAAGAAAAAATAACACAAAAAAAAGATTTGTTATCGAGTTGGCATAATGTGATCACAGACTATTCAGTAATGTGGTTGTTGAAAGATAGTTGTTTTTTTTTTCTTCAAATTTCTTCATCGTGAGTCCTTTTTAACGTATTTTCCGATAGAATTAAGAATGAAAAAGATGCTTTGAAGGAGAGAATTTGATTTAAAATCAGAATATTTGTCTGTCTATCGTCGCAGCCGTGTAGAAGGACTGATAAATATAGATAACGATTATTTTGTCTTTTGACTTTTTGACAGATGATTTTTCGTAAATAAGTTTGAAAACGAAAAGTGTTGTAGATGTTAAAGGTTTTGAATGAATTTTGTAAGGACAAGTCATTTTTATCAATTTGAAGCTTTTCTCAGTTACGAGTACTTTAAATCTGAAGGAAGGTCATTAAAAAGATTTGGACCTAAATGACTGCCCTGGGGATCTTCAAAATTTCCTAATTCTTAAAATATAAGTAATTTTTTATGGATAAACTCGATGTGAGGTTTTATATAAGCCTGAATTCTTTTAATTGGGACATCTGTCTAAGAAATGTTGGAAGCTTTTAAAGCTGTTTCGTTGAAGTTCCACAAGGTACATATAATAATGTTTCGTTGTGGTCAATTCCAATTAAGTTGAATTAATCTTAAAAACCGTGTTGTTTTGTTCAGTTAGAACGATGTTCCTGGCAAGGTGATGAATGCTTGCAAGGGAAGGTGACCGATGACACACATGCTGCAGCGTAAAGCCAGAACGGTAAGAAAAGAGTTCCGACCCAGGAAATAGAAGCAGAATAAAATCCTGCGTAGAAATAAAGGGGAATACGAAGCCTACCTGCTTAGAAAGAATCGGGCGGGCGAAACGATGGAAGGAGTTTTATAGGAAAAAAAATTCAAGCAACAGGGTCTTGTTTTTAAGCACGGGATCTAGTCAACTTAGTCACCGTCACGCAGAAAACATTAGATGTATTGTAGGAGCACTTTCAGCAGCTGCTAAATTGAAATCACGTGGAGCAATTCTCAGAGCAAGTAAACAGAACCCACCTCTAACCCACTAAGACCCAATTGGCCAATTGAAGGCTATAAAAAAGCTCAAGAATAACAAGCCTGTCGATCCTGATATTTTTGATAGGAAGTTTGCATCAACTATCAACCAAATATGGGCTGAAGGAAGCATTCTCCATGACTAGATAATCAGTCCCATATGCCACATCTACATAAATGGCGATCATATGTCTGCAAACATAGCAGATCGTAATTAGCGTGCTGTCTTAATGTCGTAAGCCGTTCTGCAGAATCCCACCATTTTTCAATGACTGAATGCAATACCAAATATCTATGCCATCAACAATCAAACAAGCCTTTACCCATCGCTTAGGTCAAAACGTCAGTAATGGTCGCCGCATTTTTCACAGAAATAGTCAAGGAGTTCTACTACCTTTGATTGAATATTAACCCCAAGAATGATACTTTAGCATCACTATGGAAATGTTTGGCTCCCGGAAATTACGCCAAAGGAAATTGCGCCAGATTTTTTTTTGGAATAAACCCCATAATTTTTTTCTGGCTTCAAATTGAAAAACAGAGCAGAATTTTATTTGGAAAATAAGACCGAAATATTGGAAATTATGCCAGGTAGGTGTGGAAAAAGAGCCTGAAAACAAAATGGAAATTAAGCCAGAAAATTTGTATATTCTGGCCTAATTTCCAAATAACATTTAGAAAAAAGGCCATAAAATGTAGGTATTTTCAAACAAAACGAAGTGGGTGGGTTGCGCGTTCGGTCAGGGCGGGGCCACATGACACATTGTGAAATCTTTATTTAAAACATCAAATAGATTTAAAGTGTAAACAATAAATTTTAAAAAAGCTCGGCGCGTAAGAAGGATGTTGCCCCCTGCAACATCCCTGCTTGGCCCGACATAGTATTTGGGGTGTACAAGTTTGGGTATCAGCAATTTTTTTTTTTTAACAAGCAAGCAGGGGGTTGCAGTTACGCGCCGAGTTTTTGTAAGCCGTGAACCTAATTGCAAAAAACACTTGACGAAGGTACCAAAAAAAACCTAACAGTGGAACAAACGTCCCAAATATTCTTTAGTTTTTGGGGCTTATGTCTCACCTTGGTTGAATTAGGACGTATGTCCCTGCGCCACAAAAAGAATGCCTAACATAACTGTTAATTTTTTACAGCAATTCATACAGAATACAGTTTTCTAGCTCTTTTTTTCAAAACGAGAAAGAAAATTTGGAATTTGGAAAAAAAATGGAAAAAGCGCCAGAAATTTTGGAAAGATTATCAAAAAACTTTTTGTAACTTTTTCCTAAGAAATAAGACCAGAATTTGGTATGAAGAATTTTTTGGCGTTTTTTTTCCAAAAAATATTCTGGCGTAATTTCCAGGAGCCAAATGGTTGAAAGTTGTAAGTTCCCTTAGGTCCAGGAGCTCTTGCGTCATCCAAATTATTTTATTTTTCAGTCGTTCCATTAGGTAGCAAAAGTCTTATGACACCCCATTTTTTTATTTAAACTTCACGTACCCACCTCTTAAAAAAGAGAGCGTGTAAGTCAAGACTGAAAATTGATATTCGTTCTTAAACGAGTTTTCTATAGCCTCGCATGGAAACTTATAAACAAATATTTTTTTAAATAATAATTATTTGATCTTATTCGATTTTTTTTTTTATAAAAAAAACTTCATTGATTTAAGAAAAAAAAACCATCCTTGAAGAAAATTTAGATTTCCCAAAATAACTTTTAGAGCATACCACCCAAGGCATACTATAATTTTGCCCACTTACATCCAAAAAGAAATTTATCAAGAAAATGTTTTAAGGTAAATATTTTTATAACAAATATCCAATTTCAGGATCTTAGGAATTAAATTCCTTAAAATAATGTATAACATCATAATGCAACCTTTTCTGGCCATGCTTATTGTCATAGTAACTGTATTAGATTTCTCCTTAAATAATCCCCTTCTAAACATTCATCATGTAATTTATTTTAACTAGAATACTTCTGGGAAAATGTATATACAAGTATGTACATACATATGTATTATTATGCAAACAGAAATTGTTGAAGGAAACAAAAATAGGAATTCTTTATCATCCCTCATGAAGGCCAGAATATATAAATTATACATATACATACATACATACATACATACAAGTAAATGAGGGAGATATATGTTTTGGGAATTCTGTGGATTTTAAAACTAAGCCTTACTATCTACATTATACTAACTTATTTTTGTACCCAACAAAACCTTTACCCTGTTGCCTTAACAATTCTATAATATCATATTCTTTATAAATAAGGTGACCAGCTGCCTGTTATTGTTTTATTCAAACTTCTTATTTTGTTTTGTTGTGTCTTTAAAAAACATTCAATGACTATTCTCTTGAGAAAATATGTAAGAGGTTTTAAAATCATGCAGAAAAATGTTTGTTTTAAATATTGCACTCTTTTGTTTTGATCCTGACAGTATGGTCATCCTGTTATACCTACCATACCATATATACCAATAATATAGAATATGTGTTAGGTTTACTTTCATTCGGAATGTACAAAACATAAATAATCCTTTCGATATTAAATGTCTCAGCAGGACATAATCCTCTGAATTAGTATTTTCATTTAATTGCTTCAAAATCCGAAACTTTAGGTCGTGCTGGGAAATGGTTAGTATGGGTTGGGAGGAGGTAGGGAGTTTAAATACCCACAAAGGCAGAGACATTTATCCTGATTTGAAATAGTACAACCAAATGCCTTCTTCAGATTTCCCAGAATTTTATATCTTCTTCACCTTAAACTTGTGTGTATATAGATACAATATAAACAAACACACCTATACACCTACTATGTATGAATTCATACCTTTATTTTATAGAGGTAAGTAAAGCATGTTGAGCTTTAAATTAATTAAAATGATTTTTAAAATTAATTGAAATGTAATCATACATCGGATGGATTCAGAAAGATTGAATACGTGAGTTGATCACACGCTGGCTTATTGTTGGCAATGTAATTTAGGATTGGTTTCTCTTCATTTAAACCCTGTTATTTAGGTATACGTTTCTACGTAAGTTCTTTTGTTAAACCATTTGTAGAATGTGTTATGAAATAAAATATTATTATTGATTTTCCCATGGAAAATACTTTACATATTTAGATGCTGAATATAATTTTGGAAGACATCTAAAGAGATAAAGGCTTAGTAATGTATCAATTAGTTGGGACGATACATGGGAAACATATCTTTAGCACAATCTTATAGTTAATCCTTGGTATCAGCATAACCCAAATGGGTGAGCTTGGAAATAGTTTTTGTTTTACTAAACCCTATTTTTATGGAAGATAAACTTTTCAGAAAATGGCAGAAGCTTAAAAAAATGTGGATCAAATAGCAAAATTGGTTAAGCAAATTGTCTTCAATTTTTTCATAATCTAAAACTTTGGTTCAATATTGAGTTTGCCCAAACTAGCTCTAGCAGTTCAAATCTGGTTTACAATTTTAAAGATTTGACACAAAAAATTATTATTTATTTGGATTTTCTAATAAGACTGCTTTTTTGTTTTGGACGACCTTATGGCGATGCCGACCCAATGGCTGACCCAGCTGATAAGGAAAGTAATGAAAATGAGAAAAATTAAGTGCTTCCACAATTTCCTGATATTGCAAAAGAAGAGATTAAAAATTATGTAGGCAGCTATAGATTTGTCTGAATTTAAATTCTAAAGGGTGTCAAATACGATCAAAATATGTTTTCCAACAGAGTATATCAGCTCAAAATCCAACGCTCATTTTTGGTCAATGAAATTTCCAATAAAAACTATTATTTTCATTCCAATAATACAAAATAGGTTAAGCAGGTTGGGTTGCGCCTTGTTGCGTTGCTCCAGCTTTTAATGTACCTATCATTTTTTTAAAATATTGTTAAGATATGGATGAGCTGTCTAATCTTTTCAAAAGGGGGCTGGCCGTGGCGCGATAGTTGTGTGCTCGCCTATCAACCTCGTGGTTGCAGGTTCGATTCCTGCCGTTGTCTATGTCTTCTTATATATTCCATTAAAAACCAATTCTCAAAATTGTCATAAAATAAGTTGCTGCTTTGCTCATTACATGCTGTTTAGGCATAACACTAACAACATGTAATTGAGTAAACTTGCATACCCATAAAGTATGACAACGAAATAAATAAAATAATGCGAATTATAAGGGACATAAATAAATAAGACACGGTAATTCTCTCCGCATTAGTTCAGCCGCCATCCCTGGAGATAAATCTGAGACAACAACCAGCTCTAGTCTCAGAACATCGCGCCACACATCTTTTCTATCCTTTCTCTTCTGCACCAGATGCCCGCGCTGTGTTAAGATAAACATATAAAGGGTATTCATAACCCCTTGAGTGCGTGCAAAGTTATAAAAAAAAAAATAAAATGCTTTCTAAATATACATAATTGAATGATCTTAGAATTTATCATTCAAAATTTATTTTAAAAAAAGGTAGAAGTAGTTTTAACAAAATATTTGTCTTAACCCTAGAAAGCTAACCTTCGTCAAAATGGCACACATCAATCAAATATTTCCCCCTCCCTTCCTGTACTGTTCGTGCTTTCACACGTTCATACGTTCGTGCTTTCACACCAACTCAGCGGCAAAAAAAATGTTTAAATGTTCGTCAAAAAATCGAATGATTAGCTTTTCATTGCGGTCCAGACACGTTAGCTTTCTAGGGTTAAAGAAAAATACGCCATACAAGAAAAAAGAATCTACAGTATAATATGAAAAGATTTTAAAGTAACCTCTTTTTAAATAATATTCCGAATTAACAAATAAAATACACGACTAAATCATACGTACTTGCTCTTATGTTCGATCACATCGTATGCACAAGATTCTTAGTAGAAACGGCTAAATATATTTTTAAAATCATTTTTCACTAAATTTTTTATATTCAAAATTTCTTTAATTTTTTTTTTTCTGAATAAGATTTGGAATGGAGATTTTATGTATTTAATAATATAACCTTCAAAATATAATTTCGAAAAAAAACGTTATCCGTCTTCGAAATATTGAATTTTCAATAATAAAAATAAATGTTTTTTTTAAAAAACCAAGCAATTTTTTTTAGAAATTTGAGTATACAGTACTGTTTTGAATTTGAAGGCCTCCTAAACAAAATATTAATCGAAATCCATCAAGCCGTTTATGAAAAAAATGAAAATAAAGAAAAAGTTAGTATGGCCGGTACCGTGAATATCAAAATATGTAAAAATAAACGTTTAGACCAAAATGTAGAGGTTGTGCACAAAATTATTTTTATCAAAATTGTTAAAGCCGTTTTCGACATAATTATTATGGGAGACCAAATTCTATGGCAAATACCTTTATTTTTGGGGCTAAAAAACTTCTCAAAAATCTATTTGAGAAAATTACCTAAAACGCTTAAGTACCAACCTTGAAGAAAATCACTTGAGCTGTTAAGGGTGTAGATCGTTTTACAGATGGACAGACGGAATTGAGGGACCCACTTTTTTGGTATTCACTATCATCGTAATTTCAAGTTTGATTAAAATCTCGAGTTCGATTTTTTTTCCAAATGTAAAACTTGCCCTATAGTATCTAATAATCGCAAGTACACTACAACAAAAACATCTTCAGAAGCTGCTAAAGAACAACATTTTTGTAAGAATAATAATAAAGATGTTCAGCCTTAATCTTATCTTCGTACAAGCTAATAAAGCCTAGCAACAAAACAGCCACTGAAAGTTTCCTGAATATATTGATTTTTTTTATATAATTATTCTTCTACTTCAAGCTTATCTTATACTAACTGCACAGCAGGAGTTCCACAGGGTAGCGACATTAGCCCCTTGATATTTATTAAAAAAACATTCTTGTTTGTTCAAAAATTCAGTTGTCAAGATGTTTACTAAAAATAATATTTATAATGCTAAGAAATTAAGTTTTATAAGATTGCACTGAGCTTGTCAAGCTTATCATTTAAATATCGTCTTGGACAAGTAACGCCTAACTCATTAAAAATAGTTGAAGAAATAAAAGATCTCAGCAATCACATCGACGCGGCTTTGTTGGAAAAGCGGAATTCTAAAAATTTCAAGGAGTCTTATACACTAACTTGTAATGTTATTAGTTAGGCCCTTACTAGAGTGGATACTCTGATATTCTTTGGAATGTGGGCTAATATTTTTAAATGGAACGTTTTATATAGCTGATCCTAAAAGAAACAGTCAATCGCAGCAGACGCCTTAATAAGTCATTGATGCACTCGATTTTTTGATTAATGATTCTTCAAGATATTGATCGATTATTTTGTATACATACTAATAGAAGTCAAGAATTATTTTTATACTGATAAGAACTTTTGCCCCCAGCCCAGACGGAGAGTTTCTTCGAAGAAGAAGAACATACGAAACAGTTTTTGCAGATGGGGTATTCTTCCAACAATAATGTTTGGTAATAAACTGTTTTGTAAGAAAAATACAGGGTGGCTCACGAATCGTGATACAAAAATAAAACATAATAACTTTTTTACAGTGTGAGTAATCGGCTTATTTTTTTTTATAGGCTACTATTTAGATTTATCAAAATGAATGCTTGGGATACTGAAAAACGGATTTGGATAGTGCAGCGATACCATTCTTTGCAGTCCGTCATTTCCGTCCAAAGGGAATTTAGGCTGGAGTTTGGCGGTACTCCCCCGAGTAGATGGACCATTATGAGGCTGGTGAACATGTTTGCCGAATCTGGAAGCATCGAACGAAGACCGTATCATCGAGATCCCAATGTTCGGGTTCAGAATACAATCGTGGCAGTTGCATCGGCAATACAGGCAAATCCAAGTGTTACGACTCGAAACTTATCACGCTTAAACTTATCGGGCCAAATTGGAGTTAGTAGACGGTCATTACAACGGATAATTCATGATGACTTAAACTTGTTTCCGTACAAAGTCCAAATTACAAGCAAGTTAAACCCTCAGGATTTGCCTGTTCGCCTAGAATTTTGCCGAAAAATTATTGCAATTGCCGAAGAAGACAACACATTGATAAATTGTTTGTTCATGTCTTAAACGGCAATGTTAACAAGCAAAATTGCCGTATATGGAGTGAATCTAATCCAGAAATGCTCCATGAGACTGAACTGCACCCAGTACGAGTCACTTTGTGATGCGCAGTTTCATCAAGGTGTATTGTCGGGCCATAGTTCTTTGAAGAAAACGGTGTAACACAAACTGTCAATGGAGCCGTTATTTAAAGATGTCGAAGGAGGTTTTTTACCCAGAACTTCGCCGAAGACGTATCCTTTTCAGCAGAATTTGGTTTCAACAAGATGGAGCAAGTGCACACGTAGCCACATAAGTTATGGCGGAGCTCCAACGAAAGTTCCCAAACAAATTGATGTCCAGAAACTGCACTTTCCGCTGCCCCCCAAGGTCACCTGACAGGAAGTGTACGAAACGAAACCCAGGAATTTCACTGAATTGAAGCAGTCCATTAAGACAATAATTGAGGCGATCCCAATTGCAACCCTTCAGGCCGCAATGAACAATTTTCTGATCAGGTGCCGCATATGCGTGGATGAGCCATTTGCGGTCTATCATCTTTACAAACCATTAGTTTATTAAAATAAAATTTAATTTTTAATCCAATAAAAAAAATTAATGAATAATAAAAGTTATTTAAATTTCTTATTGTAGAACGATTCGTGCGCCACCCTGTACGAACAAAAATTAGCTTTTCAAACGGTTAAAAAGAGAAGTCAGGCAATCCACTCGACTTATATGAGTCATCTTTCTTTTTTTGCTCCAATAACGAATACAAGCGACTGCTGAAGAAGTAAAGAATTCGGCAAGCACAATCACAACAAATGCAGATGGCTTAATTTTGAAGTTTTTGTTGTAAATTTATGAAAAAACAAATAACCATAATAATAACTTTTATATCAAAAACAAATATTATAGCTCGGCTAGAATTGGAAATGAAAGATGCAGAGTAGAACAATCTTTAGAAGTAGCAATCATTATTAAGTAATTTAGTTTCATGGTGCGGTCTGGCCCCCACTGAGCTAAAAGTTAACAAAAAAATTTGACCATAAGTACATAATTTAAAGAACACAAAAGTGGGATACAAACTTATGAAAATTTATATAATGAAAAAGTTGAAATAAGACCAAATTCTAACACTTTATTTGAAAGTACATGTCTTAACCTCAATTTAACTCTCATTTTTGGTGGGAAATAGAAAAATAATGTTTATTTTATGTCGCATCAATATTTTAAATTATTTTCATTCTCGACTCCCAAGTGCAATTTGATTTGCTTTAAACATTTCAAAATCCAATAAATGCTAACCTTACGTGTTGAATCTTAATCCTCCCCCAAATGAATTGCCGTCAGCGTCAAAATGACTTTAACGCCAGCTAATTAGTGTCAGGAGCTTGAAAAGAAGACCTCATTAATAATGTAACATCCTTGGAGTGCACGCTGTCTTTTTTGCTTCTTTGCATTCAAAGTCCCATTGGGAAAGAAAACACACTGATGTGATGATGACCAGGATGGTGGTGGAGGTGGAAGTGGAAGTGGAGTTGGTTTTGCCTGTTTAATAAGAGTGACTCTGCTTTACAAACTAAATTGTAATAAATTCTCCAACAAAACGAATGCATTCAGTTCTCCCTAGAAAGTGCTGAGCAAATATTTCCACAAAGTCTGTGATGTGATGATGATGAGTATGAATACACCACGTTAGTTATAATTCCCTATTAGGACCAACTCCGGTGCATCAGGATATACGTATATTAGATACATGTGTAATATAAAAAGACATGTTCCATGTTGCACATACTTCAGAAAAGAACTCTCTACGCCGCAGTTGAAGAGTGGCAAAGAAAAAGAAAAGGTGTCAAAGAGAAAAAAAGAAACCCTTTTCAATCTTTATTTACAGAATAAGAAAAACCACTTGAAGTTGGGTGGGTGCCTTTGAGTAAATATTGTTTAATTGGCTGAGAACAATTTTACGAATGTTGACGCTATCCTTATTAATGTCCTTATACCTATACCTATGAAAAGACACATGTTGTCGTGTTTTGTTTGTTATTTTTGTTTATGCTTGCCGTTACGTTTGTCTGATTCAAAGGGATGCAAAAATATAGGAATGATACGGAACAGAAATATTTTTTTTTTCTTTTTTTTTTTTTGCTCTCAAGGCTGAAGTCATCCTGGTTTTCATTTTGTTTGGATTGTAATTGAGAAAATGTCAAGGTAATTACTTGAAAGGTTGCATCTCTTGTTGCTTTGTTGAAGAAGGAGAGAGATAGAAGTCAGCAATTACTAATTGGATGTGCGATGTATGGAATGATTTCTTGTTTACGTCTTTAATGTGTGTGTGTACTTAAAAACATAAATATGTGAAACGTGATTTGAAAAGTTTGCTAATTAATGTAATGTAAGTAAAGCAAGACAAAGACTCCTTTATTGTTTTGGAAATGTTTAAGTTCTGCGAACTGGTAATGATATGACGTTGTGTCAGAAGTGGGATGGTAAATATGTTAACTTTGTTGATGTTGAGTTTTTTTTTTTTAGATGTACACAAATAAGGATGTCTAGAACATGTTTTTGTAAATTTAAATTGCTTATGACTACCTATCTACTCGAAGAGTGTTATGCAGAATTTTCTAAATATAATTTTATGAATCAAAAAAGCAACAAAAATTATTTGTTTAATAATGTTAAAAACCTAGTTTCCAATAGTTTGGGAATCAAATTTGTATATATTAGATACAAATAACGCGATTCATTCCGAGTTACCTCTTGAACAATCTTTAACTTTTCAACTCACTCCATGAACAAACAGAAAACTATATAACAAAAAAAGTAACCCGAAATATGTGGGGTTTTACAATTTCTGGCTGAATGGAACAAATGTGTTTTCTTTCCTCTTTCTTCATTTACTATGCGTTTGACACCTCTATATTCAATACACGCTTTCTTATGGATAAAGATAACCCTCATTTCTTCGAGTTATTTTTTTGTGAATTTTTATGTATGTCTCATCGCTTTGGGCTAATGAATCAAACGTACTGCGCAGGTTTAAGTAGGCTTTCGTATAAAAGAAAAAACATTGTTTTTTTCAACAAAAAAAATTAGTATGAAAATAATCCGCTTCCTTCCGACTTATTTGGTGAATTTGTTTGAATCTCTCTGCCACTCTAAAAACAAATATGCGCTGAAATAGATTTAAAGTCATTGGACATTATTTTTGGCAGAGAGTGCAGACAAATACTTCAATTTCCATGAAGTGGCACAACTGGCCCTAATGAATACAATAAAACCCAAATGTAGTCTGTTCTTATTTGTAAAATTCAGCTCACAAGCAGAACGCAGTGCGAAACTTAAATTGATTTTGTGTTTATTGTGAATTTAAAAAATATCAAACATTTAGATTTGAACAATTTGAACCAAAAGCCAAATTTTGCGATGATGTGTCAGTTATGTCAGGGGAAGTCGGTAGAGTCTGGAATGACAAAGAAAGTCCTTGATGTGTAGCTAGTTTAATCGCGAACACTTGGAGATATATCGGAATTAAAAGTTTTTTGCAATAATGATATTACAGTCCGTTTTTCTTAATAAATCAATTAAAAGTTCAAATCTCTTAGAGCAAATAGCCAACCGCCTAATGCCTGTGGTATCGGCCACTTGCTGGCTAATTTTAAATTGCTTATTAGATACATATAATTTAAGATTTTAAAAAAATAATAGATAACCCTGAAGAATGCAACATTGATTAGCTTGTTAATAAAATTAGAGGACAAAGATTTTTGTTTTTTTCTCAATACTATATCCAAAATGTTTGCTAAGACAGACATTCTTTTTGATATAATTCAAAATAAGCAAAAGGGTGTTGAATTCGTCAAAAGAGAAATCGAAAGTTTTGAGTCTGGCTTTGGTCTGATTTTCTTTAAAAAATTTAATCAATTTTTGAAGGCTTAAGCGTGGCGCTAAAAAGCCATGAAAACGAGGATTGCTCGAAATTGATTCCCGAACACGTTATAAACGTCTCTTTGTAAATAGAAATAAAAGATAATATTATATCCCAAGATATAAGACTTTCACGAATATATTTTTTTTAGATTTACTTAATAAATCGATATATGATAATTTTGCACTTTCTAGTTCAGATGAAAAAATATCTTATTTAATAAATTTTTTCCTGGAATTTTAGAGTTCACGAATTTAAAAAAAGAACTTAAATTTTTGTATATAATTTCTTTTTTTTTTAAATTTTGCACGCGCTCAAGGGATTATGAATACCCTTTATATGTTTTTCTTAACACAGCGCGCACATCCGGTGGAAGAAAAGAAAGAAGAATAGGAAAGATGTGTGGCGCGATGTTCTGAGACTAGAGCTGGTTGTTCTCTCAGATTTATCTACAGGGATGGCGGCTGAACTAATGCGGAGAGAATTACCGTGTCTTATTTATTTATTTCCCTTATAATTCGCATTATTTTATTTATTTCGTTGTCATATTTTATGGGTATGCTAGTTTACTCAATCACATGTTGTTAGTGTTATGCCTAAACAGCATGTAATGAGCAAAGCAGCAACTTATTTTATGACAATTTTGATAATTGGTTTTTAATGGAATATAAGAAGACATAGACAACGGCAGGAATCGAACCTGAAACCACGAGGTTGACAGGCGAGCACACAACTATCGCGCCACGGCCACCCCATCGCCTTCTCTTCGAAATTTTGACGTTCTAACACTTCATAAGCATTTGCAAAATAATATTACGTATTTTTTACGTATCTTTCAACTTAAATAGTTTATTTTTAAATCTTCTGATAACTGTGGCTTCCGTGGAGAGAGATTTTTTTCAGCTCTAAAGGAGAAAATAGGCTTTCTAAATAAGCACTTAACAACTTCTTTACGAAAGAGTTCTTGCCGAATTTAATTTTTTAAAAACCGCAGAATAACCCTAGAATACAATTAAGAAAAAGTAAAACTTTTCACATTTTTTTAATAAAAATAATAATAATTTTAACTATGTGCCTGTAAGACTTAAGGCCTTTTAAATGCAACTTAAATTGCACGACATTAGTAGGTAGGAATAGAAAAATAGGAAAGATTTTTTTTTGTTGGCACAGTGGATTTGAGAATTAGGTATTTACTATGTCATTTTAACCCACGGGCGGCATCCAATTAAAATTGGAGGTATAGAAAAGAATGCTGCCTAGTGTTGGCAGCATTTTTAATTTTAAAATGTGTGTCTTTTATATTGTTTCTTTTGCATAATTAAATCTATTAATATTTCTTGTGTATATCGAGTGAAGAGATTTTTATTTTAATTAGTTTTATTTATTTATTAATGACTAAACATTTATGAAGTTCATTTTTGTTTTCATGTGAAATGACAAAACATTTATTTTAGATATTGTATTTTCATCTATCAATATGATTTCTTTCGAAGTCAAGGTTTTTTACACTTTTATGCTCATTGTTTAATTCAATTTGACTTAAGGTCTAACAAAGTTGGCTTGAATTGATTAACTTATATGTCAGCTATGCATTGCACGAAATAGTTTCATGTAAGTATTTGCAATTTACATTTTTGATAGCCAAATTTTGTTTTACTGAATATTTGCCATTATTCACCCCACGTCACTGATGGCTACTCCAGTCAAAAACGCACCAGAAGTAGAATTCCGACTTCATGTTTATATATATTCAATAAAATTCATTATTTGTATAAGTCAATTTTGTAAGGTACCTTAAGTTTGATAGATAGCAGAGACGCGGCAGGTGACAGGTGACAATTTAAAAATGAAAACTTGACAATTGTCTAAATTCTGTCACATATTACACAATTGACAATTGTGTAGAATTGTCGGGGTATTTGCGACAAATGTCAAGATTTCGGATCATATGAAATTGTCATGACAATGAATTGTCAGGGATTTTTTGAAAATTGTTACAAATTCCCCGACAAATTTGTCGTGACAATTTTTCTATGGAACAGAAAAAAAAATACAAATAAAAATTGTGTCAGTATGTAAGTGATAATTGTGACAGGCAATTGAATCTCGGCCGTGAAGTGACAATTTGGGTAAGAAATTTCTAATATTGATGAAAGCGATAACAAATTTGATGAGCCATTTTAGCGAATTTTTAAAGGAAGAATTAAAATAATTTTGCTGCATTAAGTAATTCTCAATTAAATTCAAAAAATTCGCGTCTGCAAAAGTACAAAAGAATATATTTTGTTAAAAATCGGTCCCACAAAAATAAATCATGCTCAGTGGAGCTCAGTAGCATGTAGTTGGTGATGGACATGGTGTATCTAAAAAAGCTAAAATAATACTCTGGAACGCATTGTGAGAAGGTCAACATTAAATGAAGGAGAAAAACAGTTATTTTACTTATACATACATATATGCATGTACATACATAAGTAATATTGTAGATCAATTCAGCCTCTTGAGTACGTTACAAAAAAATTGTCAAAATAGAAGAATAACAAAATTGTCACGACAAATTTGTCATTGTCGTTAACTGAAAATTACGTCAACTATCAATAAGATATGAAATGAAAACTTGTCAGAAAAGTGCGACAAATTTGTAGAATTGTCACTTGCCAATGTTTATGAAACAGGCCCCAGGTTCAAGAAGGTGTCAACCGGCTACCTGCATAGCATAAGTCGTAAGAAAGAGACACTTAAACATTAATTAATTTTTTCAGTTTTTCACCAAAAGTATTTTAATTAATTAATTCCACAGCAGCCCAAATGTTTGATGCACCTTTTAAAAGAATCGGAACGAGGTTCAAAACGTTAAACATTAAATGGAATGGAGTTATACTGCGATTATATCTATTATTGATATTCTGTTTCCTTCCGGTTATAAAGAAAATGGTATATTGGGCTCTGAATGTTTCCGCAGTTCATTTATCATGATTATATGGTCATATGACACTTGCACAATGCGTTACATCGCCAAATTCGAACAAATGGTCGTTTCTACTTTTATAAAGTGTCATATGGCCATATTGTTTGCGACTTTTTACATATGGTCTTATGACGTTTTTTAAAAGAGTTAAATGACCATAACTGTGCGAATATGGCCATATGAGATATTTTGTAAGTGTCATATGGGCAATTATCACGGCACCGTTCGAAGAAGGGAAAATTATTGAGTTCTCCAGAATCCAGATCGAAATCCAGTCTACTACATCTGAGCAAAAAATATTTTCCAAAGGTGCGAGTTAAGTCACAAGTCCTCTTCATTCCTGGCAAAAATATGTTCAAATAAAACTTGCTATTTATACAATAATTTAGTTATGTCACAGAGCCCTGGTTTGTCTGCAATTCTTATTCTCATATTCTCTCTCTCTCTCTCTCAAGTCAACCGTTGTATCTTAAAAATAAATGATTCAAATATCTACATAATATCTTAATTCATAACAACCACAACGTTTATTCTGTTAATATTTTATTTCTGGTTATACAAATAAAAGGATCTAACAAAAAAATGTATACCTTGGTAGCGACCTCTAAGTGTCATTTAAAAAAATACAAAAAAATATACTAAAATACTTTCAAATTAAATAGGTACTTCGAAATGAATGAAAACTATTTTTTTTTCTTAGGAATAAGGACCACCCTAATGTACAAGGTATATTAATTTATACCTACATGCTAGATTTAATATTTTAGATTTTAATAGGTCCTTCATCTGTTTGTTTATGTTACCAAGGTATATATTATGTAGGTACATACCTAATAAAACTGGAATACAAAATTTTCTTAATCAAAATGCATTTATCTGACCTTAATAACCTCATGAAAATAACGGTGGCAAGACACTGCTTATTAATTCAACAACTTGTACAACTACATGACACTATATGACCCCGGGAATAATACCGCACAACGATGAAAACAACAAAACCAAGAGATAACTTTTATACTCCTTATCCTGTTACCTGTTTGTTTACACACATTATTCATCAACAAAAAGGAAACTAATTTGCTACCAACCAAACAAAAAAAAAAAAACAAAAAAAAAACGAAAGAACTCCAGACAGGATGCACACAACTAATAAATTCACCTCATCGTTGTTCACTATACCAAACCAAGCAGGACGACATAACATCGCGACGAACGAAAACGCAACGCAACCAACAAAACCAAAAGACCAAAAAACTTATATTAAAAGAAAGTAAAAAAAAAAAAAAATACCGAACGCTTGCTTCGCTGAATATACTACTACAGGAACGTGGCACATGTTGCGTCAAAGCCCAAAGTGAAACCATCTAGTGGTATATAAGTATTCACCGCAATTTTAACTGATGCACTAAATTAGTCCTTTTTAACACTTGTGCAATAAAATTCCAATTTCAATGCACAATGGAGTATATATACAAGGATGAGAAAGGTAGTTTGCAGTTGAAGTAGAAAAAAAAAACGAGCCCTAGAACGGAAACGGAAACCGAAATTGCTTCAGTGATAGTGTCAACTGGCAGAGAATTTATACTTTATTATTATATTTGTTTGTTTTATACAAACAAAGGAAATACCATCAGCGCACCAAAACGTGTCGCATGTATTTGCTTAAAAGATATGCGAGATAGCTGCATATCTTTTTGAATTTAAAACACCATCCTGCTTTAATAGCAATATAATATATGTACATTTCCTATTTTAAGTATTTGTTTTTAGAAAATTTTCGATGTTTTAATAAAGCTTTTTGCATCAAATCGTCTCGGCATACGTCGCCTTTATCTGTCGTTAGTGTCGAATGCATCGTTGCCGAGATAACAGGTTTTGGTTTTTTGCAATTGATAGATTTCTTCAGGGAAAATTTAGAATATCCCATTTTTTTTTGGAAAATTTTAAAATTTCCATGAACACGTAGGATTTTTCTTCAGGAAAAAAAATTATTGTGTTTCGTAAACTCTGATTTACGTTAGAAGCTTTATTAGTTCAAAATTAGGTGGGTTAGGTTACTATACTCTGTTCAATTTATATTTTTAGTACAGGCCATATGGGAGAGCTTTTTTCAAATCCACTGGTGCCGGCTGGTGTTTCCATAGCACTCAACCTAACAAATTGGTACTGAAATATTCCATAAACCCACGGATATTCCACCTGACTTGTCTGTCTGCTCCCCGGCTGTGAGTGTGAGGAGACTGATCGCCAATTTGACAATCGCTTATTGTGTTTACTAAAAAAATACATTGATTCAGTGTTACCATTTGTCCGTTGATGGAAATTCTAATACCATTTTCTTTGGTTTTCTAAGAGATTTTAGAGCATATATTTAAAGTTTAAGGAAAAAAGTGTTGTCGCTGCGTGCTTTTCTGCTTAATCTTTTCGTTTTTTTTTTGGAAAACAGTTAAAATGCAGCTATACAATATTTGTTTGGTATTTTTTTTTAAAGCAGAAATTACTATTTGAGCAAGTTTTTGATGGAGTTCGGTTAATTAATTAATTGCAACTTTAAATTACCAAATAATTTTTCCTTCATGAAAATAAAAGCAAAAAGAAGAGGGATTTATATATATAAATATAATATTTAAAATAGTGCAGTGCAATTTAAGGTGATATTATTATTTTGTGCTGTGTTTATTTACATTTAAAATGGCTTTAAGCAACCAATAAATTGTATTGGTTTATTATTTATCTTACATCTTGGTAGTGTGAAAAAAGATAGATTTAATTTATTTTTTTAAAATTTAGTTTCCGATCTACATGTTTCTGCTCATGAAAGCTAAATTAACAGTAGGTAACCCTACGGCCATTTGTGAGAGAAATATGCCAATTTATAATGCTCACTACGGCAACCATGGAAAATGGAAAAGCTTTATAGAAATAGAGATAGCTTATTGAAATCCATAATAGTAAGAGCGAAAGGCACATATCATATCTTCTCTATACTGAAAATATAAATTGAACAGAGTGTAGAAGAGATCGCTATAGAATAGGAATGATATTTCTTCTTCTCATAAAAATTAGTTACATTGGTTATAAATGAGGTATCCAAGTCCGCCGAATTCATTACCTACATCTCTTATTGATTGAAGCAAATCTTACATATGATTTGAGAATCTGAAATCGTTATATTTTAAGCAAGGGCCAACGTTCAGCTTACCCGTGTGTACGTACTGGACATCAAACACCATCAAACACCCATCAATACATTCGACCAACAGTAGGCTGGAGCCTGTCTCCACAAACTCCATAATATCCCTGTACTCCAGGTAACCTCTGCTGGATGTCGGCTCAGAGATATATTCCACAAAGAAATGTTGGGACTTACGGCATACTGAGATAGGTTATAAGACCCAAATTAAATTTAGAAATTTTAAGTCCGACAGAAAGCTCCCAAAAAATGTTTGGTCTCTGTACCAAAAAAAATATTGTTTTTTTTTTTATCTGGATAAATTTTTAAATTTTGATAAAACCTAAACAAATGAACTCCATCTTGTTTGTATTATTTTAAAGAAAAACATAACTGACCCTTATAATCTAGTTCCTATATGACGAATAAAAGTCCTCACAATCATCTTACACAACGATAACAACTGCATAGAAAAATGTCTTTTTCTCAACGCTGCTTCTTTATAAGAAGAAGGTTGCTAGGTAGTTTGGATGTGCATTTCATTTCATTTCATTTTAATTCTTGCCTGTGCATAGAAAAAAGGCTTGCCTCTTTTCATTCGTTTCTTAGTCTTTCTTAAGCAGTTCTTTTTGTTTTTTTTTTTATTTTAAGCCCAAGATAAAACAAAATTGTCGGACAACAGGGAATCTCATTTTGTAACAAACATTCTGTGGAATACACATTCAATGTATGTAGAAGTGGGGGCTTTTGCACTCTCCGTGCCACTGTTGCCTTAAGGAATTGAGAAATAAAACGATGTGCTCTACTCATTCGTGCATAAAAACAATTGCCGAGAGAAATTGTGTCTGTTGTGTGTGTTGTGGAGTGGCAGTGGGTGGCTTTGCTGAATTAAAGGCACAAAGGACTCTTTAAATGCCCCCCATCCGACGAACAACCATACCTACTTTGGCTCCTTTAGTTTTTATTATTTCTTAACAGAGTCGAGGGGAATTGAGAAGATGTAGAAGAATAAAATAAAAAGGAGCATCAACTTGTAATTGATATGTCCTACATCCGGGTTAGCTGAAGGAATAAGAACATTGTGTGAGCATTTACTCGAAATTTAATTGTTATACCAATGTGTAGGTTAGAAAAGTGCATTCAGGTTGCAATGTTGTGTTCGGGAAACAAGGAAGGATGGGCGCTAGAGGTCTTTCTATGGTTTTGAACATTTATGAGTATTTAAAGTGGCAGAAAAGGCATACAATATTACACAAGGAAGAAGTGTGTGCGATTGTGACGTTATACAAAAAAAAAAAACTAGTAAAAGAAAAGAAAAATTATGAAAACGAGGGCATAAGCATGAATTAACATGACATCGCATAGAAAGTGCATAAGGGCCAAACAGGCTTTTGAGAGCAAAATGGTGTTAATTGGATTTCATAATGAGAAGAAATTTTACGAGAAGTCAGTAATGGCTGATAAAAAATAATAAGTTTGATGTTGATAGCTTTTTTTTTCTAAATTATTGTTCTTATTAATTCAAGAGGTTTTTTCGCGCGCTGCGAAGTTTAAAACAACGATCAGGTTTAAAAACAGATTTGACGAAGGCTTCGTTGGGCGCCATTTAGTATGTAGTCAATATTTTTTTTTAACAACAATTAAATAATTTGTGTTGGTTACTCATTCTCACACATCTTTTTATGTATTATAAAACTACAGGAATTCGTTATAATGCCATTTTTCACTTATAGGATCAACGCCTAGGAAGGGAAGTAGACATATTAGAATAAAATTTTGTTCCTTGAATTCCAATTTTAATTTAAGAAAATATTCCGAAAAATATAATATTCTATTGTTGGCTTGGTTCAAGTTGTAATAACAACAGGATCGAGAATTACCATACACGAATGACAGTATGCTAGGAATGAAATTCTCCGCTCCGGTACAAATTGAATGAATTAGCTAATACGAGTGGTTGAGGATGTGGGATATACAAGGAAGATGCAAAGAACAGAATTCCTTTTGGTTTTGTTTTATTATTTTGCACTTCTGGGTGTGGTATATTTGAGAAAAGACAAAAAACTTTGTTTTCAATTTTCTCTCGAAATACAAATACATATCTCGACAAAGACAACGAGCACTTTCTCTCCATGCAACCTCTTCTATTCTATACTGATTTTCAGGCTTATTCACTTTCCGTAAACGGACTTCAGTGTTGATATGGTAATCCTTGTTTTTGTTCGGTATATGTATGTCGTTGTCTAGTTGATGGAAATGCGATGGGTGTCGAGTTGATGTTTGTAAAATGTCTCCTAAAATTAAATCGCCTGGGTTTTGTTGAGTGAGCAAAGTGATTTGTAATTGAAATTTAATTAGCAAATAAGAAGTTGAATGTTGACATTTTAAAAATGTATGAGCCTTTGAGTTGGAAAGAAAGGTTAGTTGTAGGTGATATTGCTTTTGTTCTAATTTGCCTGATTGAAAAATTATCATCTTAGTTACGGTCAGTATTCAATAAACATTCCTGTAAAAAAATTGGGTTGGTATAAAAATTCAAAAGTTCGCATTGGGCGCCATTTTGGTATATTACTTTTGATTTACATTTTGAACTAGCACACGATTTTAAAGTATAACGAAGCGCGGATGTAACAGGAGATATCGAATCGCATTGGATTTGAATTTCTGAATATCAAAATGGGAGGCGAAAATAGAGCCGGGTAAAGTATTCCACATTCGCGTTGTACGGCTAAAGAAAGAATCTCTGTACTTGAAAGTACGTCGAAAGTTGGGCTCAAGGGTAAGTTGATGAGCATTCCTAGAAGCGCGAGTATTACGTTTGAATAGTTTAAGGGGAGGAATGCAACTGGCTATTTCGCTAGAACATTGCTTATAAAAGTAGCGATAAAATAATACAAGACATGAAAAATTTCAACGGTGACGGGAGCTCCTGTCCAAATGTGCGAGTTATACTCTAGAGAAAACTCACCGAGTTTTTAAAGAATTAAATTCTACGCGGTTTTTTATTCCCCATTGCACAATGTTGTCAAAATCAGAATTTAATGAGCTTATCATACGTTGCCGTTACAGTTCAACATCCGAAGAACAAGGAAGTGAATCTGAAAACGAATATGAAAAGCTGAGAGCACTATCATCAGCAAAACATTTAGTGGATAAGAAGTTCCGGATAAGAGATGATTAATGAAAATGAGGAAAAGAGTTGGAGACAAAACTGAGCCCTGGGGCACACCAGCATTTATTTTGTGAACTTCAGACTTGTAACCGTCCAATACGACTTGTATTGAGCGGTCCGAAAGGTAATTTCTAATCCTCCGAAGAAGAGATTAATCGATACCAAATGCACGCATTTTCGATAAGAGAGCTTGATGCCAAACTCTATCAAATGCTTTGTTCGGTGAGATATACCATCAGATCACCAGTGGACCTATTGCTACAAAAGCCATATTACTGGTCATTAAGGAGCTTTCGTTCTTTAAGATATTTCTTAAGCTGGTAATTAATCAGCATTTACTTTATACACAGCAGTAGCTCGCCATTTTGATACGTCTTTTCGTTCTTAATTAGTAAATCTAAAAATGGTAGGAATCAAAGATATTATGTTCCAATTAAAAAACCACAAGTGCGCATTGGGCACTATTCGAGAACTAAATATATTATTTAATTTATGATTTTATTAGTATTTATGACTTCTTTTTTTATTGCATTTGTTTAATAGTTTGTTAACATTCTATCATGGAAATTGTGTTCCAATTAAAAATCCAAAGTTCGCATTGGGCGCCATTAGAAAAATGTTTAATTTAATATCTAATTGCAGATTCAAAGTTCTCTTTTAAAACTGATAAATTTGACCCCAAAACTAATGAAGGCATTTATCTTTTTATCTGTCAATTAACGTCTGCTTAACATAATTCCCTAAAAACTAAACTTTTCAAAAACAAAAAATAATAAATGCTCTAACATGAGTGAGTGAATGTGATGTTCTGTGGAATAATTTGTATACTCACATGTGTGTATTTTTTGTTTTTGCTACCTACATACTAATATTTGAAATGACGTTAAATACATTAATGTCAACTCATTAAAACATTTTGATCCTTGAATTCCCAGCCATCACTTGACAAAAATTTGTTAGCCAAGCTGCAAAATAAGGATAATTATATCAGTCGAGATTTTGCTATCTCTGTTGGGTGATGAGAGGCAACAAATTTATTTCGAGAATAATAATTAACTAGGATATTAAAAAGTTCATCCTTTTGTCGTTCGTTTGTTTGTTTTTGTCTTATTATTGTTTTTTTTTTCTTGTATTCTGACTTTTGTGCCTAAGACTTTCCAGCTCGTAATGTAGATGAGGAGTCTTTCCACCTGAGTATCATGATAAACTTTTCCATTTTACTTGGTGTTTTTTTTTTGCCGCAGTAAGAAAACTTCTCAAAAGTAATAAAGCATGAACTCCTTGAAAGAGTAGGTAACAAGGATACACTCAACAATATGAATGCAACGATATGAGTATTTATTTTCCCAAGGACATGTTGTGTGATATGTTTTTTTTTTACAGCAACAGCAATAGTGAGGGTGCGAAGCTGTGCGGGGTATAGCAGCACATGTATATTTTATACTTGGGTTTTTTTCCCAGTGGCACTTAATATTCCTGTGCGTTAATTTTCCACTTGAAATCTTCGTGATAATGTTGAGAGGTCCTTATTATATGCTGTATCATGTTTATATTTGCGTGAGTGTGTGTATTTTTTTGGTTAACTTTTGCAATAATGAGACTTGTGTGAATGTGTTGTATATAATTTGTAACAGGCGCACAAGTTATGTACTTTTCAATTGAAAGTCCCTTCTCAATTCCTTTGTGCAATAGTGACAAAGGCTATTAAAGTTTTTTGATTCTTGTTGCCTTATTATAAACTTGGAGACCCTGTAGAGAATATTTTGATATAAATTTTTTTATATAAGCTTTTTTTTATTTTCCACACAATCCCTACTTTTAAGTGCAGATCATGCGTCTTTACGAGTTTGTTAATCCTAGTTTTCATTGGGCGCCATTTATGAAGAATATATTATTTTATGAAAAGCAGCGAAAGGAAAATGTAACCGGTTTATGGGAGGCAAGTTCAAATCTGAAAAACGGAAGACCAAAGATTGCTCCCTACTACTTGGCTCAATAATGATCTACTATATATAAATATCCAGTTCAGAAACTGAACTGAAAAAACTCAGTAGCGTTCGTAAGTTATCTCGTTCACGTTCGTGGACTCTCTCAGACATCATCGGCTTTAGGACTGGTATTTTCTGTCGAACGAGCAATAAATACTTGCGGCATCAAATGTGAATTGTTTACACAAACGAGCAAGCTTTTTTGAGAAGCTAAAAATCCTTTCTTTTATATTATTTTTAAATTTAGTTATTTCAGTTACCCGTTGTGAAATATTAATTTTCTAACTCAAAACCTTCAAAATATTAAAAACAAAAATTGAAAAAAAAATTTAATTTAAAATTAATAGAGTAGAATTTTGAAAACAAAAATAAAAATTTTGTAAAAAATTACTTTGACATTTTTTTAATTCTTTTTTAAATTTTGTATTTGAAAATTTATTTTCAAAAACTGTTAACTAATCCAAATAAATGGTAAAATGAAATAAAATAAAATGAAATAAAATAAAATAAAACAAACTAGTGCCGTGCAATTGAGGTTGCATTTAAAAGACCTTAGGTCTGGCAGGCATATAGTTAAAGTAAAAAAAAAAAAAAAAAAAAATAACATAAAATGAAATAAAATAAATTAAAATTAAGACTTTTACCTTTACAAAAAGGTATTCCGTAGTTTCTAATTTTTTGTTTGTTCTGTTGAACCTTTTTTCAATAATTGCAAGTTCTAGCTAAAGGAATAAATTCCCCTCATATATTGTTTTTTCTTGTGCTTAACCAACCCACACACCTTAGTTTTTTGTCAAGCCTTTATACGAATCACCTGTATTCTATTTATTTTAGACATTCTAATAGTGGAAAGCCTTCTTATAAAGGTTTTGCCCTCAAACCATGCTTTAAGGTAAAATTGCAAACTATGCACACATTAGGCGCCAGTTTGTATAAATATTTTTTTTTTCAAATTTACAAATAATAAGAATGGATAAACTTACCCTGCCTTGGGGTTCAACATTCGAAAATTCTGAAAATAAAAAGAATAATGTTAAATTTATTTTATTGTTCCAAAAAAAAATACAAAGAAAAATATTTTACATAATAATCTTATTAACATAAAAGTCCAGATAATTTATTTGAAAAAAGGACTTATGTGTTACTTAGTTTGATTTTTTTCTATTATTTAGTTATTTGGTGGTCTATATCTTCAACAGTTTAACAATTTTAGTCAAGCTTTACATTGAAGTTGAGAATCATACGCAAGGCAAACATTTTTAAAAGTTTCAGCTAGTATAACATGAAAATCTTGGTTTAAAACGAGAAAGAAAAAAATTACCATCAGTAACAACCTCGCCATCATTTTAGCCAATGTTATTTTTTTTTTAATTTCTTAATTAATAAATTCACCTTCCTGAAAAAGCCAATTTCAAAGGAAATCTTTAAAAATTCCTCTAACGAAAAGGTCATCCTTATCACGATTAAGAATTCTAATTTTATTCAATTCATGATCCATCCTAACCACCGTCACAGTAGCGGGGCGTTGTTTCTTCTTCAATCATTGCTATTTCAACACCGTGTTAAAATATTCTGACGAAAAAAAGAAGAAATTAATAAGAAATTCAATTAAATTTTATTTCTCCCATCACCTCTTAAAAGAAGTAGAATCTAACTAAAGGCAGAACCAAATAAAAAAAAACACAACCACAAGAAATAAGGATTATTAAAAATACCTCGCCACTAAGAATACATATATACATATACATGTGGACCAAAAGAGTGCTTTGCAACATCCTTTCACCATATTTTAGCATAACGAATTATAATTTCAATGCTTTTTTACTATCAAGCTCTAGGGACTTGCAACTACTGCTTTATAAAATTTGTGATCGTTTTTCTTGATTTTTTTTTAAAGTGTGATGTCCTTTTGGATACGCAGAAAAAAATTATCTCGCATTCTATATTATGAGTAATATAAGAAAAAATATGTTCGAAGTAAAAAGGTTTACTCTGCCATAATTTTTCAATTTTTTTTTTTAAAGGACTAGATGTGAATGAGAACCCGGCTTACATCTACAATGTTTTTTTTTAGAAAGTTGATAACACAGAATCACTTTTCGTCCTTGGTTTCGCTGTTTTTGTTTGACTTTAAAAAAAAGTTTAAGCAGAAACATAAAGTAACTTCAGATAGGATAAAATGTCAAGACCATACATTGTTCTTGGGCTAGTTGTTATTGCATAAAATTTAATAGTATAGACACAACTAAAGCTGCTTGAGCACTAGTAATAATTAGTAATCGGTTTTGAACAAGTCTTTAAATATGATCTGTTCGACCTAAATTAAATTGGCTAAAGAGTGAATGAAAATAGCCTCGCGTTGGGCGCCAGTTAGTTTTAAAAACTAACCTAATTATGTTACGTGAACATCAAGTAATATTAATGTCCAGCCAACTCGATATATAGGTGAAAAACCTCTTACTCATTTTCCATAGATTCAGCTCCGGGCTCTTTTAACTTAGCAGCTTTTTATTTTTTTAGAAATTTCTGATTGTTTTTCTTATAGTAGAAAGTTAAAAGTTTCTATTTCTTCGAGTGAACGATTTTAATACTCCAACCTGCAAGGAAATTCGTTTTTTTCTTTTGATAAGGTTCCTATAAGGTCAATATAGGTTAGTTACCTAGCAATCTTTTACGAGTATTTAAGGTAAAGTATCTATCATATTGTACACATATACTAAAAGAAAACGAGCATTTAAAATTATATCAATTTACTCGCATTGGTCGCCATTTTCGATTTGCCTATGAAACTCAAACTCCATCGAATTGTGACTTAGCTTTTTTGAGACTGAATGAAACTCAAATCTTTTGACGAACTATGACATAACTATATTCCTAGCCCTGAAAAATGCCATCTTTATTCGAAAAATTGTTTACTTTGATTAGGCTAGTTTTCAAAACACAGTGGCGCCCAACGTGAGTCTCCAAATTGAAAAAATCTACCTTAATGATACGAATTCTATATATAGAGTTCCGCGTGGCAGTCATATCGGATATATGCTGTTTATACTAATTTTTTAACCTTTTTTTACAAAACGATATTGACAAAATATGCAAATGGTTATAAAAATTGTAGTGGATCCAAACGCTATCAAAATGCAAAATAGTGACATTGCCTAGTTATACTTAGTCATTTCTTTCTAAAACAATTAAATTGTTAACAGAACGAAGTGAGCTTTTATCAAAATAGTAGTTCTATTTAATAGTATAGCCAGGTTCCATTTTGAAATTAGTAATGTTTTCAAAACAAACTAATGATCTTTGGCATACTTTTCGCTCAGTTTAATAATATTATAGTTTCATATTTCAAAAATATTCCAATGACTTTACTGCCTGTTGTTAAAAGAAACATGCATTTTTTTTTTAATGTAAAACATCAAAGAAAATCTCACATTGGGCGCCAATCAACGGATTTTTCATACAACGTATTTTGCTTGCATTACACCCGCCTATTTTTTTTTTTGTGTGTTTTATCAAAAATGTATATTTTATTATTTTGAACACTAAACACAATAAATAGCATTCAATTTATTTGGCATGCTAGAATTCATCTAACTGTCTTCGAAAGCGACCTTAAATATAACTAACTATACCTCAACCAAAAAAAAAAAGATATTTCTTTCAATTTCCTTCTTAATGCTCTTCTTTTCTTTTCGCCTTGGCTTTCCATCTTCTTTTCGAACAGTTGTCACCACAGACAATAGAAGGACTGACCAAAACGCTTTATTACTTAATCCGCCATTCTTCCCTCTGTTATTATTCCCAACATGCCCATGCTCAACACAAAAAAATCTTCTCAAATGGAATATATATATGTATATGTATAAGTAGATATATGTATAAGTATATTAAAAAAAATACAGTATAAAAGCCGAACAAAAGAAATAAAAGAATCCCAATTTCTCTTTATTTGTTTCCAGTATTTCAATTTGCACAAAAGACCACGACAATAATAAGGATTGTGTTACATCAGTACGATATGGTGGCGGTGGTGACAGTAGCGACGGTCATTTTGGTAAGTCATCCCAAAGCCAGCTTGTCGTTTTTTTTTTCTTTAGATTCTATTATTATTTTCTTTATAATATACGCCATTTAAAGGATCCTCAAAAAGTGGCAGTGGCATGCGACAGCCTTTATTCCCTAATGTTCTTGCAATATAACCAAAAAGGGAATCTAGTGTGGAGAAAGGGAATGACAAATGAAGTAGTAGTATTTTTTATCCTGTCTCCTTTTTCCGGGGAATATTAAACAAAATAAATCAGCAGGAGTATGTCGTATGTTCTTGGTATTATTTGTCCTAACTCGAGGACTGAAGATGGTATTATTAAGCTTATGCCTCATGATTATGAAGCGTTTGGAAAAACATTATGTATTAGATTTAGTGCATATTTATTTGTGGTTTATGAATACACTACAAACTAGTGTAGAAGAATCAAGGACAGAATATCTCTATCAAATCTCCTGTGTAGATCTTTCAAAGAAACACTGTTGGAAATATATCAAAACTATAGCTGCTGGAGCGATGCAATATCTTTTGAAGAGTAACTTCCTAGAAATAGAAATTGTTATTAAGCTTTGAAGCTCCCGCAAATGACAAGGGAAATGATTTACTTCGTGGAAGGTGACGCAAGCACGTCAGTGTTCGTGGAAAATATGTGGTATTTTCATACTCAATATCGATTTATGGTATGCATGTTTATTAACCTTCATGCAGGTTATTGTAAGAAAATCTCTTGTCGATTATTAACATTGGAATAGAGTAATAATATAGTGAGTTCGAAATAATGTTCAAAGGATTTCAGTTTCAGGGTATTGCAGTAATGAGTTCTCCAATTATCGTTTTCTTCGATAATACCCTTCATTAACTGAACCTTAGCTAAGGACTAAAACAGTATAATTATAGGACACAGACATATTCAAGAACTGTCCTGATAGATACAATTACAAAAATGTTAGTGTGCAAGGACATTTTAAACTTTTTGAGCTCTAAATAATAAATCTTAATTAGATTTACAAATATTAAATTTGATATGGTTGGTAAGGCGACATTTATAGCTAGAAATAATACTGGATTTTTGTTTACAGAGACCTTCTCAAGAATATTACATCGGATGCAATAGACATACAAGACACAAACAAACGAAGAGAAAAGGAAAACAATTACATTTGCGAGTAGGTAGATAAAATATATAAAGTTATAGTTTGTTATGTTTCTTATCTTTTATGGATCTTAAAACCCTATATTATCAGCAAATATAATGTACACCGGGTAAGAGAGAATATCAGGTAAGGCTTTTATAATTATGGGATTCAAAAGCAGTCATTTGGGGACCCCAGGTGAAACAGTGTTTTTGAATCAATACAAAAATAATGAGCGATGTAGTATATCAACCGACTAGGCATAGCTATTTGAATGGATTTCAAGTTTATTGAGTTTTAGTATTATATTTTTCTGATGAACTGTGCTTCGCAAAATCTGTATAACGTCGACTTGATATTTAATTCCAAAATAAGTTTGAAAACTGATAAGATTTGTTGGCCATTCAGACACAAGTACATGTTTGAAACGGGCATATTGTGTCTGTCAATATAAGGGAAAGTATATAAGAAAAATGTTGATGCCGGGTAGATTTCTGAAATAAAATGCATAAACTGTATTTTTTTATAAAGTATATTCCATTTTTGTAATTTTTTTTTAATTAAGTTATTTAAAAGAACAGTTCTATAAGAAATTAAATTTCATAGGCAAAAGTTTGCATAACTAATTACCATTCTTCTTTTTCAATTATACTCAATTCTTGTCATTATTGCCTGCAGTTAAAATAAACATACATTTTTTAAATGTAAACCATCAAAGAAGTCTCACATTGGGCGCCAATCAAAAGATTTTTCATAGAAAGTATTTTGCTTTGCATTACACATGCATATTTTTTTTGGGATCGGGTCATAATATTGTTTTTTTTTTCAAAATTCTGTGTGACAAAATTATGTGTGGTGAAAATACTGTAAGACCATAATTCTATATGTCATTATACTGTAAATACAAAATTCTGTACGTCAAAATACTATATGAACAAAATACTAACTTCCAAAATAATATTCAAAGCAACAAATGTAAGTATAATTCGTTCAAAAAGAGAAAACAAAGTGCGCGTGCACTTTTTTTACATTATCAAAAGGATATTTCGTTGTTGTATTTTTTACAGAATTTTGACTTAAAGTATTTTACTCCTACAGCATTTTGACATACACTTTTTTGCTAATAGATCGTTTTGCACATACAGAATTTTGACTTAATGGATTTTAACGTACAGTATTTTGAATACAGATTTTACTAAATACAGTATTTTGACCTAGTAATTTTTTTGTATTTTATATTCCATTTTTGTATTTATTTTTTTTAAATTAAGGTATTTATTTATTTTTAAAAAATAAACAGAAAAAAGGTTGAATTATGAATGGTTATTGTTCATAATTACCTGAGTTTTAAATATAAAACACAAGAACTTAAAAAAAGCTAAGAAGGAATTTACCACCTGCTTTTTCAGTATTAGGTAATTATTAATATGCGTATTAAGATTTAATTTTAAAAAAATCAGCAAACCCTTTTTGAAAAAAAAATATTTTTCATTTTTTTTTAAATCGAAAAAAACATTTTAGCAAATTGAAATATGCAATATTACCTATTTATACTTTAAAGAAGCATCTTCTTAAAAAAATAATTTCGACTGGCTCATGCAATAATGGGAAAGTTGAAAATATGAAAAAATGTCCTATATGAGAATTATTGTTAATAATAACGCAAAATGAAATATTTGTTTATTTTTACTTTTTTTATTTTTTATTTATTTATTTATTTCATGAAAAACCTATACACATTAAGACATATTGTCGTATAACTTAGGCACAGGCTACAGTTAAACATTTTATGAAAGCTAGGATTCGACAGTTTTTGTTACTAAGATACATTTAAATAAAAAGAAAATGTATATAAACCAAAAAAAAATTTTAAAACAAAAATTAAAACAAGAAAGAAAACAAAAAAAACGAAAAAGAAGGAAAGGAGGGAAAAACAATAAAGTTGTTATTATCAAAAAGTAATCATCGTTGTGAAAAGTGAAGCTTAATTCTGGCCTGTAGCTTCAAAACATCGTCTATTTCTCTTATGCTGCGTGGGAGAGAATTCCATTATCGATTTGTATATATAAAAAAATGACGCTCGGATGTGAGAGAGGCATAGCGCGGGTGGATAAGCATTCGCGTCCTTTGCGAGGATGACTTAGTTATCATATCACTGAGATATTGGGGTTCACGATTGAGGAGTATCTTTGAGAGTAAGTTTAATGCTCGGTACTTTAGGAAATTTTCAAAAGTCATATTTAAAAGATTTTTAGAAAAATTGGATACACTGTCGTATCTTCTTAAGACGTAAATATAACGTACTAGGCTGTTAAAGGCTACGTTTAGTTTTCTTTTGCCGACGGAATCGCAATGTGAATAAATCTCACAACCATAAATGAGTGTAGGGAATACTAACGTTCTTACTAATAACATCCGCACTCTTAAAGGGGTAAAGGATTGTGTGGCCCACATGGTTCGAAGGATGCCATATGTTTTACCCACAGCAATATTTATGTGATTGTTCCAGGTTAAACTTCGGTTAAACACTATACCTAGATTTTTAGTAGTTTCATCATATTCAATTGAAGAGTTCTGTAAAAGCACTGGAGGAAAGCAAGAAAGGTCAACAACTTTATTTGAAATCACAAGACTTAGAGATTTCTTAGGATTTAATAAAAGACCATTTTTCTGTGACCAACATGCGATTTTGTCAAGTTCTTCATTAAGACAGCTTACGCCGTCTTCTATAAGATCTAACGGGCAACTCAAATGCATTTGTACATCATCAGCATACATGTGGATTGAACTATATTTTACTTTTTGATGGTAATTCATTTACATAGAGTGAGAATAACAGAGGACCTAGAATCGAACCTTGTGGAAAACCGAGAGAGATTGGGAGTAGGTCGGACAGACTATTGTTCAGTTGAACTGCTTGCATTCGATCTGTTAAGTACGAACGCAAAAGCTTCACAGCACAGAATGAAAAATTAAACTGACGAAAAAGCTTATCGCATAAAACTGAATGGTCGACCATATCCAATGCCTTCGAAAAATCTAACAGTACTAAAAAATTAATTTTACCTTTATCTAGATCTTGTCGCAAATCTTCCGTTACTTTGAGTAAGGCTGTAATACAACTGTGACCATTCCGAAAACCGGATTGCTTAGGTGTCAAAAAGTTTGTTGAACTGAGATATGTGGTCATTTGATTTTGCAAGATTCTTTCAAAAACTTTGGACAAGAAAGGTAAAATTGCAATTGGTCTGAAAACTCACTTTGAGATTTTTTTAGGAATTGGGATGATCTTTGCTTTTTTCCAATGATGCGGATATTTTCCTGAAGTTAAAATAGTGTTGAAGATGTATGTTACGAAGGGTAAGACCAATGGCAATATCAGCTCAAGAAATTTTGGATACATCTTTTATATACAAGTTTTCTTTACGGTTTTTTAACATTTTAATATTTGTGTGGTAAGGACCGTTGTTTTTTGATTTAGGAAAATATTTTTTTTTAATATTCTAGAAAATATCAAAAACTACTTAATACAGAGTTTTCAAGAAATCATTTTTTCAATATTGTGTTTTCACAAAAAAAAAAGTTTGTGAAAAATTTTGGATTTAATTACGATTTATTGTTTCGCCATAAATAAATTCAAAACAATTACTAAATTATTACTAAAGGTACAAAAACTAACCTTTAGTATTTATTAATTAATTGAATGTTGTTTTTATAAAAATCATTCCAGCCATTTTCGAGAAAAATATTTTGCCAACAAAAAATGTATAGCAGGTTCCATTAATTTTGGACTTAAAAAAAATAAAAATAAAAGTATGAGCAAATTACGCAAAAAAAATAATATCTACCAAGTTTGAAGAAAAACCATCCACCATTATGAAGTCGGTATTTTTTTTTTTTTTTTTTACAAATCCAAACTTAAACCTTAAAGTTACTCATAAGAAAAAGAGCAAAAGTGCTTATTTCGATTGGCGTTTAGCTATCACAAGTCCCTATGCCATTCAATATTCCATTCCGGATATGTTTTCCCGCCCGAGATATTCATCACATTATCAAATAAGAGTCGCAGTCGTTGGGGAGTGAACGCGACACAGCGCAACAGAATGGGAAGAAGCATAGTCTAGTTTTCTATTCATGAGGTTTTTTATCCTTTCCCTGCCAGGACACATCTGGGAAAAATATGAAAAGAACATGTGAACGTGGACATCATCACCATCATTCAGTTGCCCCATACACAACAGTGAGCCTCCTTCTCCTCAACGTTTCTATTCAAAGTGCGGATGAATGAAAAATAGGGGCATTCAGGAAGGGAGGAAGAGATCATAATCTGCAATTGGTCACCCATTGAGAGTTCGCCAGTTCCCAATTGAAAGCCCAGAAGTCCAGTCCTAATGTACAAATCTATATGTTTTATGTATATGTGGGAATTTAGGACTTGAATTGAATATTGAAACCAAAAGGGAGAATAGCATTGATCGATAAAAATGAAAAAATAAAATAAAAAAATTAAAAAAAAAAAACAATTTCAGGATGATTGCACAATTCTGGGTAAAGGATACAAACAGTCGAACGCCCGCATTTATTCCGGAAAAAGGGTTTTGCGGTTGCATTTTTGTCAGTTGCTGTTTGTTCGTGAGGTTATTTGGCTGCAGAGGGCGGTAGTGGCAATACCACCGACCAGTGATTGAAATAAATCCATTCTCATGTTTTTTGGCCCGTATTTTGAAATCCTTTCATTTTTGCGTGTTCTACATGCAGAGATGAGCACAATCATACATAGATGTATGTGCTGTCTAATAATATTGCGGTTTTCGCGGTTGTAATTTGGGTTTTTGCTACATATACACTTTTTGAATTGAATTTGTTCATTTGAACATTTTCATTGCATACAAACTTCCAACGAAGAAAACAAAAAACCAAAATAAAATAAGAACAAAATATGTGTGTGATTGAGTTGGACAAATTATTTTATTTATGTATATTTATTTGTGTGTGAGCAAGGGATTCGATTTTTTCATTTATTTTTGTTTTCTATTTTTTTTTTTTTTTTGTATTTGGGTGAACGGAGAAAACTAATTTAAGTTTTAATAATTGAAAAAATTGCTTTGGATTTATTATTTTTTATTTCAACACAATAATTTCTGTGGATCAAATTTAATAAATTTTAGAAATTCATTGGGTGTAATTAAGTGGAGTTTTGTGGTTTTGGCAAGTGAGTTTTTGTATGTTTAAATTGTTTAATTTAAATTGATGAATGGCAATATTTAGAGGGAGTCATTTGATTGAGGACTATTTATTAAAAAAAATTCTCTTCATTTTTTTTAATAATTGGTTTCATGAGAATGTTCGTAGTGTTGATTGAAAATTGTATATATTGCTATTTTCATAAAAAAATAATAATTTAAATTTTGACTTTAAAGCTATCTTGATTAAATACTTTAATGAATGCTGAAAAGTGTATGCTAGTTAGGGTTAGCATTTGCCATTTTATTAACTTCATTCTCGTTACACACTTTAATAAAATAAAAACTACTCTAGATAATTCAATATTTTGTAAACTAGTAGCAAAATAAATGATTTTTTTACGTTTAATTTTAAGTTTTAAGAATTTTTACACCATGAGATTCACATAAGATGCGAATCAAGGCCATACGTAAAGAGTGTGAAAACTCTGGTTACCGAAGGTAAAATGACTTACCGAATCCTAAAGTGTTAGTCGTCGCCTTAAAGTGAACAAGAACTAACACCATTTTTACACATAAATATTACACGAAAATATTAAAAAAGAAAAGTATTCGTTGTTTTTGGGTACATTTTTGATTTTCTGGGTTTTGAGTTTCAAATTTGAGTAGTTAATCCCATTTTACAGTACATAATTTTACAACCAGCATTTAGGAATACAAAAAATTATGAACTGAGATCAGAATAAGCTATTCTTCTATTCACATTTGTGCCACACATGATATATTAAACTTTCATCAAAAGATGGGTGTTCTCGTTCCGTTCACTTTTTATATCTGTCAAAAACGCCACATTGTCTCATTGACACAATATCATTCTACCACACGTTCATAGTATGACACTGTCAGACTGTATAGTTGTCAGACTGTAACACTGTCTGTCTGTGACACTTACTTACTTATTTATCCGGCTCCGATTTATGGAGGTTATCTGCCTGAGGTATTGCGCTCTTCCAGCGGTTGCGGTCCCTCGCTCCCTCTAGTCGTTGAGAGCAAGCGTCTGCAACCGTCTGGTCTCTATAGCGAATGTTCGGTCTTCCTGGTCGTCTCTAACCTAAGGGGCATGGAATTCGAAAATTTACTTGGCTGGAGCGTTGTTATCCATTCGCTTGATGAGGCCGAGCCTCTGTAGTCGACGTCTGTTTTCTCTTTAGACTACATTTCCATCTTGGTACAGCTGGTACAAATCACGATTGAATCTTCTCCTCCATTCGCTCTCTTCGCATATAGGACCAAATATCCGCCGGAGAATTTTTTTCTTGAAAGTGCCCTGTATCAATTTCTTCTTTTTACTTATCGTCCAGCACTCGGCGCCATAGAGTAGAACTGGTAAATTAGCGTTTTGTATAGCGTGCACTTTGTCTTTGAAGAAATGAGTTTTGAACCCATTTGATTGGCCGAATCGAAGTAGTAGAGGTTCACTAGGGTAATTCTTCGTCGAGTTTACACTAAGGTGTCTTTCGTGGAATTAATGTTTGTCCCGAGGTAGGTGAACTCCTTGAATACCTTGAAATTACAGTCTGTGACACTATAAGACTCTAACACTGTCAGGTTGCGACACTGGCAGAGTGTATAACTCTCAGAATGTTACACTGTCAGGTTTAACCGCATCAATCTGTAACACTATCAGAGTGTAACAATATAAGACTGTAATACTGTAACACTGTAGTACTTAACAGTTTTTACCTGTTAACATGGAGGTGAAGATGTGTGCACATAATGAGAGAATTTCCTCTCGATTTATAAAACTTCAGCTTTATGAATGGTTTGGTGTTCACTCGAGCAATAACACTGTCACATTTAAAACAGTTCAACGCCGAAATATTACTAGAATTTGACAAGTTAAAGCCGTTCCTTTAGAGAAACTGGAGAAAGCAATTTGTATCATGCATTTCAAAAGCAATGTATGAATGCTTTTTCATATGTTGACAACATTTTTTTTCGTTTTTATAATCTACACGCGCTCAAGGGATTATTATATCTCTACTTAAATGTTTCAACACAGCGCGGGCGTGAGGGTGAGGTTAAGGAAGAGAAAGAATGATAAGAAAGATGTGTGGCGCGATATTCGGAGACTTTAGGTGGTTGTTGTCTCAGATTTTATCTCCAGGAATGGCGGCTGAACTAATGCGGAGAAATTTCCGTGTCTTATTTATCGATGTCCCTTATAATTCGCATTAATTTTTTTATTCTTTGTTATATTTTATCGGTATACTAGTTTTACTCAATCACATGTTGTAAGTTCTATGCCTAAACAGCATGTAATGAGTAAACCAGCAACTCATTGTACGACATTTATTTTTAGAATTGGTTTTTAATGGAAAAATAAGAAGACATAGACTAAGGCAGGCGAACACACAACTATCGCCCAACGGCCACATTGGTTCAATCGGGAAATTAAGAGCTCATGTAGACTAGAGAGAGCGCATACTATACATTAGCTCTGAGGTGTATGTAAGTAGAAAGCTATTTGCACCAACTTTTTGTCCAAAGATATTAGTTCATTAAATTACAGGTCACATCCTTATTGTGGAAAAAAGCATTCTTTAAAATTATCAGCTTCACTTTTAGACTGCGGCAGTAATGATTTATCTATTCCCTGCAATCTTTTAAGAGTTTTTAGTTTCTTTTGCAATCATTAAATTTGTTTGCATTCTTTTATATTCTCTTGTAGTCTATTTAATGTTCACTGAATATGGAATTGTCGCATCCTCAAATTGGAATACATATTCTTTGAATACAAGTCATTAAAAAGTGCATTCACAAAGGATTATATTCTTTTACAATCCTGCAGTTAGAAATACCTCAAATTTATAATTTTTTTCTTAAAACTTTATATATTTATTTCTTGTAAAAGTTTCTTTATAAGAGAACAATAAATAAGTGTCTTTTTTGGGAAATGAAAATTTTATAATATCATGTAAAACTTACTCCTGCGTAAAGATTTGAAATACGCGGAATTCTGCCTTTGCTCTGCATTGATTATGGAGGCATGAAAGAAAAACAAAAAAGCCGAATATCTAGTTCCTTAACTAATTATAAAGAAGCAAGGAATAATAAGGTGTTATCAACTTTTCGATGAATACAACATATTTATACCAAGAAAACATGTACACAGCATTTCTGGTGATTAACCAATCTTCCTCACAAAATGCTTAATTCGTGTGCAGTATGCACTGCACAGCAATCTTGTATGGAATTTTATTGGCAAGGCATCCTCCCCTTACAAAATTTAGTTTAGAAAATGGTGAGCCTTTCCTCGGGATGATGAAGTGATAGCAAACAACAACGCCGAAGTGAATATGGAAAATCAAATTAAATAATTAATTCATTCTAAGCAACATCACAAATAACTGCATAACTGCACCACCTAAGTACCAACACAAGGTAAACTAGCATACCATACTGTTGAGTTCATGCATAACAAGGGTTGCGAAGTTACGGTAGCTAGTTCTCACTTAGATTTATATACATATACATAATGCAGTACGTATATATATTTTCATCAAGGATTTATCTACGTGTGTCGTCATCTGTGTAAGGAAAGGAGTTTGGATTTGGTTTTGGATTGGATTCCTTCGTTGTTGTAAGTTTGACTTTGACTAGTGGGTAAATTTCTCTGCGTCTATCTATTTCTCTCATTCTGTATAATTTCGCAATGCTGCAATATTGAGTGATGTCGGTCGAGGTGAGCAACTCAAACAATAGAATGTGCCGGGTGTGTAATTGGGACGAGCTGATTAACCTGTAGCTGCTTTAGAAGGATAATTGGCAGCTTAATGGAGATGCCACGCTGAAAAAATTACCTTAGAATTGTAAATTAGTGGAAGTATGCTTATGGTTGGAAGACGTTGTTTGAAGGCATATGATTTTGAAATTACATAAATAAATTCGCATATCTACTGGGGCGTATACGTAACATTATTTCTATCAAGTTGTTATGCTCCTCTAAATTCGAAAACGCCAAGCAGGAAAAAAAGCGATAGGAGCCAAATGTATAATTATTCCTTTTTATACATTTTGTAAACTTAATTATGAAAAATGTATTTCAAATAACATATGTCTATGTATGTAACATGCAACTACTCTACTACTACTTTAGAGTGATAAAGGGAGTTGATAGGTACATACCTGATGTACCAAAATTTAATATTTTCTATGTATATGTACATATGTGTTTTTAAATCGTACATCTGAAGGTAATTCCTTTTATTCATTATTAATATCAGGACAAACAAAAAAAATATGAAAAGTCGGAGATTTGAAAAAAAAAATATTTAAAACTTGAATCGATTTAAAAAATGTAATAATGGAAAAATGACAATAGCACACTGGTGATATGGAGAAGGTTAACTGTATGGTTATTATTTTGGTTTCCGAAAACTCTTCCACATCATCGCGAACAATGGGTATTTCCAGCTAGATGCGTGTATCGGATTTCGCACTCCTTAAATTAAAACTAGCGATCGCGGGATTACATAATGACTTGCATGAACCGAAAAGGGTAAGTAGGACCGCCATTTTTAATTGCAAAGATGGAGGAGAGAAAACTGCAGACACTGATTGCCCGAAAGTAATGGCAAGCTTTCAAATGGAAGACCTCATCTAGGAGAATAAAAGCCTGGCAGGACACTTTAAATTTAGAAATTAAAGAAATCAAGATTTTTAAGATAAAAAAGGAGATAAGGAAAATTTGACCATTTCTTGTCAAAACAAATTACTGGGTAATTTTTTTAAATTTTGTTTTATATTTTTTTATTTTATTTTATTTTATTTTAATTTATTTTACTTTATTTTATTTTATTTTATTTTATTTTATTTAATTTAATTTAATTTTATTTAATTTAATTTAATATTATTTTATTTTATTTTATTTTATTTTATTTTAATTATTTTACTTTATTTTATTTTATTTTATTTTATTTTATTTTATTTTATTTTATTTTATTTTATTTTATTTTATTTCATTTTATTTAATTTAATTTAATTTAATTTAATTTAATTTAATTTAATTTAATTTAATTTAATTTAATTTAATTTAATTTTATTTTATTTTATTTTATTTTATTTTATTTTATTTTATTTTATTTTATTTTACTTTATTTTATTTTAATTTTATTTTATTTTATATTATAATAGGACCTTGATAATTCGAACTATTAGAACTGATCTTAATTCGAACCACGGAGGTGTGCGAATTAGTGGATACTTTTTGCGTATTCAATAAGTGGAATGAGAAAGCATTGTTAAGTGGTTTTAGGTATAACAAAATAATTTTTTTTAGTCGAAACATGAAAATATTTATTAAAAATTTTATTTCAATAAAATATAAAATAAAATATAAAATAAATTTCAAAGTTGTTGAAAGAAATTTGACATTTTTGTTGTTAGAAATTCTTGTTCCACAAGATAGTCCAGTAATTCATTCACTTTTCGAAGAGCGTCGCTGTTACTGTCAGTTTTTTGGGGTTCAGGAATTTCTATTTCGCTATCAGAATCAGTTAGGACATTTTCATTGCCATGGTTTTCATCAGGTGTATCCTCCAGTCTCGAATTTCTTCATTGCCAATAAATTCATTTCATGGCGTGATTTGTACTAAGAGATTTGCAACTGCATATTCATCAGCATCATGTTCACGAAGCTGTTGACTAAAAGTTAAAAGAAATATATCATCCTCCTCTTCCCATCCTCCTGATCCTTTGCAATAAGCTATAAAGGTTACCCTTACTCTTTAATGGCTAACCTATCTTCCAAGAACATTTTTTTTTCAGATGAACACACTAGGGTCTTATCAGGAAGTAAGCGCCAGTACAAGCTAGTTCCATATGCATTGTAAATCTGGTCTTTCGTTAAATCCATATCTTTAATTTTTTGTGGAATTTCAGGATAAGAGGATCGAAATGATTAAAAGCACTGGATAGTTTTTTCCCAGTTATTTTTAAAATCCTCACTCCGTGTCGTTTCCTAAATTTTTGGATCCATCCTCTGTTGGCATTGAAATGTTGACATTCCTTGTAAATTCTGCTCGGTGCATGTCTCTCACGTTGCTTAGATAACCATTTGAACAAGACTTTTTGCATTTTTGGCATTTCAAGCATTTTCATAATCTTGCGTTTTCAAGTTCCCGATTCAGTTTGAACAGAATATGCTAAAATCTTTTTCGAATTTTTTTTATTCACGAAACAGTTGATTTTCTAACTTTTTTTCCACTCTTTCCTTTTTTTCAATTCGCCCAAAATTTCGCATTTCTGCTTAAGAGTCAAAAGCTTGCGGTGCTTTTTTGAGCGGTTCATATTATGTAATCAAAAAATATACTGCTTTAAAACGGGAATTTATTAAAATAACAAACCTCTCACATAGCCAGTTCACACAAAAATAACAACTTTACGCAAATATTCAATGTAGTTGGATTTAACAAAAATTAAATTAACAGCCTACTGCACTAAAATGTTATGTTTCTTGGAAAAAACTTTAAATTTCGCAACTGTAAGAGATACCAAATAAAAAAATGCAAACCTTTCTAAGAAAAATAAACTCATAGCCTATGGAACTGGAATCGACACGTATTTTTCGTAGAGATGTTTGCCCTTAAAATATTTCTAGGAAAATACTTTTGACCAAAAGCACTCAGCAGAAAATCAAGGGACAAATTCGAATTACAGAGTACTATTTTAGCACGTGTTTGAATTACAGGTTACTTAATGTAGTGTTCGAATTAGTGGAGCGCACCGAAGTCTTACTGTATTTTATTTTATTTTATATTATTTTATTTTATTTTATTTTATTTTATTTTATTTTATTTTATTTTATTTTATTTTATTTTATTTTTTTTTACATTATTTTTTTTTATATAATTTTGCACGCGCTTAAGGGATTATGAATACCCTTTATATGTTTTTTAACACAGCGCGGACATCCGGTGAAAGAAGAGAGAGAAGGATAGGAAAGATGTGTGGCGCGATGTATTGAGACGATGGTTGTTGTCTCAGATGTTATCTCCAGGGATGCCAGCTGAACTAATGCGGAGAAAATTATAGTGTCTTATTTATTTATGTCTCTTATAATTCGCATTATTTTATTTTATTTCGTTGTCATATTTATGAGTAGTTTATTCAATCACATCTTGTTAGTGTTATGCCTAAGCATGTAATGAGTAAGCCAGCAAACTCATTTTATGACAATTTTTGGAATTGATTTTTAATGGAATATAAGAAGACATATTTTATATTATTTTGTTTTATTTTATTTTATTTTATTTTATTTTATTTTATTTTATTTTATTTTATATTATTTTATTTTATATTATTTGATTTTATTTTGTTTGGATAACTTTTAAGTTTGAAAAATTTATTTTGCAAACGTAATTATTTTAAAATACTCTCACTTTATTTTCGGTTGTGGTGTTTATCATTTTCAATGTGTCCTTTGCCGTATTAACTATGTCCTTTTTAAAGAAAATCTCAAACTAATGCATCGATCAATTTAAGTTCAACTCCAGCTGGAGTATGAATCATTCTTCTCACGTAATACTTCTCATGATCTCTCACTCTACTGGCTTAAACATGTTAAGTTATATTAAGCTTAAGTTACTTAAAAGCCAAGAATAAAGTCGTGTGCATATAAGTTGATCCTTCCCGATAATTATAAAGTTCCACCGGGCTGGAAAAGAATTTTGTATTATTTTCATAAAAATTGTAATTTAAACTTAAATTATTTTTTGCCAATGTAATCTATAAATTAATGGCTCTTGTTTCTATATAAGGCCTTGGACTTAAAGCTTAATTGGTTCCCATTACAGACTTAGGATTTAAATATAAGCCCATATGATTTATTATAGTAGATGAAGTCATTCTTTAAGAAACTTTAATTAAGCTCTTGACAGTATTCTGAGTTTAAATAATAACCAATTCAATAATAATATTACAGCGATTCACTTTTTGCGTAGGTACCTAAGTATAGGCGTCTCTTTACATCACGTACCGTACATACAAGCAACTATGTAGTATTTCCCCATAAGCATTTCACAACAATTTTACTTTGATTTGTGGAATTTCAATTAACATTTAAGCACTCGTCGTTCTCGTTCGTTCGTTTGTGCGTTCGTATATATTTTGAATTCAAATCAGGAGAAGTCATGCGAAGGTCCTTTGAGATTTCCGCAGAAAACCTTTTGCGCGGCACAAAATGCTTGATTTCATTTTAATTATCTCCATTTGCACTCTTGGCATTGGCGTCTCTCACACAGACGACATACACACAAAAGTATACTCGTAATGTGTATGTAGTTCTGTGAGACTGGCTTTGGTGCGGAATATATCGGAAAATTCAATTACCGACAATACAAGGGAGGAATGAGAACGGGGACGAAATACGCTGATGAGATGACGACATTGTGCGCATTTGATATCAAAATTACTTTGGCTCATTGATGAGTGTATGAAAGCATAGAACTCATAGTTAGTAAAAGTTCGAATTATCCTTATAATACCAGGTTCCGGAAAACTATGATCGCATCCTTAAGCTTGCCTGCATCAGGCAGTACTATGCTACGCCGAGTTAACAATAATGAATGTATTAATTAAAAAGTAAGATCCCTGTAATGGTGTAAGAGGTGTCTTTTGCTTTTGCATCCTTCATGCAAATTGGCTTTAGCCATATATAATCTTGAGTTCTTTTCATGAGATACATATGTATATAAATATGTGCACATATCGTTGTTTAACTAGCTAGAGAAAAGAAAATCAAAACAAAATAATGTAGAAAACAACAGAGCAGAAGATTTTCCCAACAATTGTTCGCCTGTTATCCTTTCTCCCACCCTTTTATATTGTGATGTGCTTAAGAGTCGAGACTAGAAGTGGGACAGTCATGGCTCCTCGACTTCAGCAGCAAGGATATATAATTGATGAGATAATGATGGAGGGGATCGTAAGTTGACAGTGCACACACACATGACAACCATCCTCGCACTGTGTCGTCCTTACGACACGCTAGAATGTTGTACGTTCCATAGAAGTAAAACAGCAGCTATATTGCTGTAAAGTTATATACAAAAGGGTGATACTCTTGACAGAAGATATCCTTATATCACAATTAATTATGGCCGTGCGCTCGGGCGGCGATTGAGATTTGTAATGAAGATATATAATTATAATGAGTGAGATCCACATATTAAATCAATACGACGATAACCAAAGGTAGTTCGACATTGCCATTGGTCGCCATCAGACAAGGATCAATATCTTCTGTCTTCGATGAAGACAATAGTTTCGCTATAAGAAGATGATACCCGAAAGGATAAGCACACAGGATATGTGTGTTTATAAAACAGGGGAAGGGATGTTTACATTGATCTACATACATATGTAGTTATATGATTCTATGGTAAATATTTAAATCGGTTATATTGATACAGAAGGAACGAAATTAGTATTTGTGGAGTTAGAGTTATGAGAGTGGTACGTTGTGTGCGATTTAGCGATTACTGTCATTGCAGGCTTAATTTGATAAAGCTGGTGACTGTCACTATATCAATTAATACAGATTTGATGGCTGGCAGACATGAATTTATTGTGCACAAGATATAATCAATAACTTCTGAAAACACGAGTAACAATATTCAAAGTCGATTTCAACTTAAATTAATATTTATAGTTCTAGGAAAATTTACTATATATGAAAAGATACTCTGACGACAATTTATTACAATTTTACTCGCGAACTAACAATTAAATACGACCGATACCAAACAACGCAAAAAGAAATAAATATGCTAGACAACGGATTGCCAAACGAGACAGTGATCGACAAAGTCATTTGAATAATTAATTCCGCAGAGAAAATAAAACAAAATAAAATAAAATAAAATAAAATAAAATAAAATAAAATAAAATAAAATAAAATAAAATAAAATAAAATTAAATTAAATTAAATTAAATTAAATAAAATAAAATAAAATAAAATTAAATTAAATAAAATAAAATAAAATAAAATAATATAAAATAAAATAAAATAAAATTAAATAAAATTAAATAAAATAAAAAAAAAACTTAAATAAAATAAAATAAAATAAAGTAAAATAAAATAAATTAAAATAAAATAAAATGAAATAAAATAAAATAAAATAAAATAAAATAAAATAAAATAAAATAAAATAAAATAAAATAAAATAAAATAAAATTAAATAAAATTAAATAAAATAAAATAAAATAAAATAAAATAAAATAATATTAAATTAAATAAAATAAAATAAAATAAAATAAAATAAAATAAAAAAAACTTAAATAAAATAAAATAAAATAAAATAAAATAAAATAAAATAAAATAATATAAAAAAAAATAAAATAAAATAAAATAAATTAAAATAAAATAAAATGAAATAAAATAAAATAAAATAAAATAAAATAAAATAAAATAAAATTAAATAAAATAAAATAAAATAAAATAAAATAAAATAAAATAAAATAAAATAAAATAAAATAAAATAAAATAAAATAAAATAAAATAAAATAAAATAAAATAAAATAAAATAAAATAAAATAAAATAAAAAAAACTTAAATAAAATAAAATAAAATAAAATAAAATAAAATGAAATAAAATAAAATAAAATAAAATAAAATAAAATAAAATAAAATTAAATTAAATTAAATTAAATTAAATTAAATTAAATTAAATTAAATTAAATTAAATTAAATTAAATTAAATTAAATTAAATTCAATATAATAAAATAAAATAAAATAAAATAAACTAAAATAAAATAAAATAAAATAAAATAAAATGAAATGAATTAAAATAAACTTGTAGGTGTTGATTTCTATTTTCCATAAATTTTGTTTGTTAATCGTTAAGAAATGTGCCTGGATTCTAAGAAGTATATGAGCACTGAAGTGACACTATTTTTGATTCTAAATATAAATAAAAATACCAAATATACAAATCAACAGTCAAGCACATAGACAGAGTTGCAAGACTCATTTTCTTAAAATTCCCAATCAATATAAAGCCAATTTTAATAAAAATCTCGAGTTCGTATTTTTGTGAAGAACTTTTTCACAAACAACTTATATTTAAATCGCTAAACCAAGTTTGAGAAAAAAGTTTGGAAAACACATATACATATTATTACTACACGGCTGCGCTGTGTTGAAACATTTAAAAGGGTAATCAAAATCCCTTCACAACGCGTGTTGATTATAAAAAAAAAGATAATACTTGTAAGGTTTTGGGTTAAATTTTACGAGGAGATAATTTGTTAAGCTCATACTTTGCATATTTCTTCATTTCATTTGAAAATACCAAAATCCGTAATATTATTATCAATGTTCCTACATTCATTCATTAACTAAAGAACTATGCATTATTTCCGTATACAAATGCATACATACCTATATACAAACCAAAGTCAATATACCGACAATAATTCATTTCACTGCATAATAATGGTCCTTCTCCTTCATACTTATAGCTTGGGAGACCGTGTTACAAATGAATGCTTAACTTAAGATAAAATTTACTAGGATTAGGTATCTTGTGTAAATTCTAAAGTGTATGACTTTCGTTATTTGTAGTTTCAGCTTGGACCAATCATTGTGTGATACATAAGCCCAAATACGTTTAATAAACTTCCTGTTTTAAAAAAAAAACTATAATTTTGAAGGTTTTTAAAATCCTTAATTTGGCCCTATCCACAAACCATCACTTAATCTGATGTCTTCCATTTTGAAAATTAACACTTTCCTCGTCACCCCATTTTATGCACATTATAAATTCCAATTTATTTAACTTTACAACAATACTTCCTTAACTATTATACGCATACATATATATTTTATTAAGAAAGCTAAAAACATTCATAAGCATTCAATGTGTGCAATCAAATGAAACCAAAGAAGAAGCACATCAACCAAACCAAATGTATGCAACGCAGTAGATAGTGACATAGTCCTGAAAAAAGGACATTTCGAAGATGAATACCCGAACATATGAACTGTGTGCAGGAGCAGGCAGCTTTATGACCATCCACAAAATGATAAGTGAGAGCTATGGAAGATAGGTATTACAGAAGGACGATGAAGAGTATACTAGGGCAGACTGTTCTGTTCGGTTCTGTTGATGGCCAAGAGGTCCTTTTGTAATTATTACATTATTAGGAATTATTGCTTGTCAATGATTGGAAGAGAATATCTATGGAAAGAGGACAAAATATGATTTACCTCGTGCACTCCAGAAGGATATTATTAAATTTTGATTAAGAGTCTGCATCCGTTTGGTTTAGTTTTGTCCGTCTGTTCCTTAGTCCTTTGGCATGATATTGAGTGTGGCAAATATTTTTGTGTGCATGTGAATACCGAGCAGAGTATTATATGGTTGGTTATCTTAAATAATATTTATGACAGCACTGCGAGAATACCAATAATGCAAACGTATGCAATGCATCAACTTTACATTATAAACCCATGCATATGTATTTCGTGTGGTATTTAATGAAAACCTTCTTAAATCTATGTGCCTGAGGGTGTGGCAAAATGTATGTTTATGGCCTAGTGTAGATTAGCTTTGATGTCAAAGATCACTTGCTCTTTACCTTTTTGGTGTGGGGAAGCATTGAGCGCGAAAATCTTCCAAAAACTTTGCACACAAATTGTGAAAGTTTTTTTGTTTTGTGTGTGTGGCTTCACTTTTCGGAAAAAAATAAATACATTTTTTTGCTCAAACAAAAAAATATAAACAAAGTAATGCAGAAAGTTTGTTGTTATTTTTTTTTTCTTTTTCTGCCGCATAACAGAGAACAAACCCATGCAACCCCAGCAGTAAAACAATGGCAGAAGGAGTAGCAAAGGAATTATTGAAATTTATTTATCAGGATAATAAAAGTTCTTCACTTTGGCTTTAGGGGTTTGAGCGCCTTTTTTGCTTTGTTTCACTGCGCGCAACGTTGCGGTTAAGTCGTGCTGGGGTTCAAGCAAAAAAAAAACATCATTGTTGATGGGATAAACTTAAATGAAATTACAAATTATTGTGCATTTGTAGAGGAGTTGATGTTGGATGTAGGCCAGGGCTGTTCTCAGAAAGGGGCGGTCGTAAGGGCCACTCTTTTAATGTATGTATATAATATATTAAATATTGAATTATCAGTTTGTTAGAATAAATTGCTATTATTTTGCCGCTCTCCATTAAATTTTAAATCTCTGTTAAAAATGGGAAATTTAGGATATTTATGTAGAGCTTTATGAATTTCCTTTTTTTTAACAGCGACTTTAAGTTTAACGGAGTGTGATTAAATTGGATTTAGTTCTTAGAAGAACAGTTCGGTAGACAATTCAAATTTAATTTAAAAAATACTCGGCTCCCAATACGGAACAAAGGTACAGAGACATCCAATTGTCTAGTGCGGATATGACATCTATGTTCCAATTACATATGTCAAAACAAACTATCATCTGTGACAGTAGTTTAGTTAAAAGTCTGCAATTTTCAAATATCAACAACCGCTGAGCATGTTAACTTTTTTTCTTAAAACTTAACAGTGGTGTATTACGAGCAGATTGTCCATTTGAGTGAACTACATAGGCAAAACTGTAAAAAAAATCCAAGAGATCGGCTAATGTCGACCTATAACGTATCAGTGGATAGGTTATAATGCACAATTATTTTCCACGGATGTAAAAATGCATATGTAAGGCTACGATTAGACGGTCAATAAAAAGAATTTAAATTCTGTCCAAGCGTAGACATACTTTTTTTTATTAATTTTTTATTTTTTATTTTTTTTTAATCCAAAAAAATATTTTTCCAAAATTTTGGTATGCATTATTATTTAGAATTAGTTAAAAAATTTTGATCGAAATTCTTCGAGCCATTGAGAAAGTCGAAAATCAAAAATGTTAAAAAAAAATGTACACCAAAATGTGGCCTGTACCAAAAATAGTGCACACACTTCTTTTATCCAAATCGTTAAAGCGGTTTTCGAGATAATTAAGATGGTAGAAAAAATTGTATGGCAAGTACCGTTATTTTTGGGTTGTATAAAAGTATTCAAAAATTTATTTTAGACAATCATCTAAAACACTTCAGTTGACTTGAATTTGAAGAAAGCCGTCTAAGCTGTAGATCGATCTACAGACAGACAGACGAAATTGTGGGACCCACTTTTTTGGTGTTCTTCATTATCGTAATGGCAAGTTTGATTAAAATCTCGACTTCGATTATTTTTCCAAATACAAAACTTGAAATATAGCATATTATATCGTAAGTAAAAAATGAATGACCATGTAAAAAAATGACTGCGATACGTCGGAGTAGTGAAGATATATTTCGTGTAATGCATTTCACTTAAATAACATAAGAAATGTAGGGACCACTTTCAAGGCTAGAATTAAAAAGTTTTGAAGTTTTAAAGTTAAATTTAAAGTCAATTGAATTTTTAAATTTAAATTACATAAGAAGAATTCTAATTCTAACGTCTTAACCAAAAGCTTACAAAATTTAGGAAGCTAGAATTATTTAAAAAGTTTAAAAAGAGTACTTTTTTCCTAAGGTCTACCAAAGGTTTAAAATTCAATGCAGTCAAGTCTTAATTAGGGCTGGCAACGAGATGAGACCAGGCGATACTTTTGTTAGTCATTTCTCTCTCGGTCTCGTTATCGCCTTTTTGTCGTGAAAATTTTAATGTGCGCAGTTTCGTCTCTGTCTTGGTCCGATGTAAAATTTTAATTTTTTAGACAGTTCATGGCTTGATAGGTAAACAACAAACTATATTTTGACGTTCTAATAATATTTTTTCAAATTGTCTCCTAAAAGTCTTAAAGTCACCATTTTCCGGACAAGAAACAAAGTCTGAAAAAAGAACGATTTCTATTCCCACGACATGCATACATAAATCGTACGTATTCTTCTCTGGATTTTCGCAGTGCGCCTATCTGAGTATAATTTTGTACTAGTCTCAGTCTTTTTGCCAGCTCTTGTCTTACTTTAGATAACCAAACATTCAAGTGATGACGGTGTAAGTTATTGTTTTCAATTTAAGAACAACAATAACAAAATATGAAAACCTCCACTTGGGCGCCATTTTATCTAAAGTCGACCATGATAAATTCCATTCAATCGAAAAGCGAACAAACTTCTTATAATCTCCAAAATGTTCTATTTCGGGTGGTTAAAATAAAAGAACAAGAAAAAACACAAAGTCTAACAGTTAAAAAATTGCTTTAGTTTAACGAAAAAGAGAGAAATTACAATTGAAAAGTAAGTTTGCTTCTTGCGAGTACGTATAAGATGGGAAAATAGTTTTAATTTTAAAATTTTTAAACAAAACTTTTCTCTCAAATGTGTTTTTGGTGTAGATGGAGTAGAAAATTTTATGGATTTTGACAGTTCGCTGAGAGGATGTCAGATTAAAATGGACAGTTTGATATTAAATAAGAAAAAATAAAATACTTTCTTGTTCTTTTATTTTTGGTACCTATAAAGCAAGAAAAGGGTAAATCGTTGAAAAATTTCTTGGTTGTTTGTTTCTCAAGTCAAATATCAACATGATTTCAGTTACTGTCATATTTCTATTAAAAAGCGTTCATCATTTGATATTAAAATTCTTTTCAAAATATAATGAAGTGACAAGCTAGTATTTGAACTCAACAAAAAAGCAAGAGAGTGTGTTTTTTATTGGTTGGCATGAAAAACTATCTTCAAGCTTTAGGAGTTGAGATTCATGCTGGGTGAGGCTAGTTCGAAAGTTAAAATAAAAAATATAAATAAGACCTAATGCCTGCTAGTTTACTACAGGTTGTCAGCCGGGAAGTTATACTAATTTGTTTGCCGCCATTTTGGTAAGCATAAGTCTTGACAGTTCATATTTGGCAGTCGTGAAGTAGACACGTATCAAAATCAATCATCGGTTACTGTGACGATGAGAAAGTTACGTGAAATTTTTAGGAGAAACAACGTGCCAACAAAACGCACTATTTATCGTGTAGTGAACGATTTCGAAGAAAGAGGGTCTGTAGGTGATAGACATGGACAACAACGTACTGCAAGATCGGCTGAAAACATTATTGCTGCTCAAGGAAGTGTTCAAAACCATCCATCAACCTCAATTCGACGCCGTGCTTAGGAACTTACGTCTTCAAAGAACAACTTTGGCCACAATTTTGCACAAGGATTTAAATTTGTTTCCATTAAAGATTCAGTTGACAAAAGAGCTTCTTCCACAAGACCATTTATGCCGCCGTACATATGCCAGTAGGATGTTACAGCTGGCCCATGACAACCCCGAATTTCATGAAAAAAAAATCATAATGAGGCACATTTTCATTTGAATTAATATGTGAATAAACAGAATAGTCGGTTCTGGGTAATGGAAAACCCTCAAATTATTCATCAGTCACCTTTGCATCCATTAAAAGTCACAGTCTGGTGTGCAATTTGGTCTGGGGGATTCATTGGACCTTGGACTTCTTTGAAAATGAAAATGGCGTAACGGTAACTGTGAATGGGGAGCGATATCAGGATATGATTGAAATCTTTTTAACGCCACAACTGCATGCTTTGGGCTTGATTAACATGTGGTATCAACAAGACAGTGCCACATCTCATACAGCCAGGATTACGATGGAATTACTGCGAGACCTCTTTCCACAACAAGTTATTTCAAGAAATGGTGATGTTGATTGACCTCCACGGTCGCCTGATTTGACTGATCCGGACTTCTTTTTGTGGGGATATCTGAAAAGCAAGTTTTATGCAAACAAACCAGAAACGCTTGAGCAACTCAAAAAAAATATTCGTGATGAAATGAATGAAATACAGCGTGAAATGTGTGAGAATGTAATGAAAAATGTGCTCAAAAGGGCGCGCATTTGTGAGACTAACAGAGGCGGACATTTACCTAATATTGTATTCCATACATATTTGCCGACATTAAATAAAACATTTATCAATATAAGATCCATTCTGTTTCATTTAATACAAAATTATAAACAAACAAAGTAGTATACCTTCCCGGCGGACACCCTGTATAAGGGATGCATTTATATGAACACGAATTTCGCTAACGGCTCTTCTTCAAATGATCATTTCTTACGGAAATGACTTTATACTAACTTATCAAATAGCCATTAAGCTTAAGGTACTAGTAGCTCACAGTCTGAGCCTGTGTCGTGATTCGCTTTTTTATTTTTCCTTATTGTATAGACTATACTGTTTATGTTGCGAATATAAGTGGTAATGAATCTATACCGAAAGCTTTAATTTAAAATTGAAAAAATGATGGTGGTCCTTAGATTCAAATACATAGTAGATAGATATGCACTTTCGTCAAGGCTCAATAGACTCTAATTTGGTCTAAATGCATACAATGTGTAGTCCTCCTGATTGTTGCAAAAAGAACAGCTCCCACAGAACCAGCCACTGAATAAATTATCCACGAAGAAACATAAGAGTACCGATGGGAAGATATCTAGCAGCATCATCTGGTCAATGTCCAGATTCCAATCGAAAGCCATCAATAAATATTCAACAAATTCATCTACCACACCCATTCGCTCCCACGCCCCCTTAAAAAACACCCACAACATTCCAGGCGGCTGACGAATAAGTAGAGAGAGTATAGCATCATCGTGCAATTTTAATTGAAAAAGAAAGCATCGTTCGGAACCGATTTTAATTAATTACTCTCATTTACCTGATTGCAATGTTTTATAAAATCCTACTATCGAACTTGGCTTCGCATTGTATACACGAATCTCAAAAACCCCCTATTTGTTTCGCTACCGGAGCGGCGGCCAGCCCTCATAGGTCTTATATATATATAAGGAACTTTCTACAGGACACTTCGCTATGCCATAAGCAAGTGAGAGCCAGTATTGCAGAGCAGCGTTCTGCCATGCCATTGCCAATTTAAAATCTCATTTCGTATGTTTGGCTCGTACACAATTCAATCACAAAAACCGGTAATTAATTAGCCCGAATCAATTAAATCAACAAAGAACTCTTAAGTACCCTCGCCCCCGGCTCCACATTATAGCATTCCCATCTATAGCCTCTTATGGGTCGTGGGAGTGTTTGAAATTCCTTTATTTTTGTTATATGTTCGTTGAAAAGGTGACCTCTGGATGGGGCCATTCCCTGCAATCAAGAACAACAAAAAGGCCCATAAGGTTTCAGATTTGTGGTAATGAATGATTTGCAAAATTCAACCATAAACAACGGATCAACGAAGCCAAGCGCGAAGCGGCTAGACAAAGGACTTATCATTATATTAACAATTCAATACATAGTATATTCTACCAACCGACCGGTCGACCCACGAGAAACAACTTAAAGAGCCAACGTTCCATGAAGTCCTTTTTTTCTGTTAATTTGTTGTATTCAAGCAACAAAAAAAACATTTTGAAACCAAAATTGTATCGCATGGTATGGCAGCAAAAGGCAGGGTAATAAAGGAGCCATTTGCAGCTAAAGTTTGACACATTCCCATCGTTCATAGCTGAAGAATTTTGTTGCTGTTTTCACTCATCGTGTTTTTCACGCTAAATGACAGCGATAACGGACAAAGGACTTTTATTCTCACAAAATGGCGCCTATAATGTCACCGAATTTGTTGCCCCAGACTTTGTTGTTTTGTTCATTGTGTTTTTCTTTTTTTTTTTTTCTTTTCTTCCCAAATTTGTTCGTTTAATATATTTTTTTTTGTGTTGGTTCCTAAATGGGCAAATTTTTTCATTTGTATTTTTCTGCGGCGAAGGTCTAGTCTATTTGTTGATGTTGATTGAAATTAAGCTTCAAGAAAAAGAAATATATTCTCATAATCAGAGAAAGGCAGTCTTAGCAGCACAGCCGGTGTACTGCTGTGTTGAAATAAAATGATTGGAAATGTTGTTGTTGTTTTTTTTTGGACTTGATGGTTCCTTTGGAAAATATACCGATTCGTTGTGTCGTTCGGACTTATGTACGAGTATAAGAAAAGGATCTTTTATTAAATTAGCAATGGAGCAATATGAAAGCTTTCGGCTAATGGCGGATTCATTAAGGTATGTTTATAAATGAGAAACTATTAATTATCATACTACTTTGGCTAATTTGGACTCTGTGTATACTTAGTACCTTTGATGAAACAAATAAATGGGCAAATGATTAAGACAGAAATTAGATTGTAGCAACATAAGTATTGAAATCATTCATTCTGGTAAGAATGGGTTGGTATTATAGACTATTTTTTTTTTCATCATTATATAATAAAACGGCGAACATGTTTTTTGTGGTACACTTTTCGCTTCCCACAAAAACCGAAAGGGGCATAAATTACATATTAAACGAAAGAATTTTTTGCATAGATGTTGCAGAATGCCAAAATTATTTAAATATACCTACTACACAGAAATTGTTTAAAATAATAAATAAAAATGCATAATAATACACACATACACTAGCGACATCTGTTACTGAAAAAAGAAAATGGTTTGTGCATTGGATAATTTAATGAAATATATAAAAGGGATTCGAAATTGCATACTCTTGAGTGTTCGTTGCATACTTATTTATTGAATTGTGTTAGCGCTGCGCAATACTAGGATGGTGAATAGCTAAGTAAAGGAAAGTGGTGGAAAAGTGTAAATAAATATTTAATTTCTAATGAAAACTTATGTACAACTTGAACAAAGACCGTCACAATAAATTTAGAAAATAATTAAGTTTCATTTTCGAAGTTAATATAATTGAATTTATACAAATTAAAACAATCATTATTTTTAATTCATATGTGGTGGCATTTCATAAAAGGTAAAGTGTGGTGAAAATACGAGGTGTGTGAAGCGTGCCCATCCTTAAATCTATTGTTTTGGATTATTTTAATATTTCTGGAATTTTAAGGGTCAGTATTGGTCTATGTACGTATTTTGGTTTGGCATGGAAATAATGAAAGGTACAAAAGTAAGAACCAGGAACATTTGTTGTTGTACAAAAATTGTAAATCTGTCAAAAATGTGTATAGGTTTGAAAGTTTGTGTACCATAAACTGTTTTCCTTTTTTTCCTTTGGACACCAGGATTGAGTGCTGAGTAGCTACTTCTCATTGTATTCAACAAATTAAAAAATCATGAATTCTCTGCTTAAATTGAATGATAATGAATTAAATAAATAAATTCTGGTAAATGCTGGGTCGGCTAGTATACATAATTCGTGTAAAAAAAAAACATGCTTCTTTCGAGAAAAAGGCACTCAGCCTTTGTTTTGTATAGTATTAGTTAAAATTCCTGGAAGTTAATACGCAACACATTATTAGTTAAAAGCTTAGTTGGAAAATCAACGCGTCTTACAATTTGAATAAATATTTACTGCTTGCAAGAAGTGGATTGTATTTTTCATAATTTATTCATCTCATTTATCATTACTAATTGAAATATGTATCAAACTAAGCCCGTCTCTTAATTATCAAATACCATCAGACTTCCTTAAGTCGATTTTCACGGGATATTATTTTTTTTCGAAAATTTCGATTTAGTGGGATTATTATATTTTTTGTTTAAAAGCATTTACTGGAAGTATATGCATAAAAAGAAGCTTCTTAATTTAATGGCTCGGATAATTTTCTCATTTGTAAATTACAAATTTCCTCACATATAAAAATCAATTTTTTTTAAATTGTCTTGAGGAAAAAAATGTTTGGATAAATATGAATATTTATGAGCATTTTTTTTAAGTCGTTGGAGCGGTTTAAAAAATATATTTTTTTATGAATGGAATTTTTAAAACATTGAAAAAATTCAAAGCCAATTTGAAGTGATTTTTAATATTTCAAATTTCAAAGAAAATTACTAAACGAGTTTTTTTTTAAATCAAACAAAGTTTTTTTTGAAAATTTAAATATACAATATTTTTTATATACTTTTAAGGAACACAAAAAAAAATAATTCAATTTGGTTCATCGAATGAGAAAGTCGAAAAAGTGGTTCTATGTGGGAAGTACGGTTAATAAGAGAACAAACTAAAACATTTGTTTACTTAAAAGTAGACTGCGCACACATTTTCGTATCCAAATTCTTGGAGTCGCTTTTGAAGAATAAAATACTTTTCTTAAGTTTTAACCGTAAGTATACCGATGGTTTTTGTTTTAGGAGAATTGTTTTTTTTTTAATATTTAAGAGAATCCAAAAAAATAAATAGGAGGTTTTCGCAACCTTCCTCCTCAAAAAAAATATAATTCACAAAAAAATATAAATTGGAAAATCAAATCATAAACATTTTTCAGAAGTAAGGTAGCTATTAATACCATAACTCTGTGTAAACTGGGTTATAGCAAACTATCAATGTTATTTTGTTTTAAAAGAAAATAAAAAAAAAAACTACTAAACACAAAATTTTAAAGAAATCAATTCAATTTCCAAATATTGAGTTTTCAAAAAAAAATGTTTTTCTTTAGTTTTAAGAAAATATTTTTGAACAATTGTTAGAAGCTTCTCCATAAAAAAAATAAAAACAAATCATATGAACTTTCTCAAGTAAAGGGAATTGCAAAAAAATGTAGAACTAATATAGAAAATGAAGAGATGTCAAAAATAACCATTTATTGATAACAACAAATTATTAAACAGTAGCCTTTTATTAGTTAACAGATTTCAAAATCGTTGGTGCGGTTTTTGCTTAATAGATAAAAAATATGTATTGAAAGTACAGTTATTTTTGGTCTTTAAAAAAAATAAATAAAAAAAACGTGTGGCAAAAAAAACAATATTTTCCGAGTTTGAAAAACCTAGCCGTTAGCCACGACTGTAGGCGTGCGAACGAACAGAAATGTGAGACCCATTTTTTTCGTCTTAGCTGTCATCGTTATAGTAGGTTGGCTCAAAGCTAGGAAAATAGTTTAGTCATTTTTAAAAACGAAATTCTACCTTTTTGTAGTCGGTTCCAAGGCGCATCTTAAATGATACACCCCTTTTGTCATGTCACTTCAGCAGCATAGGTTGCTGCTAATTCGACGTTCTTATAATTAATTACGTTTCAGTACCTTTCTTCTATAGCTATCATCAAATTGCACTTACGAACTTTCTTTGCAAGGTCATAGGAATACTGGTTAATTATCAGTTCAAGAAATACCTTTAACAAAAAAAGCTTTTTAATTAGGAGCAGTACGGCTTTTGCAGCAATAGGTCCACTAGTGATTTGATATATATTTTACCGAAGAGTAGCTCCAATCTTTACATCGTTTTGGAGAAAGTAAGATAATTGCGCATCGATGATTTTTCATTTGATGCTAAATAACCGGACCTCTCAATACAAGCCTGCTTCAAGTCTGAAGTTCATAATAAAAGTGCTAGTGTACCCCAGGGCACCGTCCTATCTCTTTTGGTCTCTTTGTCATTCTCATCATTGGGATCTTCTCTGAAACTTCCAATCCTAAATCCGCTAAATTGTTAGCTGATGATCTTACATTCAGCCGTTTACTTCACACTCGTGTATTCACGCCCATGTCCTTCAGACGTGAGTTTACAACGACAAGCTCATTAAATTCTGATCTTGACAGCATTGTCAAATGCCGGATAAAAAACCGTGTGGAATTAAAAGTTTCAAAAACTTAATTCTGTCTTCTTTCACTAAAGCGGGATCTATTCAAATGTATTAAAATCTTTTGGACATAATCCAAAATATAGCCTTAAAAATGATAGGTGATAGAACAATACCGAAACAATTCTTAAACACCGCCGTAATCTTTCATGCCTGTAATTGCTTTTTCTTTATTTTTATAGACGCAGTATTCTACTCAAACAACAATTGCGCCCCCTCTATCCCTTTAAAAATTCAAAACGTAATACTCGCTCTTCTAATAGTTTTCCGATCAGAGTTCCACTAGTGCTAAGGACCAAGACGTAGGCAATGTTATGTAAAAAAGCGCGACAGTAATTTTCTTTCGCAACTAATTTACTAAAATTACCTGAGATTATTCCATAATAATAAGTCCCGCTGAAGTATCTATTTTTGATTTTAATTCTTCTGCAATTCTTAACTATGTCCATGTCTATCCTTCTTATTTTTGAACAACTTGGTCTACAATTTCTGATGTATGTACCTTGGCCACATACTCCTATGTTCAATAACCCCATTAGTTATACCACAAACTATTTTTCCATAAGTCTACCGATTTATATTTTTCCGCAAAGGCCATAAAGCTTTTCCTAGAATAGAAACTCATTGTGACTGTTAATTTGTGACCCCAGCGCCGCCGCCGAGTGTACTCAACAATACAACCGCAAAATAATGGCAAGAAAAATATTGCAAATATAATTTGTGAGTGTAATCTACCACGCCCCTAATATTCTCAAAAAAAAAAAAACATACACACACTAAACAATCCTGTGACAAATGTCCTTAATTCTGTGTGTGTCCCTTATAGACGCCAGAATGTAAGGTATATGAATTCCTTTTCTAGGCCGCGCTAAGTGAATAATAATTTTTAGCTACTACCTCTCGCCTCGCGCGATGACTTAATCTGTCATCTGAAACTTGAATGAAAAATTATATTTCAAAGAAAACGACTAAAAGTTATTGCAGAAGGACGTTTTCGTAATACTCCAATTTTTTTTGTGTCTTCTTTTACAGACTGAGTATAGCATCACAATACATACCAATAATGGTTTAACATGCAACATCTTTAACAGAGAGGATTACTTTTTTTTCCACTCAATGAGTTTTTGCTTTTTCTATCTTGAACCATTTTCATTGGTTTTTTTATAGGGCACGATCACAATGACTACGGCCACAATCGCACGTTTATGAAATTTCTTTGGAGACATTATTTATTTCTTTCGTTTTAATCGTATGTATGTGAGTTCATATGTGGGAAATAAAATTCGTTTTTCTTTTCTTTCTTTTTTTTTTGTTTAAGGATAAGAATATGTGTGCAATTTTAATCGGGTGGATGTTTAAGAGAAAAAGTAATTTGCTGCAGATGCTTCCAAGTTTTTGTCGATTTTTTTTCCGCTTCGTACTGCTGTATTACATTTGTGTAGTGTATATGCCTTGCGAACATTAATTTAGCTTAAGTTTTCCACTGGGAAATAAGAGAGAAAGAAGAACTCTTAAAATAAATACCTTAGATCCTTAAACTGTTGGCTTCTTTCCATAGGGACAATTTGAATGTTTGGATATTTTAAAAAATATTGTGGCACGAAAAACATTATCAGCTAAAAACATAACAGGAGACGAATAAGTGTTTAATTTACTTTATTAACAAAAATGTTAGAAAGTATTGGTCCTTAGTTATAAAAATGAACAATTTTTTTAAATTTTACTAACAATGAATCCAGCTTAAAAATTAATCAAATTAAACGCAATCATTTTGCCTTCCTTTTATAATTTCATTATTCTGACTTAACACAGAAAGTGTTAACATAATTATTTCATTATTTATTATGCATAGCCTTAAACCTTAAACCACGCGGTTACTAATTCGTGTAGTATTTCTAATTAGCTTCTAAGCACATCTATGTCCACAAAGAATATTTGGCAGCGTGTATAATAATAACACGAAAAATATAAGCTTCCAATACGTCAATTGTTGTTGATTTGTCAGCGAGACTAGCGACTTGTACACATCTCTACAAAAAAAAAAAATAAAATGCACGACCATAGATCGAACGTAATTGCCTTATGTTCGATCACATCGTAAGCAAAAGATTCTTAGTAGAAAAGGTTAAATGTTTTTTTAATCGTTTTTTACTTAATTTTTTATTATTATTTTTGTAAACGAAAATTGTATGTACATTTTAGGTATTTAATATAAATTTAACAAAATATTTTTTAAGAAAATCTTCCACCTTTTTTTTTTAATTTTCGTATGCAGTGTTTTGCCATTAAACTGGAGACCACACACAATTCCCAGGAATCGCTTACAAGACACATGACATAATTCAATACGTTACACTTTAAAAGGAACAGCAATCGAACAATGTCAACCAAACAACAAAACAACGACATGGGTCACATTGCAAACATAAACAATACTGACCCATGGAGTGCAAGTATGTCAATTACAACATATTTATTATTTATTCCTTTATACAAAAATTGATCGAAATCCGTCGAGTCGTTGATGCGAAAGTCGAACATCGAAAAAAAATGTTTTATGGCAGGTATCGTTAATATCTTACATTTTATTTAAAAAAATTTTTGAAACAAAAAAATGTATGGCATGTACAGTTATTTTTGGCGTTAAGAAAAGATTAGAAAAGAAGAAAATCGCTTCGGTCGTTTAGGCACTAGATCGACTATAGGCAGGCAGGCAGGCTTTTTAATTGTTCTCTATCATGTCTTTCGGGAAATCTGATCGGCGGGCCTTAAGGGAATATACGGAAAGTTGCTATGCAATGGAGCCGTTCTTCCTGGTCTGTCGTGATGAACCGATATAGTTCCTCCTCGTGGTGAAAGACGGGCAACGTTCAGGAATGTTTAGCTCTCTTTAATGAGGCTATTCTGCACTGGGCGGCTAATCTATCTGGTTAAGGCGTAGCTCTGAGGTGGTAGCGGTAAGCGGAAAATTCTACGGAACTGGAAACGAAGACCCTACTTACCAAGATAAGGACGGTGGTCAGTCCAAGAACCGGAAGAGTTTGGTAAAACACTCGGAAGGGGGTGTGGACTGGCCGGGATATAGGTAGGTGGGAATGGCGATACTGCTAGACAGTAAGCCAGGAACATCAGGCCGTTAAAGGTAGAGGTCGCTGGCTTGGGTAGACGATCAGGTATACGGTGGGTAAGGAGTCTGCCCGTGTAGGCGATCTCAGATGCTAACAAAGAGTACTTGCTAGGTGAAGCTTGCTGATTCCGGTCAGCACTGTGAAGCCTAGCAAGTCGTAAGTAAAGAGCTAGACATAGCAATTAAGGCAGCTGCTGCGCCAGTATGTACGTGGTTCGGTAATCACAGGATCACAGGAGTAAGCTAAAACTACATATTCAGGAACAACAGGTCTAGAGGATTGATAGATGTATGGCACTTGTGCCATCACCTCCTTGCGCAAGCAAGGGTATATATTATTTCTTTATAATACATGCTTCGGCTTATTGATCATGTTTGCCATCTTTCGGGATTTATCCTGAAGGGTGGTTGTCTTTTAAGGTAGTGGAGGTGCGAACCAAGCTTGCTTGGGGAAACACTTCCACAATAGTAAAGAACGAAAGTTCAATATGGCTAGTTGTGGGACTCTAGCCATGTGGCAAGGTCTATATGGCCTTGCTTTTAGTAGAAATACGATGACGCATTATCCCGATGGTGAGGAATAATTTCTACATAGGGTTCCCTTGTCCCTAAGTTGAGTTGCAAAACATAAAAAAGGGCAGGATTATCGTTCCTGGGTAGTCATTCGCCAAAGAAAACCTGGTAGTGCATTCTTCACTTAGGTGGATGAAAAGACTCCAGTAATACCGCAATTCGGTACTTCGGGGACTTGTATCCTACTATTTTCCCGCTAATGCCCGAAAATACAAGTCTTGGGATGGCCTCTTCGGAAAGCTCGCAGTGGATGTGGTTACTATACAATTCGCGTATACTATGAGTGTTTGCTACAAGGAACACTCATGCCTTCTCGTTGAGTCCGTATGTGGGTAGGCCCACCCTGTCATTATGTCTTAACTGGCCGGTGTACACGCTAAACAAAATTTATTGTTCTGTTCTCTATCATCGTAATGTCAACCTCGACTGGATATTTTTTTTACAAATGCAAGGCTTGCCCTATAGTGCATATGTATTTTATATCGCAAGTAAAAATATCAACTCTCTTATCAACTGATTTCGATCAAAAAATTGTATACAGGAGGTCCTTTAAATTCTAAATAATTCTGTATGCCAACATTTTCGAAATATTTTTTTTTTGGTAGATGTTTTTATTTTTATTGTTTTTATATTAGATACTTCAAATTGGTTTTTGAAAAAAATTAAATAAATAATTTAAGTAAAGAACGACTTTAAAAATATATTTAGCTGTTTCTCCTAACAAGCTTGTGCTTACTTACAATCCGGTTATGAATTTTATTTTATGAAGTGGATGGACATAAGGACTGAATTTTTGTAAAGCTGTTTGCTTTCGCAATTTCTAATTCATCAACATCATCTTTCTTAAAACAACTATTATTGCAGCTAATTTATTGATCAAATCTGGAAGAGTTACCGGACTATCAACAAACCGAGCTCGCAATTTATATCAGGCATAAGATGAACTATCTATGTCAAGAAACAAATCTACAGTATCTGCCAAACGTGTCAATAAATCTTTAAACCGTTTGGAAGAAGAAGAAAAAGATTAAGGACGATCAGAAATAGTATGAGTACATAAACAGAACCTTGTGGAACTCCCAAATCCATTGACATCAATTCACTTCTAATATCAACAAATAGGATTACTTTCAAATGAATATGAAATTTTATAAATTGGTTTGCCATTTCAAAATGTTTTGAAATTATCAAAAAGTATTGTGGTAGCGTTGTTTCTTTTATCAAAAGTTGACAAATATCAGAGACCAGTAATGTAATAAAGATGAGTAACTGAAAGGTCAGCGTTTTTCAATAATATCTTTTTAGATTTTTTTTTGGATTAGATTAGATTTTATTTTTCTTACAAAATATTATTACACTTTGTTAATTACAATCTAAATTACATGGCATTGCCGTCTGCCTGATTGACAACTAACTATTTCTTTATAAAGTAAGTTACAATTTATACTAAAACGCTTCATTTAGTATTTGGTTTTTGTACCTGAGTGCTGTTTTGCAATACATAAATAATTTATATACATCCATTTCGGTAAGGAGGTCCAAGATTACGTCCTCTGATAGATAGTCGCTGCCTAACGTGTATCTTCTTGTTTCTCTTAGTACTGCACACATTCCAAGAAAGTGGAAAGCATCCTTCCGTTCACCCATATTGCAAAGGTTACATATTAGCGGTAAGTCTTCGCGGTGTGGTATATAATTCAAATTAAGGAGTTCTCCTCTAAGTCGGAACATGATAGAAATCTGTTCTATTGTATAATCGTCGCGAAAATAGTTTCTTTGGTTAAGGTTGTAGTCCAGTCTACTATAAATCGTTAGGTGCAGTGATCCTGCTGCTTGCTTCATGTACGATTTCCTTGCGGCTTCGTCCAAACGGGCGATTAAACTATATAGAGTTGGCTTCCACGAAACAGCTTCGTTGTAATTCAACTCAAATTCCACCTGCTCGGCTAATTCTATCCAATCCTTGAACCATCCGGTTTGGGTTTGAATGGCTTGAAAAGCTACTTTCTTTGGAAGACGATCATCTGGCATATTTAAAACTTTAAGGATGTAATCGACTTGAAGTTTAAACGTTTTGATAAACAAAGGTGATAAGTCCGTTTCCAACATAATCATGTAGTTTGGTGAGTTTGATGGAAGGCTAAAAATGCGCAAAATCTGAGGAGTTTTTCCACTTGCTCATATTTCTTTCCTCCCCACACCTGCGCTACATAAAACAGGACCGATTCCGAAACTGCTTCAAAAATTCTAAATTTGCTACTGTGTGCAATATTGTCCTTATTGCTGAAGCATTGTTTCCATGCTACATTTTTTTGTTTTCAAGAGCTTTTCGGTTAGATGCCTTTCCATATTGAGGTTTTTCGTAAAGCAGACTCCGAGGTACTTGTACTCTTGAACAACTTCCAATGTTTCATTGTTGAAATGCCAGTGCTGATTTGCCCCAACTCTGCCTCCACTCTTTTTAAAAACCATCACTTTCGACTTATTTAAATTTACCACCAAATTCCATCTCGTACAATAATCAGAGAGTCTGTTTATCATCGACTGAAGAGACTGTGGTGTGAACGCGAGCAAGACAATAGCCGTGTTTTATTATCGCCAATAACCCATATGGTTCACCCCTTAAAAATAGAACGATCTGGGTTATGTACTGATATGTGCCCTCTGTTCGCCGAATTTAATACTAATATTTGCAAACCCAGATTGAAACCCCGATAGAAACCTGGATCTCGTGTTGTTTTTGTAATACGTGTTAAAAAATAACCTAGACCCAGACCCGTATATAATAAAACGCAGCTAATGTCGTCCGCAAAAAGGAATGCTTTTATTGTAGTGTCTGCATATCCGATACCTCCAGGCAATGCATCAAATATATTCGATAAAGAGTGCGAATAAACTTGGGCTCAGTGCGCAACCCTGCCTGACTCCGGAGTTCGTTCGAAACCAGTCGGATACGCTTTTGCCATTCCAAACAGCTGATTTGGTGTCCATGTATAAATTTTGCAATACTCGTCCGAATTTGAGCGACATTCCTTTTTGAAATAACTTGAAGAATAGTGCATTTCGGTCGACAGTGTCAAAAGCAGACTTGAGATCCACAAAAAAAGTATAAAGTTTTCTTATTTCTCGATAGAAACAAGTCAGCGATCGTACGAAGTACGAAAATGTGATCTACAGTTGAGTATCCCATTCTGAAACCAGCTTGAAACTCACTAAGAAGGTTATTCGAATCTAGCCATTCATTCAGCCTCTTTAGAAGGACCGAAGTAAAAATCTTGTAAGATGTGTTTAGAAACGAGATTCCTTTATAGTTCGACAGATCCTCGGTGCTTCCCTTTTTATTAATTGGGAATATCAGGGCTTCTTTGAACTGGTTAGGAATGGTTCCCTGTTCTAAAATTCGGTTGAATATTTCTTTTAGATTCGCTATAAGTTATTGTGTTCCATATTTATAGAATTCCGCTGGTATTCCATCAGAACTTGCAGCCTTTCCATCTTTTTGATCTCTTATTGAAACCCATACTTCTTCAAGCGTTATCGGTATGTCCAGGATATTATTTTGGAAACCCGGTTGGGCGTAATGGGTTATAAACGCATTTGTAGATTCTGGATTCAGCAATTGTTGTAAATGTATTTGCAGTCTGTTTGAATCAAGTCCATCGCTGATGACATATTTCGTACCATTTATAGATTATTATCTTTTGAAAGTGATTATTACGACACATGCGAATTAATTTTAACACCGATTTTTTATATGTTTTTTTTTTTTTGTGAATTAGTAATTTTTAGTTATATTGCTCTAAGCAAGCTAAACGTAATCTAATATCTTTTTTGGAGTAACTAAAAGTGAACAAAAAAATCAGTAATATTAAGTGTGTTACGCGATTTTTATGGATCACTTTCTGAGAAAACTATTTTCAAAACTCACAGGATTCATAGATTAGATAGTTATACGAAGCCATCCGTTAATCCTTACATCTTCAATATAGTCAGCTTGGAATGACTAGAACACGGTTGTTTCCTACTCTTGTATCATCAATACATTATGTTTGATATGTTTGTAACAACAATTCGGTACTTTACCCATAGATCAAAAATTTGTCAAATAAATCTTCAGAAATAGTTGTTGGGATGAAAATTAAAAAAATAGACAAGCAATACACATAATATATTATACAAGAAGGTCAAATTGCGACACTCTTATCAGTGAAATATGTATATTCCTAATTTACATTTTTCATTTAGTAAAAAAAAACTTAAGATAACTAATTTGCACATCGATTACCGACAAATATTTCAAAGATAATCGACGGCATTCTTATTCAAAGTTATTTTTGTGAGTCTTTCTAATAGAGTTGAAAAGATAACGTATATAAAGTTCTGGTTTGCTTGAACAAAAGCATCTTAATTATTTTTACTTCAAAGTAAAACAGTTGTACCCATATTGAAGAGAAAATGCAATTTCTAGCATCCATTTTGTTGATTGGAACCAGCCTGTTTCTTATTACAGGATCTCTAGGAACAGAAGAGAATAGCCCCTCCCCGAGTAACTAAAAATTAAAAATTATTTCTTAGTCACGATTATTTATATCATAATTTTTCTTTTAAAGATATCCCTGAAAATTTTGAAAATGGGCGCTTTTTCTTTGGTGGTAAGATATACGAACTTTATTTTTATTACAACTTTTGTTTTAATTCTTTGTTCTTTTTAGATCCATGCACAAACCCGATTTATCAGTTTTTAAATATAACTGATATTAAATGTTCTAAACAATGTTATTTTCAAGCTGGATTACAAAACGGGGGCTATTGCGAGAACAATGAATGTATTTGTAACGTAGAAACTACCGATGGCTAGGAAAAAAACGTCCTTTAACAAATAAAATTTTAAAATGAAATAAAAAAATTAATTTTAGCAGCAGAAGTCTGATTATATTAATTGTTGGATTGCGATGTAATAGTACAGTTCTGGTGCTATTTTATGAAGTAGTTTTTATAACTTCACTTCGCTTCATTTTTACTTGCGATTGTATAGTTACTAGTATGTAGGTATGACAAGTTATGGATTCGTAAAAAAAATCGAACACGAGGTTTTGATCAAAGTTGACATTACGATGATAGCGAAGACGCAAAAAGTGGATCCCGCGATTCCGTCTGACTGTCTATCTGAAGAACGATCTGCAGCATAAGCGGTTGAAGCGATTTTCTTCAAACTTGGTACTTTAGCGTTTTAGGTGATTGTCTCATATAGATTTTTAAATCCATTTTTAAAGCCCAAAACTAAAGGTACTTGCCATACAATTTTGTCTACAATATTTCAAAAACGTGTACCTGTTTTTTTTTTTTTTAATTTCTTAATTTCATATAATTTTATATTATTACATGTTTAACTTTATCACACCAATTTTTTTTAATTAAAGAAATTGTGTATATAAAAATTAAGTTAAAACGACTTTAAAAATATATTTAGATTCTTAATAGGAATCTTTTGCATACGATGTAATCGAATATAGGACCAAGTAAGTGCGATCCAGTCGTGCATTTTATTTTATTTTTTTAAGACGAAAAATAACGGTACCTGCCATATATTTTTTTCCAAAAGAAAAAATAAATATTTTTCTCAAAATCGGCTCCAACGATTTTTATAAAACAAAATCAGTTCGTTAATGAAAGGAAAAGGTAATTTTTTGGTATTTTTTTTTTGGAAAAAAATGGTTATTTTTAATACCTCTCGTAGAACCATTTTTTTTTCGATTTTCTGGAAAAAATGTTCATTTGTTTTTCTTTTTTGAAATTTTGTATGCAGACGCTCATAGAAAGTATAATCACTAATATAAGCCAAAATTTTTTTGGAAACTAAAAAAAAAATTTTTTTTGGAAACTAAAAATCTCGAAAACTAAGAAAAACGGTAAAGAAAAAAATGTATATTTTAAAAACGACTCCAAGAATTTTGATTAAAAAATATGTGTGTTCTTGTATTAGTGCACTGCACTTTTAAGTAACAAAATATTTTACTTTGTGTATATTTTCGACTTTCTCACTATTGGCTGAACCGATTAAATTTTTTTTTTGTGCAAATGCTCCCCAAAAGTGTTATAAAACTGCATATTTAATTTTTTTTTTAATGGTTTTTCGATTTTCCAAAAATAAATATTTTTTTTTTGAAAAACCGATTTTTCTTGAAATAAATTATAAAATTTTATATTATTAATAATTACTTACAAATGGAATTTCAAATATTATTTTTTCTAAATACCTACTAACAGCGTCAATGTTTAGCTACTAGAGCAAGTTCGTACAATCCAGTTGTCCATTTTGTTGTTCACACTATCAGAATTGGTCGACAAGAGCTTATAGCAGGCTTCGTCTGGCGACCAATGGTTTGCCAACACAGTAGGAGTCAAACTCTATTACAGATAACACTTTACAACATGAAAAAGTAAACAAATAATATTTCGTCACTACAAAACAAGAATAAAACATGAAACAAAAAACATTTAGCAGCGTCGACCACTGGTTTTGAGTACATTTTTTAACTTCATTTTACTGTTATTGAAATCGAGTCTGAATTCCAATTTAAAGTCTACACATCCGTGTCCAGCGCTCATGAATCCCATAGTTGGTCCTATATTTTGGAACTTTAATTCAAGATAATTAAAATTAAATGCACTACTGGATCGCACGTACTTGCTATTAGGTTCGATCACATTGTATGCAAAAGATTATTAATAGAAACGGCTGACTATATTGTTAAAGTCGTTATTTACTTAATTTTCTATATATGAATTTCTTAATTTTTTTCTAAAATAAAATTGGTATAACCAATATAAATTTAAAAACTTAATTTCAAAAAAATCCTACACCCGTTTTCAAAATATGTATTAAATTTTCAAAAAAAAATAATTTTTTCCCAAAAATCCAAAAAAAAATATTTTTCGAAAATTTTGAAATGCAATATTATTTAGAATTCGAAGTACCTCATGTATAAAAATTTTGATCGAAAGACAACAGATTCTTTATTTATGAGAAAGTCGCAAATCAAAAAAATGGTTGTATGGCAGGTACTGTTAATAACAAAATAGGTTAACAAACATTTTCTATCCAAAATATAGACCATACCTAAAGTAATACACATAGACATTTTTTTATCAAAACCGTTAGCTGTTTTCGAGATAATTAATATGGTAGTTCCTTTTTAGGAATTTAACCCCAAAAATAACTGTAAGATTTAGCAGGAAAATTTTGCTTTTAGTATTATTTTTTTCAAATCTTGCCGCCATGTTTTTTAACAGGAAATTTGGCTTTAGCAGGAAATCTAGCACAGGAATTCATATTACACATATATTTAAAATAGAATATTACTTTAAGCAATTAAAAAATCATAAATGCTTGCCGTCCCTTAACTCAAATCAATTAGCTCCGAAGGGAGTCCAAAACAGAAGCAAGGATTAGGACCCGTCTGGTATGAAAGCAGTCATACAAAAAGGGCAAAAAAAAAGGCAGAAGCTTTTAACGAAATCAAAAAGCATTAGGACACCAGCCGACAATGACATGAAGCCCTTAATTTCAGAAATGTCATTTGTATTTTATTTTCCTCGAACCCATTACTTGCATTCATTTGCATTTCCAAAGTTGCAGCCGCATTTCATAAATATAAAAATTATGCGTATGAAAATTAAAATTGATCAGGGAATGTTATGAAAATTAAGAAGTAATCAAATTTGTTCGTTTTTTTTTTTGGTTAATCAAGTCAAACATTTAACAAAATATTCAATTCCTTTTTTGTTTTTTAATTATTATTATTTAAGATTCAACATCACAGAGGCAAAAAAGTACAAACAAATCAAGCTCGGTATGTTAAACTTTACCCTAGGAACACTTTAGTTTGGGTGGTCCAGGCATTTATTTATGTTTAGTTGGCAGGATTTTTGGTAGTTTTTTTCCTAAAAAAAATTAGCATTTTTAGTAGTCAAAAAAATCCTCCTAAATCCAATATTTTAGCAGGATTTGAAATTTTTCATTGGTCACACTGGCTGCAGATAATATTTTTACATATAAATGTCAAAGTGTCACATATCTACAACTCCTTTGAACAACTTCGGAATTCAAGAAGTTAGGAAATTTCTACGTTTTTTAAAACTGGGATTATAAATGAATTCTTCCAAGCTGAAGTTACCAACTATTAATGATTTACATTATCAATTAGAACATAGCTAGAAACCAAGATAACACTATTGTTTCCGACTTATTTGTCATCAATATATTATGGTCGATTTAAATTTCGAATATTCTTAACAACCATTCAGTACTTTACCCATAGATCAGAAATTTAAAAAGTTGTTGAATCTTCGGAACTACATAGTTGTAAGTATTCAAGTTAAGCTAAATTAGACACATTATAATCGTAGTGTTGCAAGATAAGAGCTTTGGAAGCAATGCATATACTAAATTACAAGAAGGTCAAGTTTTGACACTCTTACCAGGGCAAAATGTGTATTCCTAATTTACATTTTTCATTTAGTAAAAAAAAAAAAACTTAAGATACCTAATTTGTACATCGATTAGCGACAAACATTTCAAAGATAGTAGACGGCATTATTATTCAAGGTTGTTTTTTGTGAGTATTGCTAATGTTAATAGGGTTGAAAGGAAAACGTATATAAAGTTCTGATTTGTTTGAACAAAAGCATCCCATTTATTTTTACTTCAAAGTAAAACAGTTGTTGAAGAGAAAATGCAATTTCTAACATCCATTTTGTTGATTGGAACCAGCCTGTTTCTTATTACAGGATCTCTAGGAACAGAAGAGAGTAGCCCCTCCCCGAGTAAGTACAATATAAAAATTAGTATGTAAGTCACAATAGTGTTTTTATTTTCTTTTAAAGATATCCCTGAAAATTTTGAAAACGGGCGGTTTTTCTTTGGTGGTAAGATATACGCATTTTAATTTTTGTTGACAATTATTGTTTTAATACTTTGTTCTTTTTAGATCCATGCACAAACCCGATTTATCAGTTTTTAAATATAACTGATGTCAAATGCTCTATACAATGCTATATTCAAGCTGGATTACAAAACGGGGGATATTGCGAAAACAATGAATGTATTTGTAACGTAGAAACTACTGATGGCTAGAAAATACTACGTCTATTGACAAATAAAATTGTGAAGTGAAATAAAATTTTACTTTCTTGCCGAAGATATCTGATTGTTTTGATTTTTGTATTGCGAAGTAAATAATAGTGAGAGTTATGGTGATAATGTAAGCTATTGAATAGGTCAGAAATTATAGCAACAAATGCGTGAAGTTGTTATTTTTTTCAGACGAATTTGGCAATTTCATTGACATAATGTTTTGGAAAAGAATAATTTTTTTAATCACAATTAATGTATGAAAATATGTAAATACAACTGCCGACGAAATATTAACAAATCCCAATTTTCAAATGTACAATTTATAAAATTTGTACCAAACTTTTAAAAAGTATGCCCCAACAAAGAAATATTGATTTTCATTATTAATAAAGCTAAGAAAAAATTATTTTATAACTTATATTAAATTGATAAATCATACAAAATTTATTTATAATAAAAAAATTACTAACTTACTGCCTTACTAGTAATAGGTGTTTGTAACTAATTAATGGAGAAGATTGTCAATTACTTACATTGAAGTCAGTTCATCCATTATTTTTATTGATTAAAATTTATCAAAACAAACAATGACCAAAGGAATTAATTAATTCAAATATTTTAATGATGATTACATTTGTGTGATTGAATTGTTAGGAATTGACATGTAATTAGTAATTGAGTTTCTACAATTACTAATTAAAAAAGTGTTTGGATATTTTAATTATTTAATTGTAAAATAAATTGGTGTTATCATTATTTCCCAACTCTGTCTAAATCCACTATGCCAACATTTTTTCGTCCGTCGAAATCGTTGCCTGGAACGGCCGTCTTCATAATCCCTGAAGTCTTCACTTCGCTTTTTTCGAAACGGTTGTGAATATCAACAAAAAAAAACTAAGCTTTCAGGATTCTAGATTTTAGACCATTAGGATTTTCGGGCATTCGAGATTGCATTGATTTATCGCGCACTCATTTAAAAGAAATAACAATTCTAATTATAAAATTACACTTGGAATTTTGACTGATGAGTTTTGAGCCTAATTTAAAGCTTTTATTTTATGGGAAAAGGGGACTTAACAAATTAATTTACTACACAACTTTTACAAAGATAATTGTTTGAACAAATCGTGTTCCAAAAAAATAGTAGAAGATGTGTATATTTTTGGTGTTGAAGTGATAATTTGTTTGATAAATCATTTTTATTGTAGAAAGTCTGGACCATTTAAAAAAAATTGAAAATTTTTGTTCTTTCGCCATTTGTTTACGATAATTATTGCCACATATTTTTTTTAGGATTAATTATCCCATTTTAAAGGGGTGATAATGATGACTTAAAAAAATAAGCGCGACAATTTGTTGCTTTCACAGCAAATTTACGACGAATTTACGACATCAATTGAAAAAGCTGTTTCTTTAAAATTTTTAAGTGGTAGTAATAAGTTCACAGACATATTTAATACATCCAAGCTCCTAACTCCTAAGGACAAATATAGTAAAGGAATATCAAATACTCGTACTTAAAATATTAGAAGTATGATGTCACGTTTTGAATTTCACTTTTTTTTTTTAATAAAAAAAAAGAATTCCTAAACTTTATACATACTCGTATTTAGAATGATCAACCAACTTAATTCCATTAAATCCGAATTAATCTTGAAAATAGAATTCGCCGCATAAACCTAGACACTGCACTGCACAGGCACACATCAACCACCCTGTGTCAATGGTAAAGCCAAAAAAAAATCCCTATTAAACGTGCATTAGATGTTTAATGCTCTGTGACTGTTATGCATGCAGCTTTAGTTGGTTTTTAGCTTTCCACTTTGTCTGCTCTGCTGTTGGTGCAACATCACATTTATAATTTTATTTATATTCCAGGATGACAATCCAGCTTATTATTATTATCTGTCTTCCCAAATGTTTTTGGTCATTCTACATTTTTTTCTAGGTTTCTAGAATTTTGCATCTGGCACTTAAAATGTCCGCACTATGTCCATCCAATGGGGCATGCTACAAAGGAAAAAATAAAACAGAATAATTTCGTAGGAAAGGCAGCATTTTGAAAAATGCCAAACCGCATGACCTCGCTTAATAATTTTAAAAGTTGACATACAATTTTTTTTTCCATTTTTTTTCCTGTTTTCGCCAGGTAAATGCTATTAAGTGAGTTTGTGAAAGAGTTTTGAATGTTGGGTCTTATGCAGGCCAACAAATGCCCCACAGAAAATGGAAGATGAAATAATTTCCTGTGATGCAATCAGCAAACAATGAAATGAGTTATGAATCTGCATTATTATAGAGTCCATGGGACTATGGGGAGACATGGGCGATATGGACATTATTATTACGGACAGAATTGTACACTGAAATTATGAGCTAAATGCAGTTTGTTAATTTATTGACTTAAGAACTTATGGTTTCATAATAATGTTCTACAGATAAAGCCACTGGTAGAAGATATTAAGAACTTCTTACGGCAACATTGGCAACAAGTTCAGCTGAATTCAAATATTGAATATTATTATTATGTACTGTACACATATTTCTTAATAGCTTTATGCAGTAGAGTTATTTTTTTAAGGACTATAGTATTTTAAAATTAAATTAAATGCACGACTAGATCGCACGTACTTGCTCTTTTGTTCGATCAAATCGTATGCAAAGGATTCTTAATAAAAACGACTAAATAAATATAAATTTAAAGTCGTTTTTTACTTAATTTTTTATATACAAAATTTCTTTAATTGTTAAAAAAAATTGGTATGGTAATTTTAATTATTTAAGAACAAAATTTCAAAAAAAAAATCACCAACCCGTTTTCCAAATATTGAATTTTCAAAAAAAAAATATTTTTTTTTTTTCAAAATTCCAAAGAAATATTTTTTTAAAAGTTTTGATAGCAGTATTATAATTTGAAGGACCAGCGTTTTCGAGATAATGTAGATGATGAGATGATAGAAAAAATTGTATGACAGGTTACCCTTTGTTTTGGACATAAAAAAATGATTCAAATCAAAAGTCTATTTTAGACAGTCACCTAAAACGCCTAAATACCAAGTTTACAGATAATCGCTTCAGCCATTTAGACTGTAGATCGACCTACAGACAGACTGACGGAATTCCGGGACCCAACTTTTAAGTGTTCCACATCATCGTAATGTCAAGTTTGATTAAAATCTCGAGTTTGATTTTTTTCCAAATGCAAAACTTGCCATATAGCAGCTATGAGAAGTTGCGGGTCTAAAACATCGAACACAGCTGCACAAAACATAGGAAAACCAGTAAGTTTATGAACTGCACGCCAGCCGGGCTCTGAAGAGAATTGGGCTAACCGCGAAAGAGAAACTCAAGAAGCCTCTACTTTCAGCGAGAAATTTGAAAGCAAGGTTAGCTTTTGCCAAAAGTCATAAAAACTGGACGATTGACCAATGGAAAAAAAGTAGTTTGGTCTGACGAGACAAAAGTCAATTGAATAGGAACAGATGGCAGATCGTATTATTGGTCACGTCATGGAGAACCACTTCACCAACAACAGGTTCATAAAACAGTGAAACATGGTGGTGGTAATGGCTAGGGGGTGTTTTACGTGGAGCTCTGTCGCGCCTTTAGTAAAAGTTGAAGGAATAATGAATAAGGAAAAATATCTTGACATCATAAGGTATAATTTACTCAGATTTGTGTCAACAACTGGCTACAGAGAGTCAGAAATCACTTTTCAAAAAGATGGAAATTAAGAATTTCAAACAATGATGACATGACCAGCAGAAATTCCTGAACTCAATCCAATTGAGAATTTGTGGTCAATTGTAAAGCGACGGTAAGGGCAATATGAAAATTATCCATCTAACATTTATGAGCTATTCGATCGAATTCTACTGGAATGGATCCGAATTACTGAGCAATTTATTTACAATTTAGAAGAGAGTATGCCAAGGCGTTGTTCACAAGTGATAAAAATCAAAGGATTATTGACTAAATATTGAAACATAAGCTTTATCCCGAAACGGTCAAAATTGGACAAGTCTAATAATCATAAAATATTTTTCTATCTATATTATGCAATATTTTTTTTTCAATTTCTTATTTAAGAAATAAATGTTGTGTATTAACACAAAAAAATAAAAATGATTTCCTCCGTGTTAATCGAATTTTCAAATGATTAAAAACATGTGTCCACTTTTGCTCGTCACTTTATATTAATAAACTCTAAAGAACTGCATATCAAAATGTCAACAAACTAAAAAGAAAAAACAGGATTTCATCAAAATCTTTTCTACAATTTTCGACATACTTTTTTATAAAATTCTCATTGATCCGTGACTCGGATCGAAAACCCCATTAAAGTTATGGTTTTGGCAGTTTTTATAAGTTTACAAAACGATTTTTACTTCGACAAATATTATGTTGATATATTATGCATTCATATTTGTGAAACCATGACCCTGAAACCTGATGCCAGTGCTGATGGGTAATTTATAAAGAAAAATCCTTATAGGAATTTTAAAATTACAATTTGTTCTACAAACTTTTTCTTTATAGTGTCTTGCACATTAATTGTGTAATTTTAATAAAGTTTATCGTGCCATTCAAATTAAAATATAGTACTTGTGAAACAGTTCTTTGGATGTGGCAGTGGGCGGATTCCGTTTATTCTAATTTTACTTTTTTCTCCATTATAAGAGCATACTATGGTAATTTTAATTATTTAAGAACAAAATTTCAAAAAAAATCACCAACCCGTTTTCCAAATACTGACTTTTCAAAAAAAAAATATATTTTTTTCAAAATTCCACAAAATTATTGTTCGAAAGTTTTTGTATGCAATATTATTTATAATTTTAAGGACCTCCTATATAAAGAAATTGATCAAAATCCGTGGAGCCGTTTATGAGAAAGTTTAAAATTAAAAAAAAATGGTTGTATGACAGTTACCGTTAATAACAAGATACTCGTATTAATAAAAAAAAATGTTTGACCAAAATGTAAAGTATACTTAAAATAGTGCACACACTTTTTATTATCAAAATCGTTATAGCCGTTTTCGAGATAATTGAGATGAAAAAATTGTATGGCAGGTTACCGTTAGTTTTAGGCATAAAAAAAACGATTCACAGATCTATTTTAGACAATCACCTAAAATTTTTAAGAACCAAGTTTGAAGAAAAGCGCTTCAGCCATTTAGGTTGTAGATCGACCTACAGACAGACTGACGGAATTGTCTCTCTATCTGCCTGAATGTTACGCGAACGCCTAAAATACTTAAGCGATTATCTTCAAATTTGGCTTGTGTGATTCTTTTGGCACTCAGAGGAGAAATTGATAATTTTATTTTTGGGCCAAAAAAATCTATTATTTAATGAAAACCAAATTTACGGGAAAAGTCTTTTAACTTTACCTTTTTTTTTTAATTGTTGTCTTTCTTGGCAACTGCTCTTTTGATTTCTATGAAATTTTATATTTGAGAAGATCTGGGTAGTAAAATTAATTCTGCATATCAAAATTTTGAATATCTTCAAAAAAAAATATTTTAAGTTTTACTATCACATGTATATTGGCAGTTTTTATAAGTTAACAAAACGATTTTTACTTCGACAAATATTTTTATGAAATATTTTTTTAGAAATCATATGAATATTATGTATATTGCATTAAAGTTGTTAGCTACAGGAGCAAGTTCATACAATCCAGTCGTGCATTTCACTAGAAACCCATTTAGTGTTATCGAAAAACGCGGGTCTAATTCTGGACACTGAAACCTGATGCCAGTGTTGATGGGTAATTTTTTAAAAGAAAATTCCTTATAGGAATTTTAAAATTACAATTTGTTCCACAAACTTTATCTTTGTAGTGTCTTGCATATTATTATGCAATTTTAATAAAGGTAATCGTTCAATTCAAATTAAAATATAGTACTTTTGAAGTACGAGTTTTGTAGCGGATTCCATTTAATATAATTTTTATTTTTTTTTTTCGATCATATGAAAATTTCATAGAAATCGTTAGATATCGCTAGATATGTTGGTTTTCAAGAAACCAAGATATAATTATAAAAAAAAGGTGGGAGTGGTAATGGGCGGACTTTACACAATCAAACTTTAATTTCTTTCTTGTTTATTAAACTCTGAAAAATTCTTCAAGATCACTTGAGTCGTTGCCGAGAATCTAAGAAATAAGAAAAGTGGGTGGGATCTCACTTAAAATATTTTTTGGAATTGTTTTTTCTTGTTCCTAAAAACAAAATGAAATTTTCATCCCAAATTTTTGGAATCGTTTCCGAGAAACCAAGAAATGATAAAAGTAGGCGGATGTGCGGATTTGACTAAAACATTTTGTTTTAATTTTCTCTTGTAAAAAACAACAACAAGTTCTGAAAATATGCTCTTCTCCAGTCTTCTCCAGGAAACAGAGCCATTTCCGAGAAACAATGAATTAAAAAAGTGGGCGTGACAGTAGGTGGATTTGCTTAAATCTATTTTTTTTTCATTTTTGCTCCCGCAAACTGTTAAAATTTAATCCAAATTGTTGGAAAACAAAAACTAAAATATTGAAATTTTATAAGAGAAAGCAAAACTTTAAACACAGTAACTGATCGCTGTGAAGTAAGCAGAGAACTGTCACCACAATAAAGGTAAATAATTAAATCAGAACGACGAAATAAATTTCCAGGAAAAATATACTTTTGATTTGTAATATGCAACCTAACCAACAAACCTGAAAAGTGGCTACTTAAAACCAAGATAACTCCCCTGATGTAAATCATAGAAAATTGCCTCGAAGGAATCGACTGGTTAGTAAAAGTGTACATACATATATTCAAAAGGAAATTTTAACTCATATAAGAAAATATCCTAATTCGTATTTCTTTAGTTTATATGCAGAACTTATCACAATATTTAACTTTAAATAAACTAATCAATTGCAGAGGAATTTCAAAGTGCCGCCAAACTGAATACTTCACAAAGCAATATCAATACTCATGTAAGTCTTCATAAATTGCATTTTCTCCTTCCAATCAAATAGTTTCTCGATAACCTTCAAAATGTATCTTCTTCCAATGAAAGAAGAAATGACTATAAAAGTCGAAAATTATTCAAATATCAAAATAAAACCTCATTTCGTAGATTTTATAAATCGCATCGCTGCACTTAACAATCCAAACCAAACCAAATACACCTGAAGTCTGAACTCAACCTTCAGTTGCTATCAAAGCAAACCTTCTGATGTGTAAATATTTCTTATCCTAACCAAATCACACAGCACTCCCGAACAGCTTATCCATCTTTTTGTTCGTCGAATTTATTGAACTTTCAACTCAAACCTTGTATTTATGACGAAATTATTACTCAAAGATTATTTTTGGATGAGTATCTACTTTTTATATCCTTTTAACTTTTTTTTTTATTTTTTTTTTATTTGAATCCTACAGAAGGCAGCAGATAGATTCACTTACGGAATAGAGGATTCGAAGAGATTTAAAGAAATCTCTTCCATCAAAATAGACGACGACGACAACGACGATGCTGATGATGATGATGACGACGCCGACGACGGATGATTTGGCACACATGTAGGTTATGAGTTCGAGGAGTGTGTAATGTATAAGTGTCCTTTCTCCAACTCATATTTGTGTTTAAATCGTAAATTTTCCTTCAACTTTTTTGCATTATATCCTTGATGGAGAAAAAGATTTTTTTTTTTTACTTTTTCCACCCCATCATTAGACACACACATAAACATTCAAACTTTCGTTCGTCCTTCCTTCTGATTTGATATTTAAGGAGGTAAATCTAGTCGGTGATCGCTATTTTAAAACTTTTTTATCCATTTTTCGTCCTTATTTTGTGCTTCATTTTTTTGTTTTTTTATTTCGTCGCTGAAATGGAAAATAATATTCAAAATAGGATATGAAGTCATTTTGCGGATGAATGAATAGAAATAGTGGAACTCTGAAGAAATTGAGGGGTGGGAGTACCTAGCTTTCTGTCTCTTTCGTGGTAACTGCTACTGGATACAGTTGAATAAAGCTAAGCGTTTTACCGGATATCCGATATTTGATCAGAAAAAAAAATTGGAATGAAAGTCCCTGTATAGCTCTTTAGAGCTTTCAAAATGAGAGAGTGAATACTTTATAATGCCGGAAGAAAGGTGAATTCCTTGCCCACGGGATCAGATAATATTTAAAGACGCAAAGAATATAGAAAATACACGAAAGGAAGACATTTTCCATGGTTTAAGGATATAATAAACTATGTAAGTCCTTTAGCATTTGGCGACGGCAACGGTGAAGACGAAGGGAACTGAGACGGCGACCGACGGTGAAGAAAATAAAAGAAAATTATTTTACCCTCTTACATTCACCATACAAGAAGTCTATCTGCTGATAATGAAAAAGGAAACAGGTAGCTAGTAGAAGGAAAAGTGCTTATCCTTTTAACTGTATAATTGAATTGAGTTAAGGTGAATTAAAGTTGATTTTCAATGAATTTTTCGTTTGTTATTGTTTTTTTTTTTTTGTATTGCCAAAGTGAATGTTTCCTTTTGGTAACGGATGAGAAAATTTGTTTCCTTGGCCTTCTATAGAAATCAAGATGGAAAAGGAAGACACAAAATAGGATAGGTTTCTGCTTTCCTTTTGGTTAAAAGTGCCACTAAATCAAAGGTAAGCGGTTTTCAATTAAAATTATTGTTATGTGTTCTTACCTTTCGCTTCCATTTTGTGATAGAATCTTGTTGTTTTTCTTAATTCTCTGTATATCCTTGGAAGATTGTTAAAGACGTCTTTAATGGGGGTGGAATTTGTGGCCTCAGAAATTGTATTAAAATGTTTGTATGTTGTTTTTTTTTCTTTTTGTGAAAAGTCTGCTTTAGATAATGTGAAGAAATGTATAGAAATAATTTTGATTTGTTTGCTCCTTATAAATGAAATATGGTGGATTCATTCCTTCTAACAAGTGTCTAAGGCAGTACATAGTTGATTAATTGTATTGCAAGGTCTTGCAGACATATAGTTTAAATTATTACTTTTATTCTTAAAAATAAAGTTAGCCTATAATTAAGTAAGTAATTGAATTGTTTTAATACTGAAGAAAACAAAAACAATACCTAAATATTATTTTTGTTTTTTGTTTTTGTGGACTGTGTGTGTTAAAGCCAAATTAAAGATGTTTATGACCCGAAACGTATTTTGGACTATAGGTCATAAACATCTTCAATTTGAATTGAATTGTCTTAAGTGACAAATTGTCCTAAGCCGCCTTCTTCAAGAAGTTACTTTCTACAACAAGAAACTTGCAAAATATAGAATTTCACGAAATCATCGGTAGCAATTCGCGATGAGAATAGCACCGAATATTGTAATAAAAAATTCGATCCTTTCACGGCCAAAACAGCAGGTAACAGTGCCACATACACGCAACAAAACGGTTTGGCTGAGCGTATATTTGAATCGTACGATATACTGTGAAAATATTTCTTTGATTCTTGATAGCAATTTGAGTGACACATTTTGGGGTGCAGCTGTGGCAACAGCAGCTTTTTTTATTGAACCCTATTCCATATATTGGTATGATATATACAAACGGCAGAGGAGAATGAAGTTTTAGTAATTTAATCACTAAAAAAGTTAAGCCGTTTTGTGGTCGAACACTTAGTTATCAAATTTTATTTTAAATTTATTTTTATTCCTTAAAGACCGCAAAATTCGTAAATAAAAACACTTAACGTTTAATTAAAATTATTTTTATTTATTATTGAATGCATTTCGGTTCACATCTGAGGAACCATCTTCAGCACACGTTAAAAGACTACTGTTTACAAAAAAGAGACAAAGCAAGGGAACAAAAAATTTTTAGACATAAAAACTACATGTATGTATGTGTTTAAAGAGGGATTACAATTAGACAATTTTTTTTATGTATATTTAATGCAAACATTTTTAATATTTTAATTTTAATGTGAAGCTTTTTTCACAAATTCAACTTACCTCAAGAACGATTAAATGCCTATATCCATTGCATTGAATTATGTATGAAGCATAATTGTTTTAAATTCCGCGATGTTTATTACAACAACGACCTTGGTTGCAGCATGGGAAACAGTCTATCGCCATACGTAGCTGAGGCATTCATGAGCCAATTCGAAACTGATTTGAAGGAAGAAGGAGTCTTACCTCGTATTTGGTTTAGATATGTGGATGATACATTTGCGATAGTTAAAGCAATTGAAGTGGACCAAATACTTGAAACTATCAATAATCGGTATCCAAGCATAAAATTTACATTAGAAAAAGAACACCCAACAAATCATACCCTTCCATTTCTTGATTTGGAAATTAGACGCCAGAACAACCAGGTGACTTTTTCTGTCTACCGAAAGTCAACAACAACAGACAGATACACAACCAATGATTCATTTTGCCCATATGAGCAAAAAATAGCTTCATTTCATTCTATGGTTCATAGACTCTGCCGGCTCCCATTGTCAGCAGAAAGCTACATTCGCGAATATGAACACATAAAACATGCAGCAGATGTAAACGGCTTTAACCCTATGATTATTGATAATTTGATTAATAAACATTCGAAGAAAATTAACCGCAACAGAGATAGTACCCTCTTTAGCCAAAATCAAATTACACTATCGTCACAAACTAAACGGGTCTCCCTTCCCTTTGCCCCCATGGTAACCTACAAGTTGAAACACATTTTTATGAGATCGAACATGAAAATAGTTTTCTCAAACAACAACAAATTAATATTCTCACTTGGTTCTACGAAAGACAAAACACCAAAAGAACAACGTAGTGGTGTTTATGAAATAACTTGTTCCCATTGTGACCAAAAATATATAGGTCAAACAAGACGAGCTTTGCGAACTCGGTTTGATGAACACCTTCGTGCTGTACGGGGAAAACGACTTGACAATGCAGTTGCCGCTCATGCCTACAATCTCAACAACACAGAACCCCACAACAAATTATCCATAGAAGAAAATCTTCGACTTTTAAAATCTGTCAACAACTCTTCCAAGCTTGATGCATTTGAATCGATTTTTATTTATATGAATGAAAATCTAATGAATTTAGAACCGGGAGCAATTGATTCTCCTTTGTTTAAATGTTTGAAAAAAGCTTCACATTAAAATTAAAATATTAAAAATGTTTGCATTAAATATACATAAAAAAAATTGTCTAATTGTAATCCCTCTTTAAACACATACATACATGTAGTTTTTATGTCTAAAAATTTTTTGTTCCCTTGCTTTGTCTCTTTTTTGTAAACAGTAGTCTTTTAACGTGTGCTGAAGATGGTTCCTCAGATGTGAACCGAAATGCATTCAATAATAAATAAAAATAATTTTAATTAAACGTTAAGTGTTTTTATTTACGAATTTTGCGGTCTTTAAGGAATAAAAATAAATTTAAAATAAAATTTGATAACTAGGCAGAGGAGAGATTAGCCAAGCGGAAAAGTTGGCTCCTAATCGAGCCACGCAAAGCTTATTGGCTGTATTAAAAAAGGAGAGAAAAATAATCTTGAGCATAAGTGTCACTTTCTTCAAATCGTGCGAAAATGGAAATGCTACCGCTGATTAACTTTTAAAAGCGATATTAAATGTAAGTGAAGAAAACTAATCTGTTGATGATTTGAGTAAGGCAGGTGAATCACAATGCAACTGGTTCACTCAACAACTAATACAAGGCTTGGTTTGATATCAAAGGATATAGCCAAGTCAAAAGCACAGTAGTTGAGTACAAAATGATAATTAGATTAGAATACAAGTTGGGTACGACCTGGTATAAAACCGTCGGTCAGATTAATATAATAAAATAACAGTTAATATAAATTTTATACAATGTTTTTTTTTTTTTTTTTTTTTTAATAGATCAAAACTTTCTGTTACGATCCTCTTTCTATAGCTTAGTGCCAAACGAACAAATTTGTACAAATTGTCCCAACTTTCTGCCCCATTTGGAGTTAGTATGACATCGTCTGGAGTCCGCTGGTTTTTTCCAAAAATATTTCGTCTAATTTCTTGGAGAATCGGACATGATCCAAAATGATAATAAAATGAAACAACTATTAAGACCACTGGAGACTGGACATAGGAAATCTACATGCGTAAGTCGGGGGGTTCAGCGACAAAACGTGTCTGAAGCGATCGTTATCTAGCTTGAAGCATTCAAGTATGGTGTGAAATAAACGAAATTCATGGCGATCGTCAATAGATAAGAGTATATCTATTTTAAAAACCCAATTCAAAATACCATACTACTAGCTGTGTTAGTAGATAGCTCGTATTTTCCAGCAACAGAACGATGTGTACCAAACTTATAAAATGCACAACTGAATCGTGCGAACATGCCCTTGTAGCTAAAAACTTTTAAAAAAAACTAAACGTAGACACAATATGTATTCTTCTACATACACACATGTGTGTCGAAGACAACGCAACCATAATAGACGTGTTTTATTGGGAATCTATCCATTGTATCGTAAGTAATTCCCATAAAAACGAATCGACCGTAGTCTGGATTTATTTTTTTTAAATGGTATGACTGCACAGCTGTCACAAGCAATGAAAGATTTTTGTGCAAACTAAAATTAAGAAAATATCAAAATTATGACCAATAATAAGCTTTAATTCATATAAAATAGAAAGTAGAAAAACGTACTAACATAAATTTATTGTTCAAAACCATTTCGTGTTTGCTTTTTTTCTTCATTTGCAATATAAAATTCGAACATTCATTTTGCAGCAATAGATAGGAAATGATAAGTGAATGGGTTTGTTCGTAGACTATGGTCAAAGTCCCCTTTTACACAGAGGAATTTTTTTAATTCTTTTAAAAATATTCTGTAGCTTCCACACGAGGAAAAAATGAGCTCACCTTAGTTTCCGCATTTATATTTTATGCTTTTACTTATTTTCTGATTAGATCGATAGATAAGGGTTTATTCTTCAAGTTAATTTACAAATTTATTTGTTGAGTATGATTTGCTTTCATCAGCAGACTTCACTTAACATAAGCTGAGTAGGAAATAAAGTTAACATCTTGCACAAAAAAAAATGGGAGAGGATATAAACAAAATGAAACAGTAGGAAAAAGCAGGCTTTGAGCCTTTATAGTTTTGGGAACACTATAGTACTAAATTTTTTTTTTTTTCAAACATGAATGCAAATGAAAGAAAGATAGGATAGAAAATAAACTGCCCAACACACATGGAAAACAATTTTTACAACACAAATAAATTGAAATAATCAAAAACATATGGGTGGCAATGGCGCAGTGGATAAAATGCTTGATTGCAACATAGGACGTGTGGGTTCGATCCCCACGCTAGGCGCATTCTTTTCTATGCCTCCAATTTTAATTGGATGCAGCCCATGGGTTAAAATGAGACAATCAATACCTGGTTCTCAAATCCACTGTGCCAAAAACTAGTGCCGTGCAATTCAGGTTGCATTTAAAAGACCTTAAGTCTTACAGGCATATTGTTAAATTTAAAAAAAAAAAAAAAAAAAACGGTATTATATTGTTAGTACCGGGAGAGTAAGTCTATAAATTGATTTTAAAATAATACGAACTTGCTCTTGTAGGTATGTAGATATGTACATACATATGTATGTATAAATGAAAGTGAATGCTGTATAGGTGGGTAAAAATCATTGCTTAAGACTTAAACTTTCACTTTAACCAATTTTTCGAAAAAAAACAAGAATACCAGTAGATGCCACGGATCAGTGAAAATTTTATAAAAAAGTATCTCGAAGATTGTAGGACGGATTTTGATAAAATCCGGGATTTTTTAAAACAAACTTTTTTTGAAATTTTGGTATGCAGTTTTTTATAGTTTTATAATATACATGTGACTATAAAATTTAAAATAATTTTTTTTTTGATTAGTTTCAAAAATATTGATTTAAAAATAAAAATAAAAATAAAAAGTTATTTAAAATTTTAATACGCAGAATTAGTTTGGCTACTTAGATCTTCGCATATATAAAATTTGACAGAAATCCAATGTACCGTTACCGAGAAAGCTAAAAAATAAAAAAAACGTTATATGAAAGGTACCGGTAATAGACTTTTGCCGTAAACTTGATTCATATCCAACAAAAAAGTTCTCAAAAATTTTTATCATAATCGTTGGAGCCGTTTTCGAGAAAAATAAGATTTTCCCTCAAGGTCATATAGCAGGTACCGTAATTTTTGACCTAAAAATAAAAATTAAATTTCCCCTCTGAAGAATACCAAAATAATCACACATACCAAATTTGAAGGTAATCCCTCACGCGCGCCATTTAACCTGCAGCTCGTTATAAATACAGACGGACAGACTGACAGACAGACATTTTTTGTCGATCACTTTTTAAGACTTCTCTATGATCGTAATGTCATCTTTGATCGTAAGAATTTTTTTTTTTACGAATGCACAACTTGCCTTATAGTACCTATAATCGCAAGTAAAAATGAAAGGAAACCGGAATTCGTTCAATAGAGATTAATGTTTTTCAGAATGGAAATCTAAGCTTGCTAAGATTGATCAATTGACGTTTGTGTTGGTGGTTTTGAGATATAAAAAAATTGCAGATATAGGTGGAATTTTACACATGCTCCAGAAAATAATTGAGCAAACAGTGCAAACAATTTCACTTACATTTTTAATAGTAAAAGTGAGAAACTTTTTCAGAAAAACATAATTTTTGTATACTAAAAAATAGTTATCTGAGATTTTTTTAAATATAAACTGGCAAAAAAAAAAAAAACAATCAAAAAGATCAATTTGTCTGTCGAATGGAAATTAATAATTGTAGATAATCCATGAACACATCCATCGAGATTCAATCCAATTGTCAATCGTCAATCGTACCAACAGAACAAACAAAATCAAATTCAACACTCGAATTTTTCATATTGTTTGGTTTTTCGTCTTACATACATAATTACTTACCAGACCACGCGGGCAAAACATATACTTCTAGGTGCATGAATTTTACTAAATTCCCCTAGGAAAATATAATTTGCAATGTGTATATGTTGTAAATTTTATTAAAGTCGGCCAAAAAATATTGCATCCTAGAAGGGTACGATAGCATCTAACTGATGAGCCCAACTGATGAGCCCAGCTATCGTGCCTGGGCGAAACGTATTTTGGAGTAAAGGTCATACAAAACATTTCAACACAGTATATCGTTAGCGGAAAAATGTTTAGAACAATGAAAAATAAATGATGAAATGTATTAATTTAAGTTAAGTTAAATTAAATTCGTTATTTGAGAGGTAAAAAAAATTATCAGAGGAATAAAGGGCAATTTGAATTCTTGGACAAAAATAAAATAAACAAATTTAAAAATCTTTGGAGCTGCATTTTAAAAAACTAATTTTGTATGTATAAAATGTTTGAAAATTTTATAGATAAAAAATTAGTTTTTAAAAAGCCGCTCCGAAGATTTTTAATTTTTGTTTGTTTTATTTTTGTCCAAGAATTCAAATAGCTCTTTTTTTCCTTTGATAATTTTTTTTTCATTATTTTTTTCAAAAATAGATTTGAACCGCGAATTTACAGAATATATTAATATGAGTCTAGATATTTAATTTTTAAAAAAATCATTAAACTGTTATTGAAAAATCGAACTTTAAAAAAAAAACATTTTTTTGAAAATTTGAAATATTTTTGATGCGTTCACTCAATAAATTTTAGAAAGTCGAAAATATGAAAAGTGGTTCTGTTATTATATTTAGAATGTTTCGGTTTCTATGTGGGTTTTCAGTGCGTTGACATTAAGTCTGTAGCTACTGGCTGAATTGCTAAGCTTGATCAAGCGATGTTTTTAGGAGCTCACACCATAGGGGAACTAATTTTCTAGAAGCCCTCGTAATAACAATACCATCAGCCCAGCGTACGCCACATCATATGTTTAGTTTACAAAGGTCTTGGGATATGCGATTCTTTTATCAATAACTTTTCAGACAACCAACTGGGATGACTGTAACCGACGGTTGTGCATTATCCTTGGGTGTCATGGAATTCGAGTTTCAGTTTCGGAATAATGAAAAACACTACGGCCCATTTGCTGATACAAATCATAAATATTTATGTTCATTTTAAAACGTAAACTGTCACATAAGTAACTTATGTTAACAAGCATGCACCCTATGCTTGTAAAACTTAACTGTTAATGGAACATGACAACACTATTTACAAATTTGCTAAATTGACTGCAAATAACCTCTGAAACCCTTTTGTTAAATTCAATTAAAAAATTAAAAAAAACTAAATGGACATTGTACCTCTTAAATTGTCTAATGAGATGAACTACACAAACAAATAATTGGACACCTGATAAAATTTAAATTTTATTTGTAACTTGAAAGTGACGATAAGCGCATTTATATATTATTGTCTATTTATTTTTGCCTCTGTTGTAGGTACTTGCAGTAAAAAAAAAAAGAAGAAAACTAAAGTTTTAAAATACAAAAAAAAAATAAACAAATCTAAATCTCAAGACAATGACGTACCTATTCGTTTATATACATCAGCTTCCTGGATGGCGCGTGGCGTGTATCATTGTTTCATCATCTTCATCCGAAAATACGGAAATTAAATAGTTTCCTTGTCCTTACAGATTGCTCTCTATTTCTATCCATGCCGAACCATTTGTTATAACAAATCTCAACAAAGCGCGCGCAAAAAACTACATTCCACAAGTATATCGCATCTTTGTCGCATTGTTAATCACAGAATTTATCTTTCTTAGTAAAGCTAAGCGCGAGCTGGGCTACTTGATAGCAAGTAAGAGTAACAGAATGACTTAGGAGGAAGCGATTTAAGATAGCACTCATTCCCGGACCCGGATATATAGGGAAGGGAGCCCATTGCGAAAGGAACAACTTTTTCTATCCCATCAGCCTGGATGAGTAAAGGAAAATAGTCAAGGAAAACAGAGAAATTCCCCGTCGACGTGATATCCCGTAGGGAAGACATAACAAAATACAAAAGTTTTTTGTTATTTATTTTTTTTTCTTCTACATCTTCTTCTTTGTACATTTTTTGGTTTTTAAATTTGCGCACCCCTTTCTGCTCTAAAATAGAATTTTCAAAAGTTAGCCCACCCACTCTTGTTTCAAAAAAAAAAAAAAAAAAATATGTAAGAAACATGTTCGTGCTGCCGCATAGGGAAACAGATGGTTCGGATATGCGGTGGAAATTGTGTAGTTTTCGACATAAATTTTACGATTCTTAGCATCAGAATGAAATTGTTATGCGAAAGAAAACATAGACACAGGGACACATGAAGCGCAAAAGATGTTAAAGACGTGATCGTGTCAGTTTGGAGTTCTCATATCAAGATTAGAAGAAAAACATGAGATGGTTCAGAATTGTTTGTTTCATGATAGAAGTTGAGTGTTGTAAATTTTCTGACTTTTAAGCTCAAAACAAAAGTACATAACTTTTTGACTTTTATAACACGGAAATGGAAATAACAGCGAGAAGTTGGGGGGAAATAATAATGACGGATAATTTGAGCGCATATTATGGGAGGGTGATTATGAGTTTTGAATATTTTAATTTCATATGGAAGAAACGGTTGTTTAGAAGAAGTGAAATATTTGAGGGACAGAGTGGTTGTTGAAAAGTCGAGAAATGTGTTTAGAAGGTGCGGATTTATGATTGTAGAATGTATGTCTGAAATACCTGTATCTTGTGTCAAAAGGGCGTTTTATTCCAAAGTTGGGACTGCTATATGAAATTTGTTTATACCATTTAAGTCTACTTCTTTTTTTGTCAGATTTTAAAGAATTCAATGGCTGGCGAAAACTCACGTAAAAACCAGATCCACCAAATGTTACACTAATTTATATTTTGTAAGCTGATCTCCAAAATGCGCTAACCCACCAAAATAGCTCCCAATTATGAAATCGTTATGTTTTTATAGTTGAAATTAATAAATATTAATTCTATGACACATCGAAAATTGTTAGGCAATTTTTCGGAATTAAAAAATGTAATTTCGTAATGAAAAACTGAAATGGAATTAACTATTGCACTTAAGTTGCAATGAAATCTGTCGGCAGAAACTTTTTCCGCAAGGGGTCTTGCAGTAGAAGTTGATTTTCTAAGCGTTCAGAAGTATGAGATTGAAAAAAAAATTTAAGCTACAGTACTCCGAAAGCTTATCGAAAATATTCAATAATTGTGTAATCTGTAGTCGAACCCTTTATCCGCAAAATTCTCTAAAGAATTCAAGATTCAAGATAATTTATTTATTTTGTAGAATTCAGACTTAAAACCGGCCCATACAACTTGTATTGAAAGGTCGGAAAACAAGTTAATAATGGGTGCATTCTGATAAGAGACCTTAGTACTAATTTCTGTCAAAAGACTTAGAAATATTAATCGCAATCATTTTTTTTTTCTTCAAAACGATGCAAAGATTTGTTCCACTATTCGGTAAGACACATATAACAGATCACCATTGGACCTATTGGTACGAAAGCCATTGCTGGCCTTCAAGGGCCTTATGTTTTCCAATATTTCTTAAACTGATAACTAATCAGTTTTTACATAATCTTGGAAAAGAATGGATGAAGTTAGAGGGTGAGGAATCATTTTTTAGCCCCAAAATTAATGGTACCTGACATCCAAACATTTTTTTTTGTTTGACTTTCTCATTAACGGCCAGACAGGTTTCGATTAAAGTTTGTATATAGGAAGTCCTTTATATTATATATTTTTCAATTTTTTTTTAAATTGAATATTTCGAAAATATATGTGATGATTTTTGTTTCGAAATTATATTTTTAAGCTAATATTATTAATAAATACATACATAAGATTATCATCAGCGCACTTACTTTCTCTTATGTTCGATCGCATACTAAGCACACAAGATTCTTAGTAATAACGACTAACTACAGTGGACGTCCAGTTTAACGAATGCTCGATATAACGAATTTCCAATATAACGAATGAATTTTTCTTTTCCATTAAGGGTTCTAAATATATAGCGAATGGTTTAAAAATTTTACGCTCTGTATAACGAATGTCTAGCAAATTTGTGTAGGCGCAAGTTAACTGCGATATTGTCATACAAGAGTATGTATCCTTACTTCTTCTAGTAACAACAACAACTGTTGTTGAGTGTATCTTTTTTTGTTATTTCCTGGTTCTTATGATCAGTTATACATACATTGATGTAATTTTAAAGGAAAATTAACTGTTTTAGTTTACTATGTTTTTTTAGGTTATATTTTCACGCCTTTCATTTTGCGAAGTATATATTGTGATCGATTGCGTTTGCAGTTTATTAAAAAATAAAGTCAATAATTGTTATAGGTAATTGATTCGTTTAAAAATAACTTACTATTTAATTTCTATTTTCTTATAAATAAATACATGCATTTCACTGTAAAAATCACTTGTTATTTTATATTTTAGCATTATTAAGCAAAGAAAAAAAGACGATGGTTATAACGAATTTTTCGTTATAACGAATGACTGCGCATTATATAATTCGTTATACAGGACGATCACTGTATATGTGTGTCTAAAGTCGTTTTTTAATTATCTTAGTATGTACCTTCAAAATTTATTTAATTTTTTTCTAAAAAAAACTTTGGCATGCCAATTTTAAATAATTTCAAAAAAATCTTCCATTTGTTTTCGAAATATTGAATTTTAGAAGAAAATTTTGTTTTCCAAAAATTAAAAAACAAAAGCATTTTTTGAGATTTTTGGTAAACAGTAATATATGTTGTTTGAAGGACCTTCTGTATAAAAATGTTCACCTAAATCCGTCGAGCCATTTGTGAGATAGTCGAAAATCGCAAAATGGTTATAAGGCCGGTAACATTAATAACATTTCAATTAGAATTTTGTATGGAGCAAAATATAGACTATGCATATAATGGTGCACATTTTTGTCCCAAACATTTGTATAGCAGATACCGTTATATTTGGAGCTAACAAATTTTCTTTTAAAAATAATCGAGCCATAGGCTCCTAAAACTTTTAAGTACCAAGTTTGAAGAAAATTTCTTCAGTCGCTTAGGCTTTAGAGCGACCTACAGTCAAAGACAGACACAGTTGCAAAATTTAAAATTTACTATGTAAACAAAATTGTTATGAAGAAAGTTATAGCCTATCAAATTCTTTTTGGAATTTATACATTAAAATTTGAGAGCGCCAGAAAATACCAATATGGAGCGATTTACTTAGCTCCTTTTTACCTCCAATTTTGATACAGGGAACTCTCAATCATGTAAAGGGTCAACACATAGAAAATTTAATAACAAAGTAATGCATTCTATTATTTAATTAATAAAAAAAATTCTGGAATTGATATAAAAAGTCTTACCAGTTGACTTTCTTGTTCTCTTTATTGGCACATATGTATATCCCTAACAGATGTTAACTCAGTTTTGTCTACATTCTCTATAATCCTATTAACTAAAACAGGAAGCAAACAAAAACACAAAATGTTGCCTTATAAATAAAATAATAATAATCACACATAATTCAAGTAGGGTATATGTTCACTTATGTAGTAGGTACCAACTTATTAAGGATTCCTCGTCAGACTCTAAAAACAAACACTAACTTTTTGTACGTGTCCAAAATAAACTAATCGTTTGCTATTGTATGAATATTTTCACTTATTTGAAATTCAAATCTCCATGTGTGCATATGCTCAAGTCAAAAACTCATTAAACTCGATTATCACATTAAAATCTCTTAAACTATCATATTCCCACAGACCGGCAGGCTCGGTAGTGCCACCCATTGCCCACTATGAAATATGACCAACAATCATTCATTTAAGGGTTCATTTTTGAAAATTCCTCGAGGAATCGTCGCAAATCTTTAAGTTCATTTTTATGTATTTCTCACATAGACTTGTAGATGTGGCCACTTGCATGCATAACACTGTCTATTACTATTTGATCAAGATAAAGTTTCCATCTGCAAATACTTATTAAAAGCGTAATGTGTGTATGGAATCGTTGCCGAACAGTAAAATAGTCGAACGAGCCACATTACAAAACGTGAACGAATAGACTCTTGAGGAGATTCCTAAAAATGAAATAAACCAACAACGTGCTTAGCCTTATAGAAAAACCATACCAGACACACAAGCAGTTGCTTTAGTGGTTTCAAGTTGAACACAAGGTTGAGTGATGTGCCCTGTACTTTTTATATTATTTTGCTTCAAAGTTAGTACAATTTTCATGGAGAGAATGTTGTCTGTGGAATAAAAAAAACAACTGGAAGCAGGGGTGTTAAACTTTTGAACCACATTCAAATGAAACTTGAACGAACTGACGAACAGAAAGGGTATCAGCACAGTTCAACAGAGAGAGGAAGAGAGAGTAGGAGTTTGACAATGGTGGCGAAAGTAATTTAAATTCACTTTTTGCTCGTTTCTTTACTTTTTTGTTAGTAAAATAGATATGGGGATAGAGGTGTGGGTTTGTTTATTTTATCGTCGTTAGAGAACACCTCTGGGTTCTACACAGACAGGGGGTGACACTTTCTATATACTCATACTCATACTTTTCCGTCTTTTTTGTTGGCTTGTCTACTTGACGGACAACATTGAAGCCATTTAGACAAAAAAAGGAAAGCATATCTTTTAGCCAGGCCAAGGAATACTTATATGAGTCTGTTATGTATATGGAATACCAAATACATCGAAATAACGAAAAGTGAAATAAAGTCCTAAGCCACAACTAATGTTTATGCATAGGTGTACAGGATGTGGCAGGAACTATCAATGGCGCTGGTGGGACACGAGAGAAAGAGTGCACTTCGGGATATAGAGGTTTTCTCTCTTATGCAATTCGTTTAGTGGTCATGTGGTTTTGTGTCTTATATTTTATTTTTATATTTTTTTTTTATGTTGCAATGCATATTTTGTGATGCTCCTTCCTGTACGGAGTGTAGTGTGATAACTGAGTGTGTATCCTGGACTTCTACCCGCATATCGTGGTTATTGCGGTTGAGATGCTTTTGCACAAACAGACGTATGGAAATCGAGTGAATTTATATTCAGTTTTAAGTGATTTTTAACCGAAACTGGGTGGGAGGTTTTTTTGTTTGTTTGCTGTTTTTTTTTGTTTGTTTTGCTTTGTGCCATAATTACGGAGGTTTATTTTTAGTGGTTTGGCGTCAACAAATGAGTTTTTTTTAATTCGTTTAAGTCATTTGATTGAAATTGAATATTAGATGGAACTTTATAATCGTAGAATATTCCAAATTGTTGGTTATTTATAGCTTATGGTATTTGGGTGTCTATTAACAATCTGTCAAGTGATAAATTTTATCACTTCTTCACTCATAATTTGATTCTCGATGTGTGGGAAAGTGAAGCAAATTTTGTTTTCAAGGACGGTTCTAACGATTATGATAAACAAAAATCAGTAGACTTTTGTTCAAAAAAGGTTAGATAAAATGTTGATCACGGTAACCATTTTTGTATTGTTGTCTATGTCATTAACGACTCAACGGATTTACATCAAATTTTAATTTCATGTGTTTAAAATCCTCAGTAAACAAGCGCATTATATACACATGTTTCATTTATCGGAGCCTTAATTTAGACAGAAATTCAATTTTTCACGAATTTGATGATCTGCCCGAATTCATTAAAGTAATTGCCTCTCATTATCCTACCACTGAAATCTTCATTACGGGCTATTTCAATGTACACAAAAAAGTCCTCTTTGGATTCTGAAAAGAGAAAATATCTTCTTGATTTGAAATCAGAATAAGATGAAGCACTAATACATTCGTACTCAAATGTCAATCCTCTGATTTTCTTCGTTGTTCGTTTTCCTCGTCATCAGATTATAAATTTATAATTGAAAACCATACACACACAAAGCCAAGACATTAGAATTCAGTAGAAGAAATTAGCGATGTTCCGAGTGAAACCAATGGAAAAAGGCATAAGAATCTTGAGCATAAGATATGATCGAAAAAGAGCAAATAGGTACATGCGATCTAGTCATACGTTTTATTTGTTTAAGGCAAAAAATAACCCCAGGGGAGAGCGTAGCCAGAAGTAATAGGGGTAAGAAATAACATCCGAAAAAACAGGGTTCCTCTTAGGAACAGGAATACCGTGAAAGCGAAAAATGTTCGCCTTTTCCATAGCTTCCTTAACTTTATTCTTTTTTCGTATTTTTGGTCTACCTCCTAAGACAGAAGAGTTTTGGCTACAATTGTGTGTAGGTATATCTGATATAGAGAAGAAAATAAAGTTCTGAGAATCCTTTACGGTGAAAACTGGATGCAGCTTGTGGCGTACTATTAAGAGGCTATATCATACCGAAGCAGAATAATTAGTGAAAACTACTAAAAAAAATTGTTTTTACTAAGCTTAAAAGTTCAATAACTAAAAGTAAATTTTAACACTCCGCACATTTGTTTTTTTAGCTAAACTTTTAGTTTAGCCCAAAAAGTCTAATCTAAATTGTTTCCTTTTTTATTAAAATTTTATGTTTTGTTTATAACAAACGGTTTTTCTTTAATTTGATTTACAAAATAAATTAATAACTAATATTTAAGTCATATAAAATTTAATGCCATTCGGACAGACGACATAATTTTGTCATGTCCTATCCTATTCTTGAATTTAAAATAAAAAAAGAGAATGTATAAACTGAGTTTGTAATGAAGTAAATCTAATCTAAAATCTAATCTATATCTGATAAAGGGTTATCCATTTCACGGTTTCAAAAGTATAGGGCTGTAATTCGACATCTGTCAAATTAAGTTGTTAAACCAATTTTTTTTTTTAGTTGAAAGTCTGACATTTACGAAAATGGATAGCTTAACTATCGCACAACGCACACAAATTGTTAAAACCTACTACAAAAATGGTGATTCTGCCACAGCCACATATCGTGCTTTAAGAGGAGATTATGGTTTACATAATCGTCCAACTACGCAAGCAATTGGCAAAATTGTGAAGAAATTTGAAGAGACTGGATTGGTTACAGATATTGTAAGGCCTGTGCATCATCGTTTCGCTCGTACCACTGAAAATATCGCTGCTGTAAGTGAAAGTGTTGCCGAAGACCCGAATGTGTCGATTCCTCGTCGTTCTCAGGAATTAGGACTGTCTTACGGCACATTATGGCGTATTTTGCATTTGGATCTACACCTACATCCATACAAAGTTCAGTTCACACAACAACTGAAGCCAGCTGACCATTCACAACGTCGTAGATACGTCGAATGGGTGCTTGAACAACAGGCGGTGGACGTCAATTTTTCGAACAAAATTTTCTTCAGCGACATTTCTCACTAGGTGGGTATGTTAATAAACAAAATTGTCGTATTTGGGGTTCTGAGAATCCTCAAGTAATTGAAGGGAAGCCATTACATCCACAAAAAGTCACTGCTTGGGGCTCTCTTTGGTCCGGAGTTGTGATTGGACTTTACTTCTTCGAAAACGACGATGGAACGACTGTCACCGTCAATTCGGAGTGTTATGGTCATATGATAACCGACTTTTTTTGCCTGCTATTAAAGAATACGACTTGAAGAATATGTGGTTTCAACAAGACGGTGCCACATTCTACACAACTCGAGCGAATATGGCTTTATTGCAAGAGACATTTCCTGGCTGCGTAATTCCTCGTCGTGGCGATATCAACTGGCTACCAAGATCATGCGATTTGACACCGCTGGACTTTTTTTGTGGGGCTGCGCGAAAGACCGTAGGTAGCTTAAAAACAGTTACGAAAAAACATTTTTTTTTTCAGAAACATCTCAAAAAATGTGTGTTCTTAAGATTGTGCATGCTTCTTGTGAATAAATAGAATACACGGCTGGATCGCACGCATTTGCTCTTATGTTCGATCACTTGTTTGCACAGGATTCTTAGAAGAAACAGCTTAATAAATTTTTAAAGTTAATTTTTGTATAGGTAAAAAATTTCTTTAATTTTTTTCTAAAAAAAATTGGCATCGCAATTTTAAGTATTTAATAATATAAACGTAAAAACATAATTGCAAAAAACAATCTTCCCCCCGTTTCAAAAAATCAAAAAAAAAATATTTTCCGAAAAGTTTGGTACGCAGTATCATTTAGAATTCGAAGGACCTCCTTTAAAAAAATTTTGATCGAAATCCCTCAAAATAATATGGAGAAAAATGTGAACCAAAATGTAGACTAATCTATAGTAGTGCACAGATTTTTTTTAAATCGTTAGGACTGTTGTCGAGATTACTAAGATGGTTAAAACATCTATGGCAGGTATCGTCAATTTTGGACGGCCCCTTTTCGGAATATTGAATATTTTTAATTAAAACACGATTTCATTTGAAACAGCTTCAATTCAAGTTCTCGATTACCTAATAGAAGGTACAATAAAAAAGTTTCAATATACAATTTTTATTTTGAAAAGTAAATACAAAAAAACATATATATTTAATTAAAATCGTTCCAACGGTCTTCCTACTAAAACAATAAATTCTATGGCAGGTCTAGTTTTTGTTGGTGTCGAAAACAAAAATATATTCCGAGTGATTAATTCTCAAAAAACATTCAATATCAAAAAAAATCCTTGGAGCAGTTAAGTCCGTTGTTCAAATTCTCTGTCATCAAATCAAGTCAAGTTTTATGAAGATGATTAACGCGAATTACATCAAGATGAACGTTAAGAGAGTATCAGTAACCCGGACAAAAATGTCTACAAGTCTAATATAGGATGGATTCGGAACCAACCCTATGTAGTTTTACTATACTCTCAAATAATAAGACTATAACTATAGCTGTTTCACGTTTTATGCACATGTCCGCTTGCAAGGTTTGTTAACTAAACCACAACGGTGTGCTTACAATACGCAATTTTTTTGGTATATGGAAATTTTTGCTTAGAAAGACTGTTTGTTTAATTTTTTTTTCTAGCGAAACAGGTAGCAATAGAGCAAATTCTGCTTTTATTTATTAACAAACAACTATCTCGTTAGAATTTCAAGTGACAATATTTGAGTTTTTATGGTCTGTTGTTTCATATTCTATTCGATTTTACCTGGCAATCACATAGAACTCCAATTAAAACCTTAATAAAACCAATACATCCAAGAACCAAAAGTTAAAAAGAGTAGGTAAAGTTCATTTATCTTGAAAGCAAACAAAAATCAAGAAAAAACCTTTCACCTAAAATGAGAGACGGGAAATCATACATAGATATGACATGGAAAAGGCTTTGTACGGCAACATGAGAAAAAGTGCAATAATGGGTCTACACAAAACCTCAAGAGTCTGCACCGTAAGGTTATGTCTCGAGGGAAATACACTTTACAGAGGCAAATCAAATTTCTTACCACACATTGTCTGTATAAAGCACATGAAGCAAAACAAAAAACTGACATGCAACAGCAACCAACAAAGTCATAAAGTGAAAAAGGACTGACACAGGATTCAGATCAACAAGTACCCAGTACATCCTACCTCTACCCACTACAACTGCACACCAGATAGACTATCAACCGGAGATGCTAGTTTCTTGGTAATAAAAATGAACACCTTAAAGCCATTCTTCACCCTGAGCACTTCAGGTACCTACATACATATATAACAGATACGCGTGTCATTCTCGCCCATCTCTTCCTCTAACTTGGCCACCATCGGGTTCATACCGAAATGGAATCTTTCCGGATGTTAGGTTTTATTTTTCGCAGTTTGTTAGACTAGACTACCTATATTTTTTTTTGCTGTTCTTGTGAGAAAGATAGAACAAGGTTTCATCACGATTTTGTTTTTTTTTTTTCATTTTACAGAAAACGAATATTGATAGTTCAAATGGGAAGTCATCGTTTGCAATAGTTATAAGAATGAAAACCAAACGAACGGAAGGTTAAACGATCCCTATCAATGATGTCTTTCTTCCGATATGATATTGATAAAAATATTAAACCGGAAGTAAGTCCTGTATTATCGAAGGATAGAAAACTAGTGGGTCAGTTGCGGCGTCAGCAACACCACAGATTGTACAAAGAAAAGCGAGCAGTGACAGGTGAAATACTATAATTGTTAATGATAGTTTTGGGGTGACCATCTCAAACACAAAATCACCCAACACACAAAAGATGATAAAACAGATTTATTGTGAAACAAACAACATTATTGCACTGTGGTGACTAAAAGTCGAGAACCTTTTAAATAAGCTAAGGAACACCTATTCACAATAAACCAACGAAATTAAATGCACTTGTTCTTATGGTCGATCACATCGTAAGCTCAAAATTCTTAGTAGATACAATTAATTTAACTGTACCTATCTACTGAGAATATTGTGCTTACTTATTTTTTAAACAAATTTTTTACTTCATTTTATTATATACAAAATTTTCCATGACAATTTTGATTATTTAACAAAATAAAAGACAGACGGAATTGCGGGAGCTTATTTTTTCGTGATGTCCGCCAATTTTGATCAAAATCTCAAGTTCACTCTTTTTTAAGTTTTTGTCAATGAGCAAAATTTGATCATACCAACAAATTTTATCAATATCGTTTGGGTCGTTCAGTTTCGCCTTGGTCGTTTTCTATAACATTTTACCATCAGTTTTCCGTCATGAAATTTGTTGCGAAGGGTTCGGGGTGAGTACAAAATTGCACTATGAAATCATTTTATTACAAGAAAAGCCTAACAAGTAAGTTATAATAATAGACAACTGGTCACCTATGTTATTTGTATGTAGTGTACAATTACGTACGAAAACTAGGTAGATTGCAAAATGTTGTACTTCCTTTTTTTAAGGCTCTCATTCAAATTGTCATATAAAATAGAAACGTTTATTGGTACTTCCAAAGAAAGTTCAATTGGCAAATCGGATTCGTTATGATGATTTTACGACAGGGAATTCGAAATTGATACCTGGTTGGCTAGTGGATATAGGTAAATTGTAAATGAAATAAGAAACAATTGTAAATGAAATAAGAATAATGAACAATTTGATTGCATTATTGAGATTTGAAGAAAACTAGTTTAAGGCTCAATAAATTGTCAATTTAGCGAAAATGATTGTCAGTGAACAAGATTGATAAATGGTAAGAGAGTTAGGTGTCTGTTTTTATTAAATTTATTTTCTCTGATAGTCAATAATATGCGGAAAAAATGGGAATAATAATTTGTATTTTTGTAGGAAGTACCTTCACTCATTTAATAACGGTTGTAGGTAGCTACATAAATATTATGTCTGATTTGATACACTTACAAGCCGACTTTTTCTCTTAAAAAAACTCAAATGAACTTGCCAATTTGTATAAGCACGAATTTTCTAAAAAATATAAGTTTATGTACTTCAGTAAAATGTCCAAATCGAAGAAAATTAATTATAGTAATTATTTATTCTTATACATGCATATGTACATAGTATTATTGAAAGCTATATTAGGACTTGTGCGGATGAACAGAATTAGCAACATATGTATACAAACAGCTATTGAGTGCCGGCGAAAACCGTTGAGTGCCAGGGAAAGCTGTTGAGAACCAGCGAAAAGGCTTGGGTGCCGGCAAAAGCAGGTGAAAACCGTCGATTCCAGCGAAAGCTATTGAGTACCGGCGAAATGTGTTGAGTGCCAGCAAAAGCGTTGAGTATCAGCGAAAGCTGTTGAGTACCGGCGAAGTGTGTTGAGTGCCAGCGAAAGCTGTTAAGTACCAGCGAAAACTGTTAAATACCAGCGAAAGCGTTTGGGTGCCTCCAAAAGCCATTGAGTGCCGGTGAAAACCATGAGAGTCAGTGAAAACTGGTGAGTGCCAGAGAAACTTGTTGAGTGCCGGCGAAATGCGTTGAGTATCAGCGAAAGCTGTTGAGTACCCGCGAAATGAATTGAGTGCCAGCGAAAGCTGTTGAGTACCGGCGAAATGTGTTTAGTGCCAGCAAAAGCGTTGAGTATCAGCGAAAGCTGTTGAGTACCGGCGAAGTGTGTTGAGTGCCAGCGAAAGTTGTTAAGTTCCAGAGAAATCGTTTGGGTGCCTCCAAAACCCATTGAGTGCCCGTGAAAACCATGAGAGCCGGTGAAAGCCAGAAAAACTTGTTGAGTGCCGGCGAAATGCGTTGAGTGCCAGCGAAAGCTGTTGAGTACCGGCGAATTGTGTTGAGTGCCAGCGAAAGCTGTTAGGTACCAATAACATCACAAATGGAAAGTCACAACTAATTCTTTTTTACAATTAAATTGCTTTTTGAGTTGAAGTCACTCTTTTTTGAGTAAATGAAAAGAGTAGGTACATATTTTTAAAAAAATATACGCGACAATTTTAATTTTTGAATTAATTAATTATATTTTTTTTTAATTTTAAAAATGGTGCAAGTGAGTGCCGAGCCGATTCCGTAAATAGTTTTCATTCTCAGACAATGTCAGCACTACAAAAAAGCTTCTTTTTTTTAAATTTTGTTTTCATTTATTTTTATACACACCTACATAGGGTTGCCATCATAAAATAATGTATTTGAAAGTGACATTACTAAATGTGTACATATGTCAGTTAGGCATAATCAGACAATTACACATTACGTATGTACATTTGTCGTAAAATTTTATAAAATTCTGACATACGATATAATTGTCAGTTGTCATGACAAATTTGTGGCAGTTTACCCAAAAGTTCTCACTGCCAAATTTTGACGAATTTATCGTTACAATTGGTCAGTTCAGTAAAGTGAGGTCTCACAAATTTTGCTCTCCAACATTTTTTTCGCCTAAGATTCCTCAGCGTCAGCTAAATTTCTCAGGTTTTCTAAAATGAAAAAATATAGGATTCGGTTCCTCAATTTTTGAAACAGTGAAATTTGAATCCAATCTTTTTACTAAATTTTCAATTGTCAATTAGCATTACCAGCTGGGTGGTAAATGAATTAGAAATAGAAAAAGGGTTATGTCGATAACCAGGGACGAAAATAGATATGCTAAGTTGGCAATCATCAGATACGGCTTAAATTGCCATAAAGCGTATGTGTTTTATTGCCCTTAATAATATTCACCCGACACTTCCTTGCATAGATTACCTATTCACATTCCTATGTACAAAATTTCATGAACATTTTTAAAGTATATGCAAACACTACCCCATTTACCACGCACTGCCACGCCTCAGGCCGATCTACATAACTAACACTGCTGTGAACCAATAAACATTATCATAAAACACTTTTTTGTCACGGCTAATAGGATTCGCTCGCCCCCAGGCCCCAGGCAGGACTCCCTTTTGTTTTATTTATGCATTGTAAAATATTTCACATTCCAATTAATAATCGATTGATAGACCATACTATACATACATATATGCACCCACTCGCATATATAAATTTACATAGGCAGAGCTGAAAATTGAAAGAAAATACCTTAATTCGTTTTTGGCTTTGTATCTGTCATGATTGCTTGTCTAAATCTAATTTTACCGCATAATCACTAATTAAAGATCAGGCTTTTTGTAATTAGTTGTTGCAATAGAGTTGCATTCATGTGCTGGGTGCTATTTTTACCAAAACCAATAGGGAGAGAGATAGTATAGAAGGTCCTGACAATTATTGGACAAGCTAACCGCAAAATACAAACCAAATTCCGAGTTTTCTGGTTGATTTTACAAAAGAGATGGGGTGGCAACACGCCAAGGCAATCGGGAGCGGAAGCGGGTGTATGTTTACAGAGAGTTTGCGACGTGCGTGTGCGTTCGGGCTTCGGGGCAAACTCATTTCATGATGGAATATAAATGGCTGTAAATTGGTTTTCTACTGTTACTGTGCTGTCTGTAATGGTTAGTTTCGTATTATTGTTTTCCCGGAATTTGTGTAGTTTTTTTTTTTTGCCTCGGAACTCTATCTGTGTTTTGTATATAACTAACAACAACGAAGATATCATCCTTGCGTTGTTTGTTGTTTTGGTGCCTATAGACAACCAAGTATTTTGGTTAGTTTTTGAGGTTTGTAATATTTTTAACTGGCGTGAGTCCTTTTTTGATGTTTATTGGATTTCATTTGGCATTGTTTGGTAGGCGGCGGCATCAGGCGCTCATTTCGGTTTGTTTCTGTTTCTGCAGTGCAGAAACGCGCTTTTTTTTTTGAGGTGGTAGATGGATGCGTGCAAATTTGGTAAACCTCTATATATGTAAGTGCATATTATAACACATATATAAAAAGGGAACGGAAGATGGTAGTGGAATATGTGAATAGCTACAGTATTCACATTGAGTAGACAATAGGCATCTGGGATGCTATACTGCTTGTGATGCATCACAATTCACAATACAAGATGCATTCGAGCTCGGTCTACTCGAATGTATGTTTGTTGTTTTGCATTTAATTTTGGAATCGATTATTTATTGTATTATCGCTGCTCTCTGAATTTTAAACGTATAGTTTTTGTTTGCGGTTTTCAGCTAATGTGTTTACTAATTAAAGACTCCACCAAAATGCAAATCGGATTGTGGGTGAAATATGTATAGTAATACTGTGTAATTGCAAAGGATAAATATGTTGGTATTGGATTAAAATCAAGTAGTTTTGTGGTTGTTTGGTGTTTAGCATTTTACTTAATATGATTGCAAATGCAAAATGCAAAATGCTGTATGCTAATTGATTTAAGCTCTAAAAAACAATCTGACAAATGACCTGGAAATGATGTTTTTTTTTTTGTTTAAATGTTGAATTGGTTAAATGCTGATTTGATGATGGATTTAGAGCTTTATAATTTTTACGGTTGAACTGACTTCGTGGGTTTAATTTTACTGCATTTTTTCTTTTCTACACCATTTTATCCAATAGGTGTGATCTCTTATACATACAAGCATAAAAATATTGTAATTTTACTGGTATTTTTTGCCAACCAAGTAGGTTTGTGGTTGATGACAACGCAATCGAGGGGGATGAGGTTTGATCAGCTCAGCTTTTGTTCAAAACAAACAAATCGTTTTCTATCCAGCTACCTATTTGTGTAACATAAAAATCAGTCGAATTTTATCTTCAAATTTTGTTGGAGTTGTTTGAAAATGTTTCAACATATTTAGCTGCAGTGCACAATTATGGTTATGGTTTAGATTTAGCCAATCATCCAAAAGAATTACGAAAGTCATTCGAAGGCTTAAGTGATTTCGAGACAAGTTGTCGGTGAAAGTCCAAATATTAATCGTTTGATTTACTATTGATTTGAAACAATAGGATCACATGAAGGTGGCGACTTGAAAAGTTCATATTGAGATACTGTCGTTTCCACTTTCCATTGCCCGAAAACGGCATAGGAACTGGCATTTCGGGGAAAGCCAAGACACTGAACCAATGTACCTCAACTGGTAATTTCACGGTGAATGAACAGATTTTGAAAAGTAGATTTTGGTGAAGTAGATTTTGTTTTTATCTAAAAACCGAAGTAGGTTTAAAGTTTTAACCCTGAAAGTACCGTTTTCTAATCTTAAATACGATATTAGTTTGATAACGCATCTATACACATCGGACCATTTGTGTCATATCAGCAAATTTCCCGTGCACAAAATGGTCACTTTAAGGAAATTATTTCTATGGCAATACAAGAGAGCCAACTGGGACGGTCTGAATGATTTGTTCAGAATATTTAACTGGTCACTAATCACTACCGGAAAACCGGAATAAGTTCAAGCACGCTAGAAAGACCTGTAATAGTTATTCAAATAAAAATTTTTTTACATTAGCAACAATTAAGACAAAAAATACTACAATGTCCCAAGGGTAGTAAACATTTTTGGTCATTTGTAAAAAATGTACGAAATTCCACCTCCTCGTCGGTTTCAATGCTTGTTTCCAAAGCACTCCTGTGGTAAGCTCACTAGAAAAAGCAAACAGGTGACAGCTTTATTTCCAGAAGTGGTCTTCTTAACTGGCTCCCTAGTTCGTGCGACTTAATTCGCGACTACTTTTTATGGGGATATGTTAAGTCATTGGCTTATACCGACAAAATAGCAACTCTTGAAGTATGGGAAGCCAATATTCAAGCAACCATGGACGCCATAAAGTCAGATTTATTGGAAAAAAGAGTCACAAATTGGACATGCTTAAAAAATAAATGACATTTAAAGTAGTTTTCTGCTTCATTTTTTATACACAAAATTTCTTTAATTTTTTTCTTTAAAAAATTCATATGGCAGTATTGAGTTAAGGCCTTAATAATAGATTGTTTAAAATTTTACGCCTATATCAAAAAAATCATCTACGCGTTTTCGCAATATTGAATTTCCAAAAAAAAATAATTTTTTTTTCAAAAATTAAAAAAAAATCGAAGGCCCTCATACATTAAGATTTTGATGAGAATCCGTTGAGCCGTTTATGAGAAAGTCGAAAATCAAAACATTGGTTGTATGGCAGGTACCGTTAATAACAAAATATCTAAACAAAATGTTGACTAAAATGTAGACTATATTTACCTAAAGTAATGCACAACCTTTTTTATCAAAAATCGTTAGAGTCGTATTACCGATAATTGATGGAAGCAAAACTTTTACGGCAAGTACCATTATTTTTGGGACTAAAATACCCAAAAATCTATTTGAGAGAATCACCCAAAACGCTTGAGTGCCAAGTTTGAAGAAAATCGTTCCAGCCGTTTAGGCTGTAAATCGACCTACAGACAGACAGATTTAATTGTGGGATCCACTTTTTTGGTGTTCTCTATCGTCGTAAGGTCAAGTTTGATGAAGATCGCGAGTTGAATTCCAAATATAAAATTTGCACATATGTATAATCGCACGTAAAAAATACTCATACATTTAAAATGTTTGCAAAGGGTATTTTTTTTTTAGTCGGAAGCAATTAACAAATTTGTGTTGTTTTTTTTAACAGAAATCAAGCGGGCCTGAATTATTTTGCCGAATCGGGACCACTAAAATGAGAAGAACTTTTTTTAGAGAAAAGAGGAGTCGTCGGTGTCGTTTTCTTGCAAGTGGGAAGAAACGTCTAGCTTGACAGTCCAATGTCCAACGCACTAACCATTACACCACGGGCTCACAGTCTATTTCTGGAATATCGTCTCGATGGAAGTAATTTTTTTAATATTTTGTTCTGATGGGGAAAAAACATGGACAAGCTAATTCACTTCTTAAATTTTTAATAAAATAAAATTTAAAAAATTAAAAAAATGTGCCTATTGCCTTAGGTGCCTACTGCGATTGTACTCTTTTCCTAAAAGCGTCAACAAAACCTAATTGAGAATTTATTAAAATGTTTAATTATGTTTGTCAAAGCAAGCTGCTTTAGATATTTATAACACATATTGCGTATGAATGTAATACATAAGTTATAATTCGAAATATCAAAAAATTATTGTGAACTTACCAATTAGATATTTCTTTTACTTTAGAATATGATTTTTCCATACGTACAAACACAATCACAAAATCACTAGGGATCTAGTTATAACCATTTAATATTAAAAAAAAAAAATAACAACGCTAAATAAATTTATTGTTTTAATTTTTAATTTACTACACTTTCGACGTTTTAATGAAAAAGAAGCTAAAGCTTTATCAGAGTAACCGTAAACTTACGCCATCGATGCGACACACACAAAAAAAATAACCACGCCATAACCGCATACCAAAACCAACATGTTCGAACACGAATACGAAACATTAGATCGAATTTTAATTTCATTATTAGGCAACTTTTACTAGACTGATTGGATATTTATTTATTTAATTATAAAGTAGAAATATTTAAAATCATTTATTTCACATTTTTTTAGCGGCACATTGAAAATTTACACTGTAAATTAATTATTTCTTTTTAGCCAAGAAATTGCCCAACGAACAACGATGAGTGAAGTACCGAACTAATATATTTGTGCTCTTGTTTCTCCTTCTCAGAGAAGAACGAATGCAAAGGTGATATTCGCTGGCGAGTATGCAATGGATTGTTTGCAATTAGATAAAAATGGTCTGTTTCATTTGCAAAGTATATGTACTTTGAATGATTTCCAGTTAGATTTGAATTTTATTTTGAATATTGCGTTTTCAATGCTTAGTAGGTAAATTACACAATTTTCTTATATTCAGTTTTGTTTATTTCTTGCTATGAAAAAAGATCAGCGCTTCTGAAGTTTAAATTAAATCTAAAAATAAACCAAAGCCAATGAAAAAAATAAATATAAACATTAAAATGTCAATCTTTGTACAAGCTTTAAATAGCGCTCATGTCTTGTTCAAAAAGTAATTTTTTTCGACATATCGCGATATGTATCTACATAGATTTTTGGACTCCATTAGATTTTTATATGGCAGGTTCGTTTTTCTGCCATCGTTTATGGACTGTGGAAGCGAACTGTTGCTGTTTTTTCACTATGAGGTTAGGGATTTAATTCATTTACTTATTACATATGTGGGAGTTATTTTTCTTTTGTCCTATTTTAATTTATGGGTTGAGATAAATTTTAAAACTTGTTTAAATTCTTTTTCGATTGGTAATCCATAAACGTTTTGAATGCGTGTAAACACCATAAAGTGTTATATTGGGATGTGGAGTGGGAGTTAGTCGTTTGAAAAGAAGGTAGAATGGTTTTAGATTTTATTTCACAATCAAAACTTATTATTCATGCATTCACTAAAAAAGTTGTCAAACGTCATTTTAGGTAAACAATAGCAACTCTGAATTATTGTTTGCTTAATAAGAGAATAATTTTAATTGTTCTGCCAAGGAAGCTAAAAATTGAAACGAATAAAGCTTAACAAAATGTCTAAAGTGGACAGACGCAGATTGTATGCGATACTCATTAATATATTTACCCATTTTCTTGATAAAAGATATCAAATTAGCATACACATTTCCGTTTGACATGCTTGAATTGAAAAAAAAAAAAAAAGAATCTCTTGACGCTTGCATGTGACGTTGAACATGTAAGACATGTTTGTGTAGTTTGCTGGTACATATTACATAATGAGAATCTGCACTCTGCTCCCCTTACTGAAGTATTTAATTTAGAGAATTGAAAATCCGACATTTTTGCATTTCCTGAAACATCCTTAGTTTTTTCACTTGATAATTTTGATATTTGAATTAAAAAAAAAAAATTATTTAATCTTTATCACCACGATTAAGCCGATAGGGTGAAGATTTCAAACGAGCCACTCAGTTCCCTCGTGTTATTTCTTCGTCAAAAGTAAACGTCAACAAAATCTGCTGTACCAACTAGTTTTCCTATATGAAAGGACACGGTGCGGTGAAATGAAATAAAACGGCGAAATTACGCCGAATTCCAAAATGGATTCACATATATTTCAAACGCATCATATTCAATATCGCAGTGTTTACAAATATCTTTGCAACCGAAAGTGCACAAAACAGAAACAAGGATTTAAGATCCATTGATCTCTATAAACCACTGGATAACACATTCGTACAAAAAAGATGAAGCAACTTTCGGACTGTTATAAGTGCGCAGGTACCATTCATCTACAACTTTCTAAAACTTCAAATTATTTACGAACACAATTTCAACTTCCTTTTTTTTCCTCGGATAGTCGCCAAGGATGGTACCAGCGTAACTTATGTTATCTTCTAATCAAAAATTTAAAGACACTATAGAGATCAGTGTAAAAATCGGTCTGGTTTAAACGCAGTCTCGAAGCGCTATCTAACGATCTTGGCGTGTTTGCAGGTTTTTTGCTTGTGGGTGGTTCACATTTCCTTTTTCATTGGACAATCGAGCTATATGAGTTTTAACACATCAAAACAAATTATTTTAGATACGTAATATTAAATACTGGATTCTATTTGACTTGCTCTAAATATAATTAACCAAATCGTGTTATTTTTACTCTTAAGTATAGAAACAATTTATATGTGTTGTTTTCTTTTGATACAACTTGATAAATCACTAATTTATGCATTTACAGACTTCAATAAATTTTCTTCTAAAATAAATTTACATAAAAGAGAAGGTAATGAGACCCAGCTTGTCATTATTTATAAAAAAAATGGTTCTAAAAAACCTTTATAAGTACTTGCGGTTCTCTTGGAAAATCGGTCTTTCCATCAAATACCTAAAATCAGCAAAACCAACATATACTACCTACTTAAAGGATTATTTACCTAACTGTTCATTTCCTGCAACTCTTAAATATCCAAACCAATAAAAGTTTTACTATCAAAGTGATAAAGACCTTTTAAGAAAGTCTAAATTATATCTAACCTAACCAATTTGTTTAATTCTTGATTATGATATATTTTATTACAAAAACAAAAATCATACAAAAGGCGCAACACAAATAAAATCTAACATCAAGAGTCAAAATCTTACTTTGATAATCCGAACATAGGTAGGTAGTATGTACTTAAATAAACGGTCCAGCCCCCACACATAATAATACAATAACCTTTAGTCAAAATAGACGCAAAAGTAAAAGTTTATCACGAAAAATCATAAAAATCCCAGATCTGACTACAAACATATACATACATCTATTTCCGTTTCCACTTAACGAAAATAACGAACAAACGATAGAACGAAGAACACTCCCAAATTATTCAATTCAAAGATTAGCTCCCTTTTTATAACCTAGGAGACCAATAAAACCAAATGAAGCAGCCATAAACAAAAATACAAATAAACTTAGGTTATCCCTTCTGAATGGTAGAGAGATTAGGACGAGAGTTTCTTTCTTCGGATTTTTTTTTTTAAGATCCCAACTCGTACGTCTGTGGTCGAAATTCGATGGGTTTCTAAACAGTTTTACCTTTAATCCTATTTAAGAGTAATGCTTCAGCCTTCTGCGAGGAAAAAATAAATAACAACTCAATTTTAGTATAGGAGGTGTGTTAGGGTTCATGTTATTATCTGGAGGTGGTAATCGTGGGATGGCTTAATTTGATATAGCATAAGCTTTGCTATTCACCATTATGACAGCACTCCTCCATATTTGATTTAGCAGGAAGATAATCAAAATCATATACAAACACACAAGGCAAGGAAATTTACATTTAATTTATCATTTATTTCTTTATAACTTTCCTGTAGGTTTGTAATTTCATCAAATACTCTCGATTCGCCATAATGTGATTCCAAATGAGATTCTCATCTAAGATGTTCATTTTGGGACCTCCATAATTTACTGGAACGCACTCCTCACCAATAGCAGCTCGGAATTTTTTCAAATTTTTCCCATCATGATTGTGGATCTTTAAGTAAATTGATTACATAACAAAATAATTTTCTAATTTTAATATCCCACTAGCACTGAATTAAGTTTTGGCCAAAACTTACCGTTTCTCTGAAGCTTTTTTCCATAAATGGAATTACCAAAGAGGTCGCTGTATTCATTAGAAATCCTTTCTGTAGAAGATGACAAGTTGGATTTATGTTGGGGAGAACTTCATTCTTTTTGTTCATCATTTTTGAGTTTGACGGAGAAACTAATTTAATAATATTTTTTGTCGCACTGACAAAAAGAAAATTGTATTTTATTTCATATATTACTATTTAAGAAGAAGGTTTATAAATGCCTTAGGATTTATTACAAAGCAAATGCTTATTCAGATTTAATAATATTAATTATTTAGTTAAACCGTACTTAAAAAATATATTTTCTTAATTAAAATGCAAGAGTTGACAGTTGTGACAGGTACATAAGAGGAAAGGAAAATCCATCAAAAAAAGTCAGAAGTGAATTGGACGAAAACAAAAAATAACTCAGTCTTAAACAATTTATATGTTAAAAGCATTAACAACTAATTTCTAAAAGCGAAGAAAATTTTAGAGTCTTAAGTCTTAACCATAGATCTGTTATAAAAGCGTTTTTTGAAAAACTTGGTACCTAACTCCGGCAAGCGAATTCTGCGTTTTTTCTTAACTCTGTGATCACACTGAACTCGCTATAAAATAGATCTAGTGCCGAATTCTAAACAACCAAACATTTGATTTTTTTCTGAACACAATCAAATTATTTCTAAACAAATTCTGTCAAAACAAATCTTGCGTTTTTAGCTAACTTTACACGCAAACTATTTTTTGCAAGTTCCTTAAAACAAACAAAAAAGACGATTTGAAATGGTTGATGGATTCCACACATGGGATTTTAGAATTGGCGAGTTGAGGTAGCATATAAACTGTCAAAGTGACTAGGTGTTAAAGCATGTTTTGTTGTGGATTTGCGTTTTGTATGTTGTTTCATATTTTTGGAATGTGAAACTCTTATAGCATTTCAACTAAAATTAGTCGAAGATTGTCTTTTGAATATGACTTTGATCAACTTTTATTAGAACCCTAATAAATGTGTATTCAGTGTCATAAGTATTTAACTATTTAGAATTGTTGCAACGAATTTTATTGAACGTTTCCTTGGATTAATTATCAAGAGTGTTAAAAAAACCCATTTCTAAGATGAGAATACGTTCAAGTGTGTATGAGAAAATTTATCAGTAAGACATTTTCACATTCGATTCATCTTGCTCAGAAAAGTGCATAACACTTCTAGAATTCAATCGGATACGAAATTTTGTCAAATAGAAATAACAGCCTAGGTCACAGTACACATAATAAGGTAATATATTGCGTATGTTGTTAAAATTCGGTTGTCATTATTCAAAAATTCGGCTGTCATATTTGGCAAAATGTCTCTGAGATATGGCACATGCACTCTAATTTTTGACATTTTCACATACAAATAGGAATGGGTCAATATTTCAGTAAGATGTATTCAGTAAGAGGTAACAGTAGATCAAAAATAACTGTTATTTAAATAACATTTGAAATTTCAAAATTTGTATTTTGATAAAACCAAACAGCGGAATATATATAAAAAAGTGATGACTAATTCATTTTAGGAAAATAGTTTATTAAAATTGTGATTTCATTGACGATTTTTGTTCCATAATTGGTATTTCAGTAACAGGAATTTATAACTGTTATTTAAAAGTAACAGATATTGCAACTAGCAGTTTAGCCCATGCCTAATGCCTATGCGCATGCCAAATGTGACACGAGTGCCTCTGAGTTTTTCCACATGCTCGAACTTGAACGAAAATGAAAACCGGAATATATTACCTTTATTATGTGTACTGTGACCCCAGGTAACTTACGTTCTTTTGCAAAAATGTGAATCAGCTGTCTTTTGAGCTTATAGGCAAATAGAAATGACAGCAGAGCTGCAAGTGAAATGGCAATAACCTTATTTGATGACAAACAATTGGTATGAAATAGCAAAAATATTGGCCACGTTCAGAAGACAACTTCATTGATGGAACTCAAATTTGAAAAGAAAACTAATTAATTTCTCACATGTCTATCTTGGAAGCTTACTTCAAAAATTAGCCCTTTCATCATGCACAAAAATAACTCCAATTATCTAATCATTCTATAAACGATAAACATGCAAAGATTATGTCGCAATTCTCTACATTATATAAAAAAAAACTGTTGTAGTTAGAAAATGTTATATATACGAGTATTATAATTGACTGCACAATCAATTTATTTAGAGTTAAACTGGTAGATAATTAATGCCGGATATACACGAGTAACAATTTGGACATTATTTCTTCCATTTTATTGACATTACTGGCAAAATCGTGTAAAAGGTTTGAAAATTTGTCATTATTTTGGTCATTATAAAAATGGCAGGAAGACTGGAATTAAATATTGCCATTATAATGGTGTCATGTAAATGCACAATGATGCCATTTTGAAAATTATGGAACACCGGAGGAAGAATGAACTTGCTCATTCTTTAATGGCAGATTGCCATTATCAATCAAACCGTCATTATTTTGCCCCGTGTAAATGCTTATCATTATTGATTTGATTTTACCATTATTTTTCCAGTTTAATGGCATGAATTAATGGCATTTGTCACTCGTGTATATCTGGCATAACAGCTGATAATTCTGACATAAATGCACTTGACTTGAAATAAAGAGATATCTCTTGACTAGCTTTCCAGCGGAAGTTCCCTTCCCTTGAAGAATTTTTTTTGGCAGATGGCTAATTAGAAACCAGAAACCTGAGTAGGTTTCATGTCGTATTCGTCTTCTGAACGTGGACATTGTCATTTAGCCTGTAAGTGTGACAATATAAATGACATCCTGCAAATGAAGTAGGTACTGTGCCATTTTCCATATAATGACAATAAAATGTGTACCTGCTCATTTTGAATAAATGTTATTTATAATAAAATTGCTTATTATTAAAGCAGCCCCAGAAAAGTTCTTATATTAACAAAATTGTGTTCAAATATTAAAATATTCACAGCAAAATATAACGAAAATAAAATTTAACAATATTCTTACTCAATTAGATCAAAAACGATATTTATTCCACATTTTTGCACCTGTGGTAGCAGAAAAAGCGATTCAAATATCAAATCATCCATCTCAACAAGATCATAGAAATAATTTGGATACTTATCAAATAGATCATCTGGAATAAAACAATATTGTATTGTGTTTGAATAGTCGATTTGGTACTTACGTGATTTATTAATCATTATTGCTCTGCCATCTTTATCCGGTTTTGACATAACAAATCTACATTTTTCAACTAAAAATTCTTCCTTGAATTGTTCTGGGGGATGACTTGCCACCCAATTTGGATATAATGCCTTAAAATCATAATATCGATGAATTCTTTCGTATGCATCTAGTACATTCCACCGGGCTGGATATAGAAACTTTGACAGAAGAACATCCTCGGTACCGATTTGGAGTTCATCACAATCTATCAAAATTAAACTTTCAATAACATTGCAAACAAGTTCAGAAAATGAGATCTTAGAAATCTCAGTAATCTCTTTCACATAAACTAAATTTCCTAGTTTTGCTGTCAAATACTGAGTATGAATCTATGAAAACAAGAGTACAACACTTATTTTTTTTCTTATTTTATTGACTTCACCAGAGAACAACAATCTGGAAATTGTTCTCTGGTGACGTCAATAAAATTAGAAAAACAACGAAGTGTCGTAATCTTGTTTCAGTAGATTCATGAAAACTTAAAAAAAAAATTAGATCCGTTTCCTTAATATTTGACAGACCGAAATTCGTGTGATCTACGCGTTCTCTGAACTATCCAATTTCCACATTTAAAAAAAATATCTATATATAAATAACAAATCACCTTCCACTAATATCCTTAATTCTGACAGCTTTTGCTTTTGGTCATCGGTATATTCAAACCCACTATCGTCAAACATTGTGTTTGACATTTAACACTCTTGGCAACTTTCCTCTTAGGCAGACAGATAATGAATAAATCTATACCTTCCGGTGTTAATAAATTTAATAATATTTCTACAGTCGAACTGAGAACTTTTGTTATTCAATTATTTGTCGATGCACTATTAGGCGAAGATAAAAATATAAATAACATACGTAGCATGGCCAAAAAAAAAGAATAAGCAAATCGAATAGTAAACAGAAGTTGGAGTCAGAAACCGAAAGAATTGCAAACGGCTTATTTGGCCCAATTTGGGCAACCACGTACATAATATTTTTCATGGTGTAATGTCTGTTGTGTATTTTAGAAGAGGTATTAATTTAGCATTTAGATGACTTCGAGACAATGGATTTTTTTATCAATTACATATAGGCACGTGTTAGTACAATTGACGTGGCTCAACTGTCAAGTTCAATGTCAATTCATTTGCATAATAATAACTGGAACCATCTATAGTTGGTTTCAAAAAGTTATATGACGGTAAGGTAGGAAAGGTGTGGTGTTCAGTAGATTTACTTTTCCCAGACACTCTGTCACAATATTATTGATTTACTTTTCATCTATCTACTTCACAGTCATTAGTGACTTAATGACATTCCAACATGATTCTTATTTATCGGATTAAATAAACAAAAATCAATTCATTTTTTTTTGGCACACTAATGAAGAGGAAATGGCGATTAAAACAATATTTGCATACCAGTTTGAAGCTGGTTTGCAACTTATCAAGCATTACAGTATAAGTAATTGTTGTTGTCAAATTATAAGCTGTTTTTAATTAATTGCTACTTTTTTAATCAACTGGGTATCGCTGGTATTCGCTTCGCCTTTTTTAATAAAGTATTTAGTTAAAGATTACTAATAAAGAAAAGTGGGTGTGGTAGAGGGTGTTGAATCCACAAACAACGTATTTAAATAGCATTTTTCTGCTCTTAGAACTCTGGAAAATTCATCAAAATCGTAAGATGTTTTTGATAAACTATAAGATTTATTAAAAGTGGCCGTTTAGTTCTAGTGGTTATTTTTACTAAAATCACATTTTTAATATTTTTTCACTTATATGAACACATTCTTGAGACTGTATCCGACCACGAAAACAACCCATCTGCACGGGGAATTGGAAGGAGGTTGGGTATTTGGATCATAAAATAATAACTTAAAGACCCGAAACCTCTTCTTTCATTTGACATTTGCCTATAAGCTGAAACACGCACACAAGTAACATTTCTGTTCCTCTTCCAATAGACACATTGATAGAAACGCACACGAGAATCTTTTCTGTTCCTCTTCCTATAGACACATAGACAACACAGCCCTAGTAATTTGTTTTTGTTTTGCTTTTCGATTTCCCATCTATTCATGGATAGAGTTTCAAAGCTACAAATACAACAATGTAAATAAATGGGTTTTTGTGGGGTGAAAAGTACAAAGGTTTCCGATCTCAGTATGGCTTATTTGTGATTTGGATTATGTTCGCTATTTATATCAGAAACGACCTGCAAAATTTCAGCCTGTCCATATATTTGTGTGCCTTTAATTAATATTAAAATTGCTCTATTAAGTTGGCTTAAATAGGTATATTGTTGACATAAAATTGGATTATGGTAATTATTGGCATAAATATATCATACAAATGTAGCCTTATAGGTAGTTTTATAATTTGTGATCTCGATAAAATTTCCATAGTCAAGTTTCTCTGTGTGAAAGTGGACTACAATGGATATTTCGATTGGTTGTCCGGAACTATTCTAATGCCGGATTTACACGACTGACAAGTTCGCAGTATTTACTGCCAAAATACTGCAGTCATTAATTTAATTAACTACATTCGTTTACACGAAGCTAAAATAATTCCAGATAAAAATACTGCCAACACTGGGAGTAAAGAATGAGCAAGTTCATTGCAAATCGTCATTATTTGAAAATTGTTGTCAGTACTTTTACACGATGTCAGTATAATGCCTCAACTTAACGAAAATTCTGGCTGGCAGTTTTTTAATGACAAATACACGACAAACAGAATAATTCCAAGATTTTGACAGTATTACTGCCAATTTGGCAGTTGTGTAAATCCGGCATAAAGCCTACAAAATGTCAGTCATTACTCTAAACAGAATAGAAAACGATTCTATGTTTATTTTTAGAATCGAAAACAGAATATCTTTTTTCAAAGACTAATGCAAATCAAATATCCGGGAGGTAATTAATCATCTCACGAGCAGGACCTTGTGCAAAAGTGAAACCCTAACTGAAAACCGGCTTGTTTCTGGAAGACACTTCCCGAAAACCAACCGATTAATATTACAATAAATAAGAAAATAAGAATTAATTCGTTAAGTTTTGCGTTCATTGACTTTTATAGCATACTATAAATATTTAATTTTGTATTTAAAGATATTAATTTTATATTAGTTTATACATATGTACCTAATCTAAATAAATATTTAAGTTTAAAAAATGTTTTCCAGCTTATTTAATTCGATTTAATTGAAATTTAAAGCAATTTCCTAGTTGCCTTCTTTAGGCAAAAAAGGCGAATCTCCAGACAGAAAGCTAGCACCCTTTTCACCAAAAATAACCTAAAAATCTTTTTATCTGGAAGAACATGTTTATTTCTAATAAGAGGTCTTTCTTAATTTTCAAAAACGTATAATTTGAAGGTGCGAAAAAAAAACAGAAAAATGTATTTATCTGAAAACTACCAAAATGGTGACACGCTTTCTTATTATACCGCATTTACACGTCTGCCAAACTGGCAGTAATACTACCAAAGCTTGGCATTATTTCTGTTGTCGTGTAAATGGTCGAAAATGTGGCAGTATACTTGTCATTAAAAAACTGCCAGCCAGAATTTCCGTTAAGTTTTGGCATATTATACTGACATCGTGTAAATTCAGTACTTATAAGAATTTACAAATAATGACAATTTGCAATAAAGGATGAACTTGCTCATTCTCTACTGCCACTGTTTGCAGTATTTTTATCTGTCATTATTTTCTGGGTTTTCGTTGGGTAACAAAAATAAATTTATTTCTGACGTATATCTGTCAAGAAAACTGATTTTGACTTTTTTTTGCCTTCGATTGGCCAAAACAAATGATTTATTTTTTTGATCTTAAACCAATTTTGCAGATCTGGATTTTCAACAGATCTACCCCTATTTTACTAACACCACTATGCATCATAATTAACAGCCATCAGTTGACTAGTTCTTGTTTCATAATGATTGTTTCGGTTGCAAGAAGGAATTAAAATAGTTTTGAGTTCAAATGGAAGCAGTTTATTGAATTAATTCATTCATCAACAACGTTCGAGTCAATGTTTTAAAGTTGATACCGCAGCTGGTTCACAGACACAAATATGCACCAATCCTAGAGCAAATAAAAATTAATCTGAAAATGTATTCGATTCGGATCGAAAAAAATCAATTTATAGATCAAAACACAAATATAACAAACCAAAACCCCATTAGCTTCGTGAATGACGAATGTCGTTAAATAAATTAATGAGAGAAGTATTTTGGCAGTAAATACTGCGAACTTGGCAGTCGTGTAAATCCGGCATTACAGACCGCCTCGACAGACAATAAAGGATGGCACAACTATGAGCATGCCATGAAAAAATCCAATGGAGTTTGGTATTTCATGTACTAGTGTTAATTTTTTGTAGTGACTATGTTTACGTTTGACGTTTCGTTTTCATGTAATATTTTTGTCTGGTTTTGTTGTACTTGCGATAAAGGAAAAACTAGAAGCAATGGTGAAAGGGAGATGAACGAACCACATGACATGAAATTGCATAGTGCAGTGAGTAAATATGCAAGGCTTGTGAATTGGATTATGGTTGTGAAGTTGGGCATTTGTAGTGTAGTCGGCCAGTGTGGGCCATGAGCTCACACTCACAACAAGAGATAAGTCCCCTTCCACAAAAGTAAACTGAGTCGCCGGCAATAGGGAGTTTGATGGCGAGAAGAGCAACAAGTAAGGGGAATGAAAAAATCTCCCCGGTCTACGATTTGAAGACATTTTTTTGACGTTTTGCTTTGCATTTCAATTAGCCCAACAAAATCTTCCCAGTTTACTCCTTAGTTTCTTGGTGCCAGTTTGTTCGTGTGAAAGCTACAAGGCAAATAAAGGAAAACGTCAAAAAAAATCCCCAGCAACTGGTTTCCCTGTGTGAAAGGGGACTAACGAAAACGTTGGTAAATTCGCAAAATTACATAAAATTTATTTTTTGTTTTTAAATTTTTTAATTGAATTATACATTAGATGAATTGTTGAATTTGAATTGGCACTTATTAATTGGTTTTTATTGATTCTCTTGCCTTTCTTTTTTTTACATCGTAGTTTCATATTTTCACACAAAAGACTGCCCTTACATGAAAGCAAACGATTTTTCGTCCTCCTTTCATGTGCAACATACTTTTAAAAACTTCCAATAGGTATTTAATAGATATTTGCTGACTTTGTTCAAATATTTCTCTGAACTCAATTTAATCTGCACCCGCCATCACATAATTGTGTGCTTAAAAATCGCAATATTAAATGGAACCGTGTAAAAACAAACAGATCTTTTAAAAGCTTTTAAAATTTATTTAAATTAGAAAATGTAAAATGGATTACAGGTTGGGATTGTATAGTATCAAGTCGAAACTTAATCCTACCCATACGTGTTTAGATTGAATTATTTCTTTTTCATCTTTTCGTTCTTTCTTTATTTTCTCTTGCACTTCATCCATGCAAAGCTAAGCACGCGGCGTGTATACCGGATTAAGTTGACTGAAAATAATTACGAGGAAAATACCATTGATGTCACACATTTCTATGATTCTTGTTTAAAAACATACCATAAATGTCACACATTTCTATGTATGTTATTTAAAAATGTCGGTTATTGCTTATTGGTAAATGCAAATTTTTGATTTTTCTGTAAACAGATGGCGCTATAGCTTCTATGTACAAATTGCAAGTAATTAATTATTTATCCTGAAGTGGCGTCACGAAAGCTAGTATAGCGATCTCAATTTTGGCGACATTATTTTGACAATTATTGTATGAAGCTGACATTAGACTAGCAGTCCATATAATACAAGTCCAAGAAAAATTCCAATGATTCAATGGGCCTGCACACACGAGACTATTTCCTCCGGACTAAGAACAGTTTTGTGGACAAGGGTAGCGAAGTGTGTAGTATTGAACGGACTGAAATTTCAACCCTAAATTTCGTGATTGAACGAAGGACTAGAACTAACACATTCACAACAGTTTTAACAGTCAAATACGATAGCCATACTAACACATATAAAAGAAGTTCATGTATACAACTCTTCGCTCAGCTGAAATCATCTCGGTTTTCGTCTTTAGTCCAAAAATTGTTCATCGCGTGCTTGCAGGGCCAATGAATTGCTTTTAAATGATGGTTTTCATTGAAAGTTATAAATGGTGGCTTATACCAATTCCTAAATTAAGCGGAATAAAAAGTAAAATAATCTCATAATATATTTTTTTTGCTGGGATGATCTGAATTTTTATCGTTTTTCTTTTAAATGTCTGTTTGTTTGATTCCATTTTCGTAGGTGTGAAAAAAAATCCCAAACAAATTATGCTCTAATCATCCGACATTTTATTTTAATTTTCTCAGAGAAATTACCAAATTGGAAACTTTATGTGTAATTCGTTGCAATTGCAAAATGTTTACACAAGGAAATAAAATAGCGTATTAGTTTTTACGCCACCTAACAATTGAACGCTATAACTTCCATTAATAGGAACCTGTATCAAATACAAGAACCATATTAACCAAAACAGTTTCCTCGTTAAGTCCCAATATAACATTCGTTAAGATTTTTGACAAGCACCGGCCATATTGTTTTTATAAAAAAAAAACGCGTCAAGAAATCCAAAACCAGTCCTATTACATAGAATTTTCATCATTTTTCAATTATTTAACGAATTATTCGTCTTTAAAATACAATTACACAAACAAATAATTGATTTGTTCTTAATTTAATGAGTTCATTATCTTGTATTTTAGCACAAATTACACAGATTTCCATTTAGCGAAATATCAAACGAGAAAAAAAAATTCTATAAATTAATAAAAGCGAGACGGGTTACTGTACACCAAAAATCAACGAACTTTTCTCTTTCTTCCACTCGTCGCTTTATTTGGTTCCGTAAATTATTCGGAGTGGTCTGTCGACTGTCGTTAGTTCGTCGTTTTGTTCTGTAGCAAATAGAAAAGACATTTTATTTGTAATAAAATTAAAAATTGCTCGCAAACGAAAAGCAAAATCAAAAATAATGTCCGAACCGATTAATTACAAACCTAAAGATCTAATATGGTGAGTTAATGAGTGACAATTGGACATATTTTCATTGCAAATTTGATTTTTTTCATATGGTAACCGAGTGCATATAACTACCTAACACCCAAGCTTTCTATCCAATTCGACTGCTGCCGTGGCCATTTATAGTTTTTTTTGTGTAAAATTTGTGAAAATCCATAATTATTGATAAGTAACAAAATTATCTATCATACATAACCAACAAAATGACAATTTTCTGTTAAATTTTCCGTGGAAATGGGTCTCGATAAAATCCAACCAAAAAACTAACCACAATGGCCGGCCGAGGAGCCAGGGCGAAAATCTTTTCCCGCGCGTTCTTTTCACTTTGATGGAATTCTTACTGCATAATGAATTGTTTTTTTTTTTTTAATAATTATTGCTTTTTCCATCTAATTTCAGGGCAAAAATGAAGGGATTCACACCCTGGCCGTCGATGGTATGTTATTCTCAATTATTATTATTTTTTTTTTTTTTTAAGAAATGAATTCACATTTAAATTTTGTTTTCTCCATTTTGAAGTACCTCCTATTTTGTTTTTCTATTTAAAACACTTGGTTTCGATAAATGTTTTATTTAAATATTCGTTTTCTATTTTTTCTAGATCGTCAAACCCCCAGAAGAGATGCTACATTTACATCAACCTCGAAGGAATGTTCCATGTAAATGTGTCTTCTTTTTCGGTTCTAGAAACTAGTAAGTATCCTATCTTAGTAAAAAAAAAAAAAAAACTGCATTTGTAATCTATGAAAATCCAATCCAATAGTTTGATATGAAAATTTTATAAATTGCTTACTCGAGTTTTTTCTTTGGTTATGTTTTGTTTCCGATGCAAAAAAGAGGCATCAGTAGGTATATTGTTGCTTAGTATTACATTTTGGAGTAAATTTTTTTCTGCTTGCTTTTGTTTCGCCTAGTTTCAATTGGAAATATGTACATATATTTTATAACTACAAGAAATCGGTATGTTTGTATCATAAAAATATTTAATAAGCAAATACATATGTACGCCTTTTGAACTTTGCAAATTCGTTCGATCATAATTATTGGTCTTTTTCAATCTGAATTGCAGTACATATCTACACAAAATGTCTAAAAACAAATATTGTAGTGTGTGTAAGAATCTGTGCACAAATCCGTTTTGAATCCGTCTCCAAAAAGAGATTCAATACGGATCTGTTTTTCCAGAAAAAAACTGGTTTTAATTTGAAACGAATTTGATTTTCAGAAAAAAATTGACGGCAGATCGAGGTTTTTGTTGAAACGAAATCGACATAACATTTGTGTTTTTTTTTTCCATTGACCTTAAATATTTAGAATTACTCTCAGATTTAAACAATTTAATATATGTAATTCCCTAGATAAGATACTATGTATTTTCATTAATATCAGGAGTGAACGAAGTTGAAAAGATGTTCTGTTTTTTGTACCTATTTTGTTTAACTTAACTTGAGTAGAAAAAATCGTGTAGAAAATATATACACTTTGTTATACATATATATATGTATCTATACACATGCATACATATTTGTAGCAACCTATGACTCTGATTAGTCGTAGGTGGTATGTAGGTACTTTCACTAATAATAGTTTTTTTTTAAATTTTTGAATTCAGTTTAAAAAAGATGACATTTTTAAACGACTATTAAAAACGTTTTATCGAAATGAAACTATCCAATAAATTTTTTGGTGGTAGGAGAGACTGGTCACGAGAGATTTAACTTTTACATTTATTGTCTGGTTTTAGAGCAATGTCTTAAATTTTTGTATGCGTTTGCGTTGGTCTATCAAATAATAGGTTGGTTTGGTATAAGTCAATGTCAGTTTGAATACAAGTAATAAAAACTCTTAAATCCAGATTAAAACTTAGGTACAGATAATAAGGCCCGTTTGATGATTCGAATCATAAATCCTGTTTATAGCTAAGTTCCACATAACTTTTTTTAAGTTATACATACATTTATTTATGTTGCACGTAAGAATATATGTGAAACTTAGCAAAATATTAAATTAAAAATACACAAGTTCACTTCGAACTATGTGATATGTCAAAATTTGAAAATATTGCATATAAACTTTAAATTAAAACAGGGAAATTGTGTTATAATTGTAATTTTTGTTTATAAAATTAAAACAAAAATGTCGGTTTTTGCGCGCAACACAAATTCCGGCACGCTTCTTGTAGTCGTCTGTTGGCAATCGCGAATTATTGGTGACTGCCACCAGTGTGGGTGGCGGAGCAGCCGGTAGCTACTTCCGGAACAGTTGGAGAAACCGCAACTTGTAGAGCTTCTGGATTTTCAACTTTCCTTGCAGTTGAGTCGCGGTAGATGGTGTAAGTGATAACGAGAAAAACATAATTTTTTTCGAATTTAAAGTCAATTTCTTCTTCTATTGACTCTTTTTCGGCGGCACGATACAGCTAGTTTTATGGCGACAATGTAGTCGCCCTCACCGTCGACACTTTTATCTAAAATCGTGGCGTCCACTTCTATTCAAATACGATGGAAACTTTCAGCCCTATTCTGTTAAAAGTTCACGTGAATATTTGGATTCTGCTATCCGACGGAAGAAACGAACGAATTTTTCCACAAAGTATATAAATTTGATCAAAAATGAATTTTAATAATTAGATTCTCTTACTAATTAAACAACAAAAATATTAGTAAAGCTTTATACTCAAAAGATAAAAGACATTTGAAAATAAATAGTAAAAAATAGAATGAAATATTTACCTGAATCGAAAGATTCGAGCGGATCGGATAGCAGAATAGGGATGTTTGTTTTCGTTTGGGCGAAATAATTTTTGATTTTTTTGGGACGTCGGGTTAAGTTTAATGGAAAACGCCTTCGTGAAGCGAGGTTTGAAAAAAATTGCAATTTGCACAAGCACCACCACAAGCTATACATAAGCACAAGAGAACAAGCTAGAAACATCCCAAAATATAGGTCCACTTTAATTGCTCCAATTTTCTTCTTGGATTTTAAGTTCAATCTGTACTCAGATCCGGACGCGGCGTTATATAATCTAAGCTCCAATCATTTATTTATTATTCATTATTCTTTTGTTAACCTTTTTTTTTTTGTAAAGACAGGTCATCAAATGAAGAAAAATATTCATTTTTCTGATATATTTGACGAGGAATTCAAACCTCTGAAATTTCAGACATGTTCACGTCATTGTCAAGCATATCCAGAATTTGAAAATCCATTTTTATTTATTTCTTATGTTAAATGAGTTGATAACTAAAAAAACCAAATACCTATCCAAAAATTGTATTTAAGAATGCTTCAATCCCTTATATCATATTTAAATATTTTATGTGCTACTTTTTCTGAAACATAAACTATGTTCGACTTGACGACTTTTATGTTTTAGGTTTCAGTTTGGTGCAAAGGCATATGTATTACTTAGCGTTTATGTGAAACACAAACTCTTAAGTTTCGTATCAGCAAACGGGCCTTAAAGTTCTTAAATTAAACCTAATTCTATATTATTCACTCCTTAAATGCAGCCTTCATGTCAATTTTACAAATCCAGTCTCAATTGTAATTGAATTTATTGCTTTTCGGAATACAGTTTAAGTCATTAGCCCATTTGCTGATACGGAACATAAATATTTATGTTCCACATAAACCCTTAAGTAACACTTATTGCTTTGCACCAAACGTAAATTCAAACATACAAATCTTTAGGCCGAACATAACCTAGGTGGAGGAAAAAGTGGCACAATGTCATTAATTTTTGTTCACTATTGTTCTTGAATAATTGGAGATAATTGTGAAGATATTGCTACGACAAATTATTGAAAAATTAATTATGGACTTTGAACTATTGAAATTGATCAAAGATGACGTGGAAGTTCTTAAAATTTTAGAAGTAGGAGCTCCTTCAAATTTATGAGTGAAATGAACATTTTTTACACTTTTATGGGCTATCTTATTACAAAATATTTCGTTTAACAAAGTAAATAAAAATACTTATTTTGAACCAAATAGAAGGTTCTTTAGAATGTCCATCCAAAATGTACAGTTATGCCGAAACTAGATCAAAAATTAATCCTATTATCCAACTTTTAGTTGGTAACCATCTCCCAAGTATGTATAGCCGATTTTGGTGGATTGCATATCTCAACAGTTTCAAGAATAGTTGAAGGTATCGATAAAAATAGCTAAACTTGGGAATGATTATATAAAATATCTGGAAACCGCTACTATCATTTCTAAAACAAAAAATTTTTTTAAACAGCACTTTTCCAAATGTAATTGGAGCCACTCACGTCAAAATTCAGTCCCAAATTCATCAAATAAAGTATTAAAATAATGTACTCATTTGTTTTACATATTCAAACAACAATTCAATGTCTTTTAAAATGTTTTTTGCATCTTTTATTGTGCCTTCTTCATTTTGAATTTTTTTTTCAGAACTTTACTTTTACTTGCGATATCTAGTTTCAAAGATTTTCGCTTCAGTTCATGCTTAACATTGCTTTGATATTTTTTTTTTTTGAAGAGCTTCTTTTAATGTGTCATATTGTAGTTGGCTGGTTCTAGCCAAACTAGTATTTTTTTAATATTTGAAAGCTCGGAATACTGGAGCCCTAATATATAATTTCATTCTACTTTCGCATCTTTCGAAATTCTATTTTTAAGTGGTACATACTGTATTGGAAAGTAGCATGCACTGTTCATATATTGGGCTCTTCACCACATAATCTCCAATTAGCTCTGTTCATTTGCGTTAATAAGTGATTTGCTAAAGAATTAGCGCGTTGAGATTTAGCGAATTCAAACTTTATTGTATTTATTTCAATCGGAAGCACAATGAAGAAGCGTTTTTTTTTTTAATTTTGTGAAAAATTTGTGTTTCTTTTTTTAGTATTCAAACCAAACCTAAACTCGCAATATTTTGACATTTGCCCAAGCCGATTTAAGGTTAGTTACGATTCAAAAGTAGTCACAAACTATGTAAAACATAAATTTTTCCGGGCAACTTAAATTTAAATATCACATAGAATTTACGAGGAACTTTATTCATAAGATTTATGCCTATGAACCTAAATCTAGATTAAAACAAAAAACCTTTATCATTTGTTACCTCCCAAATAACCCCTCATTCCTACTTACCGTAGTTTTCTTTAACAAAAAAAAACCTTGGGTTAAAAAATGATGATGATGATGATGATGATGATGATGATGATGATGATGATGATGATGATGATGATGATAATAAAATATACAGTGCCTTCAAAAAATAGTAGTGCACTGCATGAAACACAAAAGGCCTGTTTTGGAGGTGTATGTTCAAATGAATTTTAAAAGAACTTTATTTAAAAATTAAACTACATCGTGTAATGTTTTGAAGGGTTTCGTAACAATGAAAATGTCTTCACCACGTTCCAAAGCACGCGGCAATTTGATGGTTTTGCTTTTCTGACTTTTTTTTAATATCGCTCCACAGATATTTAATGAGGTTCAGGTAGGTTTATCCGCCCAACTTGTATAGTTTTTTGAACATTGTTCTGATAGAACACAAATTTCACCGATACTAGACGCTATGTAAAAATCCCCTTAATGTTCCTATAACAGAATACGAAAAGCAAGTCCAAGCCATTATTTTCGACACCACGAGTTTGACGGTTTTTGTCGTATATTTTGACTGGTATTCAGTGTTAGGTGGGCGACATGACGAACTTACTGTCGGGATGCAATATCACCAAAAATAACACCTTTACTTTCATCCAACCACAAAATATTGGGTCATTTCTCAACTGGCCAGCTTAAATGTGCTTTGGCAAACTGAGTGCTGGTTTTAAGGTGTTTACTTTCGCGCAGTCAAATTTTTAACCAGAAGTCGTTTTCGAATAGTCTCTGCTCTCGCATGTAAATTTAATTCATTCCGGATCTCAAAAGAAGAAGCAGCAGCATCGGACGATGAGTGTATAGACTACTACATTGTTTTTTTTTTCTTCCGTGGTTTCTTCCATTCCTTCTTCTAAATTTTTAATTAGTCCTCTCATCTCACTTTATAATAAAAAATTAATAATTGTTTTTATTGTAAATTTAATAATTTATAATAAAAAACCTTACTTTTTATCATTCACTTTTATTGTCTTCAAAATTTACTATCACTACTATTAATTTGAACAGGAATTATTACACTGAAATCTCAATCTTAACTGACACCTCTTGTAGAAGACCTAACGGCAATCTGCCGTTTTATTCCCTCGAAATTAAATAACTGATATATTTAAAACTACAAAATTAACAAATTTAATGATTTCCCTATCCATACATATACTTGGTTCATTTACTTTAAGGAAAAGTGCCACACCCAAACCGTGAAACAGATTAAAACAGCGACAATATTGTTCAGCGCAACTAGACCAAATCCAGCGACGTTGCGTCCGTAGGCCAAAGTCCTAAGAATTGTTGATTGATGTTTTCCAATACGATATTCAGTGGAACCACACTGCAAAAAAAAAATAAAAGAGTTTTGCGCTATTATTTCCAGAACGATGTTCATTGTAACTTAAGTCCCATACATTTGCAACTTCTGCAGTATTATGTTACTTTCAATTGCTTCCAACTGACTTAAGACCGAAAAATGTACGGAGTTTTTTTTTCTATCAAACATTTACCAATTACATGGACGGCGTTTCGGAAGAGTGTCATTTTCTGAATCCCGATTGGTCTTGAATTCAAATTAGTCTTGGAATTAGCTTAATTAATTGTATGTTGGTTCGTCACTCATGTCCCTAATCAACGGGGTTTCAACAGGCTGCAACTTATTTGACAGAAAAGGTTGCGATGTACGGTGCACGTAACGCGATTTTTTTTTATAATTTTAAATAATATTAGAAAAGTTTATTAGAAAACTGCGAAACTATTCATTGGTAATTATTGATTTTCTTGTAATTCATAAAGGCCTGAATCATTCTCAATGATTAAAACTTTTATCATTTAGGTTGTTTAATGTTAAATTTCAGAATGTATCAACTATCCATTTTTCGCAATTGACAATCACAATAGGGGCGATAATATTATTTGCTTCTAAAACTCAATGATGTCTCCTGTTTATTTATGAGTGACACATGGATCAAGGAATCTGAATAGCTTCAGTTTTTGTTTTACCATTTAAAATCAATTCTTTTTACAACTTCATTATTTAAAATTTTAGCGAAGTGTTTCGGACTATATTCTCAATTTGACGTAGGGTTAAATGTCTAAGCTTGAATTTAACTTCATAGTCTTAAATTATAAATAAAAAATCAATAAATAAGAAAACTAGTGTTTTTTTTCGATAATAATTATTTATTCGTTCATAAAGCACAACTAGTAGACACCAAGACGCAAATAACTTTTAAGAATCTTCGACAAAAAAAGGTCTTAAAATTTGTTGAAATATAATTTTTCATACAATTACGGCTTAAATATGGTGTCTTTAATTATTATTATTATAGAATTCGCGTTTGTATGAAAATGCCAGTTATACATATTCTGTTGTTACGGGTGGTACTTATATTAAAAGCACATATGATCTAAAAAATATACGCATGCGGGAAATGTCTGGATTTGCCTTTTCATTAATCAATCCATTGCATTGGTATGAGTACAATTGATTTAATTATTTTCTTAAAAACAAAAAAAACAAAAACCACTGTCACCGTACATTACTTTTATTTGCAATTCCATTTCCCTTTGAAAATTATATGTATTTTGTTTATTCAGCTCGACGTTTTGTTTGCTTTGAACAATAACGATAATATAACTGTCATTTGAAAATACATTCGTAGGTAAGTACAGTCCTTTTATGCTACCTAAATTAAGTAACACAGTTTGGGTATTTCTATAAATTTAAATTAATAATTATAAAATCATGCGTAATAATAATTGTTTGGGTCCACCTTTTGAAAAAGTTCTCGAAATTGTTAAGTATTTTTATTTTGGGCTTTTATGATCCTTGAATTTTTAAAGCAATTAAAAGGCTAATCCAATTATTTTCCCGACGTTTCGTTTTTTTTTTTTTTCCAAATTGTATTATTGTCTATTGTAGTTTAGAATTTGTTTCATTAGACACTACGAGTAGTCGCAGATTGCTAGATTTGTTTTTTTTTTTTCAAGTATTTAACCAGTTCAGATAACTGAGATCTCTCAATCTTCGCTCCGTCAAAAATTGATGGGGCGGATCCAAACTTTGTTTCCTCTTTATTTGTCAGTAAAACTGAGATATTTCATATAGGTATATAATATATTTAATATATGATAATGGAAATGGCAAAACTGAAATTTTTTTATTCAAATCCTGTTCATATGAAAGAGATTGCTGATACTTTGACTTTCGTTCCGAACGTATTGCCCATTCCGATATCCATTTGAGATGATTTGGTGGGACTATGATATTGCTCTCCTGAGATTTGGAGTCTGGCAGCATGTATAGAATTTGAAATTAACCACGAACATGAGAGCTTCTGAATTCTCGAGCCAACTTCTGGCGCTAGGCATTAATCAAATTTCTGTTGATGTCTCGACTGGATTGATTTCATTGAGGTGCCAGGAACTCCGACGCATATTTTACAGCTGAATGTGGGATCGATCATAATCATGCTGCGATGATTCCAGTCATTATCAAGGGCAAATTCAAAGGAGAGGAAGTCTTTATTCCACGAATTCCGATTATTCCAACTAATTTTCCATTCCAATTCATGCGGATTCATCTCCACGTTCGTTTGGCTTTTGCGATGACAATCAATAAATCGCAAGGCCAATCGTTGTAAGTCTGTGGAATAAATATCGAATTTGTCTATTTTTCGCACGGCCAGCTATAAGTTGCCTGGTTGGGTGTAGGTAAACCGTCTACGTTGTTTGTTTTTGCGCCGAGATGAAGGTCGCTGTGTCGGCTTGTTTGATATAAGATTTAGAAATAATTGTTATTATTTTAATAAACTGTAAGCATAGGTTTACATTTTGTTAACATTTATTATTAGATTGGTTTGGTTTGGCACTCTGAAAGTCCTAATTACGATTATTTATTTTTGATATGTGTCAATGTAACTTTTAAGGTTTTCGCGGTTGTTTACATATGAAATTAAGTTTCCCGGTGACCACGCTCGATGTAATTCGTAGCGAAACTTTCGCGGTGAGTACAGAATTGAACTCGCTAAATACTAAATAGTTATAAAGCGGCTTATCTTAAAAACTAAATGTGTCAAATATGTGTCAACTCTAGTTCAGTACTTTTTGAACCTTTATGGCCTCACAAAAACAATCTAAATTGTGATCCCATCTTAAGGCGTTTTTCATTTTTTCGTTCAGAGCAGATCACAGAACAGAGCTTGAACACATAGATTATGCACTGAACTTGTTCCAAACAGAGCGAGCTCTGAGCACTGATATGTTTTTTAAACACACCTGACCACACAAATTAGAACACATTTTAACCATAAGCACATTTTAACCATAACCAAAGCAATATAACATGAAACCTACCCTTTTCCTTCTTGACACAAATGGCATTTGGCGTTCAGCAATTTACTCACATGCCCAGTCAATTATGTTCGAGCACGTCGAGTGCGATTTACACATGTTCAGAAACACACATTTGGAGCTCTGCATGCTCTGATTTAAAAAGAAACACAAACAAATGTTTTGACAACTCAGACTCTGCTCTGAATTAAAAAGGAAAAACGCCTTTAGTAGATCATAAACTAGTGCCCGACTGAACCTTCGGAAGGACTTGGGCTGCAGTTTTGATAAGACTCGAAAATAAACGAACTGAGTAATAATAAGTTTGATTTGGAGCATCATTATGCTATAGCATGTTTCTCAAAAAGCTGTTGCTTCTGAAGATTTCTGATATTTATAAATATTAGGCCGATTGCAAATAAATATTTATATGCTCTAACAACTATTAATCCTAATGAAAAATTGTTCAGCGCTGCGGAACAGGCGAAAATGTAAATAAATTATTTTTAGCTTAAATATAGTGAGAAAGATCTTTTACGAATAGTAAAATTACAAATCAAAACCTGCCAGATGAATAACTGGATGACATTATAATCACAACTACTCAAGGTTAAACAACAATAAAATACCACCTATTTATCCAAATCAAACAGAGAAATCTATCACCAGTTTTGTACGCCTACGTTTAGGCCATACTCGAACAACTCATCAGCACCTTCTAACAAGGGAAACACCTCTTAGATCCCATCAAACGTTCTCTACCCAACAATCATTACAGCATTTACGAAATCCTTAAAAATATCAAAAAACAATAACATCTTAATTTTAAAATATAACTTTCTTTAATATAATAATCTTTATAAAAGCGAGCCGAAAGCCATTGCAGCCTGTACTCTCTAAAATTAGTACTAACTTAGCAATTTAAGATTACTATGTTAGTCTGTATAAATAAATATATTCTTTCTAATTTGTTATTACTGTTCAATTAATAAATATTAAATATGACTTCTTGTGAGCTCTATCGAAAAATTTGAAAAATGTTATCTACTCACAGAATCATCGCATGCAGCTTCAAAGTCAGCTTGAATCAATTACACTTTTCATATTCATACATTCGCTTTGTAGGGACTCTTGTTAATAGACTGCATTTACAACATGCAATTTCACTTTGTGATTTTCTAAACACTATTTTAGGCTGGGACAATACATCCGTCATTGATTTCCATAGTAGAATGCTCATGGTTATGCTCTCATAGTTCTGTTTTTATTTTATGTACTGCATTATCTTCCTAAGTTTCTTTAGGCTTTTTTGGTCAATTTGTAGGTAGGTTCATTGTTTTGGTTATTTTGTGTTGAATACGACTCAAGAGTAAATCTCGCATTCATTTTTTTTCCTTGCCCAGTACTCTTACATCGTCAAAGTTGGCCATGTGTTCGCCGTCAAGTATATGCTGTGAGAGACCCGTTGATTCTTTTCCTTTTTTAGATGTAACCCTGAAGAAATCGTGGATAGCGACGAAACGTTGGGAAAAGATGGAATAAACTTGTTTTATTTGCATTCAACTACAAATTGACCAAAAAAGCCTACAGAAACTAATTAGAAATATAAGTGATAATAATTGGTCACATAATATAATCCATTATCTTCTGTTATCTATATATTCTGTTGAATATACATAAACTCGCAGTTTAAAGCACATACCATATTTTTACTTGCGATATATTTGCTATAGGCCAAGTTTTGCATTTGGAACAAATCGAACTCGTGATTATGATCAACATGACTTTACGATGATAGATTTACACCAAAAAAGTGAGTCTCGTAATTTCGTCTGTCTTCCTGTAGGTCGATCTACAATCGTAAACTTCTGAAGCTATTTTCTTCAAGCTTTGTAGTTAAGCTTCTTAGGTGATTGCCTCGATTCTTTTTTTTTATCTTTTTTTTTAAACCCAAAAATAACGATAGGTACCTGCCATACAATTTTGTGTAGCAAAAATGGTAAATCTTAATTATCTCGAAAACGGCTCTAACGATTTTGATAAAAAAAACATCATACCCAACAACAACTTGAGTGTGCTACCACCAAGTTTTTTCTCAATTGTTTTTGGCTGGAATTATAGCTATTTCACGACCTGCCAAGGTCGATCATCAGATTCCTTTGCTCTAGTGGTGCTGGTCTACTTTTTAATTTTAAAATTTTCATACCAATTAGAACACTGCCCAAAAGCGAAAAAAAAAATATAAGGAAGAGTCCAGATAAGGGCCAACTTATAAACTCACACACCAATTTTATATGATAAAAATGAACACTAACAATTTGTTCGTCATCAACTCTTGTCAGTAGAAGCACATCAACTTGGCCTGAAGTTGATATAGGTTTTTAGCTGGGGCAAGTTGATGTAAATGATTAAACCTCAAAGTCACATGAGATCTGAAGTGAGGATGGGCAATATTGAGAAAAATATCGAATACTCATCATCGATGTTTATAATTATCGAATCGAAAACTGAAAAAAAAAACAGTTTTTTTTGACAACTCTTGGTGTAAAGTTCAACAAACGAACCTTGTAATAATAAGTGGGAATAAACTTACTGCAGATGACGAAATAAGATTTAACCTTCCGATGACAACGGGGTGTTCAAATACCCCAGGCAATTTTATTTTAACTGTAGTTTTGATTTGGCTTGATTTCACTTTCTGGCTTTTTATGTATTTGTCATTTAATCGCACATGTTCTGTATTTAACTTTTTGTGAATTTGAGTTACGAAAGTGAATTTAGATGTTCTGTATTCCACATAAAAATGTTCTGTATTTCACATAAAATTAAGTTTGTAAATAGCTCATTCCGAATGTGGAATTTTAGGGTTCCGAATATGAAAATTCGTGTTCTACATTCCGAATATGAACCGTTTTTATACAAATTGTCTGTAACAGGTGATTTTGACAATTCGAAAATGAATTCGAAGTGAATTGGAAGGAGTTGAATCCACTCGAAATGCAGAACACGTTATTTCAGTTTAAGTGAAATTAAAATTCATTTTGAATTCATTTTCACTCGGAATGCAGAACAGGTGTGAACCTGAGGGTGCCAGTTACTGATGAGCAATCCGAGCTGAAGGCTGTAGTTTTTGAATACTAGAGCATACGGTATTTACTGGGGTGATATATCACCCCATGTTGTCTTTCTCGTATGCGGAAATTTTCAAGAACTTCTTTTGCTCCATTCTTTCGATAACTAAAATCACATCCACCAGTCAAGAAGATTTAAACATTTACTTAAGAAATGCTGATGAAATAGATTCAGCCAATGGTGGCCCTTACGGATATTATATAGTATGCTTGATCTAGTCGGAATTAATTCTATAACACTTTTGTTATCATGTAAGCGGTCATATCTTAAAGAATTGGGACTCCGACTGGCTAAACTCACATGGAGCTACCGACTTCTAGCTACAAATTTCCCACGGCAATTAGCTGAAGAAATAAAAGGCATTCTAGGACACCTACTTAGGTCACATGAAAGTGTATTACCCACTAAATTACAGAACTAGTCGCTGGGTGTCATTTTTCCATACAAACAAGACAGCAAAAGCAAGATTTAAGACTTCAAATACAATCGACCTGTATGTCCTGAACACAGGAAAGAGAAAGCATCAATTACATTTAATTATTTGTATTTATCCTTAAAAGCATTTTTGCATTTAATCCTGGCTGTTGTTGTGTATGTATGTTTTAAATGTGTTGCTATCGGGGGGTTTTAAATACAGTTTTTTTATTACTTGTAAATTTAACACTTACTTCTTATTAGGTGTATTATTATTAGGGTTATGTTTTATGTAAATTCAAAAGTCCGATCAACAACGCATCGACAAACGCTCTTGTTGTCTGCTGTTGAATTGATGCGCAATTATTAGACGCTTGTGAACTTACCGTATCTTCTTTTGGAAGCATTTGAATAACAATCATTTATAAACTAAATTTTTCTAAATAATGTTTTCCCCAATTTAAGTAAATCTTTTCGGTAAATTTCCCATGCCGCCTAATGGCAGAAAATACAATCACCTTCCCATACGATTATTCTCTTTTCGAGTATCAATCTAATTTTTGTCTCATTAAGATGCCAGTCCCCCTTAATTATGCATAGTAAAAAATAGCATTAATTAACGTTAGCAACGCTTATTTGAGATTAAAAGGAAAATCCAAACAAATTTAAAAAATTGTCAAACAAACATGTATGTGTGTATATTAAACCATTGTTATACATGCTCAATGTCTAGTCATATATGTAGTTTTAAACCACCAAAAACAAGTTCGTGCAACCCAATCATGCATTTTATTTTAGAATGTATACATATCTGATTGCATTTTGTATTTGTAGGGAAGTTTTAATTTAAATCAAGAGAAACGCAAAACAAGGGTGATTTTTTTTTTGAGAGAATTTGTTTTAGATGGATTTATTTTTATCAGGTTCGAAAAACAGATGGATTTAACAATCAAAAAATTCCTTTTCAGTGCCTGGATCGAGGAACATAATATTAAACCCTTCGACGGGCCGTACAAAGAAGAACTAATGCGCCCAAACAAGCCAAATTCTTTTAAATTAGCATTGCAAGAAATTCTAGCTTACATCGATAATCCCGTTGATATTGATGCTGAAATAAAAGCTGCATCAGTCGCGTCTGTTCCCAATTATGCTAGCGACGCTGATTTTGATAAAATTCGCGATGGTCTTGAAACAGCCGACTCTACCAATGATCTGGGTGAACCACCAAAACACCCAAAAAAAGCAACAAAAGCTAAATCTCGTGCAAAGTCCTCCGTATCGGCAACTAAATCGGCTGCAAAACGCCGTAGTAGTGCAAGCAAAGCATCGGAAAGCAAAAGGAAAAGAGTTGAATCAGAAGCCACAGAGGCTACATCGTCACGCAGACGAGTGAATACGGACGCTTTGTCGCATATAGGCAGTTTGTCTCGTCGCAATATGAGCTCAACAGTAGCTTTACTTGATCGACCTATTATAAGTCGACCAGAGGCACAAGCAATCGATATGAATGTTCGATCGGCAACTTTGTCCGAGCGGGACATAACTCCATCGAATTTAACTTTTGGTTTCCTTGGTTTGGGTATTATGGGATCGACTATTGTTAAGGATTTAATATGCACAGGACATAAGGTGGTCGTTTGGAATAGAACAATGTCGAAGGTAAATTAATATACAATACAGTTTTTGAATTTTTTTGTATCTTATTTTGTGTTTGTTTTTAGTGCAAACCATTTGCTGAAGCTGGTGCTGAAGTTAAAGAAACCCCAATGGACGTTGTCGATGCTGCGGATATTACATTCTGTTGTGTATCGGATCCAAAAGCATCGAAAGATGTAAGATGGAGGTTTCTTTGTATTTTATTTGTACTGACCTTAAAGTATTTATAGTTGGTATTTGGAAACTGTGGAGTTCTGCAAGGAAAAGACCTAAACAACAAGGCATATGTAGAAATGTCCACCATTGATCCAGAAACTTCACAAGATATTGCTGAAGGTATCGCACAATGTGGAGGTAGATACCTAGAAGTTCAAGTAAGTTAATTTATATTAATCATTGAAAGGTAAATAATTTACATATTTATTCTTAGATCCATGGCACAAGGCAAGAAGCTGAAGATGGTATGCTTATAATATTGGCTGGTGGTGATCGCACTGTATTTGAAGAGTGTCATTCGTGCTTTAAAACTATCGCCAAAAATACATTTTTCTTAGGCGGTAAGTTAAAAAAAAATATTAAAAATCCAACTACATTTTGATTTATGTTTTGAATTACAGATGTTGGTAATGCTTGTAAAGTTAATCTTATTCTTCAAACGATACTTGGTGTAAGCCTTGTCGGTTTTTCAGAAGCTTTAGCTCTAGGTAAGTTGTTGCATTATGAGTATATGTATTCAAAAAGATTTGTTGGTTATATGTTAAACTTAAGATACAATTCTGTTTTTACAAGATGTCTTGGCTTTTTGCACTTATCATAACAATCAACAATAAAAATGTATTTAAAATGTTCAAACGATACATTTGTAATTGACATTTGATTTTAAAAAATCTATTGATTGGTAATATCAATCGACACATTCAATTTCAAATATTATGGAGGTCACAACTTATTAAGAAAATTAACTTATTTATCAATTTTATTTATAAAATTCTAATATCGTAGATGAAAAGGTTATTTTTAAATTGGTGAGCTGCCTTTTAACTTTAATTGCAAAAAACATTGTAAAGCTTGCATGCACATTTTTGTTTGCTCTATTTTGCACGTTTTCTAAGGTAAATATATTTTATTAAATAGGGCTGCCATTCCGATGGTATTTCAGATGTTCATAAATAATAACATCGAAGGCGGCATGTTATATGATAAAATAAAAAGATAAAAATGAAAACTGCATTGATTAGTTGAAAGTTAAAATATTATTTTACCAAACACAGCCGATCTAACTCCCGATTTTTTTATTTTGCAGAACTAAATATATTTTTTTTATTTTCTTTAAAGCTGATCGCTTCTCCATATCATTGAAGGATATCATCGATATTTTTGAATTGACGTCGATGAAATCACAACTTTTACTCGAAAAGGGAAAAGGTGAAAAATCTAAAAACTGAGGCTTTAACTAAAATTTATTTTTAGCTCACCCAATTCTTTAACTTAAATATTTATTTATTTGTTTTTACAGAAATGGCGAAGGGTGACTTTAACCCACAACAGCCTTTAATGCACATGCAAAAAGATCTGCGTTTGGTTTTGGGAATGGCAGAGAACCTCGATCAATCAATGCCTGTTACAGCTATAACAAACGAAGTGTTTAAGCATACAAAGCGTCTGGGTTATAGCGAACATGATTCCAGTGCTGTATTTGTAAGATCCCGGTTTTAACGTTTAGTTAATCCTTATGATGATTTAAACTTTTATTTTAACCAACAACAACAAACCGAAACAAATCCACTTCCCCCAATAGCATCAATGCCAACTCCAAATCAGAATGCCTCTTCAAATGAAGAACTTACAAAACAAATAGACAACCTTACATTTGAAAACTAGACAACTGCATACAATCAAATCATTCAAAACACATATACACAGACACACATACTTAAAACAAACATTAAAGAAAACAAAACAAAATTTTATTTAGTTACAATTTTGCTTTAAATACTTTTTAACTCTTATTTTGTTTGTTCCTTTTTTATCTAACTAATTTTGTATCCTTCTCACAATTTCCTCTTTCATTAAAACAAAACAAGTTATCCACAAAAAAATAAATATAAGAAGAAACTCCAAGAATAAAACGAGAAGGATTAAGAATAAAATATGAAGAAGAAGAAGAAAAATATATAAAAAGGTGTATAAAAATAACAAAATATTTTTTTTGGGGACACAAAAAATAATAGAAAACCCCTCGCTAGAAATATATTATATTAATTAATTGATTTTTTTCTTCCTTAAATCATTTATCGATGCATTATATAAATAATTTACTATATTTATAGCTTAAAGGAAAAAAGAAGATTAATAATTTTGTATACTCTGTTACACTTTATTGGTTTTTATTAATATTAACGAAAAAACTGCGAATTATATTTGAAAGGTATAATTAGCAGTAAACTTACGTGCATATATATACTGAAAGACTATGTATCGTGTAAATGGTTAATTATATATATACATAATCTGTGTAAAACATTTGCATCTCTTTTAATATGTTTAATAATTAAAGATTTTTTTTTTCATTAAAAAAATGTAAAACAAATATAGTTTGGTTTAATTTTTGTGTTGTTTATTTTCTGGAGAAAGTTGTTTTTTTCTTAATGTAGTTACAAAAACTGCTGCAAGTCTGCGGAAGCTCTGCATTTGTCGAAAAAGGGTTCATAAAAGCAAACAATTTCATGTAAGTAAGTAGCTGGTAATCAGAGAAAATAAAATGCACGACTGGATCGCATGTAATTGCTCTATGTTCCATCACATCGTATGCACAAGATTCTCAATAGAAACTGCTAATAATTCTATGGCGCGTATTCATAGTCATTTTTAAACTGTCAAATTTAAACCTAGACTTAGTTGTATTTTCGGACGCTGAATTTGTTTTGTTAAGCTTATCATTCCAAAATATTTGAAGCTATTTGTGTAGTATAACAAGTTAATAATCTTATAAAAATATAAAACCAACAATTTGTAAGTAAAATCGGTCTGTATTCATTTATACAAAATGTCTTAAGCTGTAGTTTAGTCAAATCTGAGCTTATCAGCGACTATGAATATGCCCCTATGTATTTATTTAATACAAACTCTGTTTTCGTATTAAATTTTCAAAAAATCTTTTTTTTTTCAAAAATCCAAAAAAAAAAACATTTTTCGAAAATTTTGGTATGCAGTATTATTTTTTAGTTCGAAGGACCCTCATAAAAAATCGATCGAAACCCGTGAGCCGTTTATTTAAAGTTAAAAATACAAAAAAAAATGTATGGCAAAAATAACAAAATATGTAAACGTAAGTTTTGAGCCAAACTGTTGACGTTTAAAAGTTCAATGCGTTTCCGTACTTTTGTGAAAATTTGTCGCTCTCTAAAAGATTTGTATGCCCACTCTTGAAAAATTGACAGTCTTCACATTTTTGTGCACAAAGTACCAAGTTGTAGACTACTAATATATGAATTTCGAGTGTTAGACCACTGCTGATAACACAGCAGCGCCCTCTGGTGATAATGTCCCGTCCGTTAGCGATCAAATTAAATTTTAATTATCGATATTTTTTAAATTTGATTCATATAAATGTTGGCACGATATGTTTTGGGGTAGGAGAGGTTGAGAGAAGAGAGCATTATGTCACACACGTCCGGCATTCAAACGTCACATTCTCCACTACTTTGACAGATTTTGTAGTCATTGTGGGCGTTCACTCCTTTATTAGATGTGTTATCTCGGATACCAAGCTATCGGATTATATCTGTGGACGAACCATATAGGTTAGCTGAAATCTGTCAAAATATCAGGAGAAAACGCATACCAAAAGAATTTTGCAGTCAGCAGTTCTATACATTTGTTCTCGGATAGCTAGTTATTCCAAATTTTTTGAGATAAGTCAAGATAGCTTTCATGATAACAGGTGGTTTTTCATCAGATGAGCTTTTGCACGCATTAGAACAACAGAGTTATTCTAGATTGCTGAGAATAACTGAGTGAACGTCCCCATTAGTTAAATTTCACAGTAATATCGTTTTCGACTGACTGCACGGAGTTTTTCACATATTTAGTTTTCCTTAGATTAAAATCGCTTGTTTTACAATACATTTAATATTTAAGAGAAGCTTAATACCTACTACCAATATTTTTGGACTTAAAATCTACGTAACCAGGCCGTTCGGTTTAATGTTGGTAAGTAATCACACTAGAACATTTGTCATCTAAAAAAATAGTTCCTTTAAACAATTACTATTTACTATGTTTATATAGAGAATTCAATCGGTATTGAATCAGGATTTAGGTTGTTGTATACTTGAATCGGATTAAAATCGGATTACTCATTCCGATTCCATTACACGAGCTGGATTTGTTGTTCATTCTGTAAGGTCAGATTGGGGGCGTTCGGCAGCGCACAGCTTTCTGATACATTTCTGAAAAATATATTGTTCGTTTGTGAACGTATAAAACCCAATAGCTAACCATTTCTGTCAAAAGTCAAAACAGAAAAAAAAACTATTCGTTTATGATTGCGCTTCGGCTCAAAATGAATTAAACATACATTTGTTTGCTAAAATATAAGTTAAAAACGAATCAGGAAGTAAGAACCACAAATGTTTCAACCGATTCAGAAGAAGAAGATGATATTTTAGGTACGTAATTAAAGTTCACAAACAACAATTGAAAAGACAGCTGATTTCGTAGTCAGCTTTGCACTACGCTACCTAAGTATACCAGAAATTTAGCGCTAGCTTGGGTTCAATTTGGAAATCATATGTTTTGTTCGTTGTATGGTCGTCGGCTGTTAATTGACAGATATTTAACGCGTATTACAACAATAACGAACGTTATTGCACAGCAAAGCTGTGCGCTACCGAACGCCCCCATTGTCACTTCGATTCCATTTCAATCCAATCTTTCGATCACGCGAGGCCATATACCTGAATCGAAATCTCAATGCGGATTCGACTCGATTCCCCAATCGACTCATATAGCCGGGGTAATTGACAAAAAATTTGAGGAAAACTTGCTCCACTGTACATGAACGTTGACAGGACACTGTGTATGGATTAAATTTCGGATATCTGTATGGCCAGTGGAGTCGCCGCTATGAAATCGAGAACAGAAAAATATTCCGAAAATTTACAATTTAATTAACTTTTTTGGAGTGACAGGTATGGAAAAAGATAAACTGACAACAACTAATCTAAAACAACAATAATATAAAGAAGTTTTCAGTACGAATTTTATCTAGGGTGAATCTAGAATTCTTCAATTTCATACTTCTCACTGACCTCAAATATTTTAATCCGTCAATCTGACTGAGCACAAATTTCGCAACCAGATTTCTCCGCAAGTATACAATACACCCTACGTTCAGTCTTGTTAAAAGCTCTAATATTAGGCGTTTTTCTTTTTTAGTTCAGATCAGTCTGAGTTGTCAAAAAATGTGTTGGTGTGTTTCTTTTTTCGTCCTGAACATGTGTAGATCGCACTCGACGTGCTTGAAGATAATTGACTGAGCATGCGAGTCGCTGAACGCACCAAATGCCATGTGTGTCAAAAGGGAAAATAGGACGAACAAAATAATTAGATTAATAAGTTGATGAAAGAAGGTGATCGCTAGTTCATTTTCTGTATCTGGATGTGTATCAGTCTAAAAAAGGCTAAGTTTTTTTTATATTACTTTTTTATGATTAAAATGAAAATGTGTTCTGATTTGTGTGGTTCAAGTGTGTTTAAAAAACATATCAGTGTTTAGAGCTCGCTCTATTTGGAACAAGTTCAGTGCATAATTTAAGTGTTCAACCTCTGTTCAGTGCTCTGCTTTGGACAAAAAAACAAAAACTCCTATTAAAAAAAAAAAGTTGAAGTGGGACTGCTTAAACTTTATTTTTTTTTTCAATTTGTGTAGTTTTAATTTTTTAGCGCTCACTTCACTTGCCTAACGTGACAGTAAAATTAGTAACATTTTTGCTGATTGCTCTGAGATCTTAGCAACCTAATATGAACAATATTTTTGTCAGAAAAGCATATAATTTTTGCTGTAAAACTGAGGAAACAAACATTTTGGATTTGCCTTTTGTTTGACGTTGCGAAATATATGAGATGTTTACTCAACTGGCCAAATATGAAACACCGCCAGCGATTACATTTTCAAAGACCCTGGCAATGTTAATATATAGTAGTTGCTAATGATTTTCTAAGTTGGAAATAATATATTAATACCTATAAATTTTTCTCTGAAGTATATAATTTAATTTTAAGAAATAGAACATCGGCCTTAATCTTTGAACATCGACTTTTCGCAAATGTCCAAAACAAACAAACCTGAACTTCAAACTAAAAATTCCCGGGCGAAGAAAACTATCAAATCCACCTTTTCCACACAAAACAGCAACAAATACATCTCGCATATATTATGGCAATGACCGCCAATATATCCACCATTTCTGGCGAACTCGAAAAATTTCCCTCTTCTACAAACACCGTCTGTCGCATTTACACTAATGATAAACTGTATCCGAAAATATTCGCATTAATTCGCCTTTGCATCATAGTATCTCTATCGCACACTTCGCACAGTCATATCGGATCGGGCCAAGGCAAGGCGAGAAATATATGTCAAAAGAAGAAAACCGAAAAGAGTAGAAAATGGCGAACTTTGCGTGTTGGGTTGATTTTCATTTTTGGAAACTTTTCTAAAAATTTCTCCCAGAAAATAAAACAATAAAAAACCCAAAAATATCATAAATTAATCGGTGAACGGTTGGGCTAAAAGTTTTTGTGTTGATTTCTATGGATTTCCCTACAATAAGGTTTAAAACTGTAAAATAAAAAATTAAAAAAAAATCGACAAAAGAAAAAAGTTCCAATTTTTTCCCTTCGATATTATTTCTTGTTCGACGTCGTTTTTTCGTTTCTCGGTTCCTTCTCGCCGCGGTACTGAATCGGTTCTTATGCCACCAAAGACGTGGTGGTGACGAGGGAATGAAAAAAGAAAATAAAGTAAAACGCGAGTGACGGACGGATGGAATTGAATAAAAAAAAATGTGAACAAAACTCAACTGTGGTGTGTGTAAAGTAATTTTTCTTAATTTTTTGTAACGGAGGAAAATACAGAAAACATTTCAAAATTTTCCGTCATCTTTTTTTTTATTATTTTTTTTTTGTTATCCACCTTTACCCCACCTACCGTAACCTTAAAGCTGCGGTAAATCTGACAAAAACAATGTTAATTTGTAATTAATTGCTTTATTTTGTTTTTTCTTATTTCCCTACATCATCAAGTGGATATAATACTGGAAGAAGTGAAGAAAGAAAAAGGTATGAAAATAAAAAAAATGATAATTTAGTGCGATTTTTTAAAAATTCTTTTTCTTATTTTGTTTTTCCCATCATCGTCACTGGCGAAAAATAATCCAAAAAGAAATTTAAAAGAAAAAAATTGTGTCGTAAGTGTGAAATTAATCAAGTGTAAAGGCACATTTATCTATGAACTATTCAAAGTGAATAATTTTTATATGGAATTCCTGACAATTCTCGTTCATCGATGAGAATTTCTTAGAAAAAATATTTACTTAAATCGAAGTGGAAAAATAATGTGCAATGGTGAAGGAAAAAATCATTAAAAATCATTTGTTGCCAAAATATTGTATGAGAATGAGCAAGACAGGTGATGGGATATTTAATTTTGTACCCTATCGCCGTACTGTTCACGTTCTCTTTAGATGGGCAGTTTTTTTTTTACCTTTGCGGAACAAAATGTAAAATTCCTTAAAAGTGCTTTAATTTTATTGGAAATTTGCGTGAAAGTTTAAGTTTTGTTTATTTCCTAACAAACAAATTTGAACAATTAAATTAATTTGTTGCAGTGAGAACTTAGAAGAAGTCATGACAGTAGATGGTGGATGTAGAAAAGTCCAACCAATATTTGTGTCTCTTTTGCACTTGACAGGTTGATATGAAATTCGCCCATAGACAGTGTGTGATAAAAGTCTTCCAACCACATTCATTAAAATTGTTTATTCTATCCAATAGTCGTGCTTAAGTTTTATATTTTCGTATGTTAGTTAAACAAAAACAGCTGTGAAAAGCAAACAAAAATCGATAAATTGAAGTTTATTTTCAATATATATATGTATGTACTAATAAGTAACTACGATTCGAAAAATGGATTGAACATACCTATTTCCAAAGTATTTAGAATGTGCAAGGTCAGTGCAAGGAGCGCATGAACGATATTCCACGCATCTGATCATATATAGACGCAAAATGTATCCACTCACATGAGCGATTACAAATCGATTTTGTGTTCAATCACGTCATCGAAACGTGAACTGGATCGTACGTGTGAAAATTGTTTCTGAGAACCTAGTCAATGTTAAACCATTCACCAAAGAATTGAAGTGTAACCAGTCATTTGCAATAACACATTTAGGTGAATAATTGAAGGATTACAAATTACGGAAGGATTAATAATATAATTACAAAATTATAACAAAAAAAAAATATGACCTAATTTATCAGTGGCATTTTGGCGAGAAATAATAATATAAAAAATTACGCAGTTTTTTGTGATGCCGTAAATTAAAAGCCTATCCACTGACTTATTTTAATTTCACAGTCTTGTTCTGTGCTGCTTTTTTCATTGGCTTAAGAAATTCCATTTCAATTAAGATTTCAGCGTAAAAATGATAAATGTTTTTCAAGAATACCTACTGATCTTTATTGTTCGAAGCTAAAACTGGGAAATACACTTCAACCAACGAAGAATAGCTTCCCAATTTTCAATATGATAAGTTGCACTTAATTTTTGTAAATGGAACACCGTTCTCTTCTTTTTGAGTGCAAAACAGTCTTAAATATATGCAATATAAACTTGACTTAAGAAATGTCAAATTAATAACGTAACTAATAATGTCGAATATCCAAACATTCGATTTTGTCTGTCAAAACAAATCTTGCGTTTTTAGAAAGATTTCATCGACCTTACACGAACACAATTGTTTACATGTTCCTTAAATGAAATGGTTGTCAGTAAGACGTATTTGGAATGGCTTGATATTAACAATCAAAATTATGACATTAGTCAACTTTGTAGACTGTATATTCAAAAATGTAGTTTACCAGAGTCTTGAATTAATTGTTGAAAAATACGAGCGCAGTTCTAGTAGAGTATGTGGGGTTAAAAGCGCATTTGACTTTAAATTTGAAATTAAATGTTGCGAAAGAAACGCTGGCAATATTTATCAATTTTACGGGTGATCAACTGTTATAACTGTTATAAATTGGTTAAGTAAAATATTTCACTTATGTACTTACGTACCATGAATATCCCTATGCAATCTTCAAAAATATACTCGGGTAGTCTGGTATCCAATATAACTTATGTAACTTCTGTTACTGGTCGAGGAATACAAGAAAACGAAAATGTCAAACCTTCATGCAATTCGTAACTCATCGTTAATATCCACGAGCGTCATTTATGCCACCAATTTGAAAAGGGAATGATACGTCCTTTCTGTTGAACTATTCTTCTCGAAATGGAAAGAACCTTTGTGCCAAAGAATGAACAATCAATTTTATAAAAAATTAGATATTTATTACGACTATCTTGTAACAGAATATTATATCAAGTGTAGAAAAAAGTGGAATAATTTTGAAAGTACAAATCAATGAATATATGATAAAGAACTAAAGTAGTTTTAGTTCAAAGTAGTTTCTTCATGTAAATGCTAATTTCAACACTTTCATTGACTTCACTACAAATCTTCCAGGATAAAATAAAATAAATATATTTTGATATTAATGTTCTTATTTGACACTATTGTCTTGTACTCTTGCTGCCGAGTTCGACGTAAACAAAATTCGTATAAATAAAACTCGGATTCTGTAAATATCATATCCATTTCCAAAGATTTGAGTGTCCTTTATTTGACTTTGATTTTCAAAATCTTTAATTACTTCTGTAAATATTTCGAGATATTCTAACAAAAAACATCTGAGTTTATTTTATACACATATGTAGGAAGGTATAATATTCACTATGTGTATCCCAAACGAGTATGGTTCGTTTCATAGCTATTCTGGGTTTGTTCACTGATTTCTATAAAACACTGGACAGCGGATTCATATTTAAATGATGAGACAACTGTTATAAATGCGCTGGTATCATGCCAGTATAACTTTATAAGACTTTGAATCACTTTTAGAAGTCACATTTGGGGATATTTCAAATGCAGGTATATACAACAATAAAATATAAATTATTTCTTACTTTGTACCTAACACAATGCCAACTTTACTTCTTATTAAACCGAACAGAGGTCAATGATGGTACCAGCGCACCATATGTCATCTTCAAACTGCCTAAAAAAAGTTGTACCTACTTATTATTCTCTATAATATCCAGTGTATTAAAGATATCAGTTGGGTCGGTAAACTAAAATATTTATTCACATATCTGAGGTCCGCATGACTAGTTATCCGGTGTAGGTAAATATGTTTGTACCTGCCTAGTTGAGATCTTCTTCTACTAAATCATCATACCAAAAATCGTTCACCGTTAAAAAGTCAATGAATAGGTAGGTACATATCATGAAGATATGGTGCAATGTAGTTAGGTATAGTGATGCTAATTCAATACGTCAATAACTCTTAAATTAGATTTCGAAACAGCCACCTGTTTTTTTTTTTCAATAATCATAATACACAAATCTATTGAGCCTCATTATTTTGTTTTATCTGTATCTGTATCTGTATGCAAAATCATCCCTTTAATACTGTTAAATCCACAATTTTTGCACCACAAATCTACAAATAGAATGTATATTTTAATGAAACCCCATGATAGAAGTATCAACCTAATAGATACTCGTATGTCTATTTGAAAAAGCTTAACTTTTCTACACAACTGTTTTTGTGGGGACATTGTATTCTTTCAACATCTGTCATCATTCAATTACTTACTGACTGTCTGGCCAAAAGGTGGAAATTAATAATGAAAAAAAAAGAATAAAATAAAACATAGTCAAACAGATCCAACGAATGAAATTTATTCCCAAATACGATTTGTGTGTTAAAAAGATAACCACACTATATGCTGCTTATAAAGCAAAGCAACAGCGACAAACGTGTGACCGAATCAGAACTACGTATTTCGATTTACTTGGGGGTTTTTCCTTGAGCTAACTTTTGCTCTATTACACCTCACAAACACAACAACATACAACACATTTACACAACGCAGCGAATTTCATTGCAAAGTATGAACAAAGAAAAGGAAATTTTATCGTTTGCTAGACTGAATTGGGTGTTTTTTTTTTTCATCCCACCTTTTCGTTGGGGTTTTTATTTCTTGTTTTTGTGAAGTCAGAAAGATGAAAAAAATATAGAAAGAAGAAAAAAAAATTATAAAAAAAAACGCAACAAGCATAAGAGGGGAGAAGAGGACGACAGGCGACAGGACACTGGCAGCCACAGCTAAACAGGGTGGAGGAAAAACTTCCCCTTTCGCTTCGTCATTATGAAAATGTGCCCCTTGTTGCTCCTTTGCATTGCCTGCTTTCGTATTTTCAACTATTTGTGCCAGAGGAGGATTTAGGAACTTGTTCATCGTCCTCTCGTTGTTACATTTCATCCCTTTTTATTAAGTAGGATCCTTGCTTCTTATCCCTTATTTAACTGCTGTGCTTTATATCTATTCTTTGTTTGTTGGTGGACTGCCTGACATGGCAATGGATGGCTTTTTTTTTTGTTGGCTCCTTTGGTGCGCGCCAATCGGTGATTGTTGGTTATTCCTTTTTACTTTTCCTATCCGCAGTATACTATGAATACAATATAAATATGTAGGTATACATTTAGTTGAGTGTCCTTTTGAAATTGATTTCTTATCCATATTGTTTTTTTTTGTTTGCTATTTTTATTTTATACATTTCATTTAATGAGCTGTAATGATGATCATTGTTTCAAAATAAAAATAATATTATGCTAAATTTCTCAGATTTAAATTTTACGAAATCGAACTCTCAAAAATAGGTCGAAGGAACTGTCATCTACCATATGTGATTGTCAATTAGGTAGGTATTATGCTCGATGGTGATGGAGATATCTATTATTTCAGCGAAAAAAAAAATCGGATATATATGTACCTACCTAAATCCGATGAGTGTGTATACACAAGTATGTGTGTTTTTCCTCCCATAATAAAGACGGCCGAGATAAGTAGGTATGGGTAGGTATATCTATGTACCTATACCTATTCATCGGAAATTGGAGAATGAATGATGTCAAGTGGTTTTTGTTGAGGTTCTAGCTATTATAATTAAATTGGATTGCGGTTTTGTGCAGATCTAGGTAAATGTTAGACAAGGAGTTTGTGTTAGAATTATATTCTCGACTTTTGAGGTGTTAAAGTTTTTTTTAGGTCCAGATACCTATCACTTGGGGACTTTATCCTAAATGATAGGTAGTTAGGTACCTACCTACATATTTAAAAGTAAACAACAACATTATGTAGGTTATATGTATATACATCCTTACATGCTTACTTTCCTCTCTACCCAATCCAATATGTTGAAAGGTCGTGTGAAATCGAATTGCTTGTTGATTGAAGAGAGATTTTTTTTTTGCTGAGAAATCTTGGAAGTGACAATTCAACTAGAAATAATGAATGCTTTTTTGTTCTGTTAAGAATGGTTGTTTTAAGGGTTAAATTAGTAGGTAGGTACCTAAATGACTTATTTATAGATAAGAACTAGGTAATTTTAATGTTTTAATCACTTATAGGTAGGCCAATCCTTTTTAGTTTTGTTAATTTTTTTGTGTGATAATAATGGCCAAGGGTCTGTATCACAAAACTACAATTTAACAATTATACCAGCAAATGGCAACTACCTATGTACATTTAACAAGTAGGTAGGTACATAATTATTTTTGTACCAGAAAAGAAGACAAGCTACCTTCTTATAATTGTTAAATTTGCATTCTATTGTACAAGCTAACTTGTCCCCTTGCTACGACTAGATAATGTGTAGATTATCACTATGCCGTAGGTATTTGCTTTTTAATGAGTACAATCTATTGCTCCAAAAAAAAATAGGAAATTAATATTTTTTTTAACCAATTGATTTTGCAGTCTTTTTCTTGTATTGTATTTGGAAATTTAATCCAATCCCCTTTTTTATTTACCTACAATTTTGTCCGCAACGTCTACGATTATTCTTGAATCGGAACTCTGGTTGATGTTGATCTTCTTCGGAAATCCCACATTGGAAACCATGATCTCCAACAAACTGTAAGAAAACCATCATTCTGGTTTTATTACTTAATCGACTTGCCCGAAATTCCTTATTAGTTTTTTTTACATCTTTCCTATCCTTCTTTCTCTTCCTTAACCTCACACCCGCGCTGTGTTTTAACATTTAAAGGGTGGTAGGTATAATCCCTTGAGCGCGTGAAGATTATAAAAAAAAAACGAAAAGTTTGAAAAAAATAATTTGTTAATGCTTCAACTTATAAAGCGTTTTATAGTTGCTTGTTGGCTCAAAGGAATCAAAAATATTAAGGTATTCAGCCATTGTACTTCCTGAGATAACTAATTTACAGGCTCAACATTTTGGTAGCTTTATCTCATTGAACTGCGATTTGTTTTTTGTACTGCATACGGAAATCTCTAAAATGAGATAACTGGATCTCTTAAATGAGATCCATCTATTTTTTGATAGATTTATCTCAAAATTATTCTGCATACTAAAGCTAGAAATTGCTCAAAAAAGTGAGATTTGAAACTGAGTAAATGGCTTCTGCATACCACCCAATATTCCACTTGTTAAAATTTGTTTGTACAATTATTAAGTTTCAAGTTTACTTGTAGTTTTGTGGTACACAAACCTTTCTAATTTGTTGAAATCTGTCATTTGTACAATACTTTTAGGTTTGTGGTACAGTCCCTAGTTACCTACCTACATATTTTACATATGGTAAGGTTTGTTAAACATATACGCTTATTATCGTTGTTAACATTTTTAAAGATAATTTAGGTACCTGTAAGTAATGTAGGTGCCGAACACATGACACCACCTACATACAAGTTAGGTAGGTACAAATTCGATCTCTTATGTTGGAGTAACGGTAGGTAGATACCTATTGTTGTTTGATTTAACATTCACAATAAGTTTTGAGAGTTTGAAAACGTCAAAACCGTTGAGATAACTCCCCGTGTCGTGCAAGAAAAACTACTGTGAGAAAAAATCAACTGCTACCTACATAGATCCTCGGCTTATACTTTAGTTTAGTTTAGTTTAGTTTATTTTCATCAAGCAGAGTTTTACAATCTCTTATAGATAACAACTTATATAATAAATGTAATAATAATAAAAGTAAAAGTAGAAGTAAAAGTAAAAGTACATAATTATATATTATTTACTATTACTAATTAAATGGAAACACTAATGAACTAAAAAACGAATTGCATAAAACGAGAAGAACAAACAATAATGAATTCTTTATGAGAATTTGTATATGGTTTTTGAAAGATATGGTTTCCTGAAAAGTAGGTACCTATTTCTACCAATTGTGTTGCTGTTTAAATAGAGAACGAAAGTTCAGCGTAGTCAAACCAGTGGTTTGTCGTACCCGCACCAATGTTTAAAAAAAGTTGTGTACCTTGTAAGAACTATCTCCGAAGGAAATTTATTCATTAATTGTTTTTGGTTGATTTTAAGAGGGGTTTTATTCGCAAATTTTTTGACGAATCTTCCTCTACTTTGGAAATTAGTTTTTCCCCCACATTTTAAAGGCGCATAATTTACTTCATGCAATATTATATTAAGGACTTATGTTTAATGAAGTGGAAAAAGAAATATGTGTGCAGGTAAAAGAAGCACCTAACATACCCTGCGATACTAGTTTTTTGGCTCATGCCAATAATACCCATTAACCTACTTTTGAGAAAAGGAAATTTACCAGCAAGCTACACTTCCTCAATGAAAATTAGAATTTTAAGTTACTTCAGAATTATTTTAATAGGGTTGGCAAAAAATTTCTAAGGAATCCTATATTCCAATATAAATACTTCGTGTATTGAAAATTTTCTAGTTGCTAGTTGAGAATTCGTCTGAGCATCTTACCTACTTTGGATATCATATCATGCATCTCCTAAGAACATGCTAAATGTTTTTAGGGCACTTGACAGGTGTTGAACAGCCAATCGAAAACGACAGGTGACAACTTGACGTGACTATTTTAGTGCACAATTTCTCTAGAACAGAACATAATGTTGACTATATTTTTTGTGACATATTTACCGGCTAAGGCAAAACCATGTCAATGTTTTTCTTGCAAAGATTGTTAATGGGCTAAATAAACATCAAATTTCTTATCGAAATGTTCAGAATACCACAAAAGAGTTATGAAACTGAAACTTGCAAATAGCAAGTTAGATCTCCGCTTCGTCACAAATCCGTTCATTGACTTACAAAAAATGGCTTCGTCACTGAAGATGATTTTTTTTTGTTGAAATCAGTGCCCGCCTACATATGCTACCGAAAACTTGTCTTCAGTTTATAAACAAAACAACATCATTATTAGAAAACCCTCTTTTATTATACGATTTAATTTGATTAATTTTACAATAACGTGTATTTTTAGCTAAATATATATGCAAAGAAGACTAAACTTAAAATGGACTATTTAAATTAGTTGATGTGAGTTTTAAATTATCAATCAAGTTAGAGAAAGTGAAACAAATTTTAAAAATTATTTCACTTTCTCAGGCGAATTTTTATATACCTAGGTATCTGTCTTTATTTTTTCTTTAACTTTTACTTTCAAAAATTTAATGGATGACTGCTCTAGAAATTATATTACCTTCAGTTCTCTATTAAACAAAAACAAAAGAAGTTCAATGCTCAAATAGAATTTTTAGAATTGCTAAAACTTAAGTCGTCATGTGAAAGTGATTTAAATTGCTGTTAAATTACTTGATTTATAAAATAACAAAATGAAACATATTTAAAATCTCTCCCCTAGAAAACAACACACGCGCTTTAGAGTATTTTTTTAATTAAAAAAAAATGTATAAGTATTTAGGTATTCAATTGAATTGAAATTCATCTCCAATCACGCATAGTGTTTTTCTTATCTTGATACAATTTTAAAGGAGAACAAAATATTTAAATTGTTTCTCTCATGTTGAGGTTTTAGTGAATGAATAAAGAATAAGTCTGGCGCCACACGGTATACGCTTGCCTGCCCGAGGCAGTACTTATACTTATACAGTTTGGGTTTCATTTCATGTAAACTAAGTGTGTAACTATCGGAAAGAAATAGGTGAATTTAATATATTTTTTACAATGCTTACACTGGTGATTATCTGGTGACATTAGTCACGTACGCCAATTGTAAGGTTCATTGGTCCGAATGAAAACAAATTCGGAAATACAAAAACAAAAAATAAACAAACATTAAATTTTTATGAAGTCCTATAGGTAAATTTCGAGCGGAAACTACATTATGTGTATAATCCATACATATACATTTAAGTGTGCGGATAACTTTTTATCTATGAATATAATAACAAAATAGGTACTCCCTAGCAGCAGTTGTTTTGCCAGAACGTTCTTATGAATATGTGTCAGTTTTGATGATACCTAATCAGACATCTTAAGTGTGCTATTAGATAGGATTTTTTTTCTTTAGTTGTTCTTCCATGATAGGAACCTAGTTACAATGTACATTTTCTCTCTAGCTCTAAGAAAATGGTAGCAATGTAGAACTTTGTTGTTTCGTCAAAGTCCTTCTAAGTAGTTAATAATCACTGCGAACCAAGACACACAGAAAATGCTTGATTTCGGTGATCGAACGAGATTATCAGCAAAAGCCCACTCTTCCCTTTGTAAGGACGAAGGTAATCCCTTTTCTTTCCTACTTTTCCAAAAAAACCTTTGATTTACTGTTCCCAGCAATTTTTTGCCGATCTTATAAAGTGGGCGAATTAGAACACAGATATTTACAATTTTTCTTAAAAGTGTTAAATACTTGAGGAACACTTTCTGTAATGCCGTTTTCGATTTAAATAAATAACTCCGATCAGCCAATCGAAAATTACATTGGGAGTATCATTTATGATTGAACGGCCCAGTTTAAAAACTGACAGTTTCTGCCAAAAAAGAAAAACAAAGCAAACACACATCTTCTTAAATGCCAAGATATTCATATAAAATTAGTACAATTATGTTGAGTGCAAGAAAAGTTGATTTAAAAATACTCTGGACCTTTATGTACCAGTAAATATTGATTCCCAAAATACTATTCAAAAATATTGCAGTGAAATGAGGTGTTCTTATAATATCCAATATTCTGACTCAAGATTTTATTCTACCTGAAGTTTGCTGAATGATTTTAGATCTGGTGAATCGGAGCATTCCGGCACATTAGCTCATGATGAGAATCAGTCTAGGGATTACGTTCCCAGCCATTTTCTTAACAGTTAGAGAGTACAGACATGTGATAAACTTGCATTGTTTCTTTTAAACCATTATTTCTTGTTCTGGAACTCTCCTATCCGGAATGTCAAAACGAAAAAATTAAAAATTTTGTTTTTATTCTGAAGTTTGTGTTTCGTAGTGAAACGTCAAATGCAGATGATCGATGCTGTTTTCATTTTAACTTCAAGGAATTTCTCTACTTTGAGTAAAGTCATTTAGTAAAAATTCCTCAACGAATTCATCATCATTCCTTTAAAGATGACGATGATGAACAAGATGAAATGTTTTGGTTTATCTATTTTCGTATGACTTTTTTGTATTAATTTTACAAACCACAAATGCACAATTACAAATTTGAGTAACAAAATAATAACATTTCACGATTTCGACAGTTAAATCATCGATTCTATCTTGTTTTCAGAAGAAGAACTCTCATCTATTTCCATACGAAAAAAGTTTTAGAAGCACTCGGAATTCTTCAAGCAATTGACAGAGATTGCAAGTTGTCAACATTTTATTCAAAAGTCTGCAATTTTACTTATATATAAAATAAACATGATTTAGTGGCGGTTTATCTTTAAGTCCTGGATTAACTAACTGCGACTGCTAAAACAGTAGTAGATTTTTTAATGAGAAATTTTAAGTCGCGACTTAATACCATTCGAAACTCGTGAAACATACATATGTGAGATACGCATTTTTTTATTAATAATAACTTTATTATTTAAAGGTTTTCTATAAAACATGATCATATTTTCTATAAAATGTAATTTTTTTTATATGTCAGGGCTTCTTTTATTTTCTCACCTTAAAATGCTCTAATTTAAAATCAAATTTAAATAAAAGTCTCAAAATTTTCTAATAAATTTAAATTATTCATTTACAGTTTGCTCTTTCAATGAAATGAAATAGGTATACCTATTAATTACAAATAAAAAACCAATATTGACTAAACTCAAATAAATTTAATAATATAAAAACAAATGAAATAAAATAATTAACTAAAAATAAATATTTAACAAAAAAAAAAATATCAATGTAAATAAAATTCACCAAACAAAATTGTTTAAATATTATTCTAAACAAAATTACTACTTACATCAACAACAACTATAAATCAAAAAAAAAAATTAACTAAACATTTCTAAAAAAAAAAACAATCAAAACCTATGATTTCTTCAAAACAAACAAAAATCTTCAATAACAAACACATCAAGAAATGAATCACAATGAGAGACTTTAGTAAGAAGCTTACTAAACCCAATGAAATGGATATGAAGAAAATACCAAAACCACGGTAAGTGTTTCCTTATTTAAAAAAAAAATAAACCTATGTATGATCTTTAGCTTTTTCTATTTTTTGTTTGCTATTTAATTATTTATTTTTTTAAATTTAAACTTCCCTCTGCTCTGGAGATTTTTCGCTTTGAGAAATTTGATAGCCAAACCTAAATGGATAATGTCCTACTTTTAAGGACTTTTCACACAGACGGTTTTTGTGTATAGAAATGTTTGTAAAGGAATTTTTTTTTCTTCCCTCTCTTTTCTATCTGAAGTTGTCCCTCTCTCGCTTACATTCATTGGGTCGACGCGACGACGTTCAGGTTCGGGTTGCCTTTGCTTTAGTCTGTGTTTTTCTCGCTTGAAATGAAGGACAAACTTTGATACTAATTTAGTAGTTTGGCTTCATTGCGTTTTTTTTTTGGGAAAATTAAAAAATTTATTACAAAAATCTAAAGAGAGAGAATGAAATTCCTTCCTTGACACACAAGGATTGGATTCTACAGGGACACATTCAGCCAAAGGATGAGAATGGAGAAGAAAATACACAGAGGATAATAGTGAAATTCTATGGCAATGGCAATACCAACAACTAGGTACGTATGTATATAGGTATTACCTACTGTGTGTGGCTCTGCTTGTGCAAGCATAGAGTGCAAGGCATGAATGATTAAGACTCAATTTATAGTGCGGCGAAGACGAGGATTTTACTTCCTTATTCTTGTCGCCCTAAAACTACCTACCTACTATGGGATGGGCCATAACAATTGGAATTACATGTCACCTAACAGACTATCTACATACATACCTACATATTTATATGTGTGTAAGCGTGTGTTCTATTTTACAAAGAACACAATATTGGGAAATTTGAAGTTTGAAAACGAAGCAGGAGCAAGGCAAAAACCTATAGACTTTTTTTTTTTGTTGTTGTAAGGGTTACAAACTTTTAAATTGTCTTGCAATAGAAAACACAATTGTTGGGACTGAAATAATTAAAAGCCAACGCCTTCTCTTGGTTTGTGAAAGGCAAATTATAGTTTTATTGTTGGCTTATGATTATGGTGTGTGCTAACACACTTTTAGCAAAGCAATTCAATTATGAAAATTAATACAAACTATCCTATTTGTCTTGTCTGAAAAGTAAGTTCCAGATTCTGAAAACGAATGTCGATAGTTTGAAATTAAAACTAATGCAATTTTGTGGGGAAGTGAAAAAGTTTTTTTTTTTTTTAAGGCGCCAGTTGGGCGCCATTTTTTTGGAACTACGTCTTTTCTTATTTTACTGTGTGAGGATTTTATCTAAGCCTTTAAATAAATTAAAAAAAAAAGAAACATATTCCGTAAAAATTTCAATTTGAATTTCTTAAAATATTGAAAGGTGTGGTGCTTATCGAACTCGAGATTTTAATCAAACTTGACATTGCGATAATACAGAACATCAAAAAAGTGGTATTTTTATAGCTTATTTTGATACTTTCTTTTTGACAAAATCATCATACTTTTTGTATGTATGTGTGTATTTATTAATAAAACGATTTTATAACTTCAGGTATTACCCAGGAATCATAACAAAACAAACGAGTGATTCTGTCCAATTGTTTTAGTATTAAATTTCTAGGGTGTTCGATTGGGCTCCAATTTGTTCCGTAAACTTTACGTTTAAAGGGCTACTTCATCATTTTTCAACAGATGTTGCGTTTTATTTTTTGTTCTAATTTAGAACCGCAACACTCAACATATTAATTTTGACCTAAACTTAATTCCCTCGAAAAAAACAAAAAAAAAACTGAAAATACATGTGTAGGCACCTAATATGGAGTTAAATACATCTACATATGAAAAATTACCCTCAAGATTTATTATAGTTCTTTTGACTGTTCTCCATGACATTTTAATTAAGAAATTTGATCTAATACATTTTTTGTTCAACAAAACTTCAACAGCACACACTTTGTGACATTACGAAAAAATTCAACTTTTGTTGACCTACTTCCGAGGTCACCCTGTGCATAATATAACCATAAGTGAAGTACATACTACAAACTAGATATATATATTATATGTATGTACTTAGATAAGTTATGGGTACCCAAGCTTTTTATCATTATATCGAAATAAATATAAATTTCTCTTTCTCTTCTGTTTCTTTATCCAAGCAGCTAGTCAAGGCAGCCTGTCAAAATAATACTTAATGAAACATTTTTCAACCTCATCTCTGAACAGATATCTTATTCATAACCTAAAAAACGGGTAATATTCTTCGGACAAAATTAATTTCTTAAATCTACGCGCCAGCAAATAATGGAAAAAAAATATATATTAAACTAATACTCAACGACTTGAAGAGTTCACCACACCTTTCCCTTCTTTTTATTTTTTTTTTTACCTCACTGTATTATGTGTATTCGAGTGTTTCGTTTTATATTTATTTTGTTTTGCTTTTCTTTTTTGCTCCAATTTGTCCCCTTCTGTTTCCATCTGCTATATTCGCGCAAGTGAGGAAATGATTTCAATTAAAAGAAAATATAAAAAAAATGAATTAAAAAATAAACTTCAAATGTAATTGGTATCATATTATAGTCAGAGAATTCTGTTGACTTATTCTTAAATTTCTTTTTTAGACTTTTATATTTAACAAGCTTTTTTGATACCTCGGTAGTAGGCACATTAAATATAAACTTCTATTACTCGTATCTTTTGCAATTTTTTTGTGTTTTATAAAATTAATCATGCGTAGGTATGAATCGTTAAGAATTCAGTATTCAGCCTCGTCGTCGGAATTTTGATTGCGTTTAACTTGTCTTGGCTTTTTTTTCACTAAACATGCCAATTTTCAATTCAGTTTTAACTTTCAAACAAGGTTTGTGGTTTGCTGTCGTTAAGAAGAGACTTCAAAAAGATACAGCGGAAGAAGTCAAACGTCATAGTAGGAGATCAAATGGTTCATCGATGTTCCTGTTGTTGTGTGTTCGCTTGTCAATCTCATGGTCACAGGTTCGATCCCTGCCGTATTCTATGGCCTCTTATTTTTCCATTAAAAAACAATTCTCAAATAAATTTCATACAATGAGTTGCTGGTATATTCATTACATGCTGCTTAGGCAATGCACTAACAACATGTGATTGAGTAAATCTAGTATACCGATAAAATATGACACGGAATAAAAAAAATAATGCGAATTATAAAGGACATAGATAAATAAGACACGGAAACTTCTCCGCTTAGTTCAGCCGCCATCCCTGGAGATAAAATCTGAGACAACAACCACCTCCAGTCTTAGAACATCTAGCCACACATCTTTTCTATCCTTCTTTCTCTTCCTTAACCTCACACCAGCGCTGTGTTGAAACATTTAAAGGGTAGTATAATCCCTTGAGCGTATGTAGATTATATAAAAAAAGCACAATACACTTGTTTGGACATTTGCATTGCATCTAGTTTGTTCAAAATGCTCAGCCAAACGCTTTGACGGAAATTATGCAAGACAACGAGTAAATATAGAAATATGAACAAAATCTACAAGAAAGCGGTACTTCTTTATTTTCGTTAGATGTAATTTGTTTCGACCGAAAAAACAACAACGCAGTCAATATTAGACCTTAATTTTTTTAACGAAATTAATACTGATCTGAAACACAGCACTAAAAAAAGGTTTGTTCTGCTTACTTCTTTCGTATAATATTTTTAAAAGAATAAAATCTTTAAATTGTTAAAATCCATTGAAAGCTTTGCAACACGGGTTTATTATACATACCCTTATAAACGGTGATTTCTTAAGAGCTTGGTTTTTGAAAATTAAAAAAAACACAGAAACTTGTAAAAAGTGAATGTAATTTTTATTTGGATCGATAAATCAATTTCTGCCATTTACTTTTTAAAAATAATTTCACTTAAATGTTGCCCGCGGCTACGCTTCACGTGGTCCATTCTGAAGGTCCAATTTTGGCAAACTTTTTCACACATTTCGGCCGGAATCTCACCAATGACGCGTTCAATGTTGGCTTCCAAAGCAGCAATCGTGTTTGGCTTGTCCCCATAGACAATAGACTTAACATAGCCCCACAAAAAATAGTCTAACGGGGTCAAATCACATGATCTTGGTGGCCAATTGACTGCGCCAAAACGTGAGATCAACTGCTCACCAAATTCGCCTCTCAATTGATGCATGGTTTCGCGTGCAGTTGCGAAACACATTTTTCACAGAGCACGAATTTTGATAATAAATTTCAATAATTTGCTAACGTTGTTCAGGCGTAAGTCTATTCATGATGAAATGGCAAACAATACTGAATCGAAATGTCAAATGTTCGTGGAATTTGTCATGTGTGATCTGTCAAAAATATAAACGTCAAAAACCAAGTAGCAAAAAAATCACCCTTTATTTAAGTACATTAACTGTTTTTGTGTTTGTTTTGCCACACACAGCGCTTTGTAAGTTGTCCAATGAATGAATGACAATCTTAAGTTTTCTTGGATTTCTAAAGCTGCAAACATAATAGAACATTACATAATAGTAATATTACATATTCTACGTTTGCTGAATGTTTATCACTACATTGTTTCTTCTGCCTCCTAATTCTCTCCTTACAACATAAATGTCAAAGCCCAATGACATTTGACGCCATTTGCAAAATGTATGGTACATTCAAAATATGGCATTATTTAGGTATCACAAAGGACAAAACTGTTGTGCACACACTTCCAACTATAATGTATACACAAGTTAGAATATGAGGGTATAAATAAACGAGCGAAAGAAAACACACAATGCTCAGTAATCATAATAGCAAACATAAGCCAGAACGACGGACCCTAGTTTATCAGCGTATGAATTAATTTGACAGAAAAAGTAAATCTTCTTTGTCTATTACAGTTGCGCCTTAAGTTTGGGAGTTCATTAAGTTTCGTTCAGCTTACTAGTTTTAAACAATTAAGAAGTTGCAACATTTTACGAACTATTTTATTTCACTTAAAAAAATATAAATATTTAGTACTTTTAGTAGGTCAAGAGTAGTTTTTGGAAAGAGGGGTTGGATGGGGGTTTATAATATCTGTTTAGTGTTATCACTTGGGACCTTTTTCCCTTTCAATTCTGTTGTCGTTTTCATTTTTTTTTTCACTTACGTATTTAATTATTTGCGGTTTGACTTTGTGTTACTTGGCGAAACTATAGTTTCCCTATCAAACAAGATCAGCAAATATAATAAAATAAAATATTTAACGCACCATGCTGTCATAGCGCAGACACTCTTTTATTTTGTCGATGTAGTTGTTGAACTCAAAGTAGGTACATACATACCTACTTGTTTTCACACAAAAAAAAATAAAAGGTACAAAACAAAATTATTATTTGTGTTGATCTAATTAAATTACTCAAGGTCGTGAGTATATTTTAGGTTGAAGTAAGCTCAATATGAGTTTCTTTTTTCGCTTTTGTTTTCCTTAAAAATGGGTACAATATAATTGTGGTTTTAACTGTTTTGCTTAAATTTTTTTTGCTATCAAAAATTCTGCGGGTTGCCTTAACGAATAAAATTAAACATGGTATACAGTTATTACATCATTTTAAAAGCCCTGATGGAAAGGGGTTTTTGTTTTTTTTTTTTTTTGCAAATGCAATGTGTAAATAATTTTTAATAATATGATCTGAAAATCTTATTATCTAGATTCAGGTTTAACGTGATTCAAAACATTGTATTTGTTTTGTTTTTTTTTTTGAATTTTTTTTCACCTTTGTGTTCGTGTTTGAGGGAGGCAGGGAGGTCCTAATACATTTTGACTAATAGGTACTTATGTATTTTAAATTCGAGATAAGCATTCACTCTACCGTACTAGATTTTATTTATTTTATGATAATGACAAAAGAAAAGCAAATAAAAAATAGACAAATATGTTCAGTTTTTTTTTTGTGTTGGTTTTTTGAAATATGTCTGTATAAGAAATGTTTTCGGAATAACCTTATTAATCTCTAATTCAGTTGCTGATACCGAACATGTGTTGCTCCCTAAATTAAATAGAGATTCAAGTTTGTGTATTTTGGGATTATTAAACAAAGTAATTAAACTTAATCAAATACAGTTTCTGAGTGAATATGTCAAATTTAAAATATACACACATATGTACATATATGGATCCATGATAAACATGACATAGACATCAGAAAAAGAAAACAACAAAGCAAGCTTTCGAAACAAACACCTTTTATATGACATCAAAATTTAAATGAAATGCCATTTATATTTTAATTATGCCTGATGAATTCTGGCTAGGTATTAAGAAACTGTGCGAATATTATTTTATTTTATTCAGAAAATAATTAAATTTGATTGAGTTTTTTTCTAATGAATTTTTAAAAGTTAAAGTTTGAATCGTTTATTTCAAATCATTGAAATGTGTTGGTTTGGTTTTGTAAACTTCAAGAAAGAATGATATGCAGAAAGATTTGAAGACTTGGGGGCCAACGGAATTGGAGTTCCTTGAAATGATCATATTGGAAACTCTTATGTGTGAAGTAACCCCATCTTGTAGCAGTGGAAACCACAAAGAGTTTAGAGTTTTTTTTTTTTTTTTTGAAAAAGTGACAATGACGTAACAGTATGATAGACCACTCTAGAAAAGGCTGCAAATTGTGACAAGCTGAGCAAAGTCCAATGCTCAGCTTCAATAGGCGTTTTCCTTTTTAGTCCAGAGCAGAGTTTCTGAGTTGTCAAAAAATTGGTTTGTGTTTCTTTTTAACTCAGAGCATTCAAAGCTCCAAATGTGTGTTTCTTTTTTCGATCTGAACATGTGTAGATCGCACTCGATGTGCTCGGACATAATTGACTGAGCATGTGAGTAAATTGCTGAACGCACAAAATGGCATGTGTGTCAAGAAGGAAAATGTGAAGAAAAATAATCAGAGACAATTAAAATGGGGAAATAAGTTGGTCGCTTGTTGATTTTCTGTATCTACGGTATATCTGTGTACAAAAAAGCGTGGTTTATTATATTGCTTTTTATGGACAAATGAAAATGTATTATGTATCATTTTTGTGTGGTTCAAGTGTGTTTGAAAAACAATTACGGGTTCAGAGCTCGCTCTGTTTGGAACAAGTTGCATAACCTATGTCTTCGAACTCTGTTCAGTGCTCTGCTCTGAACGAAAAAAGAAAATCGCCTAGTGTGTGTAAACGGAGCATTAAGAATAAACCCCTGTGCCGCGCTAGACGTTTTACTCCATCTAAACGGTGATTTTTTAAGAGCTTGGTTTTTGAAAATTCAAAAAAACACAGAAACTTGTAAAAAGTGAATGAAATTTTTATTTGGATCGATAAATCAATTTCTGCCACTTACTTTTTAAAAATAATTTCACTTAAATGTTGCCCGCGGCTACGCTTCAGGTGGTCCATTCTGAAGGTCCAATTTTGGCAAACTTTTTCACACATTTCGGCCGGAATCTCACCAATGACGCGTTCAATGTTGGCTTCCAAGGCAGCAATCGTGTTTGGCTTGTCCCCATAGACAATAGACTTAACATAGCCCCACAAAAAATAGTCTAACGGGGTCAAATCACATGATTGACTGCGCCAAAACGTGAGATCAACTGCTCACCAAATTCGCCTCTCAATTGATGCATGGTTTCGCGTGCAGTGTGGCATGTGGCACCGTCCTGTTGGAACCACATGTCGACCGAGTTCAATTCTTGCATTTTCGGCAAAAAAAAATCTGTTATCATCGAACGGTACCTTTCTCCATTGACCGTAACCCTGCGGCCTTCATCGTCCTTGAAGAAGTACGGCCCAATGATGCCGCCTGCCCATAAACCGCACCAAACAGTGCATTTTTCGGGATGCATTGGTAGCTGCTGAATTGCCTCTGGCTGCTCTTCACTCCAAATACGGCAATTCTGCTTATTCACGTATCCATTTAGCCAAAAATGAGCCTCGTCGCTGAAACGGACGTAGCTTGCGAAACACATTTTTCACAGAGCACGAATTTTGATAATAAATTTCAATAATTTGCAAACGTTGTTCAGGCGTAAGTCTATTCATGATGAAATGGCAAACAATACTGAATCGAAATGTCAAATGTTCGTGGAATTTGTCATGTGTGATCTGTCAAAAATATAAACGTCAAAAACCAAGTAGCAAAAAAATCACCCGTTACTACCCTTCGATATTTTCAGCAAACAGACGGCAGCGAGCACAGCTCAACGCAAAAGGCTTCTTCACAATGGATCATTAATAATATTGTACATTCCATTATTCTGAACTCGCTCGGATCACTTCCAAGTCACATTGATTACATTATCCCTAAACTAGAAGATGATGCTATCCATTTTTATATAATAGATGGATCAAAAACTGATGATGGGATGGGGGGGGGGGGGTGGGTGTACTCAAACAGACTAAAATTGCTTTCTAATCATTTTAGAGTATTTCAGGCGGAAATTATGACAATTAGAGAAGTCCTTTCCTGGCTCAAAGAAAACGTTATATCAACTACCTGCTGATATCCGTATCTTCTTATATAGTCAGGCGGCCATTCTCTGGATTCGTCCTCTACGAACTCCATAACTGCTCTCAACTGCCTGTAATCTCTTATGGACATGGCGCAGCAGTTCAATATTCAGCTCTATGTTAGATGCCAGGGCACATGCATATTCCAGGGAATTGTAAGGCTTATGAACTTGCCAAAAGTGGAACGACACTACCTTTATTACCTGATAAGTCAAATATCGCCATCGCTACAAACCCAAGATGAAAAAATACAACCACCTGTCTCAACAGTTCTGGTCAAAACTTATTCTTAAAAGCTCCAAGTGTTTGATATCCTTAAGTAGATTGCACATCAGTTCCGTAATTGGTGTTGAGACTTGAGGTTTATTTAAACGATTTTTTAGAAGCTCTTCATCTTCTGTATACATGCCTGGCTCTATCACAGAGATGTAAGCTCCATCTTGGAGACTTTTTTTGATGATCTCAGCGATCTAAACAAAGTAGACATCTCTACGCAGTCCCTTAGGCTTCATTAGGGGCTCCAAATGGTTCAACGAATATAGAGATTACCTCAGGATTCATGTGTATCACAAGGGACCAACTCTGGTCTAAGTGTGTCAGCTGCTACACTGACAGCCACTTCAACCTAATCTAACATATGGCCACACTGGGATTTGATCTGAATGTAGCTGAATTTCATGGGAAATTTCTATGTACGAATCAATATTCGACAGTTTCGCTTGTTTATGTTGTGTAACTAGTGACCACTGAGTCCAAAGTGTTATTGACATGCGGTTGATGATGATATAAACATTAACTCGCGTTAATAACTTAAAGTGCCACAATTATTCAGTCTGTCAAAGCAGACCTACTTTCACAAATCAACTCAGTACGTAAAAGCTGACTAATGTATTATGGAAGTTGACTAAAAAAAAGTTCCAAGTAGGGTTCTGAAACTCGACGAGTCGTTTCTGAAGATGACGAGGACGGTATTGTTAGCTCCTTCTACCATTTCAGAAAGTCTGCAGAATTGTCTGCAATGAGGTATCTGCTGATACATTTTTGAACCAATAAATTTTCTGTCGAATGTTTCCTGTATCCGAACTCGAGGATTCCAGGGGTAATGCCGTCTTACGGCAAAATAGTTTTCCAACCTCACTATAGTCCATCTGCTCGTAACCGTGCCGTTGAACATGCGGCAAATCCATTTGGACCGAAAATATATCAACTACTTTTTTCACTCCCAGAAATTAAGATATTATGATGTTCCGCATTGAACTCTTCTTAGTCCAGTACTATCCGTTTTTAGCACATGCGAGACATACTTAAGAAAATGTCACAATAATTTTGTTTGAGCTCTTTATTTTAGCTTAAAATTAAAGATAGAAATAAACCCCATGAAAGCTTATCTATTTAACTTTAATAATAGTTTTAATTTTGCTTTAAAAAAACTGCCCAGTTCTTAAATCGAGATTTAATGCCGGGAATTGTTGTTGTATTTTATCTACATCAAACATATTTTTCAGCTAACATAAAGGGTATAATAAACACGCCTTACTTTATATCTATTCGGGGTGAACATAATTTATGAGCGAGCTTTTTTTCTAAGCCCGACAAAAATTACATTGAAAAAACAAAGTTCTAACATAGTATTTAAATGTTAAATACAACAACAAGGATTTCTCTTCGCGCTCAGCTAATTTTCAGCGCTTAACTCTTAATACGGAGAAAACTGTTTTACCGCCGGCATTTTGTATGCAATTGTCATTTTTTCCTGCAATGGCGTCGTTAATTTCCGATATTTTTGTTCGTCAAATTCCCCTCGCAATTACAAAAAAAAGAGAAAATTCACATAAACACGTACCTATCTATGTCAAAAGGATTGAATTGGAATGACGTATCTTAGATAAATCACATGAACAAAATAAAGTTGATTCGTTCAAGGTGATCTTAACCTTTGTACCTTGTCGAAACGGTTTGGGTAGAAATCCATATTAATTGAATTTTTATTGTTTACATTTTTTGAATGCTTTCACATTATGCATGGATTGGGCGAATTGGGCGAACAACCTCTGTTTCGATACTTTCAAATGTGTCACTGTGAACTCGACTCATTCTTTCGATATTGCCACTACCACCATGATGTACATATACAATACAAATCTAATTAACCGATTTTTGTTTTTGAAAAAATTGCACACATTATATTGTGAGTTGTGTGTACAATTGTTCTTAAAATAGACCTAACCCATAAACGTTAACCCTTTTCGATGGACTCAATAGTGTTATTGAATAGTTTTACAGAGATCCTTAGGCCATTATATTAATAGGCCATTACCTGTAAATCCTTTAATAGGTATCTATGCATATGTGAAAGGCAATTAACTTGGAAACATTTTAAGAAAGTGTCATTGTATCACATTTTTTATGTTGTGTTTGTTTCATTTTCTTTTTACACATACATATAAAAGTATATCAGTCTCAGCTTAATCGATTCTTCTATACCTATACAGTATACGCTTATCAAGATTTCAGTTAATTTATTCCATTTGCAAGTTACAAAAGCTTAACATTGCTAACCTACACACAACTCAATTTATTTTACTACAAAAATAAAAAAACCCTTTCTCTGTTTCTATTTTATAATAAAGGACGACATCCTTTGTATCTGCATAGGTACTCGTATATCATAATATGTGTGTACCTCAACGCACGGGTGAAACGCCAACAACTTTACTTTCAAACCATAAACTTTTGTGTGAAATTCTAGCTCTTCTCATAGAAAATGGAAATTTTATCATACAACATCCAGGTCTGGAGATAGATAAATTGCGAAATGTGGCGAGGACGAACGGAGAAATATATATGTACATATGAACCTACACTTACCTATATACAGTATATACACACATACAAACTTGGACGGTACACAAATAATTTAATTAAATATTCCACCCATGTCACAAATGCATACAAGTGTTGCTATTGCTGCTGTGTTTTGTTGGATGTGGATGCTTTATTTCTTATTTATAAGATAAGTTTTTTTTTCGACGTTTTGGTATTTTAGTTATAAAGCATGCTGCTGGTGGCCACCCCTCGGTGTAGCTTGCATCTTAATTTTGTTGTTTTGCATTTGAGATTTGCAAATTTTAGTTCACTCGTCGCGTCGGTCGGTCGTCTCTCGGTCTCGATCTAGACTCGAGGCTCGAGACGCAGAAAGACTAAACTGAATATGGCCTTTGATTTGGCCGTTGACAGCCGACACACTTCTTTAAGTGGTTCATTCGTTGTTGCATTGATACATACATACATATTTATATTTAAGGAACTTCTTAAGATCTCAAGTCTTGGAGAAGATTGAGAAATACAAATTATATACAAATTAGCGTTTCTACATCTTTTTCTCCTGTCTATGATGAGATGATAATTTTGTATTTCTCGACACTTTCAAGAAGGTTTTTTTTTCATTTGCAATGAACGCCACTCAATAACTCAATTAGCAATTCAATAAATATCAACATCAACACGAAATAATATAAGGTTATGTTTTAACTTCGTTATCGATTCATTCGTTTTTTTTTTCTCGTCGTCGTCGAATCATGTGTCGATGCCGCTGATGTTGCTCATTTGCATTCAGAAAATACATGACACTTTGTGCATAACTGAACGAACGAATCACGATATATGAATATGTAGATACATATGTATATGAACATAAAAAAAATATTGTGAACATGTAGAATATCCTTTTAGACATTGACACTTTTGACGTTTGACATTTATAGTTATGTTAATAAAAAGAGGAGACCTTATGAGGGAATCATATTCAGCTACAGTGTTTTTTTTAAATTACATATTTTATTTATTCTTTCTTGTCCAACTTCATCGTTTTTTTAGCGTCTTCCGCAGTGAAAGGCTTACATCGACTAAAAAATCTTCTTATATGTAATATCTATATTATGCATATTTAGCAGCTTTTTTGTACCTTTTATGCTGGCTTGAAAATGTTTCCAAAAAAAATACAATTCCATTTAGTTCGCGGCGATACATCTCCGATTAAAAACTAAGTACAGAATTACAACTTTTATAACTGTTATACGGAAGGCAAACGATGATTATACCATTATTTTTAGGACAAGCCTAAAGAAATTGCAATTTATAACAGTTATAATAGTTTTATAACAGTTGTTCGCACTTAAAAGTGGTTTACACTTTTACATTTCGCCTGTTGAAGCAAACAACTAATTTTCGGAAGTCGAATGCCCTTTTAACCCTACGGGGCCGCATAAACTGCACATTTCTGTCCCACTGTTGGCATATCTCTAGACACATCCATTACAATCATGAAAAAAAGTTAGCACTTCCCAGGCCGCCACGTGTGCACGGTGAATTATTTTATATGAGTTTTTCCTTTTTAGTTCTGACCAGAGCATTGAACCGAGCTTCAACATGCCAAGTACGCTCTGAGCAGAGTTTGATCAGAACTCTCCGATTTATTTATGAAACGCACGTTAGTACTCCCGTGCGCAAAAGTTTTAGAATTTAACAAGCTGTCAAATGTAGGAATTGTTGCGGAGTTTTCATTAGAAAAACAATTCTTCCCCCTGTGGTTAGACTTATTTCTTTTTTTTTATAAGGTTAATAGCGTCATTGATTTGTTCCACTTAATACCTTTAGTAAAAATAAAAACAAAAAAATTATAATTTGTTACTAATAAGTAATAAATATTTATTACCTACACAGGAAGAACAACCTGCGTCAATCCATTTTTATTTATTTTTTTTTGTCTGTCTCTGTCATATCATACAAAAAAAAGTAAAGTTAGCCGCGCTCAGCTTTTTACTCCATCTGTTCGGTCATTTTAGTCTGAACTCATAGAGCGTGCTCGTATCTAGCTCTGATATGTCTGAGCTAAAAAAGAAACAGATCTTTTTTGACAGCTCAGTTCCCTGCTCTGAGCTTAAAAAGAAAAACGCCTTATGTGTTGCTCTTCATCGTCGGATCTATTTGTCTAAATAAAAAGAAAATCAGTAAATTTATTATTATCATGCAAAGTCGACATTTGTTTGCCTATTCATTCACAAAACAAATATGTCAACTGCTATATCCACTTGTTATCTGCAACTGATGACATTTCAATGGCACTTTTAAAATTTAATGAGCTGAAAATGAGCATTTAGTTTATAAGGGTTTTTAAAAAGCTTGTTTAATTTAATAGCGCTAGGTGAAACCAAAAAATTCTATTTTAAGGCTTAGAAATGAAGATTAAATGTTTAAAAGTCCCAAACAGCGACCTGATGAAATATCGTTCAGAATCCTGTTAAAGTTAAAAATAATAATTAACATAAACATTTATTTTTCCATTTACAACTGCCCCCAACGGCAACAATCCCTGTCAATATTTCGCACTTTTAAATGCAAATAATTGTTATAAAACTTATAAATTGACATTTCTTGTCCCAATTTTCACAATGAAAAAAAAAGCTTTTGAAAATTATTCCGCATATTTCCTCAGAACGAGGAAAATGGGATAATCCAGAGAAAAGTAACCATTCATAACTTTACTAAAGTTAAAATCACGGAATGGCTACTTTAACTTTAAGCAATTTGCTAAATCCATTATGGAATCTGATACTCGTATTATATCAGCCTTGCACGCGGGGTGCCCAGGTTCGAGTCCTGCTGGTGCACAATTTTTTTTGTTTTTTTTTTTTGTAAATAATGAAGTTAAAATGATGAATGTAGAAATAACTAATACCTTTTTAGAGCACATGTTGGGTTTTCATCAACATATAATTAATTTACAACGCATAACAACAATAATTATGTTCATCAAAATTCAAACCCTACAAATGCTCAGCTTTCTGCTTAATTAGCATTTTACTATTTTAGAAAAGGTTTAAACATTTTGAAATAGTTATTCAATCAATAAGCACTTAGAAAATTGCTAACTAGTAAAATGTCAAGCCCTTAACAATGGGTTGTTTAAAAATTGCGCCAATTTTTTTTTGCAGAACGAGTCGCTAAATTTTATTGAAGTTTAAATATTATACGCTTGTTTATAATTACTTTAAATTGGGGTTTTCTTTAGCCACAAAATTAACGGTACCTACTTACATACAATTTTTTCATAATACTGCATTTCAAAATTTTCATATTCGAATTTTTAAATATTTCAAATTGACATAGCAATTTCTTTTCGAAAACAAATTAAATAAATGTTTTATATGCAAAAATGAGTAAAAAACGACTCTAAAAATATATTTTGCAGTTTCTATTAAGAATAATTTGCATACAACGTGATCGAACATAAAAGCAAGTTCGTACATCATACCAGTCGTGCATTTTTTTATTTTAATATAATATTGTATTATAATGTGTAATTTTTTACATCCGGAAACATTTGCCTAGCTAAATTAAATCGTCAAACGTCAACGTGAAAATAGTTCACAAAAATTAAAAATCTAAAAATTTTAATAAACCCACATTATGCTCCATACTTCCATATTTGAATGTGAATAATCTCCTTTTTTGCCTTCCACAAGATGGCTGCTCGGCTGTACTTTTTGATACGAAGTTGAGTATCTAGGTAGTACTCTGTCTTTTATGAGTATCATAATTTTTGATTGCTAATTTACCCCTGTTCACTCTATTTTATTCATAAACTCCTGTATAAGTACATGCGAAAAAAATGTGCTTGCGCAAATTGTTAACGGCTACTCTCACTTTTGGCATTTAGTCAACAAATGGAAAAGATTCGTTATAGTGTTTAATTTTTCACAGAAAAAAATTATAATTATCTGTTGTTTCTTTGCGTTAGTTGCTAAGAGTATCCCATTCATTTCATGATTGACACTTTTGCAAATCTGTATTCTAATTTCCGATCAAAGATTATTTCCTTTAAGAGAATTCCAGTAAATCAAGAAATCTTCTTCGCCCAAACGCCCAATTTCCCCACCGAAAAGACGAAATCAAATGGGGTTATTTAATATTCTCTCTACAGCGAATAATCTTGTTGACAGTTGTATTTTTTTTTAATCCATCAGATATACTTAAAAAGACAAGTTAAAAGTATTAACGTGATAAAATAAAAGCATTTAAATCGCTAATGAATGACAGCTCATTTGATTTAATCTACTTTTCTCTAATTGGATGATTTGAAAAATAAATTATCTCTATAGCATCGCAAGCAGAAAATCTACCACACCACAAAACTGAACTGAACTGAATTTATAAAGAAATTATGTTTTTTGAAAATGCTTTACATAAAGTTAGATCGGTTTACTGCTAAATAGCTATAGATATCTATGCAGAGTGAAAGTAGCATCTGAAACAACTTTTTTTTTCAGCACCCATCCCTCGTTATCTTTTAAATGATTAATACTCCACACATCGATATTAATGGTAATTAATTCAAGTTCGCCAAAAACTGTAAAACATGTATATGAAAAAAATTAATTACAAAAATCAAATTGTCAATCAAAAAAAAAAAAAAAAAAAACGCATTGATAAATAGCAGATGCAAATATTATTGAACAAAAACCGTGTCAGGAATTAACAAATACGAGTAGTATTATACTTTTAATTTGTTATTCACCCATACATATTTACACATCGATATATCCATAGATGAATAGTTTTGGTGAGTTTTTGTTTTGTTTTGTTTAAATTTTCTTATTGTTTTTATTTGCAAATGTCTGTTTTTTGTTGTTGCATTTTTTAATCAATTCAGCTCTTTTTTGTGGTCTTTATATATGTACGAAATATAAGTGCCTATACTGTCTACCTTCACCTGGTTTGTTAAATACCGTCATCCAAACATTATTATGTATATGTATTACTTTTTTATTATATTTTTATTTCTGCACGTGCCACGTCGTGTGTAATAAAATGTTTTGTCCCAAATAACACCTGATTCGGTCATAACGGTGTAGTGGTTATTGTGGTTAGTTTGACAGTATGGCTGGGTTGAATTAGGGTGTGGTGAATTATGGGGAGCTCCCAAATTATTTGTGGACAAAAAATGGGGTAGCTATAGGTATGTTCGTTGAGTGATTACATATTGTAGACATCAATGTGTGTATAATCAAGTGAATATACATTAATACATTCCACAGTTTTTATAATTTTTTTTGTGTGCAGAGTTGCGCTTTATTTTGCTTTGCTATATTGTGCAGATGATAAGTAGTGGTGAATTGGTGAAATTATTAAAATGATGATGGAAAAACCAAATCCAATGCTTGATAATGGCAATTTTACCCTTTGCCATCGCGGATTCGGTCGAAGCCACAGGCCGGGTGAGAGACCCCGGGTGGCGGTTCAACCCGCATGAATTATAGTCGTGCCATTGTATCTAAGGGAAAATATTTGTTTATTGTTTGTTGGGAGAGATACCTATATATTTTTCTATTCGCACAATGCAAGTGAGAGTATAATTTTTACGTACATACATGTACATATGTAAATTTGGTATATATGTATTTTTTTTTCTTATATCAAGCTACTCCTAGGTTATGACTATTTGATGGTTGTTGGTCTTGTTCCGTTGGGTTGCTTGCGTGTTGTGTTTCTGAGCTGCGTAACTTAACTTTGTGTAAATGTAAATTATTGTTTACAGTTTACAAAGGTTTTGGATTAAGTAAGTAGGTATCTTTTTTGTTTTGTAGCGAAACTTTAGTAAATAGGCAGGCACGGAGAAGTAATCAACAACAAAAAATAGAGAGAGAGTTAACATTTTTAATAATATAATTGGCATTTTGTAGTTGCGCCGTGCGTCGTTGGTCGGTCGGCCCATGGGGAAGATTTTCTGATGAATATGAAATCGGGGTGGATTTAGTCTATAATAACATATTTTCTACGTTCAATTAAATCTAACGGGGCAAAGTGGTTCCAGTTGATTGAATAGTTCAGAATTTGATAAAATCTGAACCCGAGGTTGATGAAATTTTCAGAGGAAATGTCCGCCCACGCATAAAATATATTTATTAAAATTAGGGTTGCGTTTTTTGATTATTGTTTTTTTTTTTTTTAAATAGTTAGGTAGTCAGGTACCTCATACGTATTTTTTTTTAACAGCTAATCTTTTCAAAGAGTCTTCCCACGCCTATTTTTTAATCATTTTATTATCATTATGCGACTTTTTCTGAGGAAACAAATTGCTACCTATGTAATCTACGCGCCTATAAACAAGTATAATGATATAATTTGTATTAATCGAAAACGTTAACTTGTGAATATTATCGCTTAACGAAAAATAACTTGTCAGTCGTAGATTGTTTCATGTAAATAAAAGGGGACCTCATCCAACTTAGCATGAACAATTGAAGGTAGCTGGAGGGCGATTGATTGTGACCCAATTCATTCTCTGACTGTACCGTTTTTAATAATTAGGACACCACAATAATGTAATTTCGACACCCATGTCACTCCCACAATTATTTATTTTTCATAAGTCGTGTAATAAATATTCATAAATGTAACTATGTACTTCATTGATTAAGTGAAACAAATGGTTAACAGGGCTAAAAGGACAAAGGGCAATACAATTATGGAGGGAATTAAATACTTATGATCGGAAATTAATTAAAAGAACGGGGTCAGGGAAAAACGTTTAGAAATTAGGAAGTAGAAAATATGCGTAAGGACCCAAACTGTCAGCTTAACGTCTACTTACTATCGCGGTAGTTTAAATCTAAAAATTTAATATTTTTGTACCACAACTTTTTTTTATATAAAATGATTGTAAAAATGGGTTCTAATTATTCGTATGAATTTTGTTGAAGTATAATTTTTCATCGCCTCAAAGCCCACAATTCCATCTTACTCGCATGTAAAATTCTCCGATCTAAGATGTTTATCAATTCTTTTGGGAAAATGAATGCTTTGTAGGCGAATGCTGAATCAAACCATTTTTCTGAAATGTAAGAAAATCACCTTTCGAATCGGTTGCGATTTTGTAAAGCATCCAATCGTTTACCAGGGTAGAAGGTAACATTTTTCATCTCTGATCATCAGGATCATCATTTGACATGATGCATTGGTTTAGCAGCATCAAAATTCGTGCCCATAATAACGAAATTGTTTCACCAAAAAAATTCAATAAAGCGTTTTTTCTTTTTTCGTTCCGAACAGGGCACTGAACAGAGTTGGAGCGCATTGAGTATGATCTGAATTTTTGTTCGAACAGCAAAAGCTCCGAACACTGGTGATTTGTTTTTTAAACACACTTGAACTGTCATAAATTGACATTTTGTTAATTCAATTCCGTATAATTGCATTATTCGTAAAAAAATATAATAATACGAGTAAATTATGCTAACTTAGTTCGCCATTTCAATTATTCGCTGTTCAGCAATTAACGCAATCTGAACATGGTCAGAATGAGAAAAAGAAACACACATTCGGAGCTCTGAACGTTCCGATGAAAAAGAAACACAAACTACTTTTTTGACAACTCAGACCCTGACTTAAAAAGGAAAGCTGCTATTATTGACGTCGCGTGTTAAACATGTTCAAAACGTCTTTTTTTTACATTTTTGAAATCTTTTTTTCCCTTCAATATGCATGTGTTTGTTTGGCTTTTCTTAAATCACTTTTGATCTCAACAAACGCAACATTTCTTGTGAAATTTAAACAATTTATCAAAACAAATTATATGATCAGTAGGAAATCGAACAGTCATCAACTACATCTGGAACTACATTATTTGCCTTAGAATGCGTATTCAAATTATAAAGGGTAACCACAGCCACTTGTACATCCAGGGTAGCTGAAGATATCCGTTGTCGTTGCGATATAACTGAACGATATTATCATAAGTTTGCTTTTGGAGTCAGTGAATATCGAATATGAATTTTAGCTGATTATGTATGCTAATAGAAATGACAGCAAAGCAACCGAGGTAACGTATATTGTCTTTCGCGTATTTTTGCAAATGACAATTATAAATTGTTGGATAAAATTGTGAAAATGAAGTCTTCGAAAATTACTAAGAAGTTGAAAAAAAAAACAAAAGGTAATTAATTATCTTTTCGTTCAGTCGATATTGAAAATACGTTGGGCAGCTTTGTTAACTTCAAATCTGTAACTCGATATCGCTTGGACGATAGAGGATTTTTATTGCTTCTTGTTATCGTTTTCGATATCGAAAATGATATCGCCAGCTCAACGACACATGATCTTCTATTTTAAAGAATCTTCTGTTTTAAAAAATAGTGACCACAATATTTGATCATGACGTCATTAATTAGTAAATTAGTACATAAAACCCCACTGCTGATATTTTTTGCCATTTGCCCAGTTTAGCCATTTTATTACGAGCATTTAATTGACAAGTATTCTTACTTTATTTTCTTTATTCTTTCTTTCCATTTGGCAATACATGGATTATATAGGCATTAACTGCGGTGGTAACATTTCAGCTTCTATAATATTTCGGTAAGGTTTTGCCTAAGCTGAAATAACTTACAGTAGCCTTATCGAAGCTAACGTGTTAGTTTGGCGATAATGATAATCACTGTAACCATTGTATTCCAAACATTTGTTGGTTTTTTCTTATCAAAATCTTAAATATTGTTCATGTTCATCTAGCTGGCTGACATTCATTAATCATTATCATATCACTGATCCTTTGATGTTAGCATGGTTGAAATTGAGATTATGTTAGGGTCAATACCTAGTTCAGACAGAATCACTAGTCCAGATCGCACCCTGAAATCTCAGATAGGAAATCGTAGGTAAAGTTTTATCTTCAATAAACAGGAGATGGAGCTCACTCAACACCTGTGTTACAACTAGGAAATTATGGCCTGATGATATTATGAATCTGAACAAAAAGTCCCTCTCTGTTCTCGTGAGCATAACCAATGGTCACAACCTGTTGGGCTACCACAAGAAAAAGATGAAACTTAGTCTGGATGATCTGTGCAGAGGCTGTGATGACGTGGAGATACATGAAGACAATCCTGACTTCCTTTGTCAATGCCCTGCGCAATGTCGTCTGAGAAGCAGACTCCTCGGGAGTCACTTCTTCAAAGATTTAGAGGAACTCTATAACATTCCTAGCAAGAATGTACTAAAATTCATTAACGTTACTAAATAGCTTGAAAGTTTCTAATCAACATAGCCGACCAACAGGTCAAATTTGTCTCTTAAACCAAGGTGAAGTAATATACAATGGTATAGGAAGACAATGATAACGACTATCGACTGTAAGACGCACGTGTTTCCGGTAGGAGTAGCAACAAAAGGAGTTTGGGCATCCAGCCCTTCACCAGATTTTGCCGCTCCTGCGGTGAATACGAGAGTCATTGAGTTTATCTGGCCGTCTCTCCTTAAGAACGGTAAAATACTCTTGTGAAAGTGTCATACGTCTCGACTTATTCAGACAATCTGACGCAACTAAACAGACACATACACCAACTACTGATCCATCAAACCCACCCACCAGACGTTGAGGGAAGCCGCTCGCTCCCCCGGGCCTAATGGAGGGATGATCTATCCAGGGGGCAAAGGAGGAGATCACGCACTCAAACGACAGTGGTATGGTAACCTCCCCTCAACCCGGTGTCTATGTGCCGACCGACACTTACAAAGACACTACCTCCCTAAAAGCGCCCTTCCGATATTCCAACCTACTGCTTGCTGGAAAGAGATATGTTATATATTCTGTTTTTAGCATGGTTATTTTCTAATAGGGTATCACAACGGATCTACATTAATCTAAGTGTGACGGTAACAACATCAACTGTCAGCCCACTAACCTAACCTAATCTAACCTAGGGTCAAGGCTCTGCTCACTTGAAAAGTGTGCAATGTTACCTAGGACACCATTGGCAGTTCCCCATTGTCTTACAGGCATGTAGTTAAAATTTTCTTTATTAACTGTGCACGACCATATTGTCAAGATGTCAAACAAACAAAAAATAAATAAATGCAATTTGTGTACCTTCTCAATCGGGTAGGTACATCGGTGTTAAATGGGTTAAGTAAATAAAATAAATTACCGTTTTTATCATTACCCTCATTAAATCAAATCCATCTTCATTTGACAACACATGGGGTTTCCCAGCCTCCTGGTAAGACTCCCGTCCAACACAACAATCAACCCGTATTAAAATGTATAACATCATTTTGTTTTGTTTGCCGTTGTTGCCGCAAACGTAATATAAAAATATAAAAACAAAACGAATAAATAAAAATGCGATTACAACTTGTTCTCTTCTGTTACTTATTAACATTACGAGTACCTACCTACATTTGTATATGTGTGGGCATATACAAAACTATTTATGATAACAAGAGAGGTGCTAATCGCGCTGCCGACAAAATGAAAACATTAGCACCGTCGTCCGTCCGAAATATTCAACGGTATGGGGATGATAAAAAATCACCCAATATGACTAAACAACTGAAGAGCAGGAGCAGCACAAAGAGATAAAAAGGGAGAACGAATATTACGAACAGAATATTAAATTGAAGTTGGTGCTGCGATGTGCCCTAGTAATTTCTATCTGAAATATACAAATCGATCGATCAACTGCTACGACGACGACGACGGCGAAGCGACGAAGGCAGCACCAGCATCAGAAACGAAACAAGCAAAACGGTTCGGCTACGTTTTGTGTTGTGTGTGTTTTGACAGTCCACTGAAACGACTTTTCAACTGACAGAACGATATTATAGACTCCCCCTTTATCCACTTAACCTATCGAATGTCAGAAGAAAGAGAGAGTACGGTAGTGGTGGACCGAATAACGAAGAATTGAACAAATAAAAAAATAATAAAAAATAAAATTCACAAACGACTTTATAATACGAAGACGATGCGATGGAAGAAGAACATGGAAACGCCGCTGTGCCGCGGCCGCGCCGCATCACCGTTGACGTTTTCTCGACAAAATGTTATTCAAGTCACGTGCCCTATTGCCGTTGCTATTCCACTTGTGATGCTCTTGCTAGCTATACTTACCCACACAAAATATCTCGCTGCTGCTACCATTGCCGCTGTCGTCGTCGTCGTCACCGCAGTCGCAGTCGCTGCTACTTACTGCTGAATTCTAAGGTGGTTAAAGTTATGTTAGTGGGGCTGGATTTCTGTTGTAGTAGTTCTGCTGGTTATGCTATCATTCCCTATAGCGCTGTTTGAATAAAATACAAATTCCTCTCCCCTTCTCCTCGACTTTATGTTCTATCATCATCATCTTATAGCTACTTTCACGTCACGCTGATTATCATTGTATTTTGTACTTACTTGACTATAATATGTTTTTATTATTCTCTCCTTTTTTTATTACGGATATGTCAAAAAAAAAAAAGATTAAAAACAAAGAAGAAAATAAGGACCAGGCCACACTTCATTTTTCAATTCACATCTTGTATACTTCTTCAGCTTCTATTTTAATTCAAATGAATACTTAAATAGGTAGTCGGCGGGGAGGGGTTCGGCAGTGGGCTTGAATGATATGAGTTATATGTATGAGGAGGAGTGTGCAAGGCGCACAAATGACAGAAGTAGAAACAGCAGAAAATATTGTTCATTGTTTTCATTCCAACATGATGGGGAGGGGGTGTGACAAATAATAGGGCAAAAGTCTCAAGCACAACGACAATTCTGCAAAACGATGACTGACTTAGTTTGAAGTAGGTAGGTATGCAAAATGAAGTTCTAATTTTGTGTTTTCTTCTTTGTATTTTTTTTATCGTTTATTGACATTTGTGACACAACCATTATAATTTATTGTTGTATTATAGCCAACGATTTTAGTATGTTGAGTTTTATCTTACCTTAGGTTTTTCACCATTTTCACCATAGCTGTCAGATCTTATAGATGTGAAAGACTTCTGCCGCATCGCTTATTACTTTTTTTTTCTTGTTTTCTTTTTGTTTGTTTGTGGTATTTTTTAATTGTTATACATACCAAGATATTGTGTTTTTATTGGCAGCTAGGTATACAAAAAGAGAATACACTTACGAGCGCAAGAAAAGCTTTCACTCTTTATTTGGGTGAAAATAAACAAATCTAATTTTTGTTTTAAGTTTTTATTTTTATGTTTTTGTCTACATACCTACCTATTTTTACCTATTTCTTCGTGTGTTTGCCCCTTTTTATATTTTTGTTCGATATTTGTTTTATTTGTCTATTTGTGTGGCTTAAAATAAATTGGATTACTAATTGATATGTAGGCAGCGTGGGATGGGAATAATTTTTAGAAGAAAATTAAATGTATTGAGGTCTGTCAAAATAAAGAAAAACACAAAAAACATTAGAATAATGAATCAGATGAAAAAATATATGTGTACCTAACTATCTAATAAATATATGAACTTGTATCTACAACATTCCTATTAGAAATGATGATGTGCGACTTAAGCGAAATTTTTTGGTGTGAAAATTAATTTTTTTTTAAACATTACCAGTCAACGCATGAAAAATTCAAACTGTTTCGTTTGCATTTGAATTAGTAATTGAATATGATTTCAGTTTTTCGATTGATTTTTGTTTCAAAAGTCAACTTAAGATTATTTTAAGATTTTTTTTGGGCCTGGCCCGGGCGCCATTTTACAATTTCATACTTGGAGACATAATACATACCTAATTAATAACTGTGTAATTACTCAAGTCTCGGTGTTAGCTGATGCCTAATCTCCGAAGCGGGTACCATCTGACCTTGCATCTGCAGAACGTTCTTGCGCTTGAATTGGGTACACCTCAGGACTAGCCAACTAGCTGCCTTGCTTGACACAAATGATACTTTTCAGAATGGAGTGGCTGTTTAGCCGCTGGATCATCTCACACCACTCAATTGGAGGCTCCGTACGCCATACCAAAAATTCAAGTCCAAACACAGAAAAAGCGAAGTATTTATCTAGGGCAGATGATAGCTTCAGCCGGGGACAACTCAATATGCCGTGCAAGCAGTCACTTCTCGGGTGAAGCTATCTGATCCCGAAGGCTTTCACTTGCGAGGGAGCTAACCTGTGTATGATCTCGATAATCTGTCCAGGGGAATAAAGACTAAAGGTTTTTGCATGGGGAAAGTCCGAAGAAGGGACACTTTCCAAAATGTATTTTAACACTAACACTTAAACGAGGTATCTAAGGGAAACTGTTTAGATATATGGGAATACGCAGCTACATCCCTGGATTATATACATATGACAGACAGTGTAGGTAATTCTGAGGAAATATCATATCCGCCCTGCCTTATACCTCTCTGCCTCATACCTCCTTAAAAACCTTTGCGCAATGGTTACCCTAGTGATGGTATAAAAATGTGTTTAAATGGAAAGTTTTTTTTTATATTGGCTTTGACTACCCGTAAAATGATCAAGCATCATTTCGTTGGATTTGAAGTTCTGAATATCAAAATGGGTGGGAAAAATAGAGCAACATATGGAATTCCACATTCCTGTTGTACGGCTAAGGAAAGAATGCAAGAAATTTGTCACCACTTCTGATCTGGCTGTTATCTATAAAGCTGTTCCGACGCTCAGTAACATTGCCATAGAAGAATCATCAAACCAAAATTACAATTAAAACACAATTATTTTATAGTGGAAAAAACGAGATAAAAAACTACTGTATTATTTTATTAAACTTTCCATGTCTTTCCATGGCTACAGTTCTTACTTAACTAACTTGTTAGATAATTCTTTCTATCATAATAAATCATCCGATAACGTAAGGTTTTCTTGCGTTAAAATTCTCTCCCTCTATCTCGATACAAAAGCGTTTGTTCGTACAGAACTCGAGTACGTCTCACAGTGGCGCAGGAACTCCAAAAACTTATTTGAAACATTCATATAGCAATTAATATAAAGCTCTAAGAATGATAGGTGATAGAACACTGTAATGGAAACTCGAACACTGTCGAAATGTTATATATCGTTGATCGCTATTTTCATAAACAATGCACTAGCGAAATAGCCAGTCCCGTTCCTCCGATTAAAATATTCAACTTTAATATTCGCGCTTCCAGAAATGCCCATCAGTTTAACCTTGAGCCCAACTTCGGACGTATGTACTTTGTCAAGTATAGGGATTCCTTCCTTAGCTGCACCACACGAATGTGGAATGCTTTACCTGGCACTATTTCCTCTCCCATTTTGATATTCAAAAATTGAAAACCAATATGTATCGGTATCTTCTCCTAAATCCTTCTATACTTTCTTACCGCTCACACTGTACTTGATAATTTTAAGGGTAGTCAAACCCCCTTAAAATCTATGACAGTATGTCCGAAGTTCGACTTGTGAAAAGGAAGCTACTGGCTATTTCACTAAAATACTGTTTATAGTAATAGCGTAAGTAGTGTAAAACTATGAAGGAGTTTGAGTGGTGGAAAATTATACATAAATTTTCCATACATATTGCATAATTATTTGCATAAGTAGTAAACGGTGATTTTTTAAGAGCTTGGTTTTTGAAAATTCAAAAAAACACAGAAACTTGTAAAAAGTGAATGAAATTTTTATTTGGATCGATAAACCAATTTCTGCCATTTACTTTTTAAAAATAATTTCACTTAAATGTTGCCCGCGGCTACGCTTCAGGTGGTCCATTCTGAAGGTCCAATTTTGGCAAACTTTTTCACACATTTCGGCCGGAATCTCACCAATGACGCGTTCAATGTTGGCTTCCAAGGCAGCAATCGTGTTTGCCTTGTCCCCATAGACAATAGACTTAACATAGCCCCACAAAAAATAGTCTAACGGGGTCAAATCACATGATCTTGGTGGCCAATTGACTGCGCCAAAACGTGAGATCAACTGCTCACCAAATTCGCCTCTCAATTGATGCATGGTTTCGCGTGCAGTGTGGCATGTGGCACCGTCCTGTTGGAACCACATGTCGACCGAGTTCAATTCTTGCATTTTCGGCAAAAAAAAATCTGTTATCATCGAACGGTACCTTTCTCCATTGACCGTAACCCTCCGGCCTTCATCGTCCTTGAAGAAATACGGCCCAATGATGCCGCCTGCCCATAAACCGCACCAAACAGTGCATTTTTCGGGATGCATTGGTAGCTGCTGAATTGCCTCTGGCTGCTCTTCACTCCAAATGCGGCAATTCTGCTTATTCACGTATCCATTTAGCCAAAAATGAGCCTCGTCGCTGAAACGGATGTAGCTTGCGAAACACATTTTTCACAGAGCACGAATTTTGATAATAAATTTCAATAATTTGCAAACGTTGTTCAGGCGTAAGTCTATTCATGATGAAATGGCAAACAATACTGAATCGAAATGTCAAATGTTCGTGGAATTTGTCATGTGTGATCTGTCAAAAATATAAACGTCAAAAGTAGCAAAAAAATCATGCGTTAGTAATAATGAAATCGAAATTTAAGGTTTTGAAAATTATTCTCTCTTTGTATGAAGGTTACCTCACAACTACCTTTGTTTTCACATTATGGCAGTTCATTGACATTTCTTATTTTATATCCTAATGGTTAAGATCTAAATACATATAGGTATGTTCTATTTATAAAAAATTATTAACATCGATTTGTATCACTGGTTTAAGTGACTTAACGTAATGGGCTTCGAGAATGCAAATAACGAGCATGTAGGTACATACATAAAATAACGCCATGAAAAAATGTGACTTTCTGGACATTTTTTTAATCATAAGAGATACACACACATAAAATGTATGTAGCTATATGTACTCGAACATTCGAAACCCTGACATAATTACCTACATTCCTAACATTGCCTGCTATCTGCACATTATAATGTTTTAATTGATGTATAGTTTGTCTGCCAGGCGATAGAGAATTAACTTAATTGACATTTAATTCCCTTGAGCCAACATATTCTGGATTTCTATCAAATAAATAAATAAAATATTCATTTCGGGAGAGAACGGCCATGTTATCAGTAACACGACATACATAACTTTTGTATAGATACCCATACATATATATGTATTGTAGGTGTCCAGTAGGAAAAAAATTTTAAATTCATTGAGGAAAAACCTGTTTTTTCCTTCATGAATGGAAGCTGAACCTGCCACTGTTTACCTGATTCATTTGATGAATTTAACATGGGTGTGTCATTGGCGGGAAGCAAATGCCACTTTCTTGAGGAAATTCACCACGGAAATAACCACTTCATTTGAAGTTTGTTTATTCACCAAGCCATGTGGTGAAAAACATGGTGATTATGCAACTGTGAATTCTCTCAATATTTTCGATGAAAAAAGTAATGAAAAAATGACGCTATAAACACTTTACAAAGCAAACGAGTGGACTTAGACGATTAACTGATGGACTTATACATTACTATTCAACAGTTGTTTCATCGCATAATCTTCCCTATTAAAATAGCAGTTTGTAATTCATTGAAAGAAAGGGTTGTTTAGTAAACACAAAGCAGAAAGTGGGTTCAGAGCTATGAACTGAGTAAACTTTGCATTACTCTTTACTTACTAAATCATTGCATATCGTATTACTCATGATTTGGCAAGTGAATTCATTCATGTATTCAGCCATAAAATTCATTGGGGACGATAATTCCCACAGGAAACAAGAAAATATTTTGAATATTCAATATCTAGTCTGGTCAAGAATTCAGCTTGTCTGACTTTTTAAAGATCCCTGTACATAGGTATGTACGTATATAACGTAGGTATCTATTGTATAAAACAAAATTGATATAAGAATCAAACATTAAAGAACTAGGTATAAAATAGATTTTAAAGTTATGTGTGGAGAAATAGGAGAGGACCTTATTATTTATTATTACCTGAACATCTATTTAACACCCCTGAAATATAAATAGACTTTATTTCATTGTGTTTTTCAAGACTTAAAAAAATAAATTTAATTTTGAACATTGTTCATTCCTGCATTAAAACATAACTTTTTTCAAGAGTTGCTTCATTATGTTTTAGTATCACAATCTTAAAGGATATTGACATCAAAATTTTAGTCAAATTGCCACAGGTATGCAATTCCATATACCTATGTATTGTCGGTAATTTCCTGAATGATAATCCAGCACTGGCACTGGCTTGTGTTCAATTCAGCGAAATAATCAAATCAAAAATCCAACAAAAATATATACAAGGAAAATGAAATTTTTTCCGTTGCCGAATGTTTTTTTTTTTATTTTTTTATTTTTTTTTTACGATTCTCTTGTTTGTGTTTGTATGTCATTATAATATCTTTCCGCCTCCTCTTAACAAGGTGATGTGATTTGATTTCGAAAAAAGTAGATATGTTTGGTAGTGTGTTGTTTTTTTTTCTCCTTTATAAAATATTCTTTTGATTTTTTTTGGCAAAGTTGCAAAAATGTTTCCTCTTTCCTCCCGTAAGGTGCGCGATCAAAAAAAAAAAAAAACAAAATATTGAGAAATACCATTCGAGAAAGCCAAAGAATTGAAAATACTTTTTCTATGAGTAAGGTAGGTATCTACATTTTTTTTTTTGTTGATGTTGCCTTTTGACACACTAAACTCAAAAGAATTTAAATTAAATTTATTCTATTTGCAAATCACGTACAAAGGTAGAGATAGTCCCTTAATATTTTCCCATTATGAAAATATTATACATATTTATGTGCCAGTGTCAATTGCCAAAAAAAGTGCCACCACGAACAGAGTGTAAAATGGCTTTTATTTTGGTTAATTTGCATGCCCGAGCAGTGCAGTGGGAATGAACAAAAGTAAGAGATGCAAAAATTGACACTTCAGCTGTCAGAAATTTACGACTATTGGTGTGTTTTGTTTTTATTTTTTTCGCCTATTTTTTTTGTTTTGTTGGCACGACTTAATTATTACACTTCGCTCTTGCTGTCCATAGTATTGTAGCGTAGGTATGAAGCGCAAGCAACTGACAGATAGGACAGACAGAGATGCTCAACAACACAGCTAGTATTGTTGTAGTAGCGGGAGGTTGTGACAAATGACATGTGTGAATATGACTGTGCAGTGCAGTGCAGTGTATAGTGCAGCATACAATTCTGACAAACGTAAAACGCGTTTGTGAAATAGGTTGGTATAAAAAAGTACGAACTACGCGCGAGAAATGATGGCGACATACAATACCAAAAGCGGCAGCAGCAAGCAGAGGCAAATATTTGCTGCCATAGCTATAAGAGTAGGTATCTGAATTTGGTTGAAGCGTTCATGAATAAATGATATTTGACTCGTTATGGAGGCAATTACGCTTTGCACATTTATACATTTTATTATTATTTTTTTCTCTCCCTCTCTTGGTCTTTGTCTCCCTTCTTTAAATCACTCAGTTATTTATAGTTGACAGAGGATGAGAGGAGGCATTGGCGGCGCAACGCTCGCTGCTCTATGTCATAAATGAGCGCTGCTGCTTTCTGTTGGCTTGGTTTGGTTGATGGTGGCAATGACAGTAACAATGTCAGTCTCAGTATTGAAATACTGTTTTGGCAGTTGACTGACTACGGTTGCAGAAATCGATTTTTACACTCTTGTGAAATATGTACGATATAAGGGAAGAGGAAGGTGTACCTATGTAGTAGGTATGTACCTCTAGCTCTCATATGAAAAGAAGGGAAATCCGATTTTTTTGTGTAGAGCTACTTCTACATCTCCTCGATTCTTTGTATCTCGATTTGTCGTTCTTACAGTCGATTGAACATCGATGCCTTATTTATTTTTTTTTTTATTTTATTTTCCGATATTAACAAGATAAAAAAAAATACTTTTTTTTTGCTCTTCTGTTTGGAGCGAGATGTGATGAAATGATACCTACATAGCTACATATGTACATATGTATCTACTTGTAATAAAGTGTATCTATCTATATACAAAAAAGGAAGTCGGTAATGTTTTCAATATTTATTTTATTTTTTATCTGTGCGGAAGAATGGGTAATTTATTATGCGAAAGTGAAGAGAAAGTCTATTTTATTCTTTGTGACTTTTGGGTTGGTGGTTATGAAGGTACTTACTTGTGGAAAATGTCAAATTAAATTAATGCGAACAATAGGTGAATTGTCAAAGAACTTTAGTAGTAGATAGGTTTATTGCTTTGTTATACCTAGCTGTCTAGGTTTTATTACTGAATTTTTTTATAAGATGCCTATGTGTGTATATGTATTAGATAGAAATTACTATTATTGAAGTTTGATGGGATTTCACGCTAGATTAAGCCCAGTTTGACAGATTTGTATGATTTGACGCAAAATAATATACGACAAATTTAATATGTAACGGGTGTTTTTTTTTTTAGCTTCATGAGTAGTTCCGATGGTTGTTGTCTATGGTTTGACAGTTGAGAATGCCAATCTCTGTTACTATTTCTGTTCAGTAAAGTTTGGCAATTCATTACGAATAGCTTGACGTCAAACAACGCTTCCAAATCGTGGAAATTCAGTTTGAAAAATATAAATCTGTTCGAGAAGTTCTAACAGCACTTCGTCCATTTTACGGTCATCATAATCGGCATAGTGAGCAAGCAATTCGTGCTTATTTCTGGGTAAATGGCTTCGTCAATAAGTAAAATTGTCGTATATCTATGAGGCGAAAACAATACTGAAGGCATTAACGAATCACCATTACATCCATTAAAATTGACTGTTTTGTGCGGCTTTATTTCTTTCGAAATGAGGAAGGAGCTGCCATTACGGTGAATGACGAGCGCTTTTCTGACTGATATTTTGTTTCCAAAAATTAATCAGCTAAACATCCACGACATTTGGTTCCAACAAGACGGCCCAATTTCCATACAGCACACTTAACAATAAATTTAGTGTAAAATAAATTTTGTGACGCCTTTATTTCCAGAAGTGGTCCTGTTAAATGGGCCCTTCGTTCGTTATTGAGTTATTAAATATTCGAGTTATCGAAGTTTGACTATATTTTATACAGTCTTTCTCATTTTTATTAATGATCTCTTATCTGTAACTTCTAATCCACTTAATTGTTTTGCCGACGATGGTACTCTCAGCTTTTCATATTCGTTTTCAGATGCACCTCCTTGTTCTTCGGATGTGCAACTGGAACGGCAGCATATGATAAGCTCATTAAATTCTGATCTTGACAGCATTGCCCAATGGGGAATAAAAAACCGCGTAGAATTTAATGCTTCGAAAACTGAGTGCTGTCTTCTGTCGTTAAAGCAGAACCCACCCCCATACCGCTATCCATGAGCGGATCTTGCATTGAAGAAACCGATCAGCTTGCAGTCCTCGGCATGTGCATCACAGACCACCTCTTGGAATGAAGACATATTTGATGTTTGCCAAAAACGCTGCAAAGTGCTTGGGCTTTCTTCGAAGGTGCAAGAAATTCTTCTCCCCGTCTGATATGGCTGTAATCTATAAGTGGAAACATTTACATCTCTAGAACACCGTCGAAATGTTATATGTCTCTCACTATTTTTATAAACAATGTTCGAGCGAAATATCCAGTTGCATTCCTCCCCTTCAACTTTTCAACCGTAATATTCGCGCTTCTAGGAATGCCCATCAGTTTACCCTTGAGCCCAACTTCGAACGTAATGTTAAATACAGAGAATCTTTCTTTAGCCGTATAACTCGAATGTGGAATACTTTACACGGCTCGATTTTACCCCTCCCATTTTGATATTCAGATATCTCCTCTTGCATCCTTTCCTACTTTCCTAACGCTCGCACTGTGCTTGTTCATTTTAAGGGTAGTCAAAACCCCTTTAGTACGCGCATTCGTTAAAAAAAAAAAAATACACGTTCAACAAAATACCAATCTTCTGAGAACTGTCAAACGTCAATTCGCAATCCATAACATCCTGTACGCATTACACACATTGGTGAATACAAAATTTGCTCGAGTTTAACTTCAAGCCCTGATTTTAACTTGTTTATGATTTATATGACAATTCACTGCTGTCAAGTCTAATGCTGAAAGTACAAAGCACTTGATGATCGGTATGCAATTACACAACATCGTCAATTTCAATTATTGAAACCTAGAAATACATGATCAATATTATTATTATGATACCTATTTCGACAAAATTGGTTTGAGTGATAGGGCATAAGCATTAAATTTTTCTTTGTGGTAAACTGCTGAATAAAACTACTTTTTTTATATCGTTGTGACAGTCATGTCTTGCTCCTCCTTACTTCAATGCATGTCATGTGCATGTCATGTCAACAATCACAATAGCCATCAATAATTACTCTTTCTTGTAAGTATAAAGAGTAAACCACAAAAGTGCGTGTCTTACGATACCCGCCTATTTATATTACATATATAAATGTTTGTGTAGACATACGTACAAAAATGTAAATACAGTGAATTGGTACAAATTTCAAAAAAAAAATACACATTTCAAGTCTCAGTTTTCAATCCTGTCTGTCGTTCTTAGAACAAAAAATTGTTTTAATTCTACATATTTTGAAAATCCTATAAACTGGGAAGTATAAACAGATACTCCCACTTACCTTATCTACATATGTAAATAGGTAGCTATACCTACCTTCATCAAAATAAATCTATGTATCAAAATGACAGCAAGAACTGTCACCGATTCTTTGAAATTCCATACGTGAAGGAACCTATCCTATAGGTACCATTGACACATGCAATGGAATCCTTTCCAAAAAAAATTAAAGTAAAACGGAAAAAGTGTTAACATTAAAAAGAAATTGACATTAGACGCTGTTCTTTTTCATTTTAACAAAATTTTAACGTCATCATTAAACAAAAAAGTTAGCCTCCCTTCCCTACACAAAAAAAAGCTTTTAAAAAAAACAAGACATAAAAAAACCCAATCTTTAATCACTAAAAGTTCCCAAATTGCAAATTTGTTCCGGCATTATAATTTTATAGCCAACCATCTCCTCTTTCCCCCTCCTTGTGTTTGCATCAACATTCTTCTATTTTGTGTGTCTGTTGTAGGTATGTACATGCCATTCCTCCTCTTTTATAAAGCTATGTCCACTTTTAATTCTTCATTTATCCACAGATTAATTAGCATTCGCTCGACAGCGAAAAAAAGCGAAAAGAATCGTAATAATAATAATAAAAAAAAGAAGAGCCCCTGCACAATTAATAGAGAATCTAAAAGAAAAAAAAAGAAAGCGAAAAGTGAAAAAGTCAGCCATATAGTAGTAGGTATAGTCGAATCGCTCGAAAGCCAAAACAGAAGCAACGGCAGCATTCAGCCAGCCAACAAACCATCAGCACAGCAGCTAGTAGGTATACCTAGGTATAGTCAGTTAAATGCCCAAGGAAAAGTCAGTTTACACTCACAGTATACCTAGTAGATAAAAAAAAAAAAAAATAAGAAGCACGGTGAAAATAAAAGGTCGAACATTAAAATCACCAAATGCGTGGTGAATAGCAATGAAAAGTTATTCCCCCGACGGGGCGGCTGCGGTAGCGGAACAGTGTAGAACAAAATGCAAATGATATATATATTTTTTTTTGTGTATTTTCTAATAAGACAGAAGAGGAGACAGGACAGGACACAAAAGTACTAAAAAAGCGTGATTTAAGTGTCAGTGTTTTGTATGCCATGTTGTATGGTGCTGCTAGTGCCTATTGTTCACCGACCGACTTCGTAGTCGACAACGTTCACTAGCTCGCTAGGTAGGTACTATATTCCTTGCTGGTTATAAAATTGCTCCCTTCTGCCCGTCATATACATATACCTACTACAGCTCTGCTCCCGTCTTCTTCTAGGTGTTCTACACTTTTCGCCATAAGTTTCTATACAGTTTTTGTGTGTTTTATTTTATTTTTTCTCTATTGTAGCGCGCCATGCGGTCATTCATCCAACCTATTTTCAATCCGCGAAGCTTCCCAACATAGTTTCTATCGCTATATCTACTTATATCTTGCTCGCTTGTTTTTTTTTTTTTTTTTTATACTAATTTTGTTTTTGTATTATCTAAGCTTGTTCCTTCCCATAGGTACGAGTAGGTATTCCTGCACGTCTCGTCGCGTCGTCCGTTGGGTTTTGGTTCTTGTTTAGCACCCTACTCCCCTATTCTGAAGCAGCACGTTTTGTTTGTTGTTTATTCCTTGTTGTGATTTTTGTTGGTTAATTTTCTAAAGCAAACTGTTCGCGCTTTTATGCTTTCCAAGTGTGTAGAATGCCACCATGACATTCGATTTAAAATTAAAAAAAAAATAATCTGAAATTGAAAAATGCATTGAAGGGTAGAATGCTTATATAGTTATATTTTATGTAGGTACATACCTACCTACCTACCTTCATTCATATAATAGAAGGGGTAGGTTTAACAAACCGGGCATGATTCAGATTGTGATAGCTTTAGCTTGCAGCATAATATGCACAAGGCAAGGCAAGGGTTCTCACTCGCTCCTACCATATGGTGGAAACGAACAAGTTGCGTTTGTGTGTGATGATTTTTTTTTATTTATTTCTTCATAAGCTGTTTCTGGTTGGTTTTTCAAATTAAAAATCGATTGTATAGGTATTACCTATAGTTTGTTATGTTTATAGCGTGTTTTTTGTTTGCCGGTTATAAGAATAATAGGAATAGGGTGAAGGTTGAATGGATTTTGTTGTTGATAGGAGTATGTAGGTAGTAAGGCAACTTCTTGTGAAGAGATTTAAAATTTGGACTGAATGACAATGACTTTAGCTTAATAAGATTAAATGAATCCTTGTTTGCTAATTTAAAAATTTAGATGCTGCCGATTAACCATAAGACCCTTGCAAACATTTCGCACATTTATTAATCTTTTATAATTAAATGTTTAAATAGAATGTTTGATCGTTAGGTAGTTCCATAATTTCCACTCCGCTTTAACATCATTCCCGGAGGTCGCGTTCCTGGCCGACAGTCGATTGTTTCGTGGGTAAAAACATTCGGGTAGAGCGGGAACTTGACGAAGTCTCGTCCAGCACGCCGGAGAGTCAGAACAGAAGAAAACATTGAGAGGGTGAGATTTTCTGTCTTACGATCTCCCCGGCGCGCGTTCGGCGCGTAAACATGCACTTGCTTTGGGCATTTCTGATCGCACTGTAAGACGAATTCTTCATCAAGATCTTCAATTCATCCTTACAAATTGGCTTTGGTGGGGAAGCTTCATGAACGCGATTTTGTTGCCCGCCAAAATGCATGTGAAGCGCTCCACGAAAACCTGCCTGACCTGATGACGCGGTCGTGTTCTTTAGCGATGAGGCTCACTTCCACATGCGATATTGGACTGATCACAATCCTCGTGAAATTCATCAGACGCCACTTCATTGTGAACGTGTCACCGTATGGTGTGCTGCTCCGAGAGTAGAGATAATTGGTCCTTACTTTTTCGAAGAAAACGAACGCACTGTTACGGTGAATGCAGCTCGCTATAGAGAGATGATTGATGAATTTCTTATCCCAAACCTCGATGAACTGGACCTTGGTGACGTGTGGTTTCAAAAAGATGGAGCCACGGCCCACACAGCACGAGCATCAATGGATCTTTTAAAGGAAAATTTCCACGGTCGTCTAATCTGCTTAAGGGGCGACTTTATGTGGCCGGCGCGCTCACCTGATTTGACTCCGTGCGATTTTTGTTATGGGGTTACCTTAAATCTATCGTTTACACTGATTGGCCTCGAACCCTAAATCAACTGCAGGACAACATTCGTGAAGCAATAGCGAACATACCCATCGATATGCTTGAAAGAGTTCAGCGGAGCTTCGAAAATCGGGTATCTCAGTGTATTGAAAACGGAGGCCATCACTTGTCCGATACCATCTTTCAAGCCATGTAATGGAAAATTTAAATTGTGTGTGACAAGAATAGAAAAGTTTCGTAACGTTATGTCCACTACTTTTGGTTTTATTACCTTTTAAAATCAGCAAGTTTTCGTGCCGCACCCTGTATAAGTTTTATTCTTGAAAAACCTACATACAGTTGTCCATGAGTAAAAACTGGATTTGGAGGTCCAGCTCTTTCAAATAAATATGTTTCTTCCCCACTCATTCAAGGTCAAGCGAAACAAATGTTTCTCCCCCACTCACTCAATGTACATCCGATTTTAAATTAAAGAGTTAATAAATATGAGAAAAAATAATGCGTCCCTTCTTTCCAGGTCATTGGAAAGCTGACTAATTTCCTGCTAAGAAATATCTTGAAGAACGAAAACTCCTCAATGAACGGCAGTATGGCTTTCGTCGCAATAGGTTCACTGTTGATCTGATGGTACCTAAATCTCAGCGAACAGTGGCACAAATATTTACATCGTTTTGAAGAAAGTAAGATTATTGCGCTTGATATATTTTAAAGGCATTTGATAGAGTTTGGCACGGGCAGGTGCGTTGCTGTCCATACGGTACACGGCCCCAGCCATCTCAGCCGTTGTATTTTAAGCTTTTTGACCAGGTCAACGTCGCTGTATAGCCCGTATAGCTCGTCGTTGAATCTTCTCGTCCACACTCCTTCGATACACACCGAACCGAAAATCACACGAAGAATCTTCCTCTCAAAGCATCCTAACAGACTTTCATCCGATTTTTTCAATGTCCATGCTTCTGCCCCATAGAGCAGGACCGGGATGATAAGGGTCTTTTATAAAGTCTCCTTAGTTCTCTGAGAGAGGGCCTTACTACTTAGATGCCTTCTTAGCCCGAAGAAACAGCGGTTGGCAAGAGTAATTCTTCGTTTGGTAGACAAAGCCCTTGACAATTTCGAAGTTATATCTGTCCATCGTGATATTTTGCCCGAGTCGACGATGTTGAGATTCCTTTCTCGATGACAGCATATACTCCGTCTTATCCTCATTAACCGCCAATCCCATTTTAGCCGCCTCCGATTCAAATGCGCCTGCCACAGCTCGCTTCGTTCTGCCGACAATGTCTATGTCGTCTGCATACACAAGCAATTGAACGGACTTTTGATAAATTGTACCGCTGGTGTTGACATGTGCGTTGCGTACAATTGCTTCAAGAACGATATTAAATAGGTTGCATGATAACGTGTCGCCTTGCCTCAATCATTTCTCAACATCAAAGGATTCGGTGGTGTTCTTACCGATTTTGACGGAGCAGCGAGATTTCTCCATCGTAATCCTGCATAATCGAACGAGTTTAGCAGGGATGCCGAGATGAGACATGGCTCTGTATAATTCGTCCCTTTTCACGCTATCATACACGACTTTAAAATCGATAAAGAGGTGGTGTGTATCGATCTGGAATTCCTGGGTTTTTTCTAAAATCTGTCGGAGTGTGAACATTTGGTCGACGGTTGACTTGCCTGGCCTAAACCACACTGATAGGGCCAACAAAATCGTTGACAAAAGGTTTTAAGCGGTCACACAGGATAGCCGACAAGATTTTATAAGCGACGTTTAGAAGACTAATTCCTCTGTAGTTGGTGCATTTCAGAGCATCTCCTTTTTTGTGTAATTGCACCGCTATGTGTAAATTGATGTCCAGTGATACCTGTGGATATTTAGTGGATTTGACTATTTTATAAATGAGAAAAAAGGAGTTTGACAACAGTAATAATATATATATGATGATTTGTTAGAAATAATCTGTGAATGGAAAATGTTTTAAAACAATTATACATATATACTTACCTAACTAAATGAAGTACATATGAACCTACTTAGTTAGATTGGTAGTTGGGGTTTTTCCAAAATTACATCCCGATGTCATTTCAACCTTCAAAAAAAAGCTATATTTGGCAAACAAAGACCAAAAATTGTTCTTATTTACTTTTTGTTTATAATAAGCTGGCTTAGCAAGAAGTTATTTATTAGATGCTTTAGTCCCTCAAGGCTCAATTCCGGGACCTATTAAATTCTGAATGTATGTTAATGACCTGCTCTCCTTTACTTTGTGTGCACAAAACTTGTCCTCTTGGTTGATAATATTGATGACGGTATACAATTGGGGGTCTTTTATTTCTACAAATTATTTTCTTCATCAGATATCACATCCCCTTTATTCATAAGTTTGGGTATGTCCTCCTAAAAAAACATACGTTTTGTGTATTATTTTATTTCTCTATGGCTACCCTAATAATTTTTATTCTGTTACCATCCCTTTAATTGGACAAGCAATCTTTTCGGAAAGGGAAAATCCGTTTTAAACCAGTCATCTCAACAATCTAACAATAATACATAATTTGAACTTTTTTTTTTTTTAAAGAACTTATACTAGACTTATGGCAAAGACCTTTAACGCCTTATGTGCAAACTAGATAACATCGACTTGCCATTAAAATTATGTCGAAAGGTCTATCAAACTTGAACTTGTATGCTTAGGGTTATTTCAATTTCCTGCCAATTATCTTAAGACAAAAATTAGGTTTATGTTCATTTAAACGGGTTTTGACTACCCTTAAATCGATGGCGGATTAGTTTGATAATCTGAATATCAAAAAAGAAGGGAAAAATAGAGCCATGTATGTCATTCCACATTCGTGTTGTACGACTGAAAAAAGGAATCTCTGTACTAAAGTACAATAGTTTAAGGGAAGAATTCAACTGGCTACTGTTTTTTTCCGCTAAAACATTGCTTATAAAAATAGCGGGGAAAATAATGAATAATGACGCAAAATGTTGACTATGTTCAAGAATAGTTCCTAAAATATCGTTAATGTTATATTTCTATAACCTATCGCTTTTAGAGCTCTATTTTGAATATTATCCAAGATATTCAGCTGAGTTTAAGGACCTCCAGCCCAGAAGTAAGAGTTATATTCAAGCATTGGAAGAATGTAGGCTTCATAGATTACAACCAGACGTTAATTGGACACACATTTCTTGCACCTTCAAGGAAAGCCCAAACATTTTGCAGCATTTTTCGGCAGGTCAAAATATGTTCGACATACTTACATATATTTATCTTTAAGCTCTACTTTTTCAGTGAGCGATCTTCGTAGTTTCAGGGTAATTCTGAAAAATGTTTTTTTATTTCAGTCAAATTATATCTTGAGTTAAGTCAAGAAAATAAGTAAAGTAGATATTTATGAAATTGATAACTGACCTGGAGCCTGCTACAAATATTTTATCAATTAAATATTGGAGGTCACAAACAAATTCCTATTAAGATAAAGATATTTATGAAAGACGTTTGTCCAAAAAAAAACTTGGAATCGAAGTGAATATTAAGGAACGGATGATTTTGATAGTGTCGCCCCCTGTGTTTCGATAATGACATGGTGATTTTAATAGCGCTGCACATTGATTTCAATATAAAATTTTGATATTTAAGAGTTAAATCAGTTAATTCTCCACTGAAACACTGATTTCTAGTTAACTCGGAGTTAATTTATCTGTAGGATTCATTTAGTCTGGTTTAACATAGAGTTAACCCAACCACTAGTCGCATAACAATTCAAATTTATTCTAAATAAGAATGCATGGGTATACATCAAAGACCAAAAAGGGCTTGTTAGCTCTTTCAAAAAACAACATGTGTGTGTCCCTGAAAACGCATAGATTAGCTTATTATTGACTCATTTGCATATTTAAATATGCTAAGTGTAAAAGCGATACAAATGTTGACACAGTTACCGCACTATATAGATAACAGCTACATCAAATCATAAAATCATTACCATATTACCCATTCAGAAGCAAACAAAAAAAAAACCTACACAAAAAAAAAACATAAATATTATAGCTCACGATTTTCCTAGAAAACATCTTCTCTCATTCCATCAACTAAGCTTAACACAATTCAAACTACCCTTCTACACAATATTTCTATTGTTTAAAATATAATAATAATAAGAATTAAATGGAAACGAACTAAAATGACAACATCTGAAGAACGTGTCATTCACACATTACTCAAACTTATATCCTCCACAACCTATCCTCATATTCGTTCTCATTTATATATCGTATTCTTCTTGTCTTAGAATTTGCCAAGACAAAAAGTACCTATTTTTTTTTGTTGTTGTTAAGAAAAAAAAAAGAAGAAAAAAATCAGGTCAAGTGATGTTGATAAGAAGGAAACTATACGGAAGGAGACATACGAGGAAACATTAAGAAATAAAAGAGAATAGATTGTAATTTTCATGGATTCACAACACTTATATAAACCACTAGGTATACTACTACCACCACCCTGTGCCTAATCGTACCCTTTATGAATACTTACGTCCTACAGTAAAACCAGCTTATTGGAACACTAGATATAAACTTGTTTCGAAAGGATTTCGATGGAAAAATAAATTTTCCCACATTCTTGGTTAAAGTTGGTAAGTACGATGATCGTGCTAAATTTTAGCTTCCGTACAAAATTCTCTCCAAAATGAAGGCAAGAATTTTTGCCGAATGGAATGCAGCCTAAGCTAAATAAATCAAATGTTGGATTCTTAAGGCGTTTTTTTCTTTTTTCGGCACAGACCTAGCTCCCAACACTCTGATTTGTTTTTTAAACACATTTAAACTCCTAGCTGTCATTAATTGACATTTTGCTAATTTACTTTCGTCTTATTATTAAAAAAATATATTCTGCAAACCTTATCCGCCATTTTAATAATATGAAGTATTTTTTTTTCTCCACCTTCGCTCTTGACACACAAGAGGGCGCTCTGAACATGTTCAGAATGAAAAAAGAAACACATTCTGAGCTCTGAATGCCCTGAGGCAAAAAGAAACACACATAATTTTTTTACCAACTCAGAATTTGCTATGAACCAAAATTAAAACCACCTTTACTGTACAATCTTATCTGTCAAAATTTGAGCTATGTGTCAATATTAGCCATTATCCTGTATTTTTTGTCCATATGCACAGACTCCCATTTTCTTAAAAGTAGGGGAAAAATTAATCTCTCAGAAAGATACAAAGTTTTGCAAGAGTACGGGAACACATATTTTTACCCATTTTGTTTAAACGTCAAGTGAATAGTGTATTCCTGAAAGGTTTTTTTTTTAAGATGAACAATTTGTTATTGAAATTATTAATTTATTTAATTTTTGCAATGAAATACCAGAAAAACTGACAGCTTTTGTATTGTTTTTTTAAATTTATTTTTGACATTTTTCATAATAGGTCTGATCCACACTTTGCCAAATGGCACAAATTGGCACCAATTTCTACCAATTCCTGTTCCAGCCTTACAAAGTTTGGTTGTTTTGGGCATCAGAAGAGAGTTCTCTAGAGAGAGTAAAATATTTCCCCTTCCTGAGAATTTCTTGCCAATTTCTGCCCAGTAAATGTTTGTAGGCAACAATTTTTGGGAAGAAAATTTAAAATTGTCAGGTTGACGTTTGTCATAAACATAAACAAAAATAATATTAATTTATTGTTTGAGTTTTCGTCAAGATAAACAAAAAAAAAACGTTTCGCAAGTGGTGTGGGAAAATATTTGTTGAATAAATAAATTAATTTAGAAACACTAAAAGACAAAATAATTAGTATGCAGAGAAAAAAATGTGAGTTTGACATTTAAAAATTAGCAGAAAATTGTGCTCAAGCCTTTTTTCTACTTTATTCCTTATTGAGAGAATTTCATCCCCATTCTTCAACATTTTATTATAAGCTGCCAATTTCTGACCAAACAAAAGTCTGGATCAGACATAATATTATCCAACGAAATTTCTTTGTAGCCTGGGTAAATATTTTACTCTTCCGTGAACGCACTCTTCTGTGAAAAACTACAAACAAAAAAAAATTAGTGCACCGAAACAGAATTTCAGGAAGTTGGTACGGGAACACACCTACATACAAAAAATTAAATCCAGAAATGTGTTGGGTTAAATTATTTATCACAGCTAAAATGAAAGACCAATTCTATACAAAGTTCTTGTGTCAAAATCTAGCCAGGATTACATATAGCTGATTTTTGGGAGAGAGAAAAAAAACGGGAATGTTTGTTTATATCACTCACAACTACATAAATATTCTTGACTTGCTTAGGTACTTATTTTACGCTTAAATTTGCCGAGTTTTGATTTTTGTAATTCTTTGAAATTTAATAAAATTTAAAAGTACTATACATACGATTTTCCCGGTAAGGCTGAGATTACGTTAAATTAATGTTTATCCAAACAAAAAAAAACTCTAATTTTCCCTTTAAAATTCTTTCATCTTTAAGAAACCTTTACTTAATGTTTAATCTCCTTGAACCACCTCAGTTGTCAAATAAGTTAAACTCACACACAATTCCCCCAAAGGAATAAAATTACATACCTACCTATTTACAAAAAAAAGTTCCTACCTACCTTCCTACATTTTTTTTGTGTGGTTTGATTCTGATCGATTTGAAATCTACACCTACACGCGAATTATTTTTTAAAATGTCAATGGCATCTTTAAGAAAAAAGCAAGAATTTAAGATGTTGAATAAAATCACTTAAAAAAAAACAAGAAACATTTCCGGATTTTCCAAAATTTGGATTACACTATAAGCTCACAACATGTCTTGTTCTAATTCAGTAAGTTTTACTGTAGATAGGTAGGCAGGTAGGTAAGGTCCTTAGAGCATCTCATCATTGGAAAGAAATTTTAAAACATCCTTCTAGCATAGGTATGAACCTACTTAACATTTTTTTATCGTCCTATAGTTAAGTAGGTACCATCTAGGTAGGTATGTAGCGAAAAAAAAATATGTAAAAGAACGTAATGAAAAAATACCTATAAAACCGTACGTAACTCACTCATCTGTGACGAACAAGAGAGGAAAATTCAAAAGAAAAGCAACACACAAAAAAAATTCAAGAGAAAAAGACGAAGAAAAATGATAAATAAAACTCCACTACATAGCAATCGATTTACGACCCCATACAATGGCTACTTGAACAATATTTTATATCCATTTTATTTATTTACAGTTTCCGATACTTATCCGACAACATTGCTCCCCCCAAAGCATTGCATTATTGTTGGTATAGTTTTTCGCTTGCGCTCGATGCTGCTTCTGTTCGCTCAATCACTACCCACCTACATTTTTAGCTTTTAGCACCACTTCTTCTACCATAAGTTCCAACTAAACTACCTACCCAACCCATGTTCACTCTTTACCCTCTAGTTACACTTATTATCGTCGTCGATTTATATATATACATATGTATATACACGAGAATACAAACGAAGAAGAATATGAAAAGCAAAATACGGGAATAAGGGGTCTTCTAGAGGTATGTATGGTACCTATATGTAAAGAAAGGATGACGGGAAGTTTGCAGTAGAAAATATACAAGATGGTGATTTATTCAAGTTTGAACGAATATCGAAGGACATATCTTGCAAGGCTAGGCTACTATATGCAAGGGTTAAAAATGGGGGCGGGTATACGAGGAGTAGGTACTACACGATACAATATGAAACTAAATTTATAGATAGGGTGAAACTCACTTAGATTTTATAAAGAGGGTTTCCTACTACTTTTCATGTTTTTTGAGGAGCAAATAACAACAACGACGATTAGCCCAAGAATACATGTGTGAAAAACAGCAAGCAGGTACATTCACGAGTGCATAAAAGTGCTCTTAGAAAAAAATTACCCGCTTAACGCTGTAAAACTGAATAGTCATAATAAAAAAAAGAAAAGAAAAAAAATAAACAAAAGGGAGAAAACCCGATTAACAAGAAAACTGAAAATTCTTTGGGATTTTTATAAGAATAAAAAAAAACTGTCAAAAATTCGATGCACACGAGATGGTTGGTTTTTGTGTTTAAAAAGAAACGATACGAATTCTGTTTTCCCATAAACTTACCATGAGGTTTAATTTTTCAAGGACTTTTTTATATACATATATATGTGTAGATACATAATATACCTATGTATGATATCTACTACTAAAGGATACATGAAAAGGGATTTTTTTCGGAAGTGATCTTTTTAAATAATAATGAAAAAGCAACATTGCCTGCATATAGCTTTTTTGCGGGAAAAAAATATTTTTATTATAGACAAACCAACTAGTAGGTATGTATTCGAATGAATGAATGACGGACTTGTGTCCTTCGTCCTTTATAACTTATTTAACATAAAATGTAGGTATATATATAGACTTTCTTACTTTTTCGTTTTTTGGTATTGTGAACTTGTTTTCGTTACTTTTTTCCCTTATGACAATGGAATCTGTTTACAATTGATGACTTGTTGAAGTATTTAACTAATAACATATTCTACCAACATTCACGATGGGGAATAGCACAACTCAATGACTTTATTATGTAGCCATTGTGAATGAAGTGCCTTTTTGTTCATTTATTATGTTTGAATAAGTTTTTAAATAAAATCGAAATTAAATTATTTCAACTTATGGAACAAATTGACTGCTAATGGTCCACATCATTCACATCACTTCATGCAATACTCTGAAGGACAGAAATGGATAAGGATATGCAGATATGTTATATGGATGAGAGAGATTAGAGAAATGACAACCTCTAACTGATTTTTACGTAGGGAAGAAGGGAACTAGAAGTAACAGGATTTCTTATGAAATTGAAGAATCGCTTGAAAGAGAAAAAATGTTTATCTTCCCCATATACCTAATAATCGACTACTTATCGGTTGTTAATTGGATGCCATCAACCGAAGTTTTGCGGAAGGTTTGTAACTTGTATACGAAAGACATACAATACTTAACGAAAATTGCGTACAGACAAGGCCCTTCAGTAGTCAGCTGATGAAGTGATGAGCCCAAGTGAGATAGCCCAGGTGAAACTCCAATCTTGTAGACTAAAACTATTTTGAATCAAGATACAATACCGATTGGTTGGTAAAAGATGTTTGAATTGTTAATTGTGTTCTTATGCCAAATTTGATGGTGTTCTAATTGAAACATTGCTAAAAGTCTCAAAATGTTTTAGTTAAGCTGTGTGCTAGGCAATTTTGAGCAGTTACATTAGCGAAAGAGGAATATCAGGATCTATTTGTGACGCTGTTAGAAGTTATGGGAATTCGTTTCCAGCTAGAGGTTAGGGAATGGGTGGCAATGGCGCAGTGGATAAAGTGCTTGATTACTAACTTAGACGTGTGGGTTCGATCCTCACGCTAGGCGCATTCTTTTCTATACCTCCAATTTTAATTTGATGCCGCCCTTGGGTTAAAATGAGACAGTAAATACTTGGTTCTCAAATCTACTGTGCCAAACTAGTGCCGTGAAATTCAGTTTGCATTTAAAAGACTTTAGGTCTTACAGGCATATAGTTAAATTAAAAAAAAAAAAATATTTTGCTCGTAATGGGGAGTCTTTTGGATAACTTTATATAAAACACATAGCTATCTCCTTCCCACCTTTCGACAATAACAGCTCGCATTCAGACTTCCATAATAATTGACAATGCTTGAGACATTAATATTATAATTTTGTCGTTTTCTCGCACTGTTTCCCACAAATTGCATTTCTTGGATGCATAAGCTTAGGGACTGTTTAATGCAAACAATTGCAATAGGTACCTGCTCAAAACAATGGCAGTTGCAAGTAAATTTCAGTCGATTAAAAATTAGTTTAAATATAAATGAAATCGTTCCGTTAAATGAAAATATTTTTTTCACGATTACGATTTCTTGAGCTTTACACACAGAAGTTAACGAGGCACCCTTTGTTTGTTTTCAGGCAACTAATGCAAATCGAGCTTGATAAAATACTGTACTTGTTACATCCTTGAGGAAATGAACCAGAAATGAATCATTCGGCTCTCAAATTTTAGCTATTCGTCACCCTGTTATTCATCCATGAGAATTTAAACATTTTACCTTACCCAAGGTTAGCCTGAAGTGGCTGCCCCTGCCACCAAAAAAATATTGTCAGTCACCCTTACACTATAAGTTGGTCTTTTGGTGAATCTGGAGATTTTCTTCCAACTCATTAAAACCAGGTGGGGCTTTTTATGCAGGGTGTTAGAAAAGATGAAGGAGGAATTGATTCTTTTTCGTCCATGCAAATTCTATAAAAATCGTTCGTGAATACTCGAAACCGCGTTGCGTGCTTGCTTATAAGACAGTGCCTGGTTATCACACCATTTTTTGAGGCGAGCTTTTGTGCATGCTGTTTAGACATTTCAAACACTTATAGTTAGAGCGCTTCAGATACAGTATTGGCTAGATCTGTTTAGTCGAAAGCCAAGTGGTGATGTTGTTCCACCTAAACTTTGTTCTCTTTATAGAATCTTGCTTTAGCATAACTTTTCATGTAGCGATAGGTATTCCGATATATAATCTGACAACAAAGGTGAATATTGAGCTACGATGCCATCTCTATAAGACAGTTTCGACCTGTTCTAGAGTTTACAGAGATTTTATATCAGCTTGACTATCTGAGACGATGCGGGTATCGAAGTTTCTTTAAGTCAATATTAAACTTACTTTATGTCCTGCCATGCGGAAGAGATGGCAACTGGGAAGTTTTTGACGAAATGGAACTGTGGAATGGTGTAGTCAATGATACTTGGAATTGATCTAAATGAGTTCAGAATAGTTGAGTTGTCCTATTTCATTCACTATTGATCCACTCCGCAAGAGACTTTAGGATAGATGGCTGTGCTTGCCGAATAAAGAAGTGTTCAGTTCCCACAGCGGAGGGTGTGGAGCAAAGTGTACCACTTATGCATGATCTTTGGACTTAACATACCTTACCTAAAGGCAAACCAAAAAAAATCGATAATTCTCTTACATTTTTACTTCCGATTATATATGTATGTACATGTGTAGGTACTATAAGTCAAGTTATGCATTCGTCGAAAAAAAAAAGTATTGAGATATCAATCAAACATGGCATTACGATGATAGCGAATACGAATAAAGATAGTCTAAAAATTCTGTCTTTATGCATGTATAGACACCTACATCCCAAACGGGTGGGCCAAATTGCTTACCACGAGTGTATAGAGTTTTTTAGGTTTGTACAATTTTTTTGTTTAGCTCAAAAAATAACGGTACCTGCCATATAACCGTTACGTTAAAGCCTATTTTTCTCGGAAACGGCTCTAACGATTTTGATTTAAAAAAATCAGTTGAGCTTTTTAGGTACGACCAAACATATGGTTGACAAATTTTTTTTAAAAAAAATGTCTAAAAACGTTACTTTCCATACGATTGTTTTTTTAACTTTCGACTATCTCATAAATGGCTTAAACGATTCTTTCGAAATTTCACATATATATACTTACGTAGGACCTGGTTGCCAATTTATACTGCGTACCAATATTTGTTTGTATTTTTAAAAACATTTAAAAACAAACTTTTAAACATTTTATATTTTGAAAATTTTTCAATACATTTTTTTTTTCAAAAATTATAGTTATATGGATTTGCTGAATACCTATGAATTGGCGTTTTTTGAAAAAGAGTTTTGAAAAAGTTAAAAAAAAAACTTTTTTCCCAAAAACAGCTCCACAGATTTTTAAAATTTTTTTCTCATGAATTCAAATTTATACAAGAAATAAAATGGCGTATTGTTTTTGAGCTCAAATTAATTATAAGTATTTATTTCAGAATTTTTAATAACTTTTTCTTTGATTAAGTCGCTTTAATATTTCGTTTGTAAGTTAATAATATAATATTGAGGATTATCATACCAATTTTTTTTTAATTAAAGAAATTTTGTATCGTCGTCTTTTATTTGACTTTAAAAATATATTTAGATTTTTAAGGAAATCTTTTGCAAATGATGTGATCGAAAATAAGAGCAAGTTAGTTCGATCCAGTCGTGCATTTTATTTCTATTACCTATAATTGGTCGCGTAAGTTAAATCACACAATGAGCAGCAATCTTCTGAGATTGCTTTACTGCAATCTTTTACTAGATTTTGTAGCTGATGGAAGGCTGTCAAAATTTAAAAGGTTCGACTAAATTACACTATTTCAAAATCGTAGGGTGAGCATCGTTTTTAGAAAAAACTGTTATTTTTAGCCCCACTTTCCCCTACAATATAAAAAACTTATTAAGTCAAATTAAAAATATAAATTCAAACATAACTGCAAATATATGTAAGTATATGTAATGTGTCGTACATATATATATCAAACCAAAAAAATTAACTCGCAGTAATTTTCTTGAACAACAATAATACATACATACATATATATATGTTATAGGTACTAAATGAAATTGATAGGTACCTACATATATAATCTTCTGTGATAACACAATTGCCATTCTAAACTCCTCACATGTTAAAAATTATATACACATACCTAACCTATATAATGTACATTGGTTTCTATAATACACAAAGCACAATACAAATTTCCTGCTGATCTCTCCAATGCCACCCATGAACTTACAAACATAATGTACATACCTATAACCTTCTTCTCACTTTACAGTCTTACAGTCAGTATGTTGGTACACCCTTACTTTGGTGTGTATTTATCGACTTTAAACTTTGAACACATGATACAAAGGAATATCAACAACTGACAGCAGCACAGGTGTATCCATTTTTTCTTAAAATAAGATTTTCATTTAATTAAAAAAAAAAAAACAAAAAAAAACAAATTGTAATAATGTGGCGCCTAAGCCCTAAGGCATTAGGCATTGTAGTATTTTTGAAGTCGTCGCTATTTGTCGTTTTCGTCTAAAATCTGATTTCGTTTGTCTTTTTTCTTTCAGTTTTACTATGACACCCACCCACCATCCTCCTTCATTTTACTCCTTCACACACAATGTTTTGAAAATTTATTCGGTTTCTGACGTTCCTAATAATTCATTTTAACAGGTCCCGAGAAATTGAATTGTTTTTTTTTTTTTTTGGTTTGTTTTTTTGTTGTGCTTTACTGTTGTCTTTATTATGATTTGCTTCATTTTGGTTATTCAATCGTCTTCCTCCATTTAATACGACCCGCCATATTCATTGTGTCATCCACCACCCGACGAACAACAACACAGCACAGCGCCAGCGCCACCTCCGTTCGGTATTGTGAACAATTAAGTTAAATACTTACCGTATTTTTTGCGACGCAATCACAATAAGCAATTATTTGTGATTACGAATCCGACTAGGCGACTAAATATTATGTTTATAGGTTGATATGTATGTACATGGGTATATTATGGTTCTTGATGATGTTGTTGCTTGCATATTGTTATCTACACACATCATATTAATGATGCTACGAAAAATAATTTCTAATTCGTTTCAAATAATGCACACTGAAGTATCGATTCGTATTTTTTGTGTGTGTGTGTGTGTATGTGTGTTTAAACCTTTTTTTTTTAAAGAGCAGCAAAATAATTAATAATACATTGGTAGGTATGTATGTATATACTTTTGATTTCATTCGAATGGAAAAGGAAACCATTTTGCCGAAATGAACAAAATGTGTTTTTCGTTCAATGCTGTGAATAAATGTTTATTCATTCACAATAATGACAACAAAAAAAAATCAAATTTACACGAAATTAAGCTGCAAGCAATTTTTTGTCTGTTTTCATTTCTCAAGGACAGAATCGCAATCAATTTCTATTAGGTAGATACATATTGCTTCTCTTTTGATGTTGTTGTTGTACTTTAGAATTTCTTTAAATATTGTTTGCGCTTTTTTATTCGTGCTTTGTTTTTTTTCTACCGCTTGAGAGATAATAATATGTATGCATGCGCTAAAATGTTTGCTTTTTATTTTTGTTTCTTTCTTTGGTTTCAGTAGAGTAAGTATGATTTTTTTGTTCGTATGAATAATTTAATTAAATTACGAAGCGGTTGGTTAATTTCATAAATTGTTTTGTTTAAACATTAAATTCAACAAAATTTTCAAGGATCTTTATTAATTAGAAATGCTGGACAAATGAGAATGAATATTAAGAAAATAGGGGAAATATCATAAAAACCTCCATGAATTCCCAAAAATTTTTATATCAACAGTGTTTTTGGACGGCAGTATCTTGCCCGGCACGCTTCGAGGGTTCTAATGATGTCGCTAATTGAGGGTAAATCCCTGATTCGGTGATGTGTTCGATATTAAATTTTTGTTGCTCAGAACATGACAAAACTGTTAAGAATTTAAACCCGTGTTTCTTTTTTAACTCAGACAGCTTGTGATTTTTTTTCTATCCGATCTAGAACTGAGTACGTTTGTTGAAGTGAAGTACTGTTATCTTCTCACATAATCTGTTTTCATAATTTGTTTTATGTTGTCATTTAAGTGGTCTTACTTTTATGTAACGAAATTAACATTTTGCTCTATTATGGCCAATGGACGCGTCTCTCAAGCTGAATTGCTGGAAATCAGGGAAGGCCGCAAAACTTCTAAAACAAGATCAAAACAAAAAGCGTAATACCGCTATTTATTCTGTCAGGCAGCAGACATAAAATCAGTTTCAATATCTTCAAGATTGCTCAAATAATTTCGAAAAGAGCTCGAAAGCCAAAATATTGACCTCAAAGTCACTTTTATCTGGGTTCCAGGTCGTTCTGGCATTGATGGACATGAGAGAGTGGACAAACTAGCCATAGGCATCTACCCTTAACAGATCACTTGCGCAAAAAGTTCATATTCTCCTTGGAGTTGTCTTTTTCTTAACGAATGCAGTTGTAGGTTGAGCAGTTAAGCTAACTGCAACATTTCAAGAAAGATCTAACCATACTATAATAAGTCCCGAAAAAACGACCTTATACAGAGAAACAGGCGAGGCATATCCAGGGTTGTGCAACGCGAATATAAGACATTCCTCACAATACTCACTGTCGCAGTTTCCTGTGTAAATGTCCTGCTTTAGCCAGAACAAGAGCAAACTCATTTGGAAGAGCCTTTTTTATTGGCTGAACGAAGATAAAAGATTTGATTTTCATTTTTAACTTAGTCTAGGCGAACTTCATTAGTTTTTGGACCGTGTTCTCCTTCCAATATCTAAGCGAGTCAAATACAAGTTGTATTGGACGGTTTCAAGTCTGATATATTCATAAAATAAAATCTGGTGTGCCCCAGGGCTCCGTCTTATCCCCAAATCTTTTTATCATTTTCATGAAAGATCTCTTATCTGGTACTTAAAATCCACTAAGTTGTTTTGCTGACGATAATATTCTCAGCTTTTCAGATTCACCTACGTGGTCTTCGGATGTGGAACTGCAACGTATGATAAGCTCATTAAATTCTGACAGCATTGTCCAATGGGAAATAAAAAAACCGCCTAGAATTTAATGCTTCAAAAACTCAGTGCTGTCATCTGTCGTTACAGCAGAACCTACCCCCTATGCCGCTGTTCATGAGCGCCACTTGCATTAAAGAAACGGATCAGCTGTGCATCACATACCACCTCCTGTGGAATTACAACATATTCGATATCGCCCAAAACCCTGCATAGTGTTTGAGCTTTCTTCGAAGATCCAAGAAATTTTTTTCCCCGTCTGATCTGGCTGTAATCTGTAAGGCCTTCCTCATCCAAAGCTGGAATATAACTCTCACATTTGGACAGTAGTTCCCATAACTCATTTTAATCTTTTGGATGGAATTCAAAATAGAAGTCTTAGGCTATGCGCGCACATGCATTTTTTCCGAAACGAAATAGTTTTATCACTAGTTGAACGATGAGCGCGCACATAAGCAACTTAAAAATCAATCAAGGAGATAAACCAACACACAGACGATATTTTGATTTAATGTGCGCGCATCTACATATAGTTCGGTGTGATACAAACTGAATAACTTATTTGGGGCAATCGTTCGATTTGTGCCAAAACACAAACGTTTAAATTGCTCGAATCGCGCCTAGTCTAAGAAGGATTGGCGATATACCAATAACGGAAACAATTGCAGCTCTCGAACACCGTCGCAATGTTTCATGCTTTTCATTGTCTTAACGTTATTTTAGTTACCCTTGAGCGCAAATTCGGACATACTGTCAAGTATACGGATTCCTTCTTTAGCCGCACCGCACGAATGTGGAATGTTTTACCCGACCCTATGTTTCTCTCCCAGTATGATTTTCAATAACATTCAAAACTAATGTGCATCGGATTTTCCTATTAAATCCTCTATTATTTTCCTAATCGCTCGCACTCTGTTTTACATTTTAAGGGTAATCATAACTCCTTGAGTGAGCATATAATATAAAAAAAAAATGTTGGCGCCAAAATAGGCCATGATCATGATCAAATAAGGTTGCGGTGATCAGCGACATTTTTTAAATCAAACAACCGTTCCGCTCTTATTTTTTGTGAGCTCTGCATTTTAAGCAAAATCAAAAATGCACAAGAAATAAATGATATTTTGTGTAAATGCCTAAAATTATTTTTTTTCTTTTGTATCTGCATATAGGTATATCTACTAACTGAGCGAAAAACGACCAGATTCAAAAAAAAAAAAACAAAACTCAAATAAATCACAAAAAAACAGGCAGCATGAAGTCAATGTAGTTCAGGGGATAAACCCGTTCTCAGACTCCTTTTAGTGGTTGCTAGTCTATTATGTTAATTTCTATTTGAAAACGAAAAAAAAATGTTCCCTCACTGTTTGGATTTGATCAAAATTGTGAGAATTATTCGGTCAGGGGCAGATTTAAAGTGCCTCGCACATAAAACACAAACTCGAATTGTGAATTATTGTGAATTTTGACGTTTCATTCACATGAGTCATTTGTTTGGTCGTCAACAGCTGCAAATTGGTATAGTACCTATATTTGTACAAAAATTATTAAAATGTAAAATGAGAGATTTATGGAATGTGTTTTAATGTTGTGGATTCCGAATTTTTCAGATGGCAGAAAATTTGTTGTAATCAGTTCTAGAAATGAAATTTTTTGTCAAATAAACAAATTTAAACCTATAATTTCTCTTTTTACTTGCGATATAGGTACTATAGGGCAAGTTTTGCATTTGGAAAAAAAATCGAACTCGAGATTTAAATCAAAGTTGACATTACGATGAGAGAGAACACCAAAAAAGTGGGGCCCGCAATTCCGTCTGTATGTATGTCAGTCTTTAGAACGATCTACAGCCTAAACGGCTGAACCGATTTCGTTCAAACTTGGTGCTTAGGCGTTTTAGGTGATTGTCCAAAATAAATTTTTGAATCGTTGTTTAAGCCCCCAAAAATAACGGTACTTGCCATACAAATTTTTCTACCATCTTAATTATCTCTAATGATTTTGATAAAAAGTGGTGCGTGTACTACTTTGGGTATGGTCTACATTTTGGCCAACATTTTTTTTTAATATTTTGTTACTAACGGTATACCTGCCATACAACCATTTTATTGATTTTCGGCTTTCTCATAAACGGCTTAAATTTTTTATACAGAAGCTTCTTCAAATTCTAAATAATATTGCATTTCAAAATTATTGAAAAATAATTATTGAAAAAAAAACATTTTTTTTTTTTTGAAAATTCAATATTTCGAAAAGGGGTGAACGATTTTTTCTGAAATTTTGTTTTTGAATTGATATTAGTAAATATTTAAAATGTCAATACCAATTTCTTTTCGAAAAAAATTATGAAATTTTATATATACAAAATTTAGTGAAAAACGACTTTAAAAATAACGGGTTATCAATTTTGCGGTTTCAAAAGTAAACGTAAATAAAACACATATAAAATATTTTTGTTCATGATATTTCTTTTTTATTGTTGTTGATTATACGTTGACATTATGTGTGAAACACTACCTCATTTAAATGACCACCACGCGAATTGTTGTAAGCATCGATTCTTTTGAGTTAATTTTCGACAACTTTTTGACACATATTGGGCGGTATCTCAGCCATAACTTGACGAATGTTGGTTTTCAAGTGCTCAAGAGTTAAAGGTTTATCTGCATAAACACGGTCTTTCGCGTAGCCCCACAAAAAAAGTCCAGCGGTGTCAAATCGCATGGTCTTGGTGGCCAGTTGATATCGCCACGACGAGAAATTACGCGGCCAGGAAATGTCTCTTGCAATAAAGCCATATTCGCTCGAGTTGTGTGGCATGTGGCACCGCCTTGTTGAAACCACATATTTTCCAAGTCGTATTCTTCAATAGCAGGCAAAAAAAAGTCGGTTGTCATATGACCATAACACTCCGAATTGACGGTGATAGTCGTTCCATCGTCGTTTTCGAAGAAGTAAAGTCCAATCACAACTCCGGACCAAAGAGAGCCCCAAGCAGTGACTTTTTGTGGATGTAATGGCCTCCCTTCAATTACTTGAGGATTCTCAGAACCCCAAATACGACAATTTTGTTTATTAAAATACCCACCGAGTGAGAAATGTGCTTCGTCGCTGAAGAAAATTTTGTTCGAAAAATCGCCATCCACCGCCTGTTGTTCAAGCACCCATTCGACGTATCTACGACGTTGTAAATGGTCAGCTGGCTTCAGTTGTTGTGTCATCTGGACTTTATATGGATGTAGGTGTAAATCCAAATGCAAAATACGCCATAATGTGCCGTAAGACAGACAGTCCTAATTCCTGAGAACGACGAGGAATCGACACATTCGGGTCTTCGGCAACACTTTCACTTACAGCAGCGATATTTTCAGTGGTACTAGCGAAACGATGATGCACAGGCCTTACAATCCAGTCTCTTCAAATTTCTTCACATATTTGCCAATTGCTTGCGTAGTTGGACGATTCGATTATATAAACCATAATCTCCTCTTAAAGCACGATATGTGGCTGTGGCAAACTCACCATTTTTGTAATAAGTTTTAACAATTTTTATGCATTGTGCGATAGTTAAGCGATCCATTTTCGTAAATGTCAGACTTTCAACTGAAAAAAAAAATTGGTTTAACAACCGCGAAATGGATAACCCTTTATATTTAGCCGTTTCCATGAAGAATCTTTTTTGCATAGGTATAATGCGATCGAACGTAGGAGCAAGTACGTGCGATCCAGTCGTGCATTTTTATTTTATTTGAATTTGTTCAAAACGAAAAAAATTTGGTATTTGCTCTTGAAATTGCCTAAATACATTTAATCGCATGCCGCGAAAGATTCAATCTGGGGATGTTCCATGAAAGCTATTTACCTTCAGGAAAATTTAATTCAAAGGTCATGTGCGAGAGAATTATTCATACCTACCGATTCGGGTGTAATAAACATGAATTTAAAGTTTTGAAGTTCACCTTATACCTATCACATTATCTTTTGACCTTTACACCTTAACAATAATCCTAGACGGCATACATAAAGTTCATAGGGCATGTAAACATACATTTCTCTACTGAACATATACCTAGTCATAAAAACGTCTACACTCTCTGTTTTTCATATAGGTAATTACGACCGAAACCATAATCTCCTCTAAGACTCGATATGTACATTTTTTAAATTCTAATCACGTGGTGTTACGCTTGATTGATAAACTGTAATATACAATTATACGGAAATTAAATTGTATACACAATTATTATGTATTTTCACTATCTTATAATAAATATCTATGATGTCTCAACATCAACACTACTACTTATCATTTTCTCATTACACCGTTAGCTAAGTCCATATGTGTATACATACTATATTTATTATTATTATCATTTCGATTTGGAATAATGTTTTTCTGCTGTTTTTCTCTTTTTATAAATCAACTTGGTCGTTATTGTAATTGGTTCCTATTTCTCTAATAAACATTCATTCTCCTCTTCGTCCAATAATAAATTTGTAATAAAAACTTCACATCACACATACATACATATTTATAAATAGTTATATAATTTTTTTATTTTGTCTTATTATATGTTGGTAATTCTGAATATATTCATTTGCCTTTGTAAATTTGCTTCATTTTAAATCTCTGATAAGCCAGATATTCGTTTGATATTTAAAAAAAAATCTTGATTGCCAGTTAGTCTATGGCTCTTATCGTTTATTAAATTCAATTTTAAATACGAGAGCTATGAATTCTCTCTTATAATATGGAAATAATGTGCTTAATATCTTTTTTTTTTTAATTCTATTTTTATTTCGTTATCTGGTGGAAAACGAGTATTATAAAAATAATCAATATTGGCATAGTGCTTAGGCAGGCAGGCGATAGCAGTTTCTCATTTTGTTTTGTTTTTGTTTTTTTGTTTTATTTAAGCACTTGTCTGATTTTGCGTGTAGATTCGAAAAAGCAAGCATTTTTTTTCACGTAAGAAAGTGTTGTTAAAATATTGCAAGCTGTTGCAAATTATATTCTAAGAGTGTACCTACTTTTGTTATTGTGAATTCGTAGGCATATGTATACAATTCACGAATAGATTTTATTCTATTTTTGTAATGCAATCAAATTGATTTAAACTATTTTTAATTTTTGTTTTCTGTAAACAAAATTGTTGATGTTTACATTTTATTTTAGATGTGTTTCTATAATTATGTAATGAATTGTGAATAGTGAATAGGCCTCACTTTAGGATGTAAACAAAATGATTCAGAGAATGTGTTTTTCGTTCAGGCTTATACTACGTTTCCACCGAACTTTAATCTCTTGTAGATTTACTAATCTCAAAAAGTGTTTCCACCGCTCAAAAAGTAGATTAATTTTGACAGCACTATTAAAAATGCATATATCATTTCATTTGATCTTATGATGTAGAAGTGAGACAGACAGCTTCATCTGTGTCAACCGAAGAGAAAAATTCACTTTCCCGATGAATGTGTTCATTTCGATATGGAAGTAGGGTAGTTCGATTGAAGATTTAAATGAGATTTATTTTAAATCTTCGTCTGAGAAGATTAAATTTTGTATGGTAAATCTTCAAGATTTGTAGGAGATTTAGCTTAATCTACTTAAATCTCGGTTTAGTGATTGGTGGAAATGTAGTATAAAGTTTGTATTGTAAATCTTTAAGATTTGTAGAAGATTTAGCTAAATCTACTTAAATCTCGTTTTACTGGTTGGTGGAAACGTAGTATTACAAAACAGTGAATGACCAATCTTAAGTTGACAGCAAGTGGCTTAAGTGGAACTAATGGAATCGGAATGTTGTGTTACAAAATCTAATAGCGAGTTTCATTCAAGAAAAGATTGGCTCTTTCTGTCAAAAGATTGGACCTTTTTGAATTTTAAGAGTTTCATTCCAACACAAAGAGCAAATCTAGATCAAATCTCAACCCGAAAGATTTGATCTCTGATAAGTAGGCAGATTTGTTCTGTATGCATATATACATACATGTCTTTTCTGTCAAAGGTCAAATGGAAAATATTTTGAACTAGTGCTAAAATATTAAAAAAAAATTAACAATTAATGGACCAAGATGTTAATAATTTAGATTTTAGAAATTTAGTGGAGTTATTGATTGCTTCGTCTTCCTTATCATCTGATGATGAAGATATGTTTTTTTCAGGAATGTGTGTATCAGTCATTCACCGATAAATACTACAATTAAATCTGGAAAAAAGTTTCATTGAAAAGATCAAATTTCGATTTTGAGAGGAGATCTTTGAAATTTGAATGAAACTCGCTATAAGATTATGTCGTCGAGGACGAAATCTGAAAGGTATTATGACTGGTCCTATAAGTCAGTTGCATAAAAGAGCAGTTTTTTTTTTACAGTGGATAGATTCAGTGGACAGCATAAATGATGTTTTTTTAAATGAAGTTGTACGTGGGAAATGAACTGGAATAGCTTGTTGCCTGGTGAACAAGAAGTAAAAGATGGTACCAGCGCACCTTATCTCATCATCAAGTTTAGTAAAAAACACTAAAGAATACACTATCCAGTATTAAAGAAATTAGTGAGTCGTCAGCAAGCTTTCAAACTCTCGTCCGAGATGAAATATCGCAACATAATTTAGCAGAACAGATATAACAGGCCGACTACTCTAGCGAAAAATTCCTTCAGAATTCAAATCCTGACATGAAATGTTTTGTTGGTCTGTCAGCTAGCTGTCTCCTCGATTTTGTTTTGACATCGATGTCTGATATCAAATTTGACGGGTGTTTGTTTTTTTTTTTTGTCTATTTTATGTGCAGATGACAATTCATCTCATTATTTTTTGTCTCTTTGTAACTATTCTCTTGGCGCCCTTCAAAAATTTTTGTTTCTACTTAAATTCTTTAAATACACCATTTTCAGGTCATAATCAAGACCCAGCCAAGACAAACAAAAAATGTTCTGATATTAAACGACAGATATTTCATTGGCGATTCAGTTATCAAGTGGAGTCGGCCTGTAAGAAAGAGAGGGAATGGGTTATAGAGACAGATGTCTACAGACGAGTAATACCAATATTGGAATCTTTCATAGGTTTCACGCTCCAAAAACCATGTGTTCACATTGTTCTACATATATATAATTTGATTTAACGTTCAATAACTTTTTTGTGTCGTGTTTTTCTAGTCTCTTCGAGGCGAACATCTTAAAGCATTTGGGCCAGTTTTTCTATGTAAGATGATCCTATTTACATGGTTAAGTCTTCGTTAACTCCTGCAGAGTGTGTTTTCAGCCAATTTAGATCCCGAGTTAACTTAAAAAATTCGTACAGTTAACTAGAGTTAAAAATAAAAAAGTCGAAAAACTATTGAAATCAATGCGCGGAACTATGCAAATGGTGATTTGGATTGTGTCCCCATCTCGATTTTGTTAGTAAAATGGCGCTTTCCATAGTGCCTCACATCGATTCTGATAGATTTTTGATTTAAAGTTTAAAGTGCGAAGTGTTTTAGAGTTAAATCAGCCACTAAGAAACTAAGATTTGTGTAATTTAATAATGATAATAATAATTTTAATTAAATGCCTGTAAGACCTAAGGTATTCTTAAATACAACGTGAATTACACAACACTAGTTAGAAGGAATTGAAGGATGGGAAAGATTATTTTGTTATCACAGTAGACTGAGAGGTATAACCTACGTGTGGCATCCAGTAAGAACAGAGAGGTATAGAAAAGAATGCTGCATTGGGCGGGACTCGAAACCACACGTCCAAATTAGCTGTCAACCGTTATATCCACTGCACCCATTGTCACCCCATTTACTAACGAATTACATATTCCACAAAAATTAGTTGGTGAAATTATTTCTTTCTAGCGATCTTTGTCACTTTACAAATTTGAAAACAAAACTGACAAGTACCGCCATTTGAAAAAAGTTGTGTCATCTTAGGGTTAGACTCGTTCTTGTTAAAATCGAAAAATCGACATGTTTGTCATAAGTGAATTTGACGAAAAGCGTTAAACAATTTCAACAAAGTATGTGGTGGAGAATTTCAAAAATTTCTCTGAACCATATTTTCAATCTCAAGAGGTTTTGGATGATGAGCTTTTCGAAAAATGCAAGAGATTTTGTTGTTTTATCAAATCATCCGCTTAAAGACATAAATACAAAAATTCTAAACTGAAGACACCCTAAGCGAATGATAAACATATATTTCATTACGCGGAGCTTAACTTCAACTAAATAGTAATTTCTGTAAAATTACTTCTTACAGCTCCATATGAATTCTATACGCCCTGCATTTTCCTATATAATTATATATTCGAAATGTTTGTTTTGATTTTCCATATATCACTTTTCTCCCCTTTACTTTTTCAAACAACTAACCCCCATAATTTTAAAAAACATAGTTTTACCTCTTCGTTTTCCAATTTATTACACCTTCTTCACTGTTCATAGAAATATATTTACGAGTATGTATGAGTATGGATGTACCTAACAGTACATTCCCACAAATGCATGCAAACTTTATTTAGACAAGGTATAGTTTGAGTTGCCTTTGATGCAAATGAAAATCGGGTTTCGTTTCAAAGACAGCACAAGCAGCATAGCACAATTGATAGAAGAAGGTTGTTTTACTTTCAGAGCAGATATCGATTGAATCTTGTGGTTTTTGTGGTTGGAAATTATATATACATATATGTATATGTATCTAGAGTCTTTTCAATATAAAAGCAAAGACATCTGTTTCGAATGATATCTGTGTGTCACAAATGTATACAAGAAGCAAGGACTTGTTCAATGTGAATTTCCCAAAAAAGGGATTTCATTCATTGGGATTGATGTCCAAACCATATAATTGCGAGACAATATCAATAGTTTTTAGTATTCCAATGATTTGAGGATTGGAATACTTATTTTTTGTTGTCAAAATTTAAATCACGTAGGCACATAATGATGATAAATTGTTCAGTTATCTTGGTACATGCAGATTTTCTCAACAAGTCTATTTAAAGAAATTTATATGATGGTTAAGCTTTAAGTGATTGAGTTTCTTGTTATACTTCCCACATTTGTCTTTAAGAAAGTTTCAACAAAAAAACCTAGGTTACAACTTTTTTAATTTGTTTACTTTGATTTAAAATAAATTATTATTTTCGACGATGATATCGTCGTCATTCAATGAAATTTGAAAAGTTTCTAAGTCCATTTCTACACACTGTATAATATCATATTTAATCAAATTAAAAAGTTTAATTTCCCTTAAAGATTCTTCAGTTTTACATTACTCTATATTTTATATAAACTTCTGATCACCAAATATTTCCCATTTCGTGTCAGTGAAAAACTCATTTATAATGAAAATTACTTCAAAGTCAAAAATAAAAACATCTATATGGGATAGGTAGGTCTGTACGTAGAATCAAGGATAAAAAGAGTTGTTCGAAGTTGTTTGAAACTTTCGAATATATACCCATTTGTTTTTCGAATGTTGTTGAGGAAATTTAAAGACAATTTTCACCTATACCGAATTCAAAAATACCTAGACATCCGACCCCTTAGAACATTGAACTGTTAAGTTTGGGTATCAAATCCTAGCCTATGACACCTGAGAAAAGGGGATTTTCCTTCGTACTGCCTCTTCCAAGGAAGAGAAAATAACCCAAGAATTTCTATGGTCTGGAAAAAGTGCTGCTGAACTTAACCGTTCGGATTCCATGTCAACCAATTAAGAACACATACACAGGAATATTGTTGTAAATATTCGTTAAGTGCCTATTATCTATCCTATCGGATGGGATTTGCATTCGGCAGACAATTACAGGGGAACTACTATGTAACTTCGTTCTACTTTCGCATCTATTCGAAAGTTGTTTTCAATGCTATTTTTAAGTGATACAGTATTGGAAAGTAGCATCCACTGTTCGCCTATTTGACTCTTCGACACCTAATCTCCATTTAACTCTGTTGTTTTCATTTAATAAGTGCTTTAATAAAAAAAATTGGCAAGTTGAAATTTTGCGAATTCGAACAACTTTATTGTAGAATCGAATTACATGGTTGGCCCCAGATCCTCTACATTCCTGCTGACTTTTATTTACAAATAAAAAATTGCCATTTACCTTATTATAACTCTGCACGACCTTATTTCTATTTTATAAATTTGTATTAATTAATTACCAAACGATAATAAGACATCAGTGTAATCCCACTTCTGAAACTAAAAGTACTTTAGCAACAAATCTTCCAACTTTATCGGCATATTTCAAAAAAAAAAAACTTCATTCAAAATATCAATTTCAAAATTCTTCAAAATACCGCTAATCGAATATCAACACAATAGGCGCTTGACAATACAAAAATAATAATCCGTTTTCATATTTAACTTTGCATATTAAAATACAAAAAAAGCCAATAAAGTTTCAACCAAAAATCTCCCAAAAAGCCCACACAATTCCACACCAATCATTAAGCGCAACCAAACAAAAGTTTTAAACTTTAAAATACTAAATCCATTCATAAAGAATTTTTATTCCAAAACAAACAATATCAATAACAACATAACGAAAAAAAAATATGCCAACAAATTAATTTTTTTTATTTGTCAATTTTATGTTGGAGAACAAATCTTTTTTGAATAATCCGTTCAAAAAATATACACATCGACTGACCGAACCGCTTATACCTACAAATTCCATGAAATTAATTAAATAATTCGTGGCTTGTGTTCGGTCACAACTGTTACCATTATTTGTATATCTGTTTTGTCATATTCCACGTGCTGCTGTGATGTTTTATACTGTGCTGTGTTGTGCTGTACTGTTGTACCGTGGCTTGGCTGCATGATATACTGTCTCTTTCTACCGCTGCCCTCCACCCATATAACACGGTTCAATTTAATGTTTACATAAATAAATCATCCTTGGCCTAAAGTATGTCAATTTTACACCCACATAGACATAATCCCAATTTTCTATGAAAACGACGACGACGACGACGCCGAGCGAGCGACGACCAAAATCAATATTCAAAGCTTCTATCGAAAATCACCGATTAAATAAAAATTCCACACTACATTTGCCTCCTAGCAGTCTCTTCACCATCACTGTTATTATATACCTATCTCGATAACGATACAAATAGAGCATGGGGATGAAAATACGAGTAGAGTCCTTTTTTGTTGTTCAAAAATTTAGCACGACAAAGTCCTTCGATTTCTCTTCTCCTTCAATACAATTCCGCCACATAAGTATGCAATTTGTGTGTTGCTCAGCTCTGGGTGATTCTCGGTTTGGGTTTGAGTGAGTGATGGTGATAATAATTATACCCCACAGTCAATGGTAAATGTGTTACGATAACCTACCCCTGGAGAAAATGAAAAGATTGGGTCAACTCTCTAACGACTATGAGGCTATGACTATGACACCAAACCAAGAACCTAACCAACCGACTGGCGTTGATGAACAGTGGGTTATTTGCAAAGAAAAAGTTGGAAAAATTTTAATTCTGAAAATAGATGAAATCTACATAGGTGCCTAATGCTCGATTTCACAGTGGAAGTTTGATCTTATAAGTAACAACTTTTTTATCAGCAGACATAGATTTACTTATGGAATTTGTTATAAAAACCAGCCACATCATTAAAAAAAAAAAAACTGATCGAGTCCATTGGAAAGAAAAATCTGCGACATGGGATTCCATTGCAAACGATCTTAATTCCAATTCTTCGCTTCGTTGCAAATGCAATTTCATAAATGAATTCTAAAAAAAAGTACAAAATGACAGCTGTCAAACTGAAACACTCATTAAGGTACGTTTGCTGATACACAACTTAAGCATTTAAGTTCTACTTAAGCACTTATGTGACAGTTTACGCAGAGAGAAAAGTAGCCCTTAAGCGTTTTAAGTTGAACATAAATATTTATGATGTGTATCAGCAAAAGTACCTAAGTCTTTTGACGTTGAACTGAGGTTTAATTCAAACTACAGATTGAACTGAGTAAAATGCTCAGAGGAAACTGTGAAACCAAATAAATTGTTGAAATGAAGTTTAAACCAAAAGTGAATTTTAAACTTTCACTGTGAAACTAGGGATAAGTGATTCAGAAACGTCACATTATGGTGGATTTATACATTATGGTAAAACTGCCATTATTGCTACCATCTTTTAGACATTTAACCTCGATTCAAACGGCTGATGATCACGAAATTGTTTGTCACTATGAACTAATATGACGTGTATGACAATAAATTGCTAGAAAATGACAGAAAAAATATGTCACTCGTGAAAATCCAAGTTTAATAGAATGTAAAAATATAGCCTTTCGGTGAACATTTCACAGGAAATTATATTTTTTAAATATTTCGCTCAGCACTTTGTTAAAATTTATTCTAAATAAAATATTTATAGCTAAATAAAATATATTCGATTGCCAACAGTAAGGAAACAAACCTAATTAAATTCATCTGTCACAATCGTGCTTAAAAATCGCTATTTGAAATCGCATCGTCTAAACGAGCCTTATAAATTACTGAGTATGCTGGAAATTACTCAAATATAGAAGACATTTCTAATGTGTAACCCATATTTGACATAAAAACATTTCTGCATCAAAACAATATTGGGTTTGTTTGTTTCCAAAAAAAAAAGATGAAATTTTTTGTTTTTTTCTTTACATAATTGTTTTTTCTCATATTTTTAGGCGCAATTCATTTACTGTGCCATCACACGAGGTGTATTTAGGGGATGACATCAGAAAAAAAGGACTAAACTTTGTCCTCGCCAGCGGGAAATATACACATAAAGGTTACTGTTGTGTGTCGTCATGTCGGTGAGTGGGTGATAGTGGTCCTCTAGTGTGGTGACAAGTGTTTGAAAAAAGAAAACGAGAACGAGAATGAGGAAAGAATGATTTATTATTCCGTTTTTCTCGCTTTTTTTTCATTGCTCATTCTTTCGGGGGTTTTCCCATTTGTTTTTTGTTTTTTTGGTTCTTTTTTGCTATGCAAACGATATGACAAGCGCGTGCTTTACTCTATCTCTATCGCCATTTACACGCACTAGCGCTCCTCACGTCCTAGTTCCCTTTTTCAAAGTTATTAAAAGTTGTTGACCTTTTGCGCAAAATGTCTCAGTATAGCTGTCAGACTTATTATATTCTTTCAAAAAGATTACTTTACATAAAAGATAGCTTAGGAATTAAGTTTTTTTTTTGCTTCACTCGATTTTTCAGTCCTTTGCTTGTATTTTGTTGCTGTTTTATTTCTTAAGCTTTCGTCATTTGTTTTCATATTTCGTTCGCCCTTCACCCATTGAGCCCCTGCTCCCGTCATAGTTGTTGTGTTGTCGTCGTTCGTCTTTGACGTTCAACAACGTCAACTTGACAGTTCTAGCTCATTAAACTAATGGCTTTCAATAGTTTAGGTTTTGGATGAAAAGCTATGCTATTCGCAAGTGTATATGTATGTATGTGAATGCGAAGTTATACTTACGCGGCGTTGTTGCCACTTCTGAAGTTTCTTCTTCTTCTTCTTCTTCTTTTTGTTTTTGTTATTGTTGTTTTTGACTGTATAATGTGGACTCATTTTGTGTTGTTATAGGTATGTGTACTTCCTGTTCTTGGGGGTATTTACAGCTATTTTATGTATGTTAAATGGGCAGTGAAATGTCACCGCGTTTAGTTGACATTTGATGACGATGACAACAGAAACGTTACATTCGTGTTACGCGTGTAGGTATTTTCTGGGTAGTATGATGTCTTTTCGGTATTATTTTGATGAGTTTATTTAATACCGATCAGGTACACGATAGGCTTATATTCGTATAGAGCTATGCTCGGTATAATTTTATTGAGTCGTTTAAATTGGTGTCATTAAAATTGTATGAATAATATAGAGTTTGTTTTGCAAAAGAAGGTAGGTATCTATGTACATACATATCCCTGATTCTGATATACTTACATGTATACATAGTAGGTAGGTTACCTATACGTATATTTCATTTGATGTGGATATTTTTTTTATAGAGGGTAGACAGTTAAAGACAACTTTTACAGCCATATCTTAACTGAGGGACATTTTGCCCAACATAAGTGTAAACAAAGGTTAGGTATTCTAAAAAAAAATTTGCTTTCAAGAGAGCGTGAGCAAATACCATTAAGTTCTTGTCTTTCTCTTCTCTATCTATTTGTGGCAGTCGGCGCAGTTTGGCACACAGAGGATTTAACTTTTTTTTGTGCAAAGGCTCAAGTGGGAATATTGATGAATTGTGTAATTTTTACCACACAGTCTATAACAGTTAATGGCTTAAAAAGATTTATTCGTTTTGTAACACTACTCGTAAAACAAATTGGAGGTTAGTCGACAGTCTCGATACCGCATCTAATATAAAATGAAATTACACCCAGTAAATACAATTTACGACAAAATCATAAGCAAGGCAAGTCTTCGTGTAGATAGATACATTTTTCAGCACTTGCTTTTAAAGAGAAACCATTAAAGTCGGTTATTGATACAATTTTATCGAGTAAAAAAAAAAACTTCTGTAATTGCGATTTATTTTAAGAAAAGGCTATAGGTACCTATGTAAATTTAATCGTTTTATTTTTTGATTAATTTTTCGCATTGGAAGGAGACAAAATGACGATTGTCCCATTTGTCTTTCATTTCCCTATAAAAAGGGATGCGCTTACGATAATTAACACAGTGCGAGTTAAGGAAAATAAAAAAGAAAAGAATTTAAGAGGACTTTAGTTTTAAATGTCTGAATTTTAAAACAGGAAGAAATCAGACAAGTAGGCCATTCTACATTCGTGTGGAACGGCTAAGTATCAAGTCTATTTACTTGATAGCATGTCCGAAGTTGGACTTCAGGGTAAACTGTTGAGCATTCCTAGAAGTGCGAGTATTACAGTTGAATTGTTTTAGGGGAGGAATCCAAATGGCTATTTCCCTACTACATTATCTGTAAAAAACAAAATAGCGATAAAACAACGAGAGACATGAAACATTTAGGAGGTGTTCAAGATATGCAATCGTTTAGTTCGTTGTTCTATTGTCTATCAATTTAAAAGCTATATTTCGGATTCTGTCCAAGAGGATTAACTGAGTTCTAGGAGCTCAAATCTGAGGGTTATTATTCAAGTCTTGGACTCTTGATGATTTTATAGATTTTAGCCAAATGAGATGGAGTGAAGAATTTCCTATAATTAAACCATTTAGCAGAGTTTTTGATGACTTTAATTTACGCCGATGAAATGTGTTAGGACTCCTTCTACATTACTACTTGAGACAGTAGACGCATTTCCTGGGATGGATTTTCTTTCGCACTCGCGCAGATGAAAGGGCTCTGAAAACCCCGATAACCACAAATCAGCTTCTAATTGTTCTGAAGAAGTGTTCTTAAACGTTGGCTGGCAAAACTACTTATCCTTCCGCCTGGCATAGAGTCTAAACTTTTCCCCTCTCTATTTATAATAGCAATTTCACTAACGTCCCCTTTTTCCCAAAGTCATGAAAACTCTGATTAATTATTATCAGTTTAAGATTGCTTAGGTATTGTTTTTGTAGCAATATGTCCATTAGTTGTTTGATGGTGTATCTCAGCAAGCAATGTAACCAATAACAGTAGACTCCCGTTAACATGAACACCGGATAGTATGAACGTGAACAGATTTTTCTCTGCAAAATATCTCTAAAACCTGAATAAATCATGGACACTCTTAAGCGTGAACAACAATTTGTGCTTCAGAGTAACAGTAAACTGTTTGAGCAATCTGCATTTTACCTTGAAATTCCTTATTCTTGGTGCAACGCATTATTTTTAACTTGTTAAAAATAATATGTTCTAAAATCTATTTTGGAAATGCCCTATTCTCTTACAAAAATTTGACCTTCGCAAATGTGAACACTTTCGCAAACGTGAACTCCCTCGGTTTTTAATTGTTCACGTTATCGAGAGTCTACTGTATTCTTCTTTAAATCATTTTAGCGAAAAGGGAAATAGAATCTGGCATGAATATTTTCTTCGCTGGGCTAAAAATTTACTTTCGCATCAATGAATGCAAATTATACTGGAATGAGTCAAAACTGAAATTCACCAAATTTAACCGGCCTGCCACATGGCTCCATTTTATCTCCCATCTGTTTCCCTAAAAATTAACTCGTACAACACATAAGTTAAAACGAATTCGCATACAATTTCCTGATTACCCCAGTTCTTCTTTGGAAGTAACTAAAAGTGAAGCCAAATATACGAAGACAGTTCAGCGTGATGTGCTTCTTGCCTTCCGGTCGACGTTTTGCTCGCAACGAAATGGTCGGACAATTTCAGCTGCCTTGTAAGCTAAGTTCAAACTCGTCAGCTTAAATTGTGGCAACCAAATGACTTTCATCCACAAAAGTAGATCCTCATATTATAATTTTTCGTAAAACTGAGTGTGAACTATACTGAGTTCGAATACAAATGGCAGATGTGTTCAGGTCAGCTGTGACGTCACCAGTGTATAACGACTGTGTATTATATGTATTTGGGAAGTGTATTAAATGTCACATCTCGCTGATAATTTGGTGTGCTCGATAGCTGTGGTGTCGTATAATTTGTTGTGCGGTATTGTTGGCCGCTGCTGCCGCTGCAGCTGTATCACGATAGGAATTGATTTAATTCGGGATAAAATGGGTAGCATGCAACGCTTCCTTACAATATATTAATGCAAAAACTTACTTAGATTGTGGACCCTTCCGCTCAATTACTCAATTTTAATGATTTACAATTCTGTGATCAATTGAAAAACAAACAAAAAAAAATGAACTATTAAAATTGTTTGAATGAAAATGATATACATGGCAGTTAATGAATGCGGCATTCTTTTGAATTATACGTATAGTACATTTTGTGTCTGGGTTAATTTCATATTGATACATTTTTAAAGAACTTATTACTTAGGCTATTTAAAGGAAATGTGTTATTTAATTGGAAATTATAATCATTCTATTTGCCTCTTTTCTTTCAATCACTTGAAACTCTCATGTGAATTAATTGTGTTTGGATTAATTCTCTCATACACAATATAAATTATTAGGATATCAATTGACAACATTCGTCGAAAATTCATGTAGTGATAGATAAAATTTCCCCTAACACGGTAAATTCTATTTCATGGCTTGTTATTTGCTGGAACGACCATGTCGATGGGAGTAGGTTAAGTACATACCTATATGTAAGTACATATCTACTTCGTATTTCGTCTCATTGCGTGATATTATAATATTACATATTCTTTGAATGCTAATTCCTCATCAATTTAGTATACTTGTACTTACATGTACATGTGTACCTACGTCATATTATTATTTTAGTATTTTAAATGGCTGATTGTTGGCCTTATCAATTAAGAGGCAAATCGTTAAAATTAGTTTTTATTACTCCATCATCTACATACCTACCTATATGTAAGCAAATACATGCTCAAGCCATCATATCCAAACACTGCAATCATATGCACCACTTAACTTTGCGTCACAATCTTAATATCACTCCACATAAACTTTTAATTACCCTCTTTACTGCCCGAGAGTCAAGAGTCATAAAAAACCAACAAACAAGAAACAACTTCAGAAACAATTAATAACTTGTGCACTTCGCTTTTATATTAAAAAAAAATTATGTAAAACTCATCGTCCTTCCTAATTATTTCCACTCTCATAACAAAAAACTCGGATTTGTGTTGGAAATTTGTATCTTATTCTCTTTTTCGAAATAAATTTGCAAAAAAAATATATACTTCGGTTAATCCGCAAATGGAATGGAAAAACGTAGGAATATGTGAAATCAGGTAGCGTAAATTCATATATGTATGTACCTACCTATGGAGACCTAAAACAAACAAATAATACAGTGGTGTTAAAAAAAAATTGTCAAATCAATTTTAACTTTCTACAGATTTTAATTTAAAATTTGGAATTTATTTAAAATTTACTTTAACAAAGGTACACTGCATGACTATAGAACAAATTTGAAAATAACTTAAAAAAAAAATTAGGTATAAGTATTTACAGAAATTGTAACACATTTTATTAATTATGTATATTTTGGACTTAATGTTCAATGTAGATGAATGCAATTAAAATTCAATAACTCATTCTTTTCCCAACGTTTTTCCGGTTATTTTTTTTATTAAAAGCCGTTTTCGCACACAAATCAAAGAACACACTCCACAAAATATTCACAACAGAAGAAAAAGTGTGTGAACAAATTTATGATGGAACGACAAAACGGACTTTAAGAGTGAGATTGTCTGAGCAAGAAGCTGACAACAAAAGAAAAAAGACAGCAACAGCTCTCACAACATAATGATCGAACTGGACCATCAACCTGATTTTGACATGGTGAACGTAACTGACAAGGAGAGACGATTGTGGATCCGCTACACGTTAGAGAGCCTGCACATCCAAAAAAAAAAATATGAGCAAAACATTGAACCACAAAGAGGATAGTTATAATATAAGTGCAATATACAGTGTTGCCATAAGAAATAGTCTGTGATGTTAGAGTTTAGTTTTATTGTTTTTGCTCGTTTTTTTAAATCAATATTTAATAATTTGTCTTGTAATGTAATTTTAACAAAAAGTGATTGTATTAAATTACAATAACTGTATTATAAATCATGAAAGATCACATATTTATAGTATTTTGTTTCTAAAGGTAATACCTAATATAATTCACCCCTGATGATGCCGGAAAATAACCGGAGAAACGTTGGGAAAAGAATGAGTTATTGAATTTTAATTGTATTCATCTAGATTGAACATTAAGTCCAAAAACATAATTAATAGATATCAATATGTTCAAACATACAAATTTAAAATATGTTACACATTTTGTTGAGCAGATCAAATCACACATCAATCACTGTAAAAAACATTTGTTATGTGTAGAAAAATGAATTGTGTAAAATGTTGTTATTTTTCATATCCCCGCTGTATTTTGCTTAATATCCTTTCAAAAAAAAGATCTATAGACGCTTTATATAAGCACAGTGCAAGCGGTATATTCCTATTTTTCTTTAAATTAAGCTTTTTCGCGCATGTCTTGTCTCCATTTGAGCAAAATCTGTTATTTCAGTCCAAATATTCACATTTTCCAAAACAGTTCTCGCATTTCGAAATGCTAGATTTTGTTAAAATCTCCATGCAATCACTTAAGCCTAAGCATGTTATTTCATAAAGGAATCCACTTTTAAGCTATGCAAATTACGATCTTTAACTACAACGATAAGGAGGTAAAAAGAGAGAGGGAGTACTACTTTCTATTTGACATTTGAATAAAGAGAAAGACATACATGAGCTGAGTGCCTTAAGTTGCTGAGTATATAAAAAACGCTTGTTGGTTTAGGTTTTGCGAAAAGAATTCATGGTTTGGGCGGTTTGAACTCAAATTTAAAATCTCAAAAGCTTCCTGCTGGAATCTTAAATTTAGTTTTGATGAGAACATAATTATTAGGCTTGATTTGGATCATGAGAATAATGACATACCTACATATGTATTACAAAACTTTGCTTAATTTAAAGTAATAATATGGAATAATATGGGGTCATTTCATACATAGTTCCATTATGAACTTTGCTGACAATAATATTAATACCGGACTGTTGTAAAATTCCACACAATGACCTTAAACTAGTCTACAGATGGTTCCAAGAATGATTTATAAAGCTTCAAAATTTCTGTAGTGTCGTGAAATAGCCAAAAATACACTGACTGAAAGTCAGGCGAAAATCAAAGCCACAATTCTTAAACTAGTTCTTCTTTGCCGCAATGAGCTGGGTCTCAGAATACGGTGTTATAAGTGTACAGGAATGAAATTGATCAAGGACGGTTAATATCTTGAACCGATCCAAACCTAATTCTGGGGACGGATAAAACAAAAATAATAGAATTGGACAATTTTCAAGAGTTCTAGTATATCTGACTAATGTATGCCCAAGTTCTTTTTTAGATATCCGAGTTTTGACACCATAACTCGTTTGTCCTGTGATTGTAAAACGTGAGTGATTGTCAAAAGTGAGAAAGAATGCATCCCTACCGCCTGATCATCGTAGAATCCCGGACGTAGAAAACAGTATTCCAAATTAGGAAATCTGTTTTTTGCTTCAGGAACTTATACGATTCGATCTTTCACAAGGATCATCTAAAGACTTGCTAAATTTAGGATGACGTGAGGTCATGGAGAATATTGTAGTCTCCTATCCCATGAACTCAGATGTCTCTTCTTTGTTAAGGAAGAATTGGATTGTTGTTTTGCTGTGGGTGTTTTATATTGCAATCAACTGTCAGAAGCAACTCTTGTATAATACTTTTCAACAAACTGGGCGTCATTTTTCTTAATCTTCCTTTCTCATTCATTATTATACCTTCCGAACAACATTCGGGGTAGCACAATATATCCAACGACAGTCGAGGGAGATATAACAGTTTGACGTATTATCCTCCATTCTAGCCTGGCCTAAGTTGTAGAATTTGAATTTAAATATGTAAATTAGCAGTACGATCGAAAACCAATTTTTAATCGGAAATAATAAGATTTCTTATCAATCGTTATAGATTACAAAATATAGTTAAACATCTAGAACCAAATAAAAGAGTTAGAAAGCCAGAAATCAAAAATGCAATTTTTTTTAATAAAATGAAACCCTCTTCGAGTTTAAAGTTAACTAATACTTATAATTTACCTATTTAATACTCAAGTCAATCGCCAATCTTATATTATATCATCATCCCTAGTTTTCAACATTAAAATTTTATATTTAATACACTGAACACAATTGAGATACGGTCTTAATTAATTTTTATAGTAAAACGCCCTAAACTGCTGGTTCATTTGCGTTAAAAAAAATCATTTGGGAAATTTACGTATTGATTTTTATTTTGCACGACACTGTATATATATTTTAGTAGAATTTTCAAAGGTTGGAAACGCAAAAAAAAAACCAACATACCAATAATTCAGCTTTTTGTTGTATGAACTTCTGCGGGCATAGCTTCTCCTCTGTCCTGCCACTGCTATTGCACGTTAACGTTATCCATTTGATTATACGTACCAGCTAAGCTAGCCGAATGAGAGACCAGACCAGACCAATGCCACACGCCAACATTGTGTCATGGCGCATAGAAGAGCTATCTGCTGCTCCTCTTTTATTCTGTGGTGTGTCTGTCTCTATATGTAGCGCGTCAATTCGGAACTATACGTTTCGTTTCGTCGTATTTTCGGACTTTCCGCTCGAGATGGGATTTATTCTGTTGCTGGAGATAGAAAGTCGAAGTGGTGTACATACCCTCCATCACGTCCCTACCATCATTGCATCTTTATACTGTAGGTATTGGGTACTCTATACTCCACTGGGCAATTGTGGAATTAAAAAAAGAATAACGGAAAAAAAACATGAAACGACTACGACGTTCGTTTTAGCTATCCATGATTGGCGCTAAACGTGGTAGCTAGTGCTGGGGCTGGAACCTTGGTATGGGACGTATAGTATTCGCTGTCTTTGGGGCCCCTCTGCGTTTTCTGAGTTGACTCTGACTTGTGTGTGCTTCGTGTTGTTTTCTATTAATGGTAATGGTTTTTGTGTTGCTGCATCTTTTCCATAGGAAAACTCTTGTTTTATTTTTTTTTATACCTATCTGTATTTTTGTTTTTGTGTTTTCTTTAATTTTCTTTGTTCAGTTGACGGGACTTACTCGCAAGTATAGTAGGGAAATTGTTGTTTCTCGTAAAAGAATGGGGTATAATGAGGCAGAAAGGGGGTTGCTATGACGAAGGACTTTTTATGTTTGTTCCTCTTGCGTGTGAATAAAGAAGGTTCAGTGTTTTTTTTTTATATTTTTATTAAGGAAATACTGATATTTAGTCAGACAGAAGGGGATAACTTTAATGTTTTATATTTTATTGTTAATGGAAATGGGTGGTATAAATGAATTGTCGATTGAAAACATTAAAAATTTGTGTATAGATATCGTTAAATTAATGTAATTAGCATGAACTGATAGGTATCTATTAATTTTATCTAACAGAAATGGGCTATTAAATCAGATAATTGAACAGAATGCCAGCGTGTAGTAAATCCGACCTTATTCAGAGCTTTCTGAGTGTGTTTAATTAAGAAATGTAATTAAGTAGGTATTTTGGTACTCAATGTGTCAAATTTAGTACAAGGAACTGCTTCCTCCGCCATTTCCTTCTTCTGTAAACATTATAATTTGTTTGAAAAACAAGCACTTAAGGAACTATGTTTAAATTTGGTTGATCGGATTTCTTAATTTTTACAAAACAAGGATTTCAGTGATAAGCGAATTTAAAGAAATTAAATTCGAGATAACCTTTGTACGAGTGACTTTTTAAACGAAATTAATATTAATTTTATATAAAAATTTTAATAGAGTGTCTTTCGAAACAGCTTTGCTGTGAAATTTGTTGTCTTCAGTTCATTTTCATCTATATTTAACAGCTTTTTTTCGGCTCGTCTCGTTCGTGGTCTCGTCTAACCAAGTCTAGTCTCGTTCTTAGTCTCTCCTTTTTCTCGTGAACATTTTAATGTGCAGCCTTGTCTCGGTCTTTGGCTCATCCTTAGTCTTGTTTTTTTTTGTATTTTTTGGTAGTAAAAATTTCGATTTCTCTGAGGTAAAATTTGAATTTTGTGGATGTTTTTTAATCCATTTAAATCATAGCCATCCTTCAATGAATTTTGACAGTCCATGGCTTGATAGGTAGGCAACAAACTATATTTTGACGTTTTGATAATATTTTTTTCCAAGTGTCACCTAAAAGCCTTACTACAGCATCTAACTGACGAGACCAGCTGTAGTACCTGGGCGAAACGCATTTTGGACTAAAGGTCACAAAAACATTCAATTGGCTTTAAATCCACACAGTTCACTAAAACAAAAACAAAAATAATATAAACATTTTGTTTGCGTTTTCTTCAATTAAAAGTCTTAAAGTCACCTTTTTGCGGAAGTGAAAATATAGTCTAAAAAATGCGCGATTTCTTATCCGACAACACGCATACATAAATCGTACGTATTCTTCTCTAAATAAAAAAAATGTCTTCTAGCGAAAACCGAAACCAAACTACCGAGAACAGCTAGACTCTCGGCGAATTTCGGTACCGAAACTGCGGTCTCTTCTCGGGTGCTTTAAAAGTAGTCTTGTCGAGACCGAGACTAGTATCGGTCTCGTTGCCAACCCTACGAAACTTAACGAAAACGAGCTGGACTCCATAATATAGTTATTGAATACGTATTGTGTGTATTCGTTCGTTTTGTGCACCACCGTGCATAATTGAGTTTCAAAGTCAATACTATGTTCCCACCAAAAAAAATCTTACATTTCAGAAGTAGGCTTTCAAGATTCAAAGTGCGATTTCGTCTCTAAAAAGTACAAACAATAACCTCTTGTATTTTTTTTTTTGGTAATTCATCAACCAATCCTTCCTCCCATGTGTGTTCGTGTTTCCCCAAATTCAAATGCCAAATGCCAAGTATCTTCTTTAGCTCCTTAGCATTAGAGTAAAAGATAGCAAATTGAACACAAAAGAAAAACTTTCGCTATTCACTCACTCATTTATTGGTCTTAGAAAACGTCAAACTTTTATAAAATTTAATCTGCCCTAGGACCATGTTAAATTTTGACATCTTATTATTCACCACAATACTGACAAAATTTAATCTTGGGGTCCAATTTCAATCCAATTCACATTCATATGACCTAAGCTACGAATATCCCCACCGACATACCGATTTTCATTTCCGAAATTATTTCAATCCACAGTAGCAAATTCAAACGAATTGTGGGACACCCACATTCACTTTCGTCATGTGAATTCTCAATAAATGGAATGCAAGGAAACGTGGGCGTTGAATAATTTAAAAATATCCCATTTTGCTATTTTCATTGACATTTATCTGGGTTTCTTTTGGTTTTTATTAACTGACTCCATTGTTTTGTTTATTTAATAGGTACAAACCAATTCCTATTTACAAAAAAAAAAGTTTGTTTAGAAAACTTTTAAAACAATCTATAAATTCTTCGAATAATTAATTTACTAAATGCCTAACTTTTCTAGAACACAATATAATGTCAAAATACTTGGCGCTTTAAAACGAAACTAATAAATTACCACCCCAAACGTAATTGAATAAGCATTCCTACCATCAATTTCTAGTTTAAGGTTCATAAATTTTTCTACCTACTACCCACCCTCTGTGAAAATAAAGTATTTCATGTTGTTTCAAACAGCAAGATACTTTCTGAAATTCCAAGATATGGTATCTATCTACAACAATCCAATGATGTACAAATAAATACCTACTCAAATGTCAATAGAACCCTCCTGAGTTGAGTTTTGCAACAACATTACAACAAAAAAAAATATACATAAATAAAAAAAAAACCGAACGAACATCACAAGGAAAATACATCAAAACGTGAAATTATTTTGAGTGGAAATGTCACCGTCTGTGACGCAATCAAAATATTTGCTGACGTTTTGGGGTTTCGTAGGTATTTTTTTTGTGTGTTTGTTTTTTTTTTCTTTTGGACTTTTGTCTAGACTGAATAAAATATGATTCACATGCAATTTTATAAGCTTCTGAAATTGCCAAATAGCTCCCTACTCACTCTTGTAAAGGCGTTTTTTTTTTCATATAGGTATTTTGTTTATTTTAAGCTTGAAATAGCCTTGGAAATTTTAATTAAATGTCGCTGATGTTAATGTCATTTTTTTCAGTTTTCATTTACCTACTTATTATCTTTTTAAAAAATGAGTCCATAACAGTTATACTCATTTTCTTTAAGGAATTTAAAAATGACTACCTACTTATAGAACTAACGAACCTGGTACCTGTTATGATGTAGGTTTAGTTCACACGGATAACCTCATACAGTGTGGTCTAAGATAAAACACAGTTTGTACAGGGTGTGCCACATATAACGGGTGTTTTTTTTTTAGACGTGTGGTTTTCAAGGAGAAATAAAACGCCTATAATTTAATGCTATGGCCAAGAATTTAAATTTATTATAAATACATTTTTTATGTTTTAAAAATGATTGCGGGCAAGTGGCAGTCGTGGCTGGCTCGAATAAATTGCAGCCGAGAGGCCCAATTTTTTTACCACTTTTTGAAGCAATTGGGGCCGTATGTCAGCAATAAGTCTCGGACTTATCTGCGTATACAAGCGACTTCACATAACTCCACAAAAAATAGTCCTGCGGTGTTAAATCGCACGATTCCTTTAATAAATTGATTGTTTCGTTGGCTGTATGGCATGTAGCGCCATCTTGTTGGAACCAAAGGTTGTTCACATCAACATTCTCCAATTATTAGAATAATTTTGCATATATTAACGTACTTACACAATTAACCAAAAGTGACCTTCATAGCTGAACAAAATTTTGTTGTGAAAATCGGGAGCCGAACCATTATTTTGGTAATAAATTTGCACGATTTGCAAACGTTGTTCGGGAGTAAGTCTATTCATTATGAAATGGCAAAGCAAACTTAGCATAAATCAAGTGACAGCTGTCAAAAACGCAAAAAACGAAAAAAGTATTACCAGATTGAAAACCACACGTCTTAAAAAAACACCTGTTATGTTGTATATTTGCACAACCAAGATCAATACTATTTTTTTCGAATGCACAATTTGTATTATGTACATACCTTACCTACCTGCCTATACATTTTTCATCGATTATTTTAAGTTCATCCAAAAAAACACATCTGTGACACAGTCTATTTCGACAAAAAAGCGTTACCAACACTTAGTTAAAAATTATTTTCCGTTTTCGAATTCAGCGCCATCTAAGTTTCCATCCTACAAAACTTTATTACATATGTATATTTTCACATGGAGTCACGAAAGCTGACAATCAGCTCGTGAAATTGCAATTGGAGATAGTTTTTTTTTTTTGGGTAGCCAGGATTATTTAAATCAGGAATTGTTTTCCGTAGAGTATGTTTGTTTTTAAAATGAAGGTTTGCGAATATTTTAACGTTTGTTTATGGATAAACTATTTTTTCATACAAATTATGGAAAAAAAATCAAATTATTGTGTGCATACAATTTTGTTTAGTTTTAGAATTAAAAAACTCTTTGTTTTTCGGTTTGTATAAGTTTATAGAAAGCTTTAAGTTTTTTGACAAACTCTGAGACATTTAATTTTTTAAAAAGTTATGTACGTAAGTTTTATGTCAATAAAAGCTTCAAAAATAGTGAACTCCATATATAAAATGTTTAAGTTTATCCACCTGACTTCCAGGTGGTACAACTTATCAGATGTCAATACTATTACCGATTTCACACGCCACATCGCTCTATAATGTCGGCGAAGTAGTTCGTTGTTGCATGAGCATTCACACGCACATACGCCGATGTTTAATTTTAATGGCTGTACGCCATATTATTTTCAAGAAGTAATTAAGCGGATTAATTTTATATGAAAGAAAAATGAAAATAAGATAACTTCAAATTATGAACATGAGCAGACAACAACAAAAACAAAACAGATACTGTGCCGGTGTACTAGTTCGATCCTTTTTACAACGCCATGTGGACATATCACTTCGATCTCCAGAAATCGAACTGCTGTGTCGGCACAATTTCATTTCACACGACCAAAAAAACCATGCCGACACTATAGATCGACGAAGTAGTTCACGGCGTGTGAAAGCGGTATATGACTTTCATATTTCGCTTAACCCCGGCTTAAATTGTGAGTTTTCACTACAAAAGGACGATGGTTTGTGGATACATATTTGAAATTATAAATTTCCGTCTGAACTATTTGGTGTGTTGTGGTATGAATATTTAGTTTTTATTCAAACCAGAAAAAAACGTAAACAAATTATTTTGGAGATTTGCCCAAATGAAAAACTATTAAACGCCTAATTTAGTTATACCTACCTACCTATCTTAATCACACGCGATTTATTTTTCGGACAAACAATAAGTTTTAATTATTGAATCCACGTAGGCAAACTCCATTTTCTATTTTTAAAGACGTCACCAAATCTCACCACATTCAATATTTTATTGTCATAAAAATAACAACAACTTGCGATCTGACTTTTTATAATTAAACTCACCTGTCACCTTCGTTGATGAAGGTTATTATTTAGATAGGTACATACCTACATCTATGTATATATGCCTTTTATTTTTCTATTTTTGAAATACCTGTACCTATATATAGCACTTAATTGATAATAATTTTGAAAATACTTTCGCGCGCACAAAGAAATTCTCCACATTCTCCAAAAAAACAAATATACACCACCACCACCACCTACTACTTATTTGTTTTACTCATATTTCTACCAATTTATCTGTCAAAAAAAAATCATCTACCTAATTCATGGGAACACGGAGAGAAAGAAAGAGTGTTCATATGTGTGTATCATTTCAGGTTTGTATTCCCTCTGTCTCGCCCACTTTTCCTTCTTAACGAATATTTTTATACAAAGCGAAAAAATTAAGGGAAAATAACCCATCTACTCGAGTGTAAAAAAGAACTGTAAACTGCAAACTTGTATGTCATATATGAACAAAAAAAAAATGCGGAAAAATTGCACTTTGGTGTGAATGGCTTCTTTAAATTCACATTAAATGAAATCTACGCCATCGAGTGAATGATTTATGAGCTACACACAAGAAGTGAACCCATCAGTGATGAAGCGGAAGGAGGTGTAGAGGGCGTTCAGAGTCGGCAGAAGGCAAAAGATTGATGGTGAATTGCACTAATTATTGTGTTGAAAGTGCACGCAGCATTTTAAAAACGTACGGGACGATGCGACGGCCGGCGACGGTGCACAGTGGAACGTTAAATAGAAAATTCTAGACAATTTTGTCTTTTTTTAAACTCTTATATAAAGATGTATTATTATTTTTTATTGAAAGTTGTTCCTCATCAAAATTAAACATTTTGCTAAAACCTTTTATACAGTTCGTCGACCAAAAGAAATGCATGAATTTGTTATGGGGGCAATTTTCGCGCAAAAAAAAAGTTTGAAGTTTAAACTTTTTTATTGAACTGTGAACCCGAAGAAAAGAAATTATACCCACCACGAATATTTTTGTCTCTAAAACAATGTAATATTTCATCAGAAACATGCTCCTATCTGTTCTCAATGCATTAGGGGCCAGTTAAGCGCCAGTTATAGCTTTCGTTGAAACTCATAATTGAAATCTTAGTCTATCAATTCTGAGGCACTTAAATAAAACTGTCGTTTTGATACCAAAATGAAGGTAATTAATAAGACATATTTTTTTGTCAAAAATAAAACATTTTATTTGCCCTACCCCTTTCTTGTAAAATCACTTTTGATTTTTCAATGATGGAAAGCGTTTTCAATAAACAGCTGACATTTTGTTACCAAAAGTTGAACCCAATCGTTCCAATGATTTGTGTTTTCTTTTTTTCCAGTTCTCATTATGTCAGTTTTTCTTTCAATGATCAAATCTAACCTCAAAATTACATTTGGCTATGAAAAATCTTTTCAATGAGAACCAAGTTTCAATGATAGCTATAACCAACTTGCCAATGGTTTCAATGATTTGTGTTTCAATAATGAATTTGAAAATGAATGCTATATTTGGCGCCTTATAGCGATCAGTAAAACGCATAAGGAATAGTGGAAACAACAAAAAAGTGAATATTTTTTTTACTGATAGGTTGTTCATAGCGAAGAGGAAAATTATTTTATTTAAAAAATGTCACAACCAGTCCTACTATGCCACCAAATATTTCTTATTGAAATTCATAAGAACACACACACAGAACAAATGAAATTGGAACAGAAATCATTAGAATGATTTGTTTTTCATCGGGAAATCAAATAAATACATTTTTAGTAAAAAAAAAAATAAAATAAGCTGTCGGAAATATTTTTAACAAACAAAATTCTTAATGTTAATTGTCATGAATGAAAACGTCTTAAACTATCCATGAGATCATTTGTCTTGATTTGTTTTCATGATCGCATAACTGGCCCTTTAACTAGAAAGAATGCATCGTTCTTAATAAATAGTATCTCACTGATTACAAGCCTGCATAATTATGAGCTTTTAAAAAATGTTTGACGATAACCCATTTATTGTTTTCAAATTTGCATTAATTTTGTTTTAAATAAAATAACATTGTGAATGTGTTCCCCATAGACCGAACAGAAAACTATGAACACGAATGACATGGTTCTCACTTCCACTGTGTTCCGGTGTTATTCCTCAGTATTTCATTTTGTGATCCCAATAGATAAATTTTGAATGGTGTCATATTTTTTTCAATTTTGAAATTGATAACCGGTAAAAGTTAGGTGACCACGAGTGTGCACTTATTGCAGCTTACACTTTGGTTAACCAAAATTGTCAGCACAAGACTTATGTTAAAGATTGTGTTTTTTGTCAAAACTATGGTGACTGTAAAATATATACACCGAAAAACTGACTTCACCAATGTTATACATCATCGAATTGTGATTCTCCATCATAACATGTTACAACTCTACCATACAGCCGATGATTCTGCCATCTAATATGGTAATTTGCAATTGAAAGTAAATCGTTGGGACTTGCTGCCTAAAGCCGTCGGAATCTGTTACTAGAAAGGTTGTACACATTCATTAAAATCTGTAAATTGCAAAGTTAAATGAAAGTAAAAAAATAATAGTCATTGATGTTATAAAAATATTGGACGAAACTGGTGAAATGCCAATTGTTAGTTGTATGGCATTAAAAGTATGAAATATTTCCCGCTCTTGGGGGGCTTTTGGATGGATCAAACAACTAGGCTCCGGAAGTCAAATGCCTTCTGAACCTCGGGGCCGCATTAACTCTACTGTTATAAACAGAACTGGAGTTAATTTCAAAAGCATTAGTTAAAATTAAAAAAAAAATTGGTGGTGATTATAATTATCATGAGTCATGACATGACGTTATAGTAAAACGTCCAATTTTTCTGACAACCAACTTTTGTTTAACAGATTATTTTATATAATTTTTATTCCTGTACTATACACTTTAATTTCCTCCGAATTAAGATTTTTCATCAAAATATCCACGGTGTTCTAAAATTTTTGATTTCCAAACCCATCTCCTAAAACTTCAAAAACCAAAAACATACAAGTGCAAACAAGATATTTATTTTCTGCACATGTGTTGCCAAATCCAAATAACAGTTATGTCAAGCCGATATTTTTTAAACACCCAACAAAAATCCGTTTTTGTTTAGCATTTTGTTCCACTGTTTTGTGACGACAACGCAACGAAAGAATAGTGCGCCCGAGATGATGTCGACAAATATGGGGGAATTTATTTCTGAAAAGTAGAAACACTATGTAGACAATCATCGTCATCATCGCCATCACTATCATAGCAAGAGCAGACGGACAGCCAACGAGTAACGAGAACGACGACTTTTGCACACAAGAGTCTCCTCTCCGAGTATACATATATATAGTTATAGTGGGATAGAGGAACACGAGTTATTTTCATGTTAATTAATCGTGGAATTTCGAATTGTTATTATGGAAGCAGTTGAACAGGAAATAGGTTATGGTTTGATATGACAATTTATAAAGTGTGCGCTCGACATTATACGTTGTCATTTTTGACTTTCGCCCCGCCCGCTATAATTTTTCGTGAGAGCAATTAAAATTAATTGAATAGCCGATCAAGTATACACAATGTCCTTTGGTATAATAGTAATCCGGAAGGTGATTACAGCCGGTGAACTACCATTTAAAAATTTATGAAAGTTCTGAAAGCACGTAGGAAACTTGAACTACATTTTTTTTCCTCAAGAGAAGAAATTTTGTATGAATAAAAATCAATACCTACTTGATTTCTATTTTTTTATGTTCAGGGAATAATAATATTCAAGTTGATTTCAAACCCATGAAAAACGGTTAAGATAGAAATATTAAATCGTAAAAAAAATAGATAGTTATCTTAAACTAAATCTCCTCTATTTCCTGAATTGAGCAAAAATATTCGAAACTAAAAGTTTCAAAGTGTATGTATTTTTGAATTTTTCGAACTGGCGATTAACAAGAACAATATACATAAAGTTGAAAAGCAATTCAATACTTTCGAAATAAAATACGTGGTTGGAATTAATTTCTTACTTACTTACATTGAAACGCGTCGTTACCAAAAGTTTTAGCGGTCATTTCCGACACCTCACATCTTGCCTTACTCAGTGCGGTAGTCCTGGTAGTTCTTTGCGCGTCCCTACTAAATACATATATTATCCTATGTTTCTGGAATTGATGGATGACCGTTGGTTACATTTCAAGAATTAACTTATTTCGGAGAAAATTTCCAGCAATCCTATATGTACCTTCACTTCTCCCAGGTCTTCTGTTTTGATTCTTATTGACAAGGAGTTGATATTCCATATCGGGTAGAAAATACCATACGGAAACTAGTTCTTCGAACTAAAATGTAAGCATTTGCCTTGTGGAAATAAGCAAGTTCTTAAAATGATTTCAAGACGTTCGTCAGATCTGTAAACCTAATTACTAAATATTTTGAGTTTGAAATACACGATTAAACTGATAACTTAAAGTTTCTTAAAAAAAAAAGCACAATCAAGCTCCGCTAAGGCTTCACAAACTTAAACCAACATCTACTCGGTGCCAATATCAGCTAGAAGTTTGCATTAATCTTATTTGTCAGGTCACGTGTTCCATCAATACTTCTCTGCTTTAAAACAAAGATTTAAAGGCGTTACTTCTATAAGATTATTTTGAATTTTGTATCCTCATTAGTTTACTCACTCCTTTTTGACAGAAAACAAAAAAAACACCTTTCAAGGGACTGTTTTTTTTTTTATCAAAACTTAAAAAAAAAACACAAAGGAAACCTCTACCCTTGACCTTATTTACAAGCTCCAGCGAGACCATCTAATGAACATTCAAAGAAAATTTATCTCTTCAGACAACGATGATGCCGTCGACGACCTTTTTGTCAGGCAGAAAATTGTAGACACATTTTGCATTGGAAAATGTCTTCGGATATTCTGTAATGAGGCACTTAAAAAACTGTTTTCGAAAAATGCCACTTTCGGAATTTATTTTTGCTTCCTTTGGGAAAAACCCTTTGGAAATAAATAAACAAAACATAGATGATGTTGCTGTATTTAAAAAGAACTTGTAAAATATATACGCTGATGAAAAGGGTTTAATAATCATTTTTTTTTGGGAGTAAATTTTAAAGAAACTTAGAATTTCCAAACAAATGGAAATTAGGTTTTTATTGTAACTACCTATTTATTTGCAGTTTTCGAACCATGAAAATCATGAATTTCGGTTTTAAACTTTGCAGTGTAATATGTCAATTTTCATTTGTAATTGAGTAGCAATGGGTAAATTGGCACTAAGCTGGAAAATCTAATGTATAAACTTCAAGTGACAGAGAATTATTATTTATCAACAGAGAAAGTTTAAAATGTATCTACACAATGTTCGCCGATGGCATAGTGGATTTATGTTAAAAATAATTCAATAACCCCCTGAGATGAATAATATGATGATCACAAAATCACTAGTAAACCCTGTGTGACATATTATTTTCCACCAGTATTAATTTCAACTTTTCTAAGTGAATAATCTGACATTAATAAACACCTGAAGATGAAACATTTATTACCTCCACTCTATCTGGATTGACATTTCCTGAAACACACGCTCTGCAATTCGCTATACATTTTTACTTCTACTACATATACAAACAGGTACCAGCAACAGTGCGAAAAAAAGAGGAAATAATTCCATAATACCATACACCACCACCAAACAACACACAGGTCTTTGTAACATCGGTTATGATTTAATCAAGTTGTTTTAAAGTGCCATAAGAAAAAAACTTGGAAAATAATATTTTTCCACGCCCATGGCTAGAAGAAAAATAAAGCGAAAAAAAAATGAAGGAAAAACTATATATAGCACGTCTGTCCTATGGGAATGCAAAAAGGGGTTAAAATAGAAGAGACCTTAGAACCTATATCCTATATAGTCTCCATAGAAGATGTTGAAAAAAAAAAGATATACTCATTCACTATTCATAATGCTCAAATGCTTTGGCATAAAACACACATTCACTTACACGACATCCAACGCGATACAACAACACACAGGAAGCCGAAAAGGACTTAAAAACTTTACTTCAAGTTGAACTATTTACCCCCTAGAGAGGGAAACCCTGCTCTGCTCTACTCTGCTGCCTGACGCCTGTCATCTTTCCGTCTCTATACATTTCTATCCATCTATCCATTTCTATTCAAACGTTGTTGTTGGCAAAAAAAAAAGTATGGTAAAACAACCCCATCTACATGTGACTGTGTGTATCTCTCACATGTTTTTAACTCTATTCAGAGTAAAACATACAACTCTGCTTTGCTTTTGTTGTTGTTGTACTGTGTGGGAGAGAATAAAATGTGGGTTGCTGTGCTGGGGGTTGCGCACATACCTATAAACCAGAAAGACTATGAAAATGAAAACTGAAGGACTTCGAAAGAATCCTAGTAGAAGTCGGCGGGTATAAGTTCTCTTCTCATCATCGTGTCGGTCGTGTGCTGTGCTGTGCTCTGCTCTGCTCTGTTTTGTAGTTATCGTCCTGTCCTGTCCCGACCCGATCTATTTTCAAACGTTCGTCGTCGTCGTCGTCGTCATCGTTGTTGGTTTCGACTAAAACAGATTTGTTGCTTTTTCCCTTTAATTTTATTTCATATTGCTTATGGAGAGGAAGGGTGTTGGTTGGGTTTGGTGAATGAGCGAATGTTTTGGGTGGTGTGGTGGTCGGATTGTTGGTTGGGAGGTTGGTTGCAAAGGTTCATCCTTTCATCGAATGATAGCAAGTACACTGTCTACCCCAACTATACCTACCCGTCAACAGAGAGATGATACCTACACACATTTACTCATTTGGTGGATCCACTTCACCGACAAACGCAAAATTAAAACTTTGTTTTTAGTCTCTTTTTCTTGCTTTACCTATCATTTTCTCTTGGTGGTTTATTTTTTGTTTTGCCTTTCTTTTCGTTTCTATTTTTACCGCCTTTTTTTTAAGTTTTGTTTTGGCGTAGTACTTTTTAGTCTATGGTTGTTAGTGTTTTTTTTCTGTGTACATACTTCTGTATGCGCTCTTCACCCCTCTCTTTAGAGTGTCATCAGAAGTTGGATCGGAATCCTTTTGGCATTCACCGTTTTTGTATCCTACTTCTGACATTTTTTTAAATCTTTTTTTTTTTGTATTCCTTACCTCTTGGATACATATGATAAATTTGAATTTTGTTTTTGTGTTTTATGCATTTTGAAAAAAAAAATAAAAATATAACTTGAAGAGAATTAAGGTTATATGTCCAAATGAGATGATGGGGAGAGATTAGTTCTGTACATAATTTTTTGCTTTTGTTTTTTTTTTGTTTGTATTTCAACTACTGCTTCTTCTTTTGTTTTAAGTATAGTTTTTTTTCGTTTTCTTTTTTTCTGTTCTTCTGTTTTTTTTTCCTCCACCTGCGGCTGTTGCTTGTGGTGTTTCAGATTGGATATGCCCCAAAAGATGCGGGTAAAATGTATAAATCGTTTTTAAAAGTCGGTAGGAAGGTAGAAGGAGAAGGGGATGATGTAATCTCAAATTCACTTTCCCTGTTTTTGTGCATTGTTTCGTTTCTTTTTTTTTTGTTTCATGCGTTGTCTAATGCCTTGTATCGTTGTATCTACAGATGTTAATAGTGAAAGGGTTTCAAAGATGCAAGCTTACACCAAAATCACTATGTGATAGGAGTTTCTCTGGTTTTCTTTCTTCTTAGTTTTATTGTTGTGCAACACAACGGTGTTTTTGACAGAAGGAGTTAGGCCTAAAGCCTTAAGCCAGGCTAGAGCATATTGAAATATATGTTTGAACCCGAAGATGGGGGGTTTTAGTTGTGTAATTGTCAGTCAATGAATTGCAAAATGATATGATAGATAGGTTCGTATGTTATGTCATCATCGTCGTCTTTCAGAGTTGTCCTTTCTGTTACATGGCATAGGGTGCATTTAAATCCTCTTTTTTTTAGGTGATACCTACCTTCCTACCTATGGGCAAATAAGGACAGCTTTTACACATGTGTAACTATAAAGTGATGGAAATCTAGGTCAGTTTTTTTTTTTAATCTGACAACAAAAACTAAGATTAGAGGTATAGGAATTGAATTTGTCTTCTTCGTATACCTACGTTAGTAGGTATGTATCTATACAGTTGGTAGGTAGGTATACCTACATATTATGTATCTATTTGTTTAAAAGGTCGATAATGTAGTGCTCATGTAAGGTCCAAATCTTGAGAGGAATCTAATCCTTAAATAATTAGCATGAAGATGCTCCTGTACATTCGAGTAGTCAATATTGATTTTGTTCTTTCTCATAAATCAGTCCATGAAAGAACAATAAATCAGATGTTAATTTAAAAAAGGTATGGCTACTTTTACCTATGTAAGTAGTAGATGCTTCCATTACGTACATTATCTTCACATAATATTAATCTTATTCAATATAAGTTTTAGAGTTGTACCGAATAGTGATTTTGGCCGGATACCGGATATTCGGCCCTCAACTCGGCCGGATGGCCGAATATTCGGCGGCCGGATATCTGCCCAAATGAAAAGTTTAATAGTTTGGTGGTCTGGTACTCAAATCAAACCGATTCAAGTAAAACCTTAATAACTTAAACATGCTTTTTTTCCTTCTCCTCCACTTCCACAAGATATTCAATGTTCTGTCATTTAGGACATCAAAGATTTAATATAATTGATAAGAGAAGCTTATTACTTTCTGGATGCTTAACAAATATTGCTACTAAATATTAGTTTTGGTCACAAGTAATTGTTTGTTTTTATTGTTGCCAGAAGTGTTGTTGACATGGTATACGAAAACAAACGTAATCGTTTATTATTTATTTAAAAAAGACCTCGAAGTTATTTTTGACTCCAAACTAAATTTTATTAACCAAATCGAGTTTCTCGATAATAAAGCAAACTCCATGTTAGGTTCCATATATCGAAGCGCTTTTGATTTAAATGATCCTTATACATTACAATTCCTTTAATTTTATTTTTAATTTAACTATATGCCTGTAAGACCTAAGGTCTTTTAAATGCAACCTGAATTGCACGGCACTAGTTTGGCACATCCTTTACATTGCTTATGTAAGGTCGATTCCTGAATATTGCTGCGTGGTTTGAAATCCATATTCCAATATTCTATACTATTCTATACTAGCTTAGTAATAAACAAAATGTCTTCTTATAAAGTAAGATGCCAGCTTATTGGTATCCAGACATAGGGAAATCATCGCAAGATGTTCGATTTTACCTTTGTTCATGGCATTTTCTGTTTCATATAGATTGTCCCCATCTGTTATCTGCTCTAATCAATCCATACGCCCCTTCTCATGCTTTCAGAACTCGAACCTAGTTCCATTGCTCATAGATTATAGTTATGCCTCCAATGAGCCTATAACTCACTGTGCCAGCGAAATCAATAGAGTTACATAGATTTAAACTTTCATTTTAGTAGAAGTGCGCTTAAAAATATGCTAGGCTTATAGACTATTTAACAAACTATTAGTTATGAACTAATGTTAATTATTATTTATTGTATATTACATTTTTTTATTTTCTATTTTAAATGTATTATTAATTAGTCTAATGTGAGTATTATTAGTACATAAAATAAAAAAAATGAAAGACTAATTTTCATTCACCATAATTTGGCTGTAGTAAACGTACAATATTAAGTTGCTGATAGCCCATCTTTATTATATAAAATAAAATCAATCAGATCATAAAACTTAATATTTTGTTATTTATTTTACTGAAAAAACGACTATCCGGTATTCGGCCGGATACAAAAAGATTATTCGGCTCCAGACGGATATTATAAAAGAAGCCGGATAGGCCGGATACCGAATACCTACCGGATATTCGTCACATCTCTAATAAGTTTGCCACATACCTAATCAATTTATTAAAAAAATATTCCGTTGGACAGACCTTTAATATTTTAAATCGAAATGTGCATAGTTATCTATTTATTCTCCACTAAATTTAAATTAGATCTTCACTACTCGTGTCAAACACGAAATTGTTACTTCTTTTTGAAGTTAATTTCGTGTTGGTTAAAGCCGTAATTGAACTATACAAATTATATCATATGGGTAGTCAAAAGTCCTATTTAATTTCATTCATTCCATTTAAATAATTTTACCAAAAATCAATGCATTTCTTTTCTCTTCAAAATAATTGTTAACAAAGCTTCGAAATATTGATCCATATAACGCAGGCAAATTTTTATGTATGCCGTGGAATGGAATTATGGTACAATCTTCTTAATGTGATATGAGAACTGCGGACCCGATTACGATAGGAGTTTAATTTTTGCTTGATCTTTAATTTTATTTTCACTTTTGTTTTTGTAAATATTTTTATCACATTTTTATCCGACTTCAAACTTAGTACCTAGCACCTACTTAAGGTTGGTAGGTTCAAACTTAGTACAATTAAGCATAGGTGTCTGTCTCAATTCTTTTTTAAATCTTTTTTTAGCTCCAAAAATAAGGTTACCTGCCCTACAAATTGTTGGTGCAAAAATGATAAATATCAACTATCTCGAAAACGGCTTTAACGATTTTGATTTTTAAAAAAATCATTGCACCATTATATGTAGGTAGTGTCTACATTTCATTCAATATTTTTTTTTAAATTTAAAAATGCCATTAACAGCACCTGGCATATAACTTTTTTCGATGTTCAACTATCTCGTGAACGGCTGAACGGATTTCGGTTAAAATACGAGAAGTCATTCAAATTCAAAATGATACTGAATACCAAAATTTTCGAAAATCATTTTTCAGATTAAAAAAAATCAATTTAAAATTGCCATACCAATTTTTTTGAAAAAAAAAAAAAATTAAAGAAAGATATTTAAGGAATGGATTAAAAAACGATTTCTACTATGAATCTTGTGCTTACGATGTGATTGATAATAATAAAAGCAAGTAGGTGCGATCCAGTCGTACATTTTATTTCTTAAATGTTTTAATGGAATTTAGTGTAAGCTCGATAATAGCTGAACGACTTCAACGATTTTGATGAAATGTTCGTTCATGATAAAATACTTTATGATAAATGATTGCAAATAATGTTCGCCATCTGAAACGCCTATTAACGCCAATGAGAGTTATGATCGCTTAGAACTCAAAAGCTATTCCGCTAATTAAACTACGGGTTTTTGGTAAACATTACACGATTTTTTTTAATTTTCGCCACAATCTTTTTATCTATTACACAAATGTTTATAACCAAAACAAAAATAAGTGGGCTTACGACTGTACTAGGGATTTCTTAAGAATTTCCAGTCACTGAGTTATTTAATCGCACAACGAATATCCGACATTTAATGGATGAAATCAATATTTAAAAAAAATGATATTAGATTATCAATATACCTAATTGTTTTAATTAAATCTATGAAACTAAAAAGGCATAACCTCGGGTACAAATTCCTTCAGATCACAGCTAGGCCAGTCAATATAAATCATACATAAATATTTGTGAACTATTTATCCTTTATATCGGTTGTCCTTTGGTTCCAACTGGGAACTATGGGCAACAAGATAAGAAACCCTTTTAAGAATTTATTTTATAATAACTTCCGTTACAACTTACAACCAAATACAAATAAGATGCACTACTGGGTCGCACGTACTTGCCTTTGGAATTTAAAAAAATCTCCCTTTAAAATCATGACTGTTGTTAGAGAAAAGTATTATTAAATGCATGAAATGTTCATTATTAAATTAACTCATAAAATAGTTACAGCTCAAAAAATAGAATTCCATATAATTTATGTCTAATTTTAATGAACTAATTTTGCAAATACAAGTTTTTTTTTTATTTAAAAACATAATCGTCCGCCGTTTTTTTCTAAATATTAAATTTTCAAAAAAAGTAAATTTTCGAAAATTAAAGTACCTAGTACTAGTACCTATTATTTAGAATTTAAATGAACTCCTGTATACAAAAACTATCAAAATCGATATAACCGTTAATAAGAAACTAAAAAAAAAACTGTTTTTCCGTATCAAATTCGTTATAACCGTTTTTAAGATACTCGAGCTTTTTTTATGATGGTTGTATGGTAGGTATGTACTGTTTATTTTAGGGCTTACTAAAATATCATTTTCTCCTTTAGTGAATGAAGATGCTTAAGTACCAACTTTCAAGAAAATCGATTCAGCGGTTAAAGCTGTAGATTGAGTCAAAGCCACACAGACAGTCGTAATTGACGAACACACTTTCATCGTAATGTCAAGTTAGATCAAAATCTGGAGTTAATTTTTTTTTTCCAAATGCAAAACTTGCCCTGTAGCAACTACTATGTACACACACCAACAATAATATACTCGTATGTATTATCTTTCTTCAAAGGGATGTTTTTTTTTTACAAAACTCATAGCTGAATTCCTATTAAAATAGATTTTGTAATAGGAGAAACGCCTTGGGAAATTGGATATAAAACGATTTTACAGCATTAGAATGAAAATTTAAAAATAAAACCTTTTTTATATTAGGGCGAAACCTAAGATAAATAATACACAGAGCAACAGATTTATCGCCGCAATAACCCGACTATATTATCTAACCGAAAATTTTGGGTGCTTTGAATTTTAATCCAGTACATATTCAGAATTGCTGAAAATTCAAAAAAAAACCTTTATTTTTGAGGTTATGTTACACAACCAATATTTTTTTTTGAACTTATGGAGGCAACTGAATGTATAAATCTTATTCCAGATAATTAAATTTTAATCTTTCTTTTATTTCTTTTTTGAAAGTTATCAATTAATTTGTTTCCGAATACGACATAATTATGAAAGATTTATCACTAAGATTTCTTGAAAAGGGATGAACGTTTTGAAATGATTCAAACATAATTTTTGAGGGGAAGGTTTGTAACTACTTTCAGATGCCGAAGCCAGTTAAGTGATGCAAAATTAATTATTGATGTAAAATAATTTCGAAATTTCTAAACTTTTTTCAAAAACCTTAGTCTAATGCCCTAAACAGATGTGCAGCTTTTTCGCATGCAGCGAAAATAACTTACACAGGTTCTTATGAATATTGACACATTCAAAGGGCTACATGAAGCCCACGCTGCACAATGTCTATATTTCTAAATTGGCTGCCAAGTTTCACTGCAGCCACAACAGCAAAGAAAACAAAATCTGAAATAAACTTAGCATTACTCATATTGACTTAAAAAAATGCTTTTTGTTTTATGACTCTAAAAATGGACGAAAATCAATAAAATTGGTTGAGGAAAATATATTCTTGTATGATAAATTCTTGTTATAAGAATTTTTATAAGGAATAAAAGGAGTATACGAATTTGTTTTTCTCTTTTTATTTCATTAAAATCCATTTTCAGTAAATTTAAATATTTTTACCGCACAATGACTGTTCTCATTGGGAGCGTTCAGATGTAGGTACGATAGCCTTAAAATAGGTTAGTCTTTATCTAAGTTCCTGAACACCCAAAACCTGGTAGATTAAAATTGTATATTTTCGTGCATATGTTATTACATTTCTCATGGGATACAAGAGTATACTATATTTTAATAGCAGCTGTTTTGTCAGCAGCTGTATTTTTAGACGGGATTAAAACAACAAAAACCTATCCAGATATCTATGGATCGATACCTGAATGTTAACATAATTTTGGCAGAACTATGCATCATAAATTTGAAAGAGTATGCACATGTGTTTTGGGCGCAGCGTTGTGTGCAGCGATACGTGCAGACATTCTGCACATCTGTTTTAGCCATAAGTCAACCTTAGATTATGTTCAAAATCATAAAATCAAAACTGATTTATTCCGCGCAAATTTGTCTAAATTTTGAACTTGTAGACGTTCCCTTTTTATCAATACTTATTTTTATTTTAGAACGCATGCAAATATACATTACATACATACTGATCTATTTTAGGGACCAATTGTACAAATATTTAAACCATGATTCAGCCTTGGTTCAATATTTTAACCCACCGATTTTAGCGAATTAAGTGAGGCGAATCATGGCTTAACCATGTACTAATTGATTCTTCACACATAATTGAACTCTTAACCCATTATTGAACTTCAGTTAAAAATGTTAAACTTTTTATCCTAAAATAAAAGCAATGTGCAAAATGGAGGCGAACATTTTCTTGCGCCAAATGTCAAATGTTGGAAAATAGTTATAATGCTTAAATCTTGATATTGAAACTGAAGACGTTGACCCGTTTCTAAATATTAGATGCGGGGTTCAGCAATTTTAACTCACCGATTTCAGATAAACTGAGGTTCAAGCATTTATTTGTCTGTTATCAAATACTCGAACTGTTTTTGAACCTCAGTTAATCCGTCAAAATCGGGTTAAAATTTCTGAACCGCTGATCAAAAGCACGTTTTTACAATAAGTGGTTTTGAGAACCACTTTTAACATTCCAATTACGAAATTCATGTTACATACTATATAGTATGCTGTTGATCATGATGACAACTCTTTCTTAAATAACTTCTCAACTCCATCGTTGAACTGAATATAAACGAAGTTCATAAAATACTTAAGTAATGAATGTTAACATTTATAGCAAGTAAGAACTCTACGAACATACCCCATCACAACATCTAATTTGAATGAGAAAAACGTCAAACAAATAAAATAATTTTAAATTGAACATTTAGGACAACAAATTATTAGGGTATTCACGAACTGGTGTACCAAGTCTTGTAAAAGTGTAAAATTTTATTTTTTTACAACAGACTGTGAACACACCTTTACTAATATGTAGCAACATTGAAGCAAATGTCAAAATCTGTTTCAAATTTGTTCTGAAGAAGGCTTAAGTTTGTGTTAAAAAAATCTTACACCCTTGTATTTTTCTGTTACAATAGGGTTCGGGTATTGTAAAAGTGTAAGATTTTCACATTCAGTATATTTTGTTGTTGTAGTGCAAACAAATGCTACACTTTTACAATGATACAAGACCAGATACACCGGATCCTGTTTGACTGCGGATAGATTTGCCAAGAAACACATGGCTGTGGATATCCATTTTTTTTTTTTTTTTTTTTTTTTTTTTTTTTTTTTTTTTTTAATTCATTTTTATTTCATTTTAACTTATAACTATCTTAAAGCTAGACAAAAATGTTTAAAACTAGCCTAAATATCAATAACTTACAACTAATTTACTGGCCCTTTACGGGCGCTCTAAATTAAACAATAACTCTTAAAACTAATGTCTTTCGACCTAAAAACTATTTTAATTTTATTTTATATTTCAAGGAAACTTTACAAAAACTTGGTATCTTATCATTTTTTTTTTTTTTTTTTTTTTTTTTTTTTTTTTTTTTTTACTTATAAACTAAACCTTAATATATATTAAAAATAATTAAAACTACTTAAAATACCTAATAATACTTAAAACTACTTAAAAACTAGAACAGCCACAGCAGCATTTTTTTCGTTTTTTAATTTTTTTTTGTTTATTTTTTATATGCATGCAGACACACACCAACATGCAACCCACCCATACATGTACATACACACATACATATACGTACGCACATACACGTACAGACACACAGATGCATGCACGTATGCCCCCGCATACATACATATTTTTTTTTTTTTTTTTTTTTTTTTTTTTTTGGTGCCACCCTGACTGTTCCCTATACCTAATGCCCTAAATCTATGTAAGTCGGCCAAGATATATCATCTTCATCGACTTTATATATCACGATGCTGTTCAGAGAGCCACCAGAACTGGTTCTCCTGTTTCGCCCTATCCCTCCGGTCCCGATCGGACACAGTCCTACTGAACCGAAGGCGCTCTTCTCCACCTTGAGCGATGACGTCTCGACCATAAAGGAGTCGCCTATCCACAGTTTTCCGGCTGACGTGGTAGATGAGCGGAACCGCCCCTCCATCCTGTATCAGCCCTCGACTGTCTAAATAGAGGAATGCCTCGGGAGGGATGTAACCACTTAACCGCGCACTCTCAAAATATTCGTTATTGTGGTAATAAGCCCCAAAAATTAAGCTGTTAGTTGAGGACATCGCTCTTGCAACGTGACCCCGAATCAGCTTGAACAAAAAATTATCTATTCTGTTTATGTTGGCTCCGTTGTATAGAACCTGGTTGGAATAATATCTTGTGTACTCCGACTCTGGTGTTCTGTGTGATCCAAGGCAACGTCTAAGACATTGCCTCTCAAACACCCGAATCTTTTCCATTTGAGATGGGGCAACGTTGAACCACACCGGGCATCCGTAGGCAATCATCGGCCTGATGAGGGCCATGTAGCAAATCACCTTCACCCTGCTGTCAAGACGGCTGCTATAAAACAGTCGTTTTGTCAAGGCAAAGGCTCCCCTAGCCCTGGCCAAAGCAGCACCTATATGTCTGTCGAAATACAGGTACTGATCTAACTAGATGCCAAGGTACTTTACTACACTTTTACTCGCCAGTGGATGTCCATGTGGCCCTACGATCACCAGCTTGCGCCAGTTCTTTCTCGTATCCCTTGAGGCGCTAGACAACGGAGTCCTAAACAAAATAGTTTCTGATTTCTGGAAGTTGATTTTCAACTTCCAGTCATCACAATATCGCTGAATCTTGTCGAAGTCACTCTGCAAGAGACTTTTGATGACCTCAACTGTATTAGCTGTTCTGTACGCAATTAGATCGTCGGCGTACGCAATTGCCTGAGTTAGACTACCTATCAGATCGCTGGTGTAAATGCTGAATAGAATCGGCGAGTTAACCGCTCCCTGCTGAACACCATTATTAATATTAAAAATTGCGGTAGAAGTTACATTGCCACTCTTGACAACAAACTTTCTATCATTTAGCATGTCATAAAGCATATACAATAGAGGTTTACTTATACCTAGTCTGGTTAGCTTTAGATAGAGACCTTCTAACCATACGGTGTCGAAGGCCTTCTCCAAATCAACCAGACAGGCACCCGTACACTGCTTTTTAGTTTTGTTCCATTGGATATCAGAAACTAGTTTAGACGCGGCATGAATTGTGTCATGTCCCGCCTTTAAACCGAACTGATTATCCGGGATGATATTTTTGTCCTCCGCCCACTTGAACAGGGCTCTATTAATAACCTTTTCAAATACTTTGCTGATACTCGGAAGAAGACTTATCGACCGGAGATTCGCCGGATTGGAGTTGTCCTTCCCCTTTTTTGGGAGAGGGTGCACCACAGATGTCTTCCACCGCACGGGATAATATGCATTATTCAGCGCGTTGTTAAACAGTGTGGTATAAATGTCAACTGCTTCTTGAGGCAAATGTCGTAGTACAACGTTGGATATACCATCGACTCCTGCAGACTTCTTTTTCTTTAATGAATCGAAGATGAGCTGGAGCTGTGGATATCCATCTAGCTATAATAGTAACACCCCTATATTATATCACATAGAATTGTATAATATCTTATCTGTAATAAATTTTCTGATAGATAAACAATATTTATCGAGTTCCTTTCCATGCTATATATGTACATATGTATAACCAAATCGCCATTTGCGAAATTGGATTTTTATTTGTATAAATTTTCAAATTTCTAACAATAATATATAAATAAATGGTTGCTTTTTTGTAAATTAGCATTTCGCTATCTTATTAAATAATTTGAATTTGAAAAAAAATCTTCCAAGTGTGACGTGCGTGTCTAAATGAAACCGCCGTCATCGAACTTGTTTTTGGATCTTTATTCAATTAAATATACATAGATAATACATATGTGTACACAGGTATGCATTTTATATGTAAATTAATTCTTAAACACAAAAACACGATTGATACCTATACATATTATACCTAATCGGTAATTAACAAATTGTTGATTGTTTTTTAAAAGGATATTTTTCTTGCCTCTTATTTATTTGGTTAATAGATTGAATACATATGCACATAGTATGTTATATATGCGATTATTTGGACCGATTATAGTCGTTGAAGACCAATGAAGAGAATCCTTAGTAGAAAGAGTTCCACAGCAATATAAGCAAAACAGCTCTTAAACATGCAATTCAGGAGTTGATTTTTTTTTAATACTCTTCCACATCTTTCTTAAATATCCCTCTGATCTTTTGAAATAAAATCTTGAATGGAGAGACGATACCTGAATCTTTTCTGAGATCCTCAATATGTGCGATTTATAAAAAGGGTAACTGTAACCTTCCAGAAAATTATATAGGAATTTTCATCTATCACAGATTAATTCAATGGGTGGAATCAACGAGCATCTTAGTATTTTTCAAGCTGGCCCAGATATTCGCTCTTACTAACATTGCAAAGATTTATATTGGTCATAATAAAAAATCCTTTTTTGTTGATTTTAAGGCGGCGTTCGACACAGTAAACCAAACGCCTTAATTTACAAATTTTCGCCGATCTAATTTTCTAAGTTTTATAAGAAGCTTATTTCTAATACTCGTTCTGCTGTTTGAAACTGTAGTAACATATCCGAAATTTTTCAACACAGAAACTGATGTTGCGCAAGGTTTTGGTCTAAGCCCGATTTTGCTTGCCATATTTATTGACGACGGGCTCTAGGGTTTTGCCAAATGGTGCTAAGTTTGCTGATTCGACGGTTTACTGTGCGCCGATGTTCTTGTTATCGGTACAGATAACAACAGTTCGACAGGCGGTATTTTATGCTTATTATATTATTATAATATTTTATGCTATTGTGTTCTATTTTCTTTTAGTTGTCAGTTTTATTGTATAAATAATATTTCATGAATAATATAATGCGTTTGTTGTTACCTCAAATAACGATTTAATTTATTTTCTGTAACGGCATTCACATATTTATTACCTTAAACGTTCTAAACGAGCTTCTCGGAAACGGCTATAATGATTTAGATGAAATTTTCACAGTTTGCTCATATGAACACGCTCACTTTTATATACAATTGTTTCTCGGAAACGGCTCTATTTTTTTTAAACGACTCAAATTATTTAGATGACATTTTCAGAGTTTGTTCTTGTGTCCAAGACAAAACTTAAACAAATTAATTAAAATTATTGGTTTCTATGAATCGACCCTAACGAGTTTAGTGAACATTTCCGTGTTAATTTTTATGAGCAAGAAGAAATTAAAAAAAAAACTATTTTAAGTGAGATCCGCCCATTAATTTTTCAATTATTTAAATTTTGTTCAATTATTTCAATTATATCAATTAAGTATTTGAATTTTTTCTATAAGGTATTTCAATTTTTTCAATTTTTTCAATTTCATTTTTTTTTTAAATTATTTCAATTTCTTATATGTCCACGTTTCTTATGTCGTAGTTTTTTTTTTTTGAAAACGAAACAAAAGGAATTTGATGAAATTTTCAGTGTTTATTTGTATAAACAATTTTAACAAAATTTTAACAATATTACAAAGGGCCGTAGCCAGGGGTTACCAATAAATTTTGATTTTTCAGTTCTCATTAGACGCTTCCGTTTAATAAGGTTTTCTTTAAATAGAAACATACATATATGCAATTTATTTAATAAAAAAATTATTTAAGATGTGCAATGTCTACTATACAAGGAGAAAGTAAATGGATTATCAATTTGATTTTCGTTCTTAAGAATGCAAAGCTCGGTCTCCCACTTACGTTAAAAGTTAATACATTTATTAACTATATTTTATGATGGCTATTAGTCGGTTGTTATTGTTATTAAAACGAACCATTCTTTCTACCAGAATTGGTAGCTGGTCTACCTTAATCCATAGATATGTAGGTGTGTACATATGTATTCATGTGTCATAAATAAATAATTTATTGTCGTGTGAAATTCCCGAACATTAAATAATTTACTAATTAAAAATAATAAAACAGGTTTAAAAAAATGCTTCCAAATTAAATCTTAAAGCAGGAAATGTATTAATTTTATTGCATTTTTTGTTTACTGAACAATAAAGTTTTTTTTTTTCAATCCTTAAAGAGTAGGTATTCTTCATAGCAAATAATTTATACCCATACATGTACATAGTTATATTAGATACTCGCACACAAAGATGCATTTAGGAAACTACGAAAAAACAAGGGTGAACGGATGACTTGGAAAATAATTGTCCTTTGTTTCTGCTCGTAGTTTTTGTTGTTGTTTTGTAATTTTTATTAGCTTTTCATTTCCTGTGGACGAGACAAAATGTCTTGCCTTCCACATTATTTTATTCTTGCTCCCTACAATGTTCGCCATTTGTCTTTCCTTTCTTTATTTTGGTATAATTTTGCAAAAAAAAAAAATAACAACAAACTTAAAGCAAACATGCAGTCACAGCTTATCTTAGGAAAAATAAAAAAATAAAGCAAACAATTGATTAAGTTTAAGAAAAACCAACTTGCATCTTTACCAATCCAATAAAAAAAAACACACACACAAAACTATATTTCAATTCCGCATAACGTAAAGAATACTTCCGAACCACCCACAAACCAAACATCCAACCACACACCCACCCTAAGCTTCTGTTCTCGCTCTAATTGACCGAAAAGACTTCCGACTTTTTTTTCATCGGATTCTTCTCTGCTTCATCCTTTCGAATATTTGTATCATCCTCCGCCTTGTAAATTCACTTTGCTTCTCCTTCACCTCTTGGTTTTTTTTTTAAGGTTCTTTGAAGTTTTAGAATTGCTTTGTGGGTTTTCATTTGCCGAGGCACGACTGACGACAGACGCGACGCCGCGCCGGCCGCCACTGATCCACAGTTGTTCGTGGGAATCAAGACGCGCGTCCTTGGAATTTGATTACACACGAATAACGGAATAAAGAACGTAAAGTTTACACACAGTTTGAAAGTTTGTTTGAATATTTTTTTTTTCTACGGTTTTACTTCTTTTCTCGATTTGCTTTGACTATTTTCTTTTTATTTTCCTGGTATATGTATTTTCAAATTCCTGCAACATAACTTAGGTTGATGTTGTGCTTCTTCTACGTTTGGTGGTTATCTAATCGTTTTTTTTTCTTAACTGTAAACCTCTACCCCCACCATAAAAACTACTACCAAAAGATTGCAGTTGTACTCGTCTAACTCTTTTTGTTTTTATTCTGAATCCTGTACATAAATAGAGAAAAACTTTTATTTAATTAAAAAGGAATGAAAAATCTCCAGGGTGGATTTATCTCAATTTTTATCTTTTATTTTGCTTTAATTTTTCCTTTTCTCTTATATCTACCTACAATCCTACATATGTATATTTATTAAAGCTTTTTCTTAATGTGGCCTAAACAAAAAAAAAATGACTTAACTCTATTTTGTGTATTTCCTATTTTAATTGCAGGTACCTACCTACTAAAAATTTTATTTTGAAATAAATTAGCTAAACGAAAAAAAAAACAATGAAACAAGTGGTACATAAATAGTTATCAAAAAGCAAACAATAGTGGCCTAAGAGTGCAACCTTAAAGCACACATATTTTTTTTTGTTCCTATGTGAATATACCTGTGTACCAGGGCTTACCCCATAGATCAACACCCCCTATTTATGGGTGTGGATTGGTGTGCTCATTAAAACAACAGAAACAATCCAAACAAAAATGTTATTTTACAAACTCTGACCAAACTTGATTTCTTTTCCGAAAGGAAGTTACACAAAGAAACATAACAAAGAAAAATTCCTTAAACATCACAAGGCAAGGAAAAATAAATAAATATTTTTTTTCGCTTCCCTTTCTTCTACCTGTTTATTTGAATTCCTAATTCTCAACCTACAAACAACAATAACAACAACAACAACAAAAAAAAAACAAATCAAAAAGGGCAACCATAAAATTAGTTTTGAAGAACAAGGCCATTTTTGCACACACAACAGATTAATTTCTTTACTTTAACGGTGTGTGAGTGTGACTGTGTGCCTGACGACACTCCTTCATGCAGCTGGATCTACATGTTTTTTTTTGTTTGTCACGCATAAATGCACACCGCACAGGTACCTAAGTAGGTTGATAGAAAAACAGCAATAATAATCAACAGACAAGTAAGTAAAAAAACACAGTTTTTTGGGTTGGATTGTGTTTTTTTTTGTGTCGTCCTTGTCCTTCTTTGTGTGCTGTTATTTTTTGCATATAAAACTATCTATCCATACATACATACATACATACGCATAATATGTATCTATATTTTTAAACTGTGTTCTTTCTGTCTTCTTATACTCGATTTGTATGTATTTATGTTTCTTGTTATTCATTTATTCGTCGTAATCACCTCTCGTCCTGTTTCGTCATTCATTTTTTTTTTGTGATATAATTTTATTTTACATCATTATAATATTTATGTTGACCTTATTTTGAAATCATTCATATTTTTTAAGAGGCACATTTTGACAAATGATAAATTGATAATGGTAATTTTTCCATTCGGCCTTGATCTGTAAAATCTCCTTTTTTGCTTCTGTTTAAGGTAGGAAGGCAAAGGCAGACATGTCAAAAGCTATATAACTATCTCCATACATAATGAGTTAAGTTAGAACAATCCTTTGTGAACAAAATTATATACATTTAAACATACACATTTGACATGAAGGTACTTGAACTCTGCTAGGCTCAGGTGCTAACTAGGGCCAGTCTGCTGAAACGAAACTTGTAGCTTTATGTTAGGTACCAGTTATAGCGATCAGGAAAAAAAGTTCTAACAGATGATTTATGATGTTTTCACGCGTTTTCAAATACAAATGCTACACTAATCGATGACAAATAACTCAAAATCTTGTAAAAAATATTTGCCAAAAACAATGGCGCAAAATTTTAAACAACCCATTGTTAACTTTTGACTAGTTAGCAATTTCCTAAGTGCTTATTGATTGAATAACAATTTCAAAATGTTTAAACCTTTTCTAAACTAGTAAATTGCTAATTAAGCAGAAAGCTAAACATTTGTAGGGTTTGAATTTTGATGAACACAATTATTGTTGTTATGCGTTGTAAATTAACCTGGGCACCCCGCGTGCAAGGCTGATATACTATCAGATTCCATAGTGGATTTAGCAAATTGCTAAAAGTTAAAATAGCTATTCCGTGATTTTAACTTTAGTAAAATGTTAAAATCGTTTTAAATTAGCTCAATCATCTTTTTTTTTTTAACTTAGTAAATTGCTTAAAGTGGCTTTAAGATTTTACTAAATCGTTTAAAATTTTGCGCCAATGATTTTTTTTTTTAATGTATTTAAATATTTTCCAGGTGAAAATTAATTTTTCGTGCCAGCTGATTGCCATTTGACACAAAGTGGAACAAATAATTCCAATTCCAATCGTTCCACTGACAGAATTGTAGAGGAAAAACTTGTTCGTCATTCATTAAAACTTGATGGCAGACTGGTAGTGAGTCTTACCAACTGACATAATTATCCTGTTTGCTATAAACGACCACCAGGAAAAAATATTCACTTTCATACTGTTTCAACTATTTTTTGATGCGTTAATGTTTCTGTTAAACATAGGAATCAATTAAACTAGTTCTCAACGATATCTAGCATTTGAGAAAAATGGAACGGCATCGAATTGAAATGAACAGGGTGTTCCCAAAATCATTCTAAGAAAAAATTCAATTTGCTTATAAGGCCGGATAAATAAAAAAATAAATGAAATGTAGAACAAAATTATTTAAAATAAAAAAAATCAAAAAAGCAGAAACAATGATGTCAAATAGCTTTTCTAAAACTACATTCCATTCTTTTATATCAAGTCATACGTTTTTGTAAATATTTTTTTAAGGAATTAAATTTCAGGCAAAATTAAAAAAAAAGAAAATATTTTTTTTTTAATTTGCTTTATTTTAAGTGTCACAGTTTTTTTTTTCAATATTCAATGTCCTTATCAATTCTCTGTCAAATGTTGAAAAGCAGATGTAAACATTTTTAGAAATTAAATTCCATGTTATATAAGTCAATTTTCAATCATCTCACAAAATATCCTGCACATATTGGGAGACACCCTATATTGCAACAGGTACTTTATCCTGAACATCTCGAAAACGTGGCTAGTCACAGGTATATGGATGGCATCTATTTATAAAATTGAGGCTAGGGACGGATTAACCCAAGTGAAAAAAAAACGTTTTCATTTCATTCCTAGTTTATCAATAATATCGATGTTTGCAGTTTAAATTAAATGCATTGAAATACACTATAAAAAGTACCTGGCTGTCATATTTTAAAGGTTATGCAACTTACCACCCCTTAGACCCTAAAGACGAGCTAATTCCTTGTGTTTACCAGTAATCCAAATAAAGACGCCATTTAAAAACTAGTGGTCTATTACAAAATCTACTACATTCGTTGTCAAATTGACAGCTGTTGAAATGACATTATTTGTTTTGTTTTAAAAAAATAAACACTGTAAATTAATATTCAATTTTGAATACTAATACGCTTTTCGATGTACACGGAAAAAAACTCTTGCTTGCTGAATTCGACCCCAGGTGGTCCCGTTTACGAAATACAAAAGGATAATTATATAGCGATTATGATTTAAAAGATAACGCCTAACAACACAGGTATCTAATAAATATGCGACAGCTAGATAATAATCATTAGTGTCAAAACTATGAATTATGACCGCAAAAAGCATTAAAGTAATATAATAATCCTAAAAGGGTCCTAGATTATAATAAATTGGTGATTATAACAATATGGCTGATGCGTCATAATATAAGTAGGGTTTTTTTTACTTTGAAATTTAAAATAACATTTAGTGCTAAGCTAACCAAAAATCGATTATTATAAACATGGTTAATTACTTAATTACAAATAAAATATTTAGGTATTTTTAGATTTTATTAGAAGGTATCTATCATATAACATAATCTCTAAACAATTTCGGATTTGTCGGTTGATTGCAAAACAATCTGACGTCATTGAGTGTTACCGGTTGAAGCGGTGTGCGGTATACGTGCTCTCTTTCATTCAAACCAGACATGACGTTTTATTAAGTCTTAAATTCTGAGTTTAAAAAATTAGAAAATTATTAAAAAAAAAAAAATTATTTAACCAGATTCTAGTTTCGATATTTAACAACCAAATTTATAATATTTTTTGTATTATTCACGAATAAAACAAAAATTGGTAAATATCAGTTGATATCAGTTTTGTTAAATTATACATATAATATTTGACAATTAAAAAAGTGTCGCCTTAACTTTATGATTGTAATTCTGTATACCTGCATCTTATGCCATGACGTAATTTATTTAAAGTAATTATCTAATTATCTCAGCTTAGGGAAATATGAGTTTTTTTTTGTCCTAAAATAGAAAGGGATGCAAATAGCAAGTCTAGCAAGGATTAATTGATCTAAAAGTTTTCATTATTTAGTGAATCAGTACGACAAATTAATCTTAGTTCTAACTCCGGATTGAATAGACGTATTAAAGTGCTCGCATAATTTTTCATAATCGACTACTTCTATATAAACCGTGAATAATTTCAAAAGTTTATTATTAAATTAAACAGTTCAACATTTAAAACAAACTGGATCAATATTTATATAGCCTAAGGTATGTTTGTTTTTCGTTAAAAAAATATTTTATTATATTTATCTGATATCTAAATGTAGATACTTTATATTTGGTATTGGTTTTGTTTATAAAAATAATACCTGTAAAATTTAAAACATTTATGTATTTTAAAAGCAGATAATTCGTGAATATTTATCATGTAAGCCCAATTATTTTTTAACATATTTAAATATTTATTTATATTGCGTACGTATACCAAATTTAATACAGGGAAGCCTCAAAAATAGCTTCGAATATTTCACCGAATTTTCGTTGTTATATTAAATGCTCAATTTTTTTGACGGACTTCCCCAAATTTAATTTCGTACTAAATACAAATAAAAATACTTAAATATGTTTTCAATACATTTGAATATTCAAGAACTATCTACTTTTAGAATTAAAAAAAAAAAGATCCCAGACGCCGAAAAATCATTGCAAAATTAAAAGTTATTTCTTGTGATACAGTTTTTCTCCCGATTTAATGTTAAATGTTTTTATTAAGAATTTAAGTTTTAATAAAAAATTGTTTCGCGTTTAAAAAAAATCATTTGTCGCAATTTTTCACATAAAATAATTTTTAATATTTTAATGATCATTCGTAATATACGAGTTTTGTTTAGGTTGAATCATTTCATTTCAAAACAATAAATATTATTATAATTGTTTAAAAAACTTGTAAATATTGGTTATTTTTTTTTTTAAACAACAAATATTAGTTTTTATGATAATTGACAATCCATAAAAAGGTGATTATAATATATAGCATTTAATTTATATATGGAGTATATGTATTTAAATATATATATGTATCTATATATATAAGTATATTTATTTAAATATATATGAATATATATATATATATAAGTATTTGTATTTAAATATATGTGTGTATATATATATATAAGTATATTTATTTAAATAGATATGTATATACATATACGTACATATGTGCCTTGCACTGTATGTGTTTGTAGTTTTTGCACCGGCATAAATGAAAAGTAATTAGCTTAGAATTAGCTTAAGAATATAATTTATCTTTTATTTGGAAATAGAAAGAGATGCAAATAGGAAGACAGAGAGGGATTAACGTAACGAATAGGTTATATTATTAGGCGACTTCAACCAAAAATAAAACAATCTTGATTTTAGCTTTGAACAGAACAGACGTGCTCTAGAACTTTCTTGATCAAATAAATATCTAATATAAACAAAACATCAATTAATCAAAAGTGATAACATTTTTTTAACAGTGCTTTTTTTACCAGTGTAGAATTAAAAGCAGTGAATAAAATAATTTTAAAATTCAAAGGTATGGTTATTTTTTGGTTTAAAATTATTAGTTTTATGTTGTCAATTGTTGTTTGGTGTAATTTTTGTTTTTAATATTATATACCTAATTGATTAAGGGTCAGTTAGATAGTTAATACCTTTCACTGAAATAGAAAATGTGTTGTGTAAAAGCCATATATAACTTGAATATTTTATCAAATTATCATTCGATAGTTTGAGAGTCGGTTAACTTTGTCTGATAATTACTTAATATTTAAAAATAGAAGCTTTCAAAAATAGCATATTTCACATTATTGGAAAACTGAGTAAGAATGATATTTGAGGTCCTTTTTGGTGTGTTGTTGTAATAGACAAAGTGTTAAATTGTGAAAAATTTTAGGCAGCTTTTTTTTCATATTTGTATTTGAATCGGATCAGGTATTTCGCTAATAAATAAAAGTATTTTTCAATTTTGAATTATTTTTTTCGATCGTTTTAAGATTTCACTTTCCATTCAGCCAAAAAATTCGATTTTTTTTCTGTTAGAGATTGACAGTTCAAACCTTGATTGTTTTTGATATACTCGTACCTGCTTTGTAAATGATATAGTTATAGCTAAAAATTCTTTGTATAACATTGTCAAGCCTAAAAAGAATCTAAGTTTTTATTCGCATTAGAAAATTTTATAAATTTTTGCCATAAGTGATTTTTTTTTTGTCAAATTATTGCCAAATTCCGATAGGTAAAGCTAGCATTAACATATTGGTCATCTCTGGAAAACTTATTTTTCAAACTTATGTTGCACTCATTCATTTAGTATCAGTCCCTTATTTCATTAAACAAACTCCCTTTCATACAAGTGATCAACAAAACCCATAATACAATTTCATACATATATGTTAAAAATTGTCAGTCCGTAGTCTTGTAAAAAAGTGCATACTTTCTGTGTTTTCAATAAAAAATGAAGCTTTTAATGCCACACCCTTGCTTTTTGTTACTAGTGCATTAAAGTTGAATTCCATTTATTTCCAAATTAGCACTTATGTATATGTTGCATGTTGAAAGGAATATAAAAGAGGCAACTCTCAATACAATTTTTGTTTTTTATTTTTTTTTGCAGAATGGAGGACTACGACCGCCGGGAACGTAGAGAACGCGATAAGTTGGCACGCCAACAAGTTCAACACAACGATCGGCAACAAGGACTCTTTCGAGAACCGATAAGGGTAAGTTGTTAATTAAACGCCCCTAAGACCTAAGGCATTCATTAATTTCATTTTTTTTTCTTCAGGTTGATCCATCAGAAGGTGATCAAATAATCACAAGTAAATTGGGTGATTTTTCAATGGCCAAAACGTTGATTGAACAAAAAGGTTTTATTGGAATAACATCGGGTCGAAGACCGCCTCCAATGCAACCACCGCCACCTCAACCAATGCCACCACAATTGAGTAGTAGTAATAACCGCCTGCCACTACCACCGCCCTCACATACCTATCAACAACAACAACAGCAAACGCATCCACCGCAATCGCGTTTGCCTTATATGAAACAAGCAGATAATAAACCACCATATAGTGGACGTGGAGGTTATCCTGGTCAGCCGATTAAAAACGATATTCGATCGAGTAGCGGCATGGCACCACCCAGAGGACCACCACCACAGTTATCATCGTCATCATCTAATCTATTACCACCACCAGCTACTTCAATTATGCCCAATGGACGTCAAGGCAGTAGTAGCAGTAACAAAATGGGACACCATTCGTCGTCGTCATCATTACATAATGGCCATTTCTCACAGCCATCGATACCAAATATGCACAAGATTACACAAGAAAAGGATATTAATTCGATTCTTAGCGAAATGATGACTTCGGTAACGCCCCACACGGAAATCAGTGCTACGCCTAGAATACAAATGGATAACTACGATTTGAATGGACCCAATAGGCACAAATATTCCCTGGCTCCACCGATGCCCAAACCGCCAAAGGAGTCACCGGTCAAATGTAAGCTTTCAAATTCTTTTTCATCTTTTATGTGGTGTCTTCCATTGGTAAAATAAATCAATTTATTTTCGATTCGTCGATTTTTCACTTTTTTGCGTTCCATTGAACAAAATAAATTGATTTATTTTTGCAGATCTATGTACCAATGTACACACAACTCTCTAAAACAATTCCCACATGTTACTTCATTATTAGCGACGATGCAAAAAATCTAAACTAATTTCATTCCTTTTTTTTTCAAAAATTAAACACATAATTTAAATATTTTTCACTCAGTTATCAGAACTTGAACAAAAATAAATTTGGACAGCCGCGAAATTGTATAAAAAACCAATCTGAAATCATGTTCCACGGGACACGAAAAAAAAATCAAAATTTACCAATGGAAAACCACATTGATAGTCATTTTCTTAAGCATCTGCATTTATTTTTCTTACTAATATGTTTTCTCTCTCTTTTCTCCTTTAGTAGCCAAAGACAAGATTTTGGTGCCAAATTCAACGTAAGTGAGCCCCCGTTTTAAAATTCTTGCAAAGTCTTACATATTTTTTTTGTCTATTTATTTATATAGTATCCTGGATCATGATTTGGAACTTTCCGAGAGTGATGATGAACGTAAAAAGCAGACTTCTGTTGACCAGTAAGTATTCGCACATACACATACATATATTACATAGCTAAATAAATTGTTTTTGAATTACTTTATTTAATAATATTTGTTTTTCCCTTTAGGACGTCTGCAAATTCTAGTGAAAGCTCAGAAAGCAATTCCAGTGAATCAGGAAGCGAAGAATCGAACGGCACTAAAGTCGAACAGGCCCCACCGCCACCGCCCCCTTCAAATCAGTACGATTGGAGCTTAGGGCGTTTCTTTAATAAACAACAAGCAGCGACACAGGCTCAAAATGATACATCGCCACACAGTGGTCTCGGTGTGGGTGTTGTTGGTGGTGTTGGAGTAATGCCTACAGCTCATGCTATTCCTGAGCCAAGCATCAAAAATGAACCATCAATGCCAGTCGATGATGATCATTTGGGATCTGCAACAATATCGCCACTACGAGAACCACAGATTTTGGGCCACATAGCACCACACCCACTGTCACCGATTATGAATCACCTTCCTGCCATTGGAGATATAAAAAAGGAAAGTGATTCGCTGTTTTCGATTCCAGGGAAATTGCTTCCCTCAACAGTAGCGACGATGGATGAATTCGTAACAATTCAACCGAGTCAGATAAAGAATGAATCGTTTGAAAAAAGTCCCTCGTCCAGTCCTATTCAAGATGAGAAGGCGCAGTATGCCGTGGAATCGGATCAGTCGTCTGCTATTTTTGAAGCTGCCGCCGAGTATGAAGGTATCAAGCCGTTATCTGGACTAAGTGACAGTAGTAGTTGCGAGACAGAGAAAGCAATTGTGCTGCCAGTTCTTGCTCCGCCATCACCACTCCCGCCTATTATTACAGCACCGGTGATTGTCCCGGTGGTGCCAAAACCTTCACCAAAGTTGAAAACCTCTTCCCCTCCCACTGCCGGCAGAAAGAGGCGGAAAAGACTGCCCAAAGATAAGAAGCAATCTGGCATGGATTGCTCAAGCGACGAGGAAGATGGCGAGTACTCGAATATAGCTTCGCCAGCCAAATCTGCCGGTGACGGCCCAGAAAAGAAAGGACGTGGCCGACCGCGAAAAAATACTCCCAGTGGAAATATAAGTTCGGCGTCCTCTACCAAAGGACCCACGCTCACAGCCAAAAAAGAAGTTGGACAAGGTGCTATCAAAAAGACTACCGCCAGACGACGAATGTCTCGACGGAATTCTGTACAAAAACTCAACATCAAAAGTCGCGAAACCATAGATACATCCGATCCAAGTTCGTCCGAGGACGAAAGCAAGACCGGTGGTAGTGGTGTGAGTGGCGTTGGCACTGTTGTCAGCGGAGTTGCAATTGGCAGTAACAAAGCCAATAGAGGTCGAGTGCTTCCAACAAAGGCAGCCAAAAAGGCAAATGTGATGCCAGTGGTGTCAGCGGCAGCAAGTCGACCTATACCAATACCGCCACCAGTTATGAAACATGAAGTGGTTGTGCCTGTAGCTCCGGTCGCCAATCGGAGAATAGTAAAGCAAATAAATAAACGACCGCCAGTGGAAAAATCTTCATCGGACGAAGATGATGATGATAAGAGCGATGATGATGATAAGGATTCATCGTCGACCACTTCATCATCATCAGATACTTCTATTGATGAGTAAGTTATTAACTTTTAATTTTGAAAAGACAAATTATTTTATTTTTTAAATTATTTATTTGCAGCCGTTTAACACCAACACGTATTGCTAATGAAAATGCAACACACAGCATGGGTGCTCAAGGACCAGGTGGCAGTAATAGCTCTCACCGGCATCAATACTCACCAATTAAAAAGGCCTCCAGCAAAAGTAAAGTTTCATTGTCCTCATGCAGTGACGATCATTCCGACAGCGAAAGTGAAAAATCCAGAAGAGATAAGGTATGTTTTTTTTGTTAACATGTATGTAAGCATTTGATTGGAAGGCCTAAAGGCTTAGATGTCAAGCAATAAGAGCCTACTGACCAGTAGGATCTTGCATCTGTCATGCAAATATCTAATGCAGTTATTTTTGTTTTATTTTTTTTTTTTAGAAAATCCGTGATAAAACAAAAAGTGATAAAAACAAAAGTGATACCTTAAGAAAACTCTTCAATTTAAAAGATGGTGGAGCCAAAAATAAAGGACAAGTCCTTATTGTTGATCAATCGGAAGAATTACAAAATCAAGCCAAGGAACAACAGCTCCATCATCATCAGCAGCAACAACAACAACAGCAACAACAGCAACAACCACAACAGTCGTTGTTGCATACAGCAACAACACCAAATGCCACAGCAACACCATCAGCAGCAGTTACACCTATAACTCCAACAACAACTACAACTCATCATCATGAGAAACTCTTATCACCAATAGCCTTTAAAAGTAATATTAGTAATAGTACTGAAAACCTTATACAGCAGCAATCAATTCTAAATTATACTACAAATAATAATAATAACGGAAGCAACAACAACAACAACAGCAGCAGCAACATTAACAGTCATATTCTTAATAATTCTAGTTCTTTATTAAATAATAATTCTAATCATAGTAACAATAGCAATACAATACCAACGTCGCAAATGGTAGAACAACCGCGCTTAAAATCACCCAGGATAATGACTCCCACACAAGCAATGACACCGACAGGAGTAGCGACAGCTACAGGAATCCTGGCCAAGACACCCGATCGCAGTTCGGTGGAGAGAAAAATGAACACAAGAATCACAACTCCAACACGAACACCTACGCGGACACCAACCCGAACTCCTACACGCACTCCAACGCCAACAGCGCAACTCGCCAACATCACCTCGCCGCATTTATCTCCAGCAGGTGTTTCCTATGGTCCGCCAGTAATTCCACATCACTCGCTCATATGCAAAATTGAATTGTCTCGTTTGCCGCGCTATAATCCCGACTGGAAAAAGAACCCCTACCGACTTTATGGACTGAGTCCTCGCATTAGTAGTCCCGTTGCAGGAGATGCTATTCTGGCCGCTGACCTGGCAGCCAGTAATCGACAACACACACCATCTAGAAGTGGTTCCTCAACGCCGACAGCTCTTTTGGGTTCTACAACAGCGGCAACAGTAACAGGAGTTCTATCAGGATCAAAAAGCGCCACAAATGGCGGACTATTCGATAATGAGAATGTAAATCTGACCAAGCCAATTGATGGATCTGCGGATCGCGATGGCGGAACACCTCCAAAGCCTGGTGACTATTCGGAAAAACACCTGCATCATCCAAATAATGGTTATGTTTTGGGGCGGTTACCTCCGATGTCTACGCCCACAACTACTGGTGATATTAAGCATGAGAACATCAAGTACGAGCAGGACGATTACAATGCAAAGTACAATCTCAAGCTTGCCGGTGTCAAGCAGGAGCAACTAATTAAAAATGAATTTAAACCCGGCAACGGAGGTGTCGTTACCACTGGAAATGGTGCTGACGAATCATTAATTGCTGCCTCAACCAATTCGGCAATGGAAGAGAAACAACGACCGATATCGCCTTCTTCATTGAGCAATAGCAGTAGCAAAGATGAGTATACCTCTGGGGCTAGCAAACCACGCAGGAAACGTAGTTCTAGTTCCAGTTCTAGTCCTTTTAAGGATAAAAAACGAAAGAAGGATAAAGATATGGCACAGGTAAATAAAAGAAAAAAAAAATCCTTATTGCTATTTCATCATTCAAAATTTTGATTTTAAATTTGCTGTTTCAATGGCTCAAAATTGAAATTTTTCATGATGGCTATAACTTTTTTATATTAATTCTTTTAATTTGTTTGTTTATGTAGAAGGATATGCTAGAACAACTTCCGCCAACTAATCATGATCGGTTAACGGAGAAGTCCCAGGCCGCTTCTGTAGTACCCCCGTACAGCTTACCTCCCTTACAACAACAATTATTACTACAACCAGCAGTAACGTCGCCATCGACAGCATCATCATTAGCCCCTCCGCCTGTTCTATTTCCACCTCTCCAAAATAACACGAATGCACCGCCATTACAACCGCCCCAACAACCGACGACTGGAGGTGCGGTCAGAGTTTATAGATCGTACTTTGAAAGAAATGATGATGTCATGGGAGAAGGCCATTGGTAAGTAATTTATTACGAATGTTTTTCTTTGAATTCATTTATTCTAACTAATGTAATTTTTTTTTTTATTTTCTCCTTAGTGATGCAAAACTTCTGGAAGAAGCTGTTCGGAGAAAACATGCCGCCGACAGAGAAACTAACTCTTTTGATCAGGTTACGCTGTATCTTGAAGCAGCGCTATACTTTCTCTTATCCGGTGCCGAAATGGAACAAGATAAACGTACAGAAAAGGCTGCCTGGACCATGTACAAGGATACGTTAGCCTTAATTAAGTGAGTATGGAACTAAGAAACATTGAAAAAATTTTTGACCACGTGTCAATATTCACAAAAAATAGAAAGTGAAACTTCAGAAACGTGAAAAATAAAAATTCCCTTTACATATATACCGACATTTGTTGCTTAATAGCTCCATTCCATTTAAGAACACGAAATGTAACGTTGCATACCATAAATTCCCTTTAATAGAACAAAAATAGCTCCCGTGCCGAAAACACTCGGTGTTATCACACGTTCTCGGATCTAAGTACTAACCTTTACGGTTAGGTATGCTTTCAATTTCCAAAACAACAATTCGGGTACCTTCTTTTTTAAAACTGTTTTACGTTTTGCACGGCTAATAATTCTGTATCAAAATATGAACTATTTATGTCCCACCCTGTTTGTAAAATTCAATGGTAGAAGTCCGATGATACAAACATTGAATTTATTGTATCACATCACGTTAGAAGAAGTTTCACTTAAAACTATTGTCCTTTTGGAAATTAAATTCTAATTCAAAATCTAAATCTAAATTCTTTTATTTTTTTTCTTCTTTAGGTTTATATCCACTAAAATTCGAAGTCAGCAAACTGCGCCTAATGGACAGGCTGACAACCATAATAAAGTTGCAATATTAAGGTAAGATATTTTATTTCAAACGAAAATATATATATATTTTTTTTATTTTAAATCGTTTTTTTTTCTTTATTTTAATTATTTAATTTTTTTTTCTCATTTTCTTATTAAAACAGCCTTCGATGCCAATCTTTGATCTCGCTAAAGCTTTACAAAATGAAACGTATCGATTGTTGTGAAGTGCTTAAAATAAGCAATGATTTCTTTGCCAAAGGTAGTACGGAGATTATTAATGGTAATACACCATCATCAATATCACCTACAAATTCAGTGTGCTCACAGGTAATTAAGAAAAAACATCCTTTTTTGTTTTCATGCAAATAAATTAATGTTTTTTTTTGCTTTTTAATTAATTCGAATTAGGGTTCTGGATCTAATACACCACCAGCTCAAATGGTACCATTGAACGTGCATATCGCTCTTCAAAAGCAAACACAATTTTTTAACTATTTCATAAGCTGTCATGATTTATGGGACCAGGCAGATATGTTAGTTAAAAAAGGAAATCATACTGGTAAGTGGCTATTTATTTATTATTTTTAAACAGAACCTTAATGATTTTTGGATTTATGCTGGATTCACACTATTGACAAGCAAACAAAAATAATTTCACACATCATTTCATCATCGCATTTTATGATAAATGATGGGACAGAGATTATTTCGATTTGTATATGTTATGTTAATTCAACATAAATTCCTAACTTGCAAAATTACATGGCATGAAAGTACAAGACATACAAATGTATAAGCTGATTGAAAAACAATAATTATTCTATTGTTATATACAGTTTTTTTTTTTTTTTTTACTTCATATCAAAATGCTAATCCTTTTTCTAACAATGTTTATGATGGCAATTGGAGTCAATCTGAACTATTTTGTACATTTTATTTTCTACATTCCCTCGGTATCACAAGAAAACCGAATTAGTGACAACTAGGAAATAACTAGAAAAAGTCCAAAGGCTCGCATGTATTTGAATTACTCGGGATTAAAAAAATAACTTACTAGCCAGCTTATTTGTTCAGCTTTAGAACTTATGTCTTGTAAATTCAGCCAACTATAATTCTTTTTTAACATAATTAAAATAATCATCAAAACTAATAAATTTTAATATTTTAATTTTCAGATTTCTTTATCGCTCTCGACCACGATTATGGTCCCTTAACCTTACACAGCACAATTTATGATGTTTTTAAGTACGTCCAAGCTGGACTAAAAAAACTTAAGGAGATGAAGGTTGAACCCGTCAAATATAATTAGTTTAAAATATAAACGACTTCAAAACAAAAAAAAAAACAAAAAAAATCATTATAATAATAGTTATTAGTTTAGATGTAGTTTTTAGTTTCACAATCCACCAACATCATCATCAGAATTATATATTGTTAATAAACTAAATGATTCGATTTTTTTTCTATAAATATATATATATATAAATAAAAATATAAATACGTTTGTTTGTATAGAAATATATATATATATACACATATATATACATATATATATAAATCATATTGTTTATGTTTTAAAAGATTTTTTTAATGAAAATAGTTGTAATATGTTTTGTTCGATATGATGTATACTATGATTTAAAAAGAGCTGAACTAAACATAGGGAGTCGTATTCAGTTTTTTAATATGTAAAAAAAAATATTATTTATATAAAAAAACTGAAGTTTTTTTCACAAATCTTAAAGAAAAAAAAACTGTAATCACAATTTTTATTTTTATTTTAAGTAGCTAAATATTGAAACAAATAAGAAACAACACACAACTAAAGCTAATAACGTAAACGAAAAAAAAGAAAACCATTTAGTGGGTAAAATATATTATTATTAATAATTAAAATTATTCATTATTGTGTAGAGATACAAAATAATTACAAAATTTTATCCAACGATATGGAAAAATAAAATCAAATTAAACAAAAATTAAATTAAACAATTTAAGAAAATAAAATAAATTACAAAAAAAAATTAAAACAAGATATATTATTTATTAATTTAAATCAAAATCAAACAAAAAATTATTAATTATTTAATTAGGTATACATATACATAAAACAAAGATAAAAGAAACACACACACATAAACTTTTAGGGAAAGTAAGGTAACAGAAAAATGATATAGAAAAACATTTTTGTATAAATGAGATTTAAAAAAAAAACCTATCGTAAACATTTTTCGATTATTGAATATTGTTTACTTATAATTATTAGTTTATTTTTATATACGTATGATAATACGTATAAAAAAATTGTATATTATTGTAATTGTACAACTCATTACTTATTGATTAAGTTTAGAATTTAAATTTTTAAGAAAATAATAGGGAGATAATGAAGAGAGAAACAACACACAACTTGTAGATGATGAAAACCAAAAAAAAGGAAACAATTTTTTTTTTAAATTTAAGTTAAAAAAGGAGAAAATAACTAAAGCAAAAATCACAAACAAAATAAAAAAATAAAACAAATAATTTTATTAAAAAAAGCATACACATTTACTAAGAAATAATTAACTCCGGCAATATATATTATATTAAACTCAAAACAAACAGAATTAACTATTTAACAAAAAAAAGTCAAAATGAAGTGCGCTTTAATGAGGGCATTTGGGGGAGAGAGAAAGGAATTTTTTTATATATATATTGTTAGCTTAAAAGGTGTACATAACTTTAGATGGAAAATCAGATGCTTTTTTTTAGATGTTTTAAACCAAATGAAAAACTCTTAATCAAATCAAAAAACTCCAAATAGATAAAAATAATTTTTAAACGAACATGGTATATTTTGTTTTTTTTTTTTCATAAAGAATTCTCTGTACATACAATTTAGAAAGTAGTGGTGCCAATGTTCTACACCATGGTCACACTATTCGCATATTCTTATTAATTGTTAAGTCCAGCGCAATTAAAGATGATTTTTTTGTGCGTGCATATGTGCTAATGTGGCCTCGGTCTAAGACAACATTTTCGCTAAGCTTAACTGCCTAGATATTTCCGCCAGTCTTTTATCTCAGTCTACTTCCATAACAGGCCGACTTCATTGGCAATAAATTTTCTTGTAATACTCATCCTGACATGAAATCTCCAATGGAGTCGCGTTGATTCTTGTCGTGTTGGGATGTCAGCTAGCTCTCTCGATTTTGTCTTGATATCAATGCCTGGCATCAAATTTGACAGTGCGTTTTTTTATCTCTTTTCTGTGCTTATCTCATTATTTCTTGTCTCTCACGCCGGTAACTACTCTGTTGGCAAACTTAAACAAAATTTTGTTTTTACTTAAATTCTTCAAATACACCATTTTTATTAGTTAATGTTCATTAACAGGAGTATATCAGGTCAAAAAACATTTTTTTCGTGAAATTAATTTTTGATAATTCTTTTTAAACAGCCTTACCTATACACCTCAACCTCTTTTGCATGAATGAATTGTCAAGACATGAACTGCCCAGCCAAGACAAAATAAATGCCCTGATACTTAACAACAGATATTTCGTTAGCGATACAGATATCAAGTGGAGTCGGCCTGTAACGTTTGTCCATATTCCGTTAGATTTTTATTTGATACCATAGATATTTCTTTATGCTTTAATTGCCAGCACATAAATTCACTAAACTTCATCTTTTGGTATGAACAAATCTCCTGTTTATTTTTAATTTCCTCTTTCTTATATTATTGCTTCAATTATCATTTTCAATGAACAGAAACAAAGTGGTTCACTGAAACGATTTATAGAATACGAGCTGAATCGTTGTCAAGTCAATATCCTGTTTTTAATTTGTTAAATTCATCTTCAAAATACAACTCGAGAAGTTCGCTTTAAAATAAAATCAAAATATAATATAAATCAAAAGTACTATTAAATCATTTTTGTTTTATATTTACTGTTGTATGTGCATGTTGCAATCAGGGAATTAGAAAAATTGTCGAATCTGCGAGTGTCAAGAAAATTATGTTCGTCTTCACATGTTTATCTTCCGTGCACTCAGTGAGTGTTTTTGTGGTTTATAAACCTATTCTGATATTACTCGTCGGAATTTTTGCATGAATTGGTTCACCCAAATAATAGAATACGACATTACTGACAAGTACATCCGATTCAATGAATTCTACAAAAAAAGTAGTATGGTTAAAGAATTTTTAATGAAATTCACCCCAATAGATATCAAAAATAGGGATTTGAATTAAAATATTATAAAATATAATAAGCAAGCTGTAATTATATTTACACCCTTGAAAATACAACACAAAATAACTTATCAGATTGGGTAGATTCACAAATGAAGCAAGATCAAAAGCCATAGTATCAAAAACCACAACTCAAATGCAAAAAAAACGACTAACTTCGAATTCCATTTCGAATGAAAATTAATTCTAAATGAACGTACTGTTTTTGTTGTCCTTATTTTGATCTTTTGTGTAAAAGTAATTTAAGGAACATGGAAATTTAATTAATTTTTTGGATTTTTTATTTACTTTATTTGCAGTTTTGTTTAAAATGTAGTTAATAATTTTTGTTAATGGTGGATTTTTAATACATATTTACAAACATCAGATGGCTTATCGAATTCTTGATTAAAGTTGCTTTAATGATAATTTGTCACATCGAATTACAGAATTCCTATTATATTATAAGAATTGTTGTTTTAAATTTTATCGATGTGAATTACTCGTTTTGTTTGCTTGCGATATATAGGTACTATGTATATGGCAAGTTATGGATTCGTAAAAAAAATCAAACTCGAGATTTTGATCAAACCTGTTTAGCTGTAACCGACTTGCGGACTTGAGAACACTTCGAATATTTTTTTTTTAGATATGTCGTATGTACATTTGCATGTACGTACATTTATGTAATGGGGGTAATCGCGAATAAAAATTTCCAGGGAAATTTTTCTTTCATTCGAATGTTGGGAACTTTAATGATGCTCAAAAGTTTCCCTCGGAATTTATTGGTATCAGGAATAAAATTTCCCAGGCAGTTTTGCTTTCATTTTATATGATTTCTTGTTCAAGGGAAATTTATTCCTTGGGAGATTCACGAACGAATAAGTTCGAGGGAATCAAATAATCCTTGGGAAACGAATTTGTCAGAGAAAGTCCCGATAGGTACCTATATGTATGGGATTAATTGCTTGAGAACACTTTCCCGCTTTAACAAATTTCATACATTGTTTTTAGTTTTTGCCCTTTCCTACTATATACACACATACAACTATATATGAACACGTAGCTCTTGTGACATTCAGTATCATCAATGTTCAAACATTCAAAACCGAATATTTTAAGTGCAATCCAAGCAGAACCAATTTCGAACGAATCCGTACGTAGCTGAATTGTATTATTTAGAAGGGACCAAACATTAATATGTAATGCAGGAGCTTATAGAAATAGATATAGGAAAATTCTTTGCAATTGGTTTGCAATAAACATATGCAAAGAAATGGGCTGCGTTATTCAGTTTGTTCTATTTAATTTGCTGGTTTATATGAATTAGTAATTTGTTCTTGCAATAGATCTCTATGAGTTTTTATCTCATATCATAGTAATACATAATCTTTGCATTTCGCAAACAGTAGAGTAGAGGACACTTGATTGAATCAAAACAATTCTCGATTGTATCGACAAAACTCGATTGTATAAAGTTACGTGCTGGGAACCCAGTAGAGTTTTCTTTTAAATTAAATGCAGTTATCTTGACGTTCTATGACGACTTGTCGTTTCCTTTCGGAGTGTTGTACTCTTTTTTTGGTTCCAATTGAATATTTTCACAAATTTACGCATTTACACTTGAACGTCATCATAAACGGCTTCTTAAAATATTTGTATTGCGTTTGACAAACAATCCGACAAAAAAAAAAGAATTCTGTTTAGGAACGGCTAATCGGAATAGAACGTTTTTAGAGTAACAGGAGTGAAAAAAGATTAATTCGGAACAAACAAACCAAAATGACATTAGGTAAAACATTAAATAAAAATATTAAAAACGGAAGCCATCGTACTCACTGGGGCATATCAACCTTGTGAACAAGAAGTTTGTAGGCGAGAAAATTGAAACGCTCAAAATGGTGTCGAATGTTCATAGTCGAATAACATACGTACATGTAATATGTATGTTTTTGATAGAAAAAATGTACTACTAATTCTGTTTATCTATCTATATTCAATGTTGTTCCCTTAGTTTTAGGGGATTGTTCTTAGCAATCATTTCCCATAGCAGACCTTAGTCAGGTGTGTAATTAAAGAAACAAATTGTTGTTTATGTGTTGGCTGAAAAACACAAATTAGAAATGCTTTATTAAATTTAAGAAAGTTGGCACCATAGATACAACCGTTAAGCATTCATTTCTTCATATTTAATAAAAAATTTGTAAAAAATCGTATAAACTATAAAAGGCTTTTTCAATTTAACCCATTTTTCACAATGGGAGCAAGAAAACTATTGTCATGTACATAAGAGGTAGTCGTTAATCAAGTCTATCTCTTAATAAACTTTTATTGTTTTGTAAACAAAACTACTTCTGGAGTTAAATGGCACATCTTTTGGCTAATATAAAAATTCTTTGAAATAATATTGGATACAAAATCAAGTGCATTGCATGCTTCTTCCAAAAAAAACATCTATAAATTGCATTTATTTCATATTCTTCCATCCATCACAAATTATAAATGTAATTTTTTACTTCACTAACCTTTTTCTTTTTTTTTTTCTTAAATCACAGACTGATATTAAAACAAATTATTAAGACATTTATATATCATTGAATGCTGTAGGTTTTTTTAGCATTTTATTTATATACAAAAATATTAAATCGAAAAAAGGCCTGCTATTTTTGTTTAAATTTGTCGATATCATCAAAAATTTAAATTCCTTCCCCATTCCTCATAACGTACCATTGTTAACATAATACAAACAAAAAACAGTAACATTATTTATTTTAATCAAAGTGAACTTTTAAATGTAGGTACACAAAACAAAAAAAAATCAACAAAAGAAACTTGAACAAAAAATAACCAAGAAACTATTTTGTAAATATTATAAAATAATTATATATAAAAAAACAACATAATGTATAAGTAAAACAAAAAAAAAAACAATAGAAAATAACTTAAACACAAAATTACAAATAAAACAAAAAAAATATTTTAATACTACAACAATATTATAAACTTAAGGTACTAAGAGAACAAAACAAAAAAAAATATAAAGAACAAAAACTTATAGCAAAAATAAAAGAAAGTAAATTAATAAACAAACATAAAACAAAACAAAAAGTTGTTAAATTAAGTAAAACAAAAAAGTATATATCTATATATACATATAAATGATTATTCTATTATACAATTTTATATTATACATAAATTATACATAAAAGATAAAAAAGTAAAAACTTAAGAAACGAAAGAAAACCAACAAAGATTAAATAAAACAAAAAAACAACAAAAATAATGAAGTGAATGAAGAAAATCCAATCAAATCCTGTTTATGTTTTTTTTTATTGAATATACATACATATTTTTTTTTTTGCGTAAAATTAATTAATTAAAATCTAATTGTGTTGATTTTTTTTCAGTTTTTTTTTATTTTATTTTGTTGTTTCTCTAGGTTTAACATTTTTGTATACATTAAAAAAAAAACAACATAAAATGAAAAACATATGCCTTTAATTTTAGTGAAAAAGAAATTAATAAAATTTGTTAAATATTGTATGATTAGTTAATCTTATTCCTCTTTTATATTATTATAATTTTTTTTATCTCTTGTTAATAAAAAGAAGAAATTGTTTTTAATTTTTATTCTGTTTTTTATGAATTGTATTTAGATTGAAGAGAATGAAGAAAAACTCTGTTTCACAATTTATTTAAATACAAACAAATCTTTCTTTCTTTCTGGTAAAGAAATTAACTAAATATTTATATAAATTATCCTACTATTTTTTTTATTTAAAACTATTCTATTTGTTTTTTTTTTATAAACATAATATACATACATAATATTTTGTTGGTATCTACTATCTTACTATTTCAATTAAATAATTTGTATTTTTTTTTTGTTTAATTTCTAAACTACTTTCTCTTTTTGTAATATTATTATTATTTTTTTTTGTTTTCATAAATTTATTTTATTTTTAAGTAAAGTTAAATGTTTGAGAAAAAAATGAAATATATCTTATCATTATTAAATGAGAAAAATTCGAAAAACAAGACTTTTAATAAATTGGACGAGATGCTTTGAAAAATAAATAATATACGTATACCTTCATACAAGCTTGGTGCTTATGAAAGCAGCCAAAAAGAATAAAAAAAACATCAACATCAATCGTACTATACTACATAAGAGCACAATCTGTCACATAATAAACTCGACTACTTTTTATGGGGCTATATGTTAAGTCATTGGTTAATCCCGACAAACCAGCAACACTTAAAGCATTGGAAGCCAATATTCATACGTTGATGGAGACTTGAAAATACAATATTTATTGAAAAATGTAGTCAAAAATTAAACTGATCGAATGGACTATGTAACTCGTAGCCGCGGCGGACATAATATACCGGAAATCATATGCCATGAAATTGGGGGTTGTTGTGAACAACACATTTTTTTTTTCAATTCGAATCTTAGGAACGTGTATGATGCTCAAACGTTTCCCTCGGAATTTATTGGTATCAGGAATAAGCTTTCCCAAGGAATTTTTCTTTCATTTCATACGATTTTTTTTTTCGAGGGAAATTTATGAAAATTAGTACAACTTTGTACACATTTTTACATTTAGCTTTCAAAACCCATAAAAAACTTAAGCTTGGGAAATTTGGTGAACATTTCTAGATACCAAGCAGGCATATTATGCCACCGGTTGTTACGGAAATCCGTCAATTGAATAAAAGAGTTAGCTAGTTAGTTTTATTGACTTCAAAAATATACATAGTTTTGAAAACTTTTAAAATATGACATAGTCTTGAGGGTTTGGCCGGAGGCCGTCTACCAGTGCCTAAAACATACACCGTACACATCGGAGTTGTTGATTAACGAAATCAATTCACCATCGCCAAAACTCAGCCCCTTAAGTAAAGTGATTTGCTTAAATATGCAATCTTCACTTCTATTAGTTCCGTCAGCAAATAACTGACGTTTAATACGAATATTCCAATACACATTAAACGTTTTGAAATAAATCTGTAATATCGAGGTCAAATTATTTCAAATTGTAGCGGATTGATGTTTTTTCCAGGAAATTGGATATACCGGCTCCCAAAAAAAATGTTTTTTCTAGAATTGTTTTATCTTGTCTCTTTCTTGTAGAAGAAGAGAATTAAAAGAAAACGTCAAACCTGATGAGGGTAACAAAAAACAAAGTCACTAATGACAGTTCCTGTATTCACTATTTGATCATCTTATCTCGTTTTTCATTGTAATCTAAAAGATTTGCCCTCAAAATCGCTCTTGCAGCAAAATAAAAATAATGCAATAATATTTTAATAGAATCGAAAAATTGAAAAACAAAGTTTTTGAATGTCAACGCTTCACGGCTGATTGTTTATACAAATCTCAAACTAGAGAACTAGAGAAATTTGCTCTTTCCTCTTCATATCTAATCGAAAACATTATGTTTTTACAATAAAACACGACAAATACAAAAAGCAACTCTTCGCAAAAAAGATTAAATACTTTTTTCAATGAAACACGACATTAATATGAAATGTCAACGGAGTTGCTCTGTTTCTTCCAATGATGCGATTGGCGGTCTCTCTCGGCAATTATATCTTAACACCAATATAATATGAAATTTGACAGGTGTTTCTGTTTTGCTCTAGAAACTTCAAATTTTTCATCACATTTCCTATCTAGGTATGATGGTTTATATACATATTTATGTATCTATGTAGGTTAGAACATTTTATGATATAGATAATAATAATATCAAAAATTGAGTTTGATAGACAAATATCCTATGGCGTCAATCGGTATTGCCGTTTTTCAAATGTTAAAATTAAAAAAAAAGAAAACCGAATTAAAAAATGTAAGCATTTCGTTGTAAAATGTGGGTAAGTATTTTTATTCATATAACAAATAGTTTATCTGGCAGTGCCTACTGATTTCAAATAAAAAAACAATATATTTGACATTTGCAACATGTTGCTACTGTCTAGCGATTTTCCCAGAAAATACCTACAAAAACCACTCAATCATGATCAACAAATGAATTGCCACAAAAGAACCTACCCCTACATCAATATCAAAACTTTTTCAACTTTCAAGCCAGGTGGTTCTTGTATTTTCGTCGTGTCTCGTTGTGTAAAAATAAAATAATAAAACCAAATAATTGCAGTGAAGTTAATACTCAATTTAGCAGTGACATGATAACGGACAACGGTTCTAGATATTCATTTTCGTTCGGTTGTCGCTGCCATTCAGACGCATTTTCTTTTATTTGTTTGGGTTTAAACTTTTTGGACATTTTTATTAATTCCGTTTGATTTATCCTTTCAAATTAAATTTCGATAAGTTTTGTATAATTTTCAAGTTTAATCACGTATAAGTTTTACCAGACATTAAAATCTACGTTGGATTATCGAGTGGTTTCTTTTTTTTTTTTTTAATTTGAACTTTTTAAAAAGTTGCGGTATTGGTATTCTTATAAGTAATTGTCTGTGCCAACAATGAACAGTGATCACAATCGCCAACAGTGCCATCCGCATATTGCCCAAATTCGTGTCTTTAAACAAGTTGACTTCTGGCGTCCACCGCCTCAATTATCAGGACTAGCCACCACCACCCATCTGAGGCAGCGCTTCGCGACGACCTTAATCAATCAACCTTCTTCAGTGAGTTTTCGTTCAAACAACCCATTCGGACATTCATACCTGGAGCCTTTTATCGGGGAAAGCAGCGTGGAAATGACAACCAACGAGGAGCTTGAAGTATCGTTCGAGTGGTAAGGTAAGTAACATTCCATACACATGCTAACATCCACACCAGACAGTGTCTAGCCGGTAAAATTTCAAACAAAGTGGTTTTTTTTTCCGATTCGCCATAAATACCCCAAATTGTTACAATTTTCTGTTAGAAAAATATCCAGCAACATTTTTTTCAATTTTTGTTATACGGTTGTTGGCCATTTGTTTTTTTGTTGTTGTTGGTTTTCGTTTTTTTTTTTTTGGGCTGCAAAGTCTTGGAATATACAAACAAAAAAGTGCAAACTATGTATAACTGCAGTAGAAAGTTGTGTTTGTGAGGTGATTTTTGTGGATGAGGAGAATTTGAGTGAATATTGTAGCGATCGTGTATGAGTGAGAGTGTTTCCAAGAATTTTTATGGTGTTTGAATGAAAGTGGAATGTAAATAAATATTTCGGCAAACTTTCGTTTACTACTAATTCAATTCATAAAAAGTCATTTGAAGCATGGGATCATTAGTGTTGCCACTAGTAGTTGTTTCTAGGTGCTTTTGATCTATATATTAAAAATAATGCAGGAAAACAGTTTTAATCTCAAATGTATATGATGTAGGCATTTAAAAAAAAAAACTACATATTTGGCAGTTTAAGTTACCTAATTAAATTTAAATAGTTAAACTGACCAATTAGATCGAAACGACTATGTAGGATCATGGGATAGGCACTAGACTGGTAGGTATTCCAAAAATGATCAATAGTTATGCGTTTTTTTAGAATCTTATAAGATTATTATAGGTACCTACTTATTTTGTTTGTATTTTATAAAGTTTTTTTTTTTTAATTGTTTCTTGCTTTCAAGATGAACTCCCGACTCTATTTTAATTAAGCCAGACCACTTATTAAGTCTAAAAAAGATAGGTAGCTAAAAAGTACATTTTTGACGAGAAAAATGCCTACCTAGTTACAAAGTAGAAAACTAGTAGACAAATATTATTTAGAATTTGAACAAATTTCGATCGAAGTATATTAAAGCATTAAATTGCGCGTTAACAATATTTTATGTAAAAAAAATTGTTGCACCAAAATGTAAGATGACAAGATGACATAAAATAGTGGACTGATTTTTTTTTTATCAAAATCGTTAGAGCCGTTTTCGAGATAATTTAGATTTACAGTAATACCCGGATAGGTTCCTCTCGCTAAGTACCTTTTTTTAGAACTAAAATTCCAGGATTTTTTTTATATAAAACTCATCTTATAAGTACCTTCCGCTTAACTAACTTTCCCGCTTAATTACTTTATATTTTCTACACTTTTATTGAAATTTACCTGACAAAAATTATTTTAAGTATACATTTGAAATTAGCTGATAAAACACAACAGTTTTGTTTTCTTTTAGTGCTTCCTTTTGTTTTATGCTTCAAAATTCATAAATAAAAAAAGTAATAATCTTAATCTACTGTAATGGTTCGTGGACCAAAAACCGTTAAAATCTATTTTGAATAAATAATTCAACAAGTCCGATTAAATATAGCACAAAACACCTTCCTAATTAACTATCAGCCCTATTCTACTATCCAATCCGATCGTATCTTTCGATTCAAGTGAATATTTCACTCAATTTTTCACTATTTATTTTCAAATGTCCATATCTTTTGAGTCCAAAGCTTTACTAATATTGTTATGTTTAATTTCTAAGAGGATCTAATGGGGTTTTCGTTTGGTAAATTTATATTTTGATCTATAAATTGATTTATTTCGTAACGATTCGAATACCTTTTCAGATTGATTTTTATTTGCTATATTATTGGTGTATATTTGTGTCTTTGAACTAGCTATCGGTATCAGCTGTCTTGTCAAGCTGATGGCTGTCAATTATAATGCATAGTGCAGTTAGTAAAAGAGGGGTAGATCTGCCGAAAAATCCAGATCTGCAAAATTGATTTAAAATCAAAAAATAAATCAATTTATTTGGCCATTCGAATGCAAAAATTTTCAAAATCAGTTTTTTGACAGATCTAAATCAAAAATAAATTGATTTGTATTACCAAACGATAACCACATAATTGTTGAAATTTATTTTTGATCGAAATTTATAAATTTTTTGAAACAATTCGTTTGTTTTTTTCCATAGGATAGCAGAATACAAATATTGACGTGAACGTTTAACAGAATAGGGCTAGATGTCTGGCCCAGGACAAAATCTTACAATTTTAATGATTAAACATTTTAATCTTGTTGGATATAGGTTACATTGGTTTTCTGTCAAAAAATCCCTCCAAGATGAACTGAACTTAACAATAAAAATGCGTATTGGTAGGGCCCTCACTATCCAACAGATGAATCCAAGTGAGATCGCCGGGACGAAACGCAAATTTTATAGACTAAATGCCGTTAAAAGGTATTTTGAATTATGTATGTAAATGGTTTTTTTATATCAAAAATATTTGTTTTAATTTTTGTAGAGATAAGTACCTATGTGCACTTAGCGTATTTTTTATAACTGCCTTATAGGCTTTTCACACCAAACACAAAACCGGGTTTTCAGCTAAAAGCTTACGAAAACTCGAAAAATGTTCACACTGAACATTTACAAGTTTTCGTTTAATATTTCAATTATTTTGGCACCACAGGCAACAACAAATACGTTGTGAATTGAAATTGGGGACGTTCACTCAATTATTCTCAGCAATCTGGAATAACTTTCTGTTGTTGTAATGCGTGCAAAACCACATCTGATGAAAAAACAGCTTCTCTCATGACAGCTATCTTGAGTTATCCCAAAAAAATTGGAATAACTAGCTATCCGACACCAAATGTATAGAACCAGCTGACTGCAAAATTCGTTGGTATGCGTTTTGCTTTGATTTTTTGACAGCTTTCAGCTAACCTATCTGATTCGTCCACAGATATACCCCGATAGCTTGGTATCCGAGATAACATATCTAATAAGTGAGTGATCGCCCCCATTGAAATTACCCCAGACAGCTGTTTTTTTTCGTTTTTCCTGACAGCAACCCGTCAGCTATTTATGTGACGATGAATTGAGCACTAAATGTTTTACAAAGGAATGTTTGTTTAGTTTATCTTGCAAATCCAACATGTTTTCGACAGGTTTTATTTAAAACTTGTAGTTTATCAAAACGAGTGGTTTATCAAAAATGTATGGGGAAACTTGTGTTTTCGCTTTAGGTTTTCAGCCAAAACCGATAATTTCGCGAAAACCGTGTTTTGGGTTTGGTGTGAAAAGTCTATAACCCACATAAGTGCATTTTAAAGTGGTGCATTTATCTGTACCATTTTTACCGGGTTTTACTGTACCATTTTTGCTCCAAGCAACTGTATGGCAGGTACCTTTATTTTTAGGACTAAAAAAAAGTTTTAAAAAAGTAATCTGGAAATTTACCTAAAATGTTTGATTACCAAATTTATAGGGCATTACTTTAGCGGTTTAGGCTGCATCTCGACATAGAGGCAGACATACAAAATTCTGATCTGGCTGTAATCTATAAACCCAACATTCGTCCAAAGCTTGAGTACAACTGTCTTATATGAGCAGGTGCTCCCTCAACTCACTTAATTCTCTTGAAAATAATCTAAAAACGAGCTTTACAAATGATAGACGATAGAACAATAACTGAACAAATTGCACTTCTCGAACACCATCGCAATGTTTCATGCCTTTCATTGTCTTGTCGTTATTTCCTCTAATGAAATAGCCAGTTGCATTCCACCCCCAAAAATATTCAACCGTAATATACTAGCGTGTCTAGGAATACCCATCAGTTTACCCTTGGGCCGAACTTCGGACGTACTATCAAGTACAGAGATTCCTTTTTTAGCAGCTTTGTGTTAAACATTTTAAGGGTAGTCATAACCCCTTGTGTGCGCGAAAAATAAAAAAAAATTGCGAGACCCACTTGTTTCGTTTTCTCTATCTCTGAAGACAAAAAAGTGGCTCCCGCAATTCCGTCTGTCTGTCTGTACAACTATCTACAGCCTAAACGGCTGCAGCGATTTTCTTCTAACTTGGTATTTCAGCGTTTTAGGTGATTGTCTCAAATAGCTTTTTGAATCGTTCTTCTTTTGTGGCGTTTGGGGATAAACATTTGCAAACAGACGACACTACTCTTTCTTTCTTTCTATGCATTTCTTTTTGTGTGTATTGTTTTAAGTCGATAGTCTCGTTGTCAGTGTTCAGTTTGTCTACTTCAAAGATTTATATATACGGAGTAGTATAATGTGTAATGCAATGTAAAATTGCTGAACCATGAATAAAATTGCGAACGATTGTGACAATTGTAAGATGGGGTCGTGAACCTTTTGCCTTTTTATGTTTTTATTATTGTTATTTTGATTTTGTTACAAAACCGCTAAATGTTTCAAAAAGAGTATATTTTTATTCTCGTATTTTTGTTAAAACAGTAATTTTTTTCCTTTCGAAATTTGCTCCATCTTTTATTTTTGATCACTTGGCAAGGCAAATTTATTATTCTGACAAGTGCAGCAGCTTTGCGTTGTGTTACAGAATACATTTATCCTTGTCGTATAAGTATAGTTCGATAAGTCAACTTAGACTTCTCGACTTGTCAGTTTGCGGTATTACATTAGATTTGTTCGTTTAGCCCTGAAGTCGCCCAACGTTCGCCCTAAAGGTTTTTTTTTTTTTTTTGAAAAACTAAGAGTCACTCTGGTGAATAAATTTTACGTTTTTTGAAACCTAGGGTACATTGAGGTTTTTATCTGGGCCGAGTTGAGATAAACGAATAAACTGTCAGAGTCACATCAGATCTAATGAAGGAATGCGCGATATTGAGAAAACATCAATGCAACGTCGAATATTCATCATCGATTTTTTTGTTTTAACATCGATGTTTCGTTAACATCGATGAACATCGCTCATCCCTATTCTAAAGCACTAGTTTTGTTCATTATTTGACATAACTTTTCGCCTCTGGTGTTTTTCGAGAACGGAAAAAATCGTTTTTTTTTTTACAACTCCTGGGGTTGGCAAGAAAACCTGGGTCAACCTGGGCAAAAAATTGAAAGTAAAATGTTATCGAAATCTAAATCATAAATATATTTAAATTTAAATCATTTAAATAATTTTTTTTCTTCGCATTATTAGAAAAAGCGTATATGTATATTATCTTCAGATCCATATCCTTAAAAATAATGTAGTCCTTTTCATTCATCTACAATATAAATTTATATCTCATATCTTACTTACACAAATCTGGCCACAAAAACATTGTCCTTCTGCACAACAACACTCACACTTTTACATCTATTTTTTTATATTTTCTATTTATAAAAAATACATGCATACATACATTATGTATACATAGACAACCATTTATACCTATCTATTTAGCTATAGCATTTTGTTTGCTCGTCTCAAAAGACTTTATAAGTAACCCCAATTATTATATTAGATACACACATACATACATACGTAATTCGAAAAGAAATAATAATCACTTCCAAGTCATTAGGTTAAGTGGGATTTTGTAATCCTTTAAATTTCAAATTAAAAGCAAAAGCATCAGAATCAAAAGCATCAAGAGTAACGCACAGTGCAGAGAATATAAGCAAAAGCAGCATCAATATTGCTGCTGTTAACATCATATCTGAACAGAGTTCCCAAACACCAAGCCTCGTAGTAGATTGTAAGTTTCAAGTCGCGCCCCGGCCGCACCGTCCATACCATCACCGCATATATCCCTGTTTACAGAGTTCAATGGTCTTTTGACATAAAGTGCTACCGAGTCAAGTTGTGGCACACAAAGTGTGGTGGCAGTGTTGTCGTCAATCGTCGTCGGTTGTTGAGTCGAGTCAGGAGCGTAGGCGTCAGGGACGATGACGCGACGACGGATGGATCATATAGGTACGATGCTCTATCTAAGGAACCTATCCCAATGTCTTTTGAAGAAAAGCTCTAAGAATAAAATCGTTACACAATAAGTTTAAGGAGAGCTTTCTCTATTTTTGGCTTTGTCGCGTGTCGTGTGTAGAATTGTGTTAAAATATATCCTTGAAGTTTTTTTTTTTTTTTTTTTGGGGGGGGAATTTTCCTTTTCCTTATTTTGGGAAGCCAGAACACCGACCGTCTATGGAGCGGTCCCTCCCTCGAAATTGTGATGTTGGAAGGATACATTTTTGGGGATATGCACTTTATTGTAGAGCCACCACACCATGTTCGATTGACGCATGCTCTGGGGAAATTTGAAGAAATTTCTTCTATTGTCTTGAATCATATGATGTGATGATGAATTTAATTGTTTTTGTGTGTTTCTATCGGATACGGATTACTTCAGTTGTATTTGAGTTTTGATGGGTTCTTTCATCTTGGTGGGCTATATCAAAAAGTTAAAAGAGGGCTTCACGCATCAATTAAGTGAGTTTATGGTATGGCAGTAAGGTGTTACCATTTGTAGGCTTAATCTCCAATATTATTAAACCACGAAACTAAATGTTTTGATTCCATTTGAAAGGGATGCATTTTTTTTTGAGATTTCAGATATAGCTCCATAAAAAGTAATAAAGAACAGAAAGGTCTAAGTTCATGAAGGTTTAATATCAAATATATCCTAATATCGAAAGAACTTAACATTTTAAGAAGAATTACTTATAGCTATGTACGAGCATGATTACGGAATACAATTTAGTGCTAATAATTTAAAATTTGAAGCAACAAATTGTATAATGCTTGTTCTATTGGTAGATCTCTTAAAAGAATATTATGGTTGTCAAATATCAATAGTTATCAAACATATGTATATATTTTTTTTATAAAATGTCATTGCTGTGCGTAGTAAGATCTTTTGTGAATTGATAAATTTGGTATTATCGTTCTCAAAAAAATTGTTATTTGTAAATTTTTCAGTCAATTGCAAGTAATTAGTTGGTAAATATTTTAATTAGAAATCACTTCATAATTGTGGAGTAATAAAAAAATGTTCACGGATCGCATCAGCATGAAATAAACTATTTAAAACGTAATGTCTACGACCTCAAGGTAGTAGGTCTTTTTCAGGTTAAGCTCTAATTTAAAAATACTGGCGCTACATTTTAAACAGCCTGATATTAAGTTATTAGCATGATACTACTTAACAATAATTTGTTAAAATTATTAAAATATTTCTAATTTTAAACCATAACTTTTTGACATTTTGTAAATGTCAAAGTGGCATACGGATTTATTACGATCTAAAGTACTCCATACACGATTTAATTTAGTAATTTAGTTGTCAAAAAAAAATAAACTTATGGCCTTTTCGATTGGTCGTCCAGAACTGTTCTGACCCCCATAAAATGACAGTTGTTACTCTAAACAGAACAGAAAACGATTCTGGATTTCAATTCAGAATCGAAAACAGACTCACTGATACACTCTCATAATCAAAATGTTAAAATCATCGCGTTGATTTGTTTTGTGTAATTTCGATATGTTTATTGAATTTAAACTACTTTTCTGTTAAAATAACATAAAAAGAAGCAAGTTAATTATTATTGATACAAGAAAATTGTATCTAAATTGAAAGCAAGTGTTTCGGAAATTCTTTTTAGCCGATTTGATTTGTTTTTAAAATTTAATTTTCACAAACACAGTGATACATACAATACAGAATCAGTCAAATTGTTTCCGGGTGTTCTATTGCAGGAACGTGTTCCGGACGGCCAATCGAAAAGGCCATTAGTTGAAAAACTACTGCTTCAAATGTCAAAAACAACTTGTTATATTATTTATTTAAATGAGTTTAGTTTAAAATGCTTTTCGCAGAAAAGTTTTAGTTTTAAGTGAGTTTTAACTATCGAAAATTGTAAATTTCGCGTTGAGTTAGAATTGGTATTCCTTAACAGTTAGTCGAATGACTTCGCTACACACAGCACAACCGAATGAAAAGATATTCATATTAACTTGAAAATTATCAATATCTTTTGATTTTCTTCGAACTTAACGTCAACAATGGACAAGACCACAAACAAATTGAATTTATCATCTTCACAAGTTGGAGTTAGTATCCAATATCCATATTAGTTTCTGAACAACCAAAGGGGTACACAACAATACAAACCTATCCGGATAGCTCTGCATAGATTTCTGAATGTGCCCATTGAATGTATGTATATTCAATATTATGATAGTTTACATTTATTGACTGCTGTCTTAATAGTAGATAGAAAGAAAAGATAGATAATTCGATTTATTATTTGATTTAAGTATACAATTTACAAAATAGCTTTTACAAAAATCGTTTAGGAATTGTTTTGTCGTCTTCCCGTATACTTCAGATGATCTTGTTTATAGCAAGTCCCTTGCTTTTGAAAAAAGTCATTATCAAATTTCCACAACTCAGTTTTTTTGACCATAAAAGCTTTGATTTCATGTAATACAATAGCATTAAACGTTTAGTGAAAAAGCTACCTATTAGAAACAATCGAAGGTGAATAGTTATAGTTTATGCTTTTAAATTTATATTGTTCAATTGTCATATCAATTTTGATTTTATAAAAAAAAATAAAGAAAATGGTGCAAAGTTCTCAATAGCCTAACGCAAGGGTTTTATGATAATACTTTACAGTCTGTTAATATTAAAGCAATTTTCTTAAATGTTTCCTAATTTTAAATACTTTTTAATTATCACCATACTAAACCTTTTTTATTTATAAACTACAGCTGAACATGCCTAAAATAGTGCACAAAAGTAAGCGAACATAACTTTTTGGCGTTTGTAAATGTCAAAGTGTCATATGGATTTAGTATTTTGTGTGTCATATGGATTTAGTATGTATGGTGGACTTTTGCAAAATGTCAACAAAAAAAACAAAAATGCTTTGTATATATATATATATATTTAAATCAAGAAGTAAATACTTATTTCAGGCCAAAAATATAAATGTATAAGCCAAGTTCTTCTATACAAAACCTTTATATAAGAAGTCAGACATGAAAAGTAGTGAGATCTAAGTATACCAAGTTCTTACTTCGTGAAGTCTTAATACCAAATGTTTAAAGTTGAATATGTATTATTTAAACAACTACAAATTAAAATATAAATTTTATTATTTAATAAATACTTACTGACTAAATTTTGATGGATTCACTGGTCAAGTTTTTAGAACCTTTCGAATTGGACAGAATAAAAAGAAAACTTGCTAAGTGAATCCACCAAAATTTAGTCATTTTATTATATAATAAAATATCCCTATTTTTTAATACAATAAAGCGCTACTGCTCGTGGTGAAGCGCCTGATTGCTTCATTTTTCCTTACCAAGTTGGATATCTACATAGTTGTATAGGTGACAGACTGACAGACTGACAGACTGACAGACTGACAGACTGACAGACTGATAGACTGACAGACTGACAGACTGACAGACTGACAGACTGATAGACTGACAGACTGACAGACTGACAGACTGACAGACTGCCAGACTGACAGACTGACAGACTGACAGACTGACAGACTGACAGACTGACAGACTGACAGACTGACAGACTGACAGACTGACAGACTGACAGACTGACAGACTGACAGACTGACAGACTGACAGACTGACAGACTGACAGACTGACAGACTGACAGACTGACAGACTGACAGACTGACAGACTGACAGACTGACAGACTGACAGACTGACAGACTGACAGACTGACAGACTGACAGACTGACGGACTGACAGACTGATTTAAATTTAAATTTAAATTAAAATTAAAATTAGAAAATGAAGAGATTTTTTCTCGAAATTAACTTTTATTAACTTCTGGCATAAGACTCCCCCAACGTGGTTCATATATCTCTATTTTTGCGTCAGTGCACCAATTTCCACTTATATGGAATAAACCGCCACTGCATCTTTTCTTGGGGCGTCTTGCTGGTCTCTTATCTACTCGTTTCCATATTGTTGTCATCTTTGTCCATCCCTGATGGTGTAGTCTTGATATGTATGTGTCCTGTCCAACTCCATTTCAGAGTTTTTAGTCTTTCTATTACGTCTATTATTCCAGTGTTGATTTGGATGTCTTCATTTTTTCCATTTTTGTTTGGCAGATCCGTAGTTGGTCAAGTGGTTTTGTAGTCAAGCTTAATGCTTGTAGTCCATATGTTAAAGTCGCCATGATAGCGGGGTCAATGATGTATTTTCGTGCTTCTTTACTTTGGTCTAATTGTAAAATATGTTTTAGGCTCCAGAATTGCTCCCAGTTTTTTGTGATGGGCTTGTTAGTTTTCTTCTTTTCTTGTTCCTTAAATGATTTTAATTGTCCCAAATAAATGTAGCCCTCCACGTATATAAATTTTCCTTCGTTCAGACTAATTTCATCTCTCATGTGATTATTCATGATTTTAGTTTTTAATTCCTTAATTCTTACATATTCTTGTGAGATCCGTCAACATATCTTGTATATATGTTCTTTTGTAGAAATAAGAACTATATCGTCTGCAAATCTTAAATTGTTAAGAACTTGCCCACATTATATTTATTCCATATTTTGTCTACCACTTCATTTTTTTCAAATATGTCTTCTGCACTAAATGCCGCACTAAACAGTGGTGATGAAAGCCTGTCCACTTGTCTTACACCTCTTGTTATCTTAAATTTTCGTTCTAAACTCCTTGTTTTTAACAGAGCTGTGTTCTTTTCGTATGTTTATTTAATTATATCAATGGCAATGGGATTAATTTTTGGGTTTTCAGGAAAGACCATATCATTTCGTGTTAGACAGAATTTATAAATTGCTTTATGTTTACTTCAAATAATAGACATTATATTTAATTTCAAACACCACAATGTCAGAATACCTACTTAGTTCCTTAAAGGCATTTTTATTTTCTAGTCTGGCAATATTCCCAACCATAATTTGTTTACCCGCACTTCAAATTGAATTTTTCTTCCCTCCGCACATCATAGGTATGTCTCTACGATAAATACAACAACAAGTGCAAATGCAACACCCTTACGCATAATTAAATATTTCTCACAAAAACGTCCTGTTCCTTGTTTTTATATCCTTATCTTGTTCTTGTTGTATGTAGCGCTGCAACCCATTAATGCAAAACAAGCAAAAAACACAGTTTTTTTTTGTTGTTGTCTTCAAATTTACAACCACCCCCACTGACCTGCATCGCGAACGCATACACAGAGTGCCTACATCCCCGAAGCTACTTTTTTGCGTCAAGTTTCAAAACAAACGAACACACACACACCAAGCCCACATCGAACACACTAACACATTATAAAAATAAAATATCTTAAGAAAAAGGATTCAAAAACTAACAAATCCAATGCAACATCAAACCAGGAACCTATAAAAAGTTGTCCCAGCGGACTTTTTGAAATAAATACGACCCCAACGAACGCAACGTTTGCCGTGGGTGGTGCTCACCATCGACATCTATACATTCACACAAAATATTGTTTGCACCATGTTCTACTACGAATACCACCGCGCGCCGAACCAAATCAGTCACAGACTAGAACGAACAAGGATCCTCTGACTTTTGTCGGTTTCCAACAACCCCCCATTTAGTTCTTGCACTCTCTGAACGCAAGTTGTGTTTTATCATTTTCCAAAAAAGTATTCAAATAATACATATACATATATAAATTATACCCTTATTGAATTTTCTTTCATACAAACACATACACACATACACACTTGGAAGGATAATTTTTCTATTTCAATGCATATTGTAATTAATTAATTTTAGAGAAAATTAATTTTTTTAGTAAAAAAAAAAGGATAATCATTCAGCTTGATTTTTTTGCATCTAAAACACACGTACTCTTCGTCCTTCGAATCCACCCTTTATAAAACCCCACCTAATCTTAAATATATACTCTCAGAATATTAAACAAAAAAAAAATAATGAAAAACTGAACTTAACTATCGCGCGGTGTGTCCTTTTTTTGAAGTGAAACAAGTATTATTGTGAATTGTTTCTTTGTTAAAATTCAAAAAAGAAAACGCATTTAAAAGCCGCATAATAATACAATTATTGCCGCACCTTAAAATAGTGTATATACACCCAAAAGAAGAAAACTACTCTATCTACACATCGCGTTGCTGCATACACAGGACATCATATGTAGGGAAGCAAAAATACAACAACAAGAAAAAGAAGCAGAAACGACTACAACAACGACGACGACGACGACGATAACGGTGAATACAGGAATTGCAGCAGCAATTGCAATAAATTTGCACCAGGACGAAACTTTGAAAAATTTAACGCACCAATACAAAGCACAAAAGAATTAAAAATCAATCTGAAATTTAAGGATAATAAAAAAGAACAAAAAAAAAACGCCCTAAATTATCTAAGAATAGAAAAAAAATTAAATTAAAAAAAAAACAATCGCGTGATTTTCTAGGATAAATCGAAAAACGTATATTTATATGTACCTATCTACACCAACAACAACAACAGCAACAACAAAAACTGTACTCCTCCTACTCAAAAGGATTCTTTTTGTATATTTTTTACTACTCATAGGAGTCACGTCATAAGTCGAGTTCGCGGGGTTGTGTGTGTGTTTTCTGTTTTAAAGAAATTATTAGTTTTGAAATTCTAGTGCAATAATATAGATAAAATACTCAAACAAGGATATTTTCTTATATCAATGTGATGCGTTGTGACAAAAGGATATAAACTAATTAACAAAAAAATAAAAAATAATTTCCTCTCTACAAGGATTCTGCATTTAAAACAAGCTTTTTTCCTATTTTGCCACCGTAGTTCTTCCAGAGGCTCTAAATAAAGGAGGAAAATTATAGAAAAATCAGGACATTAAGGAGTGGTTTGTATGTTAATTCAATCAAATTTTATAATATATGAATGTAGAAAAAAAAATTAATATACCTACCTATCCTTCCCACACACTTCCTTCTACCATAATATCCTGTGTAAATTCCGGTTGGTTCTACAATTTGCTGGACGATATTTTACGTTTTCATAGTAAAATTTCATGTATGTGCATACATACATATTTACGTACTACCCGTATATATCCTGGATGCTTTTTGTATCCTGATTTCAATCCCTATTTCTATATGCAATTTTGGGAGAAGTACAATCGATTTAGTTTCAGGGAGAGATGTATGCAATTTATTATTGGTTCTTGTCTTTTTTTTTCTTTTCTGTTGTTGTTGTTATTGCATCTGTGTCAATTGTTTTGTCTCTTTCTTTACATTCGAAAAACGATGGCGATATATTGGGAGAAGAAATAAAGCTTTGAAATGCAATAGAGAGCTTTTTCTAACACCGGCTGAGATGTTGCATCAGATTTGGTTTGATTTGGATTTCAGAGGGCGGGTTGTGTCATCAACCCTGCTAGTGCGCTCCGCTAACTATACGATATAAATAATAATTTCTCTCTCACTCTCTCATTTACTCTCTATCGTCGCTTCTTTTCTGCCTATAATTCCTGATTGTTTTTTTTTTATTAGTTTTTGTTTCTAATATTTTTTTTTGAATTATACTATTCTCCCGGTGCACAGCTTTTACTATTGGGGATGTAAAGGGGGATTCTATTTTTTTTTTTAGTTTTTCTTTTCGATTTTATTTTTTATTTTTTTGTAGTGGCTAAGGGGTTGGTTGGAATATAATATATATAGAATGTTTATAGAACTTTCATTCAGTAAAAAAGAGAATGCATGAGAGAAATCTGAGCACAATAATGCAATTTTATTCAAGTTGAAGAGAATTAGTGTTTTTTTTTGTGTGGTTATTTTGGAGTGGTTCCTTATTTTTTTTGTTTTTCATAGAAATTATATTTTTTTTGACAGTTTGTTTACACATTAAGCTTGTACAATATTTTGTATCAATGGCCTGTTGTTTTTTTTATTTATCATTGGATTTTACCTACCCCAGTATGTGACATTTTTGAGGAAACATATGGTCGTAGGTTGTTTGCCTAATAGGTATAGACTGAGAGGTAGCGTTGCAAATGAGGAAGTGCTTGTAATCAATTGCATTCAGTTATGGTAGGTAAAAAAAGACAACATTTTGTAAACTAATTAATTAATTAAATTTCGACAGAAAAGATAGTTTATACTTACTTAAATTGTATACTGATTCAGGCCAATCACACTGAAATATCTATGGTAATTTGTACACTTATGAGAAAAAATGAAGACTATTTGTCCAAAAACGCATTCAAAATAAGCTTTACAACAAGGTCAACAATGGAATTTAAAGTGATCCCTTGCTGGTTAATGTTACGAGTAATTTAAAAAGTTTAAGACAAAATAACTTTTATGCCCAATTTACATAAATGTCATAAATAACATGAATTCTGCAAAAAAAAAAATTTCAAAATAATGTATCATGATCCGGTGCAAGAATTTTAATATTGCAAGATTTTATTTTTTTTTAATTTGGTAAATGGTGAATTAATTTGTAGGAACAGTAATTCACAAAATTCTTAAACCAAATAACAACTGACAGTGATAATATCAATTGGCGTGCGGCCAAATATACCAGTGCTAATTTTACTATGTTGGTTTCTTTTGTTGCAATGATACTAGACATCTTAATGATTTTAATAGATTTATAGATGAAGTCAAAAATAAGGGCGCTGTGATACTTAAGCGGCCCCTAGGTGCTCAATATTATTGCGCGATATTTGATATTGCACAATAGTATTGCTCGTCTGCAGATAATATTGCAAGGTTGTGCAATATATTGTGTAAAATCAAAACGCTTTTGATATTTATTGCACAACCTAAAAATATTTTACCGTCTGTGGGTAAATGTTATTGTATAATATTTGCTTAATTATTTTCCAAGTGTCGAGAAGTGAACACCTCCGCGAGAGATTTAATTAATAATTATTGGAAGAAATATTGCACCGTCTGGGGCACCTCGCAAATATTTTGCAATATTTTGCACAATTATATTGAGCAAGAATAAGCTGTTTAAATTTTCACTACACACATATTGTCATTTTTCACACAATATTGTATTTACATGATGCGAACTTTACTTTCACATGTAACTATTTACAGGTTGTAGAATATTTACCCAGGTTTGTTTTAACAACTTTAGTTCATGCCAAGCTTAGGCTGACACATAATTTGCTCAACAGAGTGACTTCAGGTTCTTAAATTATTATTTTTTATCAAAAATAAAAAAAATATATTTTTCGAAAATTTTGGTATGCAGGATTATTTAACGGCCTTCCCTATTTTGATAAAAAAAAAATACAAACATTTTGAAACTTCAACGTAACTCTGCCTGATCATTGTCGAAAAAATTATATTTTGTGGCAAAGTTTGTATTTAGTAATAATTACTTCAAAATAAACACTAGGCTCATTCTTTTCTATACCTCAAATTTTAATTGGATGACGCCCGTGGCTTAAAATTAGATACTAAATACCTGATTCTCAAATCCACTGTGCAAAGAAAAAATTCTTTCCTATCATTTGTATCCTTCTAACCAGTGGCGTGCAGTTCCGGTTGCATTTAAAAGACCTTATTATTATTATTATATGTACAGTCGACTCCCTCTAAGTAAAATTTTCACGGTATATCAAAATGGTGCTGATATTCTTTTTATAAGAAAAAACATTTATTGAATATTGTCACTCATTGACATTTACTTCCAAAAAAATAGATATTCCCTGAGATGCAGAATGCATTACCCATATACCAATCTGGAAATGAAGTTTGAAAAGTTAAATTTCTGGTTACAAATCCTGAAAAAAGGCAATTTAAATAAAGTTAATACAATTCCTGAACACACCGATAACTACAAAGACTTTCAAATTGGTATCTTAATAGCTTAACTTGCTAAGTATATCTATATTCGTAAAGAATATTTGCTTAGTACATTTTTCGAGTTTGCGTATTTAATGCTTACATATATTGAAAATGTGCAAGTTCCGAGAGGATGAAATTTTCTTAGTTTATTTTGCGAAAAAAAAAATCGACTTTAAAAAGTAAAAATAGGCCAGAATGTATTTGAGTTAGATGGAATTTGAATGAGAAAAGTCGACTAACAACAAAGTTTTAAGTATGTGAAACTTAGGGGAATGAATAACGTACAGTACAGGAATTTCGAGCTAGAGGGAGTCCACTGTAATTATATTTATTTTTTATTTCAAGTGCTTAAAATATATTTGTTGCAAAATTTAAGATGATTTAGTACAATATAGAGCATTTTTAGTAGGCCACTAGATTAAGAAGAGGATTCATTTCGTCATTGATCTGTCTTTTTAACATTTTGCTAAGTTGAAGTTACTAGAAGACTAATTTCCGTTTAGTATCTAACTAAATACGAATGCCACTCTCACATTAACGAACGCCAAAAAGTTATGTTTGAATAGTTTTTGGCTGGAGTTTAGTTTTAAAGTGTTACGAAAATTTAAAACAGAGCCAATAGCTTTTTTAGTTCCATTTTTCGATAAGTGCTTTTAACCATTAGTTCAAAAACAAGTGATGGTAATTTGCGTTTTTCGTAAATATCAGATCTTTGGATTTGTTCTAAGCAGCACTTGAACTCTTAGCTATAAATTTTTGACATTTTATTTATTTATTTCCGTCTTACTTTATTAAATATACATATTTACAAACATAAATACCTTCTGCTGCGATTTCAATTCTATATGTGTTTTTTTCTTCACTATTCGCTCTTGACACATATTAAACTTGGTCTGCTTAGAATTATCGGTCCATCGTGTCTGACTCTGAGCTCATTGAGCGCGCTACGAATATATTCAGAACGAAATCAAATGCACTACTGGATCGCACTTACTTGATCTTATGATCGATCACATTACATTGCACAAGGTTCTTTTTAGAAAAAACTAAATATATTTTTAAAATCGTGTTTTGTTCAACTTTGTAAACGGTGATTTTTTAAGAGCTTGGTTTTTGAAAATTCAAAAAAACAGAAACTTTTAAAAAGTGAATGAAATTTTTATTTGGATCGATAAATCAATTTCTGCCATTTACTTTTTAAAAATAATTTCACTTAAATGTTGCCCGCGGCTACGCTTCAGGTGGTCCATTCTGAAGGTACAATTTTGGCAAACTTTTTTACACATTTCGGCCGGAATCTCACCAATGACGCGTTCAATGTTGGCTTCCAAGGCAGCAATCGTGTTTGGCTTGTCTCCATAGACAATAGACTTAACATAGCCCCACAAAAAATAGTCTAACGGGGTCAAATCACATGATCTTGGTGGCCAATTGACTGCGCCAAAACGTGAGATCAACTGCTCACCAAATTCGCCTCTCAATTGATGCATGGTTTCGCGTGCAATGTGGCATGTGGCACCGTCCTGTTGGAACCACATGTCGACCGAGATCAATTCTTGCATTTTCGGCAAAAAAAAAAATCTGTTATCATCGAACGGTACCTTTCTCCATTGACCGTAACCCTGCGGCCTTCATCATCCTTGAAGAAGTACGGCCCAATGATGCCGCCTGCCCATAAACCGCACCAAACAGTGCATTTTTCGGGATGCATTGGTAGCTGCTGAATTGCCTCTGGCTGCTCTTCACTCCAAATACGGCAATTCTGCTTATTCACGTATCCATTTAGCCAAAAATGAGCGTCGTCGCTGAAGACAATTTTGCCGGACGTAGCTTGCGAAACACATTTTTCACAGAGCACGAATTTTGATAATAAATTTCAATAATTTGCAAACGTTGTTCAGGCATAAGTCTATTCACGATGAAATGGCAAACAATACTGAATCGAAATGTCAAATGTTCGTGGAATTTGTCATGTGTGATCTGTCAAAAATATAAACGTCAAAAACCAAGTAGCAAAAAAATCACCCTATATAAACAAAATTTCGTTAATATTTTTCAACAATAAACTTTGTATTCAATTTTAGGTATTTAATAATATAAATTTAACAACGTAATATCAAAGAAAAGAAATATTGAATTTAAAAAAAGATGATTATGAAAAGATGATATTGAAAATTTGGTGTCTTACTGTATTATTTGAAATAAAGGAGTATACACATTTTTATCCAAATCAGTTGAGTTATTAATGAGAAAGCTAAAGATAAAAAAACGGTTCTATGGCAGTTACCGTTAATAACATTCTATTTGAAAAAAAAAATGAACCAAAATCTTGACTACTTTAATAGTGCACTGAATATTTTTGTTATCAAAATAGTTAGTGTTGTTTTCGAGATAATTGCTATTTACCATTTTTGCTCCAAAAAAATCTAACGCAGGTACGTTATATTTGGGGCTAAACAACTGATTAGAAAAAAAGTATGAAGGAAATCGCTTCAGTCGCTTAGACTGTGGATCGATCAGAATTGCGGGATCCACTTCTTTCGTGTTTTCTATAATCGTAATGTGAAGTTTGAGTAAAATCTCGAGTTCGTTTTTTCCAAATGAAAAACTTGGCCTATAGTATCTACATACCTATTATATCGCAAGTAAAAAGAAACACAAATTCTGAGCTCTGAACACTCTGAGTCAAAAAGACATACAAACTGTTATTTGTTTCAGATTTTTCTCTGAACTAAAAAAGAAAACGCCTAATGATTCGACTTAACAAGTATCTGCATATTTTATACTTTTGATATTTAAAATTGTGTGGAAAATGTAAGTTTCGATTATTGAATCTGCCGAATGGACTTGATTTTAGACTTTACAAAAACTTTCCCATTTTTCTTAAATATTCTGAATAATACAATATTCTCATTGCTCATTGGCTCATTGCCATTCGGCACGAAAATAATAGAGAGCATTGCACTGCTAATTTTCTTGCGAGTTTCATAATCGGCATTATTAAGATTTAAGTTTGAAGATTGCAAATTCGAAAATCGTTTTTATTTGACAAATCGTTTTACATATGGTCTATGAACAAATTAGGTATATACTCATTTCCTTGCAATCTCTGTACTACCAACTTGAAGTGTCATATATCAGAAAGTGCTTTTTAATTTAACCACACCACGTGCGTCATTTCTAACCCTCATATTTTTTATAGGTAATTGCCCAAATAATATCAATGATAAAACAAAGCACTTAACCCCTACGCACACGTTAGATTTACATCATCTCATATACATATTTATTCCGATAAGGATAACCCTTCTTTATTTGTATTCGGCGCTACTACTTACGTTTTTTTTTTGTTCAACCCTCACACCTGGCACCCATATTTTTGTATCTAAAGAGAACGAACAAATAAAATCAACCCTACAATCAAATAAGAGAATCACACAACACAAAAATTCTCCCAAAAGTTTTCCTCAAGAAATGAAAAAAAAAAAATTAAACACCACAAATTTTCCTCGACTTGCAACATTTTTCAGTTTATTTCGGTTCTATTCATTTGAAGGAACGTGATTTTGTTCTTCTTTCAGTTGATTTAATTTATTTTTCTCCTAATTTCATTTTTTTAAATTAATTTTATGAGTTAAAAGTTTTATTAAAAAATTATTTTTTCTTCTGTTTAAATATTAACATTAACTCTTTTGTTCGGTTAAATTTACGTTACACATTACGTTTTGAATACCGTTTTGTTGGTTTTAATTTTTGTTTGTAGTTTTAATTATACAACCAAAATAAAAGTTAAAAAAAAAATTAACAAAAATCAAAGAATATTGTTAAAAAAGTGCATTTTCAAAGTTATTTTTTTAAAAATTATATAAACACAAAAATATATTCTCTATGAAATTTATATGTGTATACGTTTAGAGATATAATTGAATTTAAACAAATTTTATGTTTCGTAATCATTTTGAAGCAAAAAAAAAACCACAACAACAAAAAGTTTACCTTTATCTTAAATTTTTTTAAGTGCATCTAGTATTCAAATTTACCTACTATCTACAAGTGGATATGTGGTTTTTGTAAAAGCCTTAAATTACTAGAAAGAAGAAAGCACCTGTGTGCGGCTTATGTACTGAATAAAGGTGATTTTTTAACATTTTTGATTATTATTTTGATTTAAAATTCCATAAGTTTTGAATTCTCTTCATCGTCACACACTTAATTTAATGATTTATCAGAGAGAAATGAAGAGGAATGTTGACAACAGGAAAAAAATCCACTTTGCCGATGATGTTCTTCGTCGAAAGCTATTTTTGAAAATTCTAAAAATATTTTTCAAAACACAAAATTTTCTATTAAAAAAAAAAAAAAAAAAAAAATTGTGTATACAAATAAATTTTTCATTTGCTCTTAAGTTTTCTAATAATTTCAGTATCTCTTTCCTTTCAATTTAATTATATTGTTTTTGACTTTTTCTGCTTGTTTTTTTTTTTTTTTATTGAATTTTTTGACCTACAATATTTTATTATGCGCTCTTAAACAATATTTAAATTTTCTATTTTCAATAATTCGTTTGATATTATTATTAGAAAAATGGATTTGCGCTCTTCGGATTTTGAAAATGCGCTCTAGAAGAAGATTCCGAGCTAATTTTGGCAATAGTGTTTTTGAATCTTTTTATTTTTATTTTTTATTTTTGAGCTGTGGTGTTTTTGTGTGTGGATTCTTGAGATTTTATTGCAATTTGTTGCAGTTTTGTGTTTTTTTTTGTGCAGAAGATATAATTTTACATCATCACAGCACCGTTGGTTGTTGGGAAATATTTGCGTTAAGGCCAAATGGTATTGTCCGAGAGGGGGCATGTGCTTATGGTCATTGAATTTATGGAACTTGAGTTAAATTATGTGGATCTATTTTCATTCTGTTGTGTCGGAACTTTTGAAAAAAATGCGTTTTAAATGAAGCTACATGTGTGTATGTACATACATATGTATGTATGTAGGTACTTGTATTCTATTTTGAGAAAACAGGTGCGCATATGTTTTTCAATTGCAACGTTCAGTTTTGTTATTGCTTTTCAGATTTATGATTATTATCAAACAAAATTGAGTTTTTATTAATTTAGGCGAGGTTAGATATATGACATTTCAGCAATCTCAGATTCTGGTGTCAAATATTGAGTAAAATATTTTTGGATTCGCATCCTTTTGACCTTTTGACAGAGCAAATTTGTGAGATCTCATTTTTCTGGACCGAGTAATTATTTTTGGAAATTTTTGACGTGAACATTCAAAAATGAAAAAAAATAATGTATCTCTCTGGAATTTAGAGATATATTATTTTGTTGTCTGTGTACTTCAAATTTTTTCCCTCAGTATTTAACTGACAGCAAAACTTTGAAATTTTTTTGATGCATTCTGTTCATATAAATTAAATTGTTGAGATTTTTGAAATCTTATTTTTCTGAACTGGCTTCATATGTCTTGTATGTTAACGATATCTTGTGGTTGTTCCAAAATTTTTGACACAGAATTTCTTCCACACATCCAATGGAAGTCAAAATTAATGACACATGCAAATATCTAAAAATAAACAGTTGATCATTTTGAGTTACTGTTTGATAATAATGGATTGTAGTTTATTTTTTTTTATTATTTAGAAGAGCCATGCAAAATTTATAAAAAAAATTGGTCAAACCCTTAACGAACTCTAAATGGTTTAGGGAGTAGTGAAGAATTTTTCCCAGGTCATGTGGTATGGATTTTGCGCCAAAATTCCCTTGAAAATTAGCTTATCTTTCTGCAAATGAAGCTTAATTACAAATCGTTTTTGTAATAAAAATGCTTTAACCCAAATTTGCAGCTAATCGGTCTATCCCCGTTTATGGTTTATTAACGAACAGTTTATGTTGGTTAACATACTTTTTTTTTTACTTTCTCTAATCGTATAATTAAGGTAGGTTATTAAAATATCTAATATCAATAGGAGAACAATCGATTTTTATACACTTAAAACTCTGTATGTCTGTCATTCTGTCAGACAGACTTACCTCGAGTCTACAGCCTAAACGGTTGAAAAGATTTGCTTCAAACTTGGTACATATTGTTTTTTCGGCAATATGCCCACACGTATTTTTCTTTTTTTTTAAGATGACAAATAACAGTACCTCCCGTACATTTTTTGGGCTAAAAATAAAAATCTGATTTTTCTCAAAAATGGCTCCAACGATTTTTATAAAAAAAAGTTCATTAATGAAGGGTAGGTAAGGGTACCTTTTGATAATTTTTTTTTGGGAAAAAATTGTTATTTTTGGTACTATTAGAATTATTTTTTTTTTTTGGTTTTCGATTTTCTGCAAAACGGTTGATTTGATTTTTTTTTTGAAATTTTTTACGCAGAAGCTCCTAGAAAGTTTAAACACTATTGTAAACCAAAATTTTTGCAAACATTTTTTTTTTTTGAGAAGTCAAAATTTCAAAAAGGACTAAATAGATTTTTTTTAAACTTTAAATTTTGAAATTTTTTGACATTATCTTGAACAGTTAAAAAAATTATTTTCCTAAAATAAAAAACAACGGTACCTCACATACAAATTTTAAAAAGCCGATAAGAAAAAAATATATTTCTGAAAAACTGCTCCAAGAATTTTTATAAAAAAATATATGTGTTCTTAAATATGTACAGTCCACTTTTAAGTATAAATATATTTTATTTTGCGTACCTATTAACGGTTCTTCCCATAGAACCACTTTTCATATTTTCGCCTTTCTCACTGTTGGATGAACCGATTAAAATAAATTTTGTTATGCAAATGACCCCTAAAAGTGTTAATAAAACTGCATACTCAAATTTTCAGAAATAAAAAAAGTTTTTCGATTTTTAAAAAATAAATAATATTTTTTGAAATTCGATTTTTCAAAAACCAGTAACTTTTTTTGAAATTTTAATTTAATATGTGCAAAATATTTATAATATCTTTAAAGTGGGGTTTCAATTTTTTTCTAAAAATATTTTCAAAATTGTATACATAAAAAATTAGTTTAAAAAAAAAACCGCTCCAACGATTTTTGAATTTTTTTTGATATATTCTTATTTATCCAGGAATTCAAATGGCATCTTTGATTTACCTCAAACTTTAACCACTAAGTAACATAAAAACATTTAATTATGTGTATTATCCAATTATTTCTACCTTATTATAGATATATCCTTTTGACTAATTTTTGCGTACGTCACTGAATACTTCATAATGTAGGCACTTCTACATTTATATATACAAATGTTTTTAAAAATCACATGAATCTTATGTATGCATATGCATATTGCATACCTACCAGCCTACATTCTTCATTTTCATTACCTTAAGTACATATTTACATACCTAAGTTCCATCCATGAATGTAGGTATATTTTTCCCTGCTAACTTACTTAATTAAAATCCATAACCTACATTTGAATATAAAGGGTTATCCATTTTGCTGTTTCAAAACTAAACGTAAATAAAACACATTAAATATTTTTTTTCATGATATTTCTCTTTTATTATAAAGTTTGAACGTTGACATTATGTGTGAAACACTACATTATTTAAATGACCACCACGCGAATTGTTGCAAGCATCGATTCTTTTGAGGTGATTATCGACCACTTTTTGACACATATTTGGCGGTATCTCAGCCATAAATTGACGAATGTTGGTTTTCAAGTGCTCAAGAGTTGAAGGTTTATCATCTGCATAAACACGGTCTTTCGCGTAGCCCCACAAAAAAAGTCCAGCGGTGTCAAATCGCATGATCTTGGTGGCCAGTTGATATCGCCACGAAGAGAAATTACGCGGCCAGGAAATGTCTTTTGCAATAAAGCCATATTCGCTCGAGTTGTGTGTCATTACACCGTCTTGTTGAAACCACATATTCTCTAAGTCGTATTCTTCAATAGCAGGCAAAAAAAAAGTCGGTTATCATATGACCATAACACTCCGAATTGACGGTGACAGTCGTTCCATCATCGTTTTTGAAGAAGTAATGTCCAATCGCACTTCCGGAACAAAGAGCGCCCCAAACAGTCTTAGGCAACACTTTCACTTACAGCAGCGATATTTTCAGTGGTACGAGCGAAACGATGATGCACCGGACTTACAATATCTGTAACCAATCAAGGCTCTTCAAATTTCTTCACTATTTTGCCAATTGCTTGCGTAGTTCGACGGTTATTTGAACCATAATCTCCTCTTAAAACACGATATATGGCTGTGGCCGAATCACCATTTTTGTAGTAGGTTTTAACAATTTTTATGCATTGTGCGATAGTTAAGCTATCCATTTTCGTAAAGGTCAGAATTTCAACTGAAAAAAAAATTGGTTTAACAACTGAGTTTGACAGATGTCGAATTCCAGCCCTATACTTTTGAAACCGCAAAATGGATAACCCTTTATATTTGTAGGTAGGTACCTATACAACTATTCGTTGAATCATCCAATCGACAATTCATTATACTAAGAATAAAAGTTATTACCTACATCGGATTTAAACATACATATTATAACCAAATTACCTACCTACTAACAGCGTCAAATTTTAGCTAAATTAAAGCTTTATCTTCCAGAGCAAGTTCGTACGATCCAGTCGTGCATTTTATTTAAATATGATTTCCGGCATATGTCCGCCGCGGCTACGAGTTACATAGTCAATTTGATCAGTCTAATTTTTGACTACTTTTTCCAACAAATCTGGCCGCATGGAGTCAATGGTGGCTTGAGTATTGGCTTCAAATACTTGAGGAGTTGCTGGTTTGTCGGCGTAAATTAATGACTTAACATAGCTCCATAAAAAGTAGTCGAGAGGCGTTTAGTCGCACCATAGAGGAGGCCAGTTGACAGGACCACTTCTGGAAATAAAGGCATTACCAAATCGATTTTTTGCAATAAATTGATGGTTAAACGCGTTGTATTGCAAGTTGCGCCGTTTTGTTTTAACCAAATGTCGTGGGATGTTTAGCTGATTAATTCTTCAGTAAACACAATTCTTCGGTAAAAATGCTCTATGAACTTCGAGAACAGATTTAGTTTTGAAGTAAAACTTATTTTGCGGCGTTGGAGTAAAAAATTTGTATGGAGTTGTCAAACCGACCAACGATATCTATGACATATGATATGACCATACGATATGAAATACGATATATTATTGTTGGAAGTTATTTGGATTTTTGTTGTTCGTTTTGTGCATTTTCATAGATAAGTGCAGTTATGTATGTATGTATCTGCATTGTGTGTATTTGCTGGAGACTGCTTTACTTTATGTTGGAACGTGTTGTGGATTCTCATTCTGTAGGTACCTGCATGAATTGTGTGTATTCAATTAGAAATTCTTTGTTTTTTGTTGCTTTTTTTTTTTTTTGGTTCGCATATATTAATGTTTATGCATTGTGCGTATTCGACGAGGAATTTTTTTGTTGGTTCGATTTGTTGATAGATATTAGATTGTGTGTATTTGAAGCCGATTTTTTTTTTGTTTTATATACCTACATTAATATATATTGAAGAAAAAATTGTTTCAAATTAGGGAAGTTTTACTTCTGGCGCGTGTACATAAGTACACACACTCTTTTTTTTAAAGTAAATTTGTACAATTGGGAAGCGCCGTTCCGCTGTTTCTGTTACTGAACAGAAATGTCAACAGAGTTTGACATTCTCAACTGTCAAACGATAGACAACAACCATCGAAACTTCTCATGCAGCTAAAAAAAAAACACCCTATTGTATATCTGTAAATGTAATATTAAAAATCAAAGAATCTTGATTTGTCTTTTAAGGTTATAGATACCTTTAAATAACTTATAGAACGTCCAATAATCGGATGGGCATCTATTTTAAAACTTGATTTTGTTAACACTACAGTGGCCCCCAGACAAAAGTCTAACTATCTAACTATATCTGGGATCTTAACTCATTTAAACTATTTAGATCAACCCGGAAAGAATAAAACCGATATGGACATTCTTTACATAACATTATACCTAATCACTTTAAAATGTATGTTTTCAGTTCAACAATCGTCCTTGATTACTCATTAAATGCGTGACTTTATTCAATTAAAAAATTAGTTCATCATTTCTATGGTTTCCCGATGTGTTTTGTGAATAATGTTGCAACATGTACCTATTATACATACTTACACCACTATTATCATTAGACTAGTAAATCAATATAGTCCTCTTAATCCAAAAACCAAATCTAATTTCCTTGTTTTTATTTCTATTTTCTTTGCAGTTTTATTTATATATCGTTCTTTGTGTTAAAAATAAGACATAAGAGAGTATAGGAAGAAGCTTTTTTATACACATATTGTGATCGATTTTACAAAAAAAAAAATTAAAATAAAGTAAACAAAACACAAGCTTAAAAAAACAACGTTCTACACACTAATTAATTCGCTAACCTCAGCATCAACAGTTTAAAGCAAAAGGTAAGATTTTTTGTTTTTCTTTTTTATTTTTGTAAAAAAAACGCATTTCAATCCTTCAATATGTCTTCAAATTCATATTTATTTTTTTTTCTTATTTTTATTTCAGCGTTCGTTTATGTGTTAAATTTACAAAACATAAATAATTATAAATTAACAATTGTATCAGTATTATTAGCTATAGAACATTTCTCTTATAATATCAAAATCATTTATAGACAAAGAAAAAAATACATACTTCTAATTAGTAAAAATTTTATTAAACGTACATTTTCTTTGTTAAACATATATAATTAAAAATACAAATTAAAAAAAAAATCCTTACGATTAAATCATATATACAACCCCAATCCTCCCACAATCTTATTGTTACACTATAAAAAAATAATATTTTAATCAAATCTCTAAATGATGACCAGCGGAATGGTTGAAGGTCAGCAACAACAACAGCAGAATGGCGGTAGTGGCAGTTCATCGGAGGATCCAAAAACTAATTTGATTGTAAATTATCTGCCACAGACAATGTCACAGGAGGACATTCGGTCTTTGTTTGTCAGTGTTGGTGAAGTAGAAAGTTGCAAGCTGATCCGTGATAAAGTTACAGGTAAGTTAAATCGTAAAAAAAAACAACTAATAACTGACAATTTTTAAACATTCAATTTGTAAGGTTTGTTTCTGACGTTGGGCGCCATTTGTAAATTTTACATTAAATTTGACCGAGAAGATCTGCGTAGTTATATTATATAGTATATTATTGCATTTGACCATTTTCGAAGACGTCAAATCAAAGTCAATTAGAGCGTCTAATGATCGTCAAATATGCAGTCGTCCCGCTTTTACATAGAGTTTGTAAACAGAGTTTGATAAACGTCAAAAGATTTTACTGCAATAGTAGGTCTGATGCAGACTTTTTTTTGGGCATACATTGGCAGCTTATCAAATTTTGAAGATTGGAGATGAAATTCTCTCATAAAGAAATAAAGTTCGTAAAAGTCTGGAACGGCTTGAGCAAAGTTTTCTGCCAATTTTTAAACCTCAACACAACATTTATTTTTTTTTTTATTTTGGTTTGGTTAAAATTCACATTTTTTTCTCTTCCAACTAATAATTTTGTAATTTACTGGTTTCAAATTAATTTATTTCTTCAACAAATCTTTCCCATAACAACCACAAGGCGTTTTTTTTTCTTTTATGACAAATGTCAACCTGGCAATTGTAAATTTTCTGCCCACAAATTGCTGACTACAAAAAAATGTATTGGCGAGAATTTGGCTAGAAATTGTCAGGAAGGGTAAATAATTTACTCTCTCAAGAGCGCCCTCTTCTGACCAAAACTACCAAATTGTTTAAGTCTTGAACAGGAATTAGCAGAAATTGGTGCTAATTGACAGTTTTGGCAGTTTGTGGATAAGACCTAGTATTTGACGTTCTTGAACATAATCTAACGACAAAATTTTTTTTTCGCAAGAATTATAATCGAACATTTTGCAACAACAATATATGAGGGGCAAGACGGACATCCAATTTTCTTTATCTTGGTGTGTCTTTGGGCAAATTCCTAAACGCAAATCTTGCGCATAATATGCTAAGCAAACTGTCCCTAAATGCAAACAGAAAAATCTCTGCTAAGCACACTGTCCCAAAACTCAGTTCATTCTTTTTTCTTGAGCAAACTTCATTGCAATTGTGCATGTTTTAAACTTGTTGCGCACTTCACTTACTCTTCAATTTTTTATCGGGTTCGTCCATTTGCTTAGCATGAGACTTGCTTTGCAAATCTTGCGTTTAGGAATCTTGCATTTGATGTTAACTCAGTGTTTTTACTCCATATATGCACTGCAGATAATGTTTTGGAGCTTGTGGCTTTTGCAAAGTTAATTATCAAATACTGTTTCTTTGAAACGAAATACGTCTTTGCGATTTCAAACAGTATATATTTGCAGCTTGCACTTACAAATGCAGTTTTGTAGCAGATGTCGTTTTCGAAAACGGCTTATGTCTCGGGCTTACAACATTATGTCGCTGGGGAAATTGTCAAGCGGTCGATGTATACTACTGAATTTCCGCATCCAAATTCTCTCGAATGTATTTACTCTTTCGAACATTATGTAGTTTAATCGAATCGGGTAAAAATGACGTTTTGACGTATGAGTATATGTCAACGCAATACTGTTGAGACAATCAACATTATCTTAAAAGGTGACTGTCAATTTTCTAGTGTTTCAAGATGTGAAAGATAATTTTATTGTTACTTGGTGATAAAAATATTTCAGAAAACTCATTAATTAACCGGTGAATGAAATCTAGTAGCCATATCATCGATTTCAAAAACTTTAATGCAATTTGTAATGCGTTGAATCGTATGACCGTTAGGGTTCCATGACGTGTTTAAACTGCCGGTTATCACGTTGCTTGGGATCAATGTCGAGAGATTCCAGATTTTCATCAATAATCACCACGGCTACTGCGTTCATTGTGGGAGCATTCAATTGTCATACATTGGCCCCACTTGTGCGTTTGTCCCAAGTTGGTGCGAAAGAGTTTTTGTTTTTGCTCGATTATCTTAGGTTTGGCAAAACGCTGATTGAGTTCATCATTTGAATTTTCAAGGAAATGAATCCGGAGGAACTTATATTCTTCATTTAATTGTGTGAGTGGAGCTCCTGTACGATATTAGATTTGATCTTGGATCTGAAAAATGGAAGGGAAATGGGAAGATTTATAAAATAAGATCGTCCGATGGGATTGTAATTTTTATTGCCAGCAAAATATCGAATAAAGCACTCGCAGCTGTCCAGCGTGAAAATCAGAGCGTGACTCCATCTGATTAAGATCCCATTTTCGTAAGAATACAACTTAGCTGATTGTCCATTCAAATTAGTCTTCCAATACAAAATGGAATTCAACCCTGAAAGTATGCATGATTTTCCAACTTGTCATATAGTCTATTCGTAATACTATAAATGTATGATTTAAGATCTTTGAAATTACATTGGCATGATTGCAGGGGCGTTCTGTGAATTAAAAGCCGCAGGCTCAAAACAAATAACCCCTTAATTAGCTGTGGAGTTCATTGAATACTCGCGCTAAGGCTACGATATTGGATTGAAGGCCCGATTGAAGTACTTTTGAGTTTAACATATCTCAATATTTACTGATGGCCCCTCAGGAGCTCAGTTTTATAAGAAATATAACCTTGAAATAGCTGAAAGTCCTGCAGATATGCACCTGAAAAATCAATAGAATCTGAACAAATGTTCTCCTTTTTGGCTCATTAGAAGATAACTTTGGGCCACATATGTATATATTTGATATATGATTCTCATAAAGATACCCAACAGCTCAATATTTACTATATGGGGCCGTATAGCCTAAAGACCGCTTTTATAAAGTATTAAAGTCATTACATACGAGGTTGAGAAGGACAGAACTTTTTGCCAACTTATTGCTTTTTCGACAATTTTTTTTAAAGATATGTATTACTCATGTAACAACCAGGAGTTGACTACCTCGAGAGAACTACAGAGAACAGCCGATTAATCGAGCGAACGTTAATTTCTGTAGACTGGGCATTTTTTATTGACAAAACCATGAAAAGTCTAGTATATCATCCGCCGCCGTCGTTATTTTACTAACAACTTTATATTCTTTTTACAATTTCACCTTTACGACCGCAGCACTTTTGAATAATATAAAATTACCAAAGGTCATTTTTAAATTGAGAAAAATGTGTGTATTGTCTTTTTACTAGATTACAAAAAAAAAATATAAAAAATCATCTTTTCAACTCAATAATTTCTTCTAATTGAATCTAACAGGCCAAAGTCTCGGCTATGGTTTTGTTAACTATGTTAAACAAGAAGATGCCGAAAAAGCAATAAACTCCTTAAATGGTCTTCGTTTACAAAATAAAACCATTAAAGTAAGTTATCTACTTATCAACTCATATTCTTTAATAAAAGTATATACTAAAATATTTTGGATCTTCCATAGGTGTCAATCGCCCGTCCTAGCTCAGAATCAATTAAGGGAGCAAATCTTTATGTATCTGGTCTTCCAAAGAACATGACTCAGCCAGATCTAGAAGTACTATTCAGTCCATTTGGAAAAATAATTACCTCAAGAATTTTATGCGACAATATCACAGGTTGGTACTCTCTACTAACATTTTAGCTTCTATAAAGTTTCGGTAAGGTCGTATTAAAGCTAAAATGACTTACCAAAGCATTATCGAAGCTAAAATGTTAGTTACAAAACAATTTATTACACTTTAAAATAATTCAATGTACAAAGTCTATTTAAAAAAAATATATTTTTGTTTTTTTGAAAGAAAAAAAAAACTAACCTTAAGCAAAGACAAAAATTACCTTTAAAAAATAAAACTAAAAAAAAACACAAAGTTCTGGATTTTTATAGAGACAAAAACTAAATTTAAGAAAAACAAAAATTAACAAAATTTGATTATAATTTTTAATTTACAAATAAAAAAAAAACAAAATTAAAAAGACAAAATTTAATACATTAAGTTTTAACAAAAAAAAATATTTTGTACCTTCAGGTGGAGCTAGTAGTGATTCCGGTAGGTAACCAAAATAATTTTTTCCGTATAAAATTTTGTGTTTATAATAACACGAAATTATTGTGGTTTATTTTTTTTTTTTGAATTTGTTTATAATTTTATTTTTTTTTTTAGTTTGAATTATCATTTGTAAATTCGAATTCGATGTGTCTCATTCATTTATTTTTTAATTCATTTTTTTTCGTTTTATTTTTAAACTAATTCGCCATACAGTTTTTATTTTTATTTACTGTTGTATATGCCATAATGCAGAAGAATAAATTTAAATAAAAAAAAATAAAAATCCAGACATTAATAATTTTTAATAGAAACAAAAGCTTTTTACCTTGTTCCTTCTTCTACTTCTTCTTCTATCTCTATAATCTATCTCTGTATCTATTTTTTTTGTTCTAATCATTAACTGCATTTTTGCCTAGACTTTTCATCCCTCTTGCTGTCCTCTTAAAATTTTATTTTGCTAAACTTAAAGTATTAAACAATTAAAACAATCTAAAGTAAGCTGGAAAAGAAAGAGAAAATAAAAAAAAGAAAAAAAGTTTCTATCTCACTTAGCCAGATTCTGAGTCCGCCTTTAGCCTAAAAAAAAAAACAAAAAAAAAACTAAAACCAATGTACACTATCCATAAATGTATCTAACTACAGGTCTTTCAAAAGGTGTCGGCTTCATTCGGTTTGATCAACGCCATGAGGCAGATCGTGCCATCAAGGAACTGAACGGAACTGTACCGAAAAACGCCACCGATCCAATTACAGTGAAATTCGCCAACAACCCGAGTAGCAGCAAGGCTTTGGCACCCTTAGCCGCTGCCTATATTGCGCCTCAAAATCCAAGAGCGAGATTTGCAGGTGGGGCTGCTGCCGCTGCAGCAGCTGCTGCCATACACCATCCTACCGCTGCTGGACGTTATAGGTATTTAGATTTAAAATAATTTATTAATGTTTTGAATTGATTTATTTAATTGTGTATTGTTTTTTTAGTTCGGTTATTCCCAGATATTCCCCACTGACTGGTGATCTCTTAGCCAACACAATGATTCCAGGAAACACCATCAATGGATCTGGTTGGTGTATTTTTGTTTATAATTTGGCACCAGAGACTGAAGAAAATGTGTTGTGGCAATTATTTGGACCGTTCGGGGCTGTGCAATCTGTTAAGGTGAGCGTTGGGAAATAAGTTAATTTTTTTTTTTTTAAATTGTTTAACGAACTTATTTTGATATTGATGACTTCTTCGTTCCATTTACCGAAATTTGAAATTCATATGAGAGAACGGTGTATCTATTTTACTTGTTCCCTTTAAAAGTTCAAATATTAAATCTTGGAACCGCTCCAAAAGTAGATTAATTTTGACAGCACTATTCAAATTGAAAATATTGTTTCATTTTCTCTTATAATGTAATAGTCAGACAGGGAGCTTCATCTGTGTTAACGGACTCGAAAAATTCATTTTCTCGATGAATGTGTTCATTAGCTAAATCTATTTAAATGTCGGTTTAGTAGTCGGTGGAAACGTAGTATTACTTTTTGCCTTATAATCGTTATTATTGACGTTTTGTTGTTTTTAAGGTGCGAAAGTTTTTTCTTGAATTCCTTCTTCCCAAAAAAAAGCAACAAATTTAAAGTATGAAAGCAAATTTGAACATAAAATCTTTCAACTTTATCAGACGCCCTCTTGTGTTTCCTAAATGCGTAACTATTAGGCTCATATCTAGCGATACCTCTTTACTTCAAATGAAGTAGATTTACTTCAATTTCAGAAAAAAAAATAATATCTTCTCCCTAGTTCGCACTTTTGCTAAATTCTTTATGTCTACCTCACTGCTAGGAATCCATTTTTAATCCACTTCAATTTCAACAAAAAAAAAAACTTGAATCTACTTTAAAATAAAAAAATATTAAAAAAATGTTCTACGCTCTTTCATGTAAGTCCAGTTTCACATTTCAAAATAAATAAATTCCATCTAACTTCACTTCAAACAAAAAATGTATTACAATTTTCAGACGTTTATTATTGTATTCCTTTTACTTTTCTTTGAAACAAGTAATGCGTTTGGTTTTACCTTCGTTGCTGTTTGTCTGTTCTGAAAATTGAATGTGATTAATAGCCAAATACGCGATGAAAAGATATTTTGAAGTAATCAAGAATGTGGATAAAGATTTGTAGGCAAAAGTATAATTTTGTAAAAATATCGTTGTGTCCCATTTATACATTTTTTCCAAAAAAAGCTTTGGAAAATAAAGATTTCCCAAAAGTAGTAAAAGAACAAGATGCACATATTTTCGGCAAGGTTGTTCCTATTACTATTTTCATTCGCTTTTTAAATGTTCTGTTGCTATTACATACTCGTAAAAATAATTTGGATTTGGTATGAAATGTATTACTCGTATTAAAATTATGATTTTCAAATTACTTCTTTTTTCTTGAATGTACTTCACTTTTTGGGTCGAATTTACTTCGCTTTTTGTTTTTTTTTTTTAAGTCGTAAGCTGGGCTCATCTAATCCTATATGCGATAATTGCATTTTCATTGAAGAAATGATGAGAACAGACTAGCACAGGGCAGAAAAGTTTAAGTCAGAAACCAATAGAACAGTTAATTAAACGTCAGTTGTCAAAACAATAACAGACAACAAAATGTTTGAATTTGTCTGTGTTGATAATTGATAATATACCTTCGTATCTTCCATTGTTTATAATTCTAGTAATAAAATAATAATAATAATGCAATTTTTTCCTTTAATTACTAATAAATAATAAATGAAAGAGATGACTTGACTCTAACAAAAAATCAAAAAAGAAAACTAACCACTAAATAAAAAAAACCAAATGGTTTTGACAGTTCTCACGATTCTGTTACAGTTTGATCTTGCTCAAATCTCCATCGGTTCTAGAAAACTTCACTGAACATCAAATCAGAGCAATTTAAAACAGAAAATTCTTCACTGAACAGCAAAAATTTATTATTTTCTGATCAGAACAGTTTAACAAAACACAAGTCACTGAACAAAGATAAAGTGTAGATGATAGTACTGGATTACTGTTTTGTAATTAGCCATCTCGAAAACTCTGGGAACCGGAACACGGCTTTAATTCATATAATTAATGACATTTCTTTAGCTCATCAAATCCAGACCTAATTCATTTTAAATTACAAAAATGTCAAAATAAGAAATAAAGTCCACATCTATTGCAGGTAATTCGTGATCTCCAGACAAACAAATGCAAAGGATTCGGCTTCGTTACAATGACCAACTATGAAGAAGCTGTCGTTGCTATACAATCATTAAATGGTTACACATTAGGTAATCGGGTCTTACAAGTCAGCTTCAAAACAAACAAACAAAAGCAAACGTAATTTTTACAAATATTAAATCGAAATCAATTGTTTGCGTTTTTAAATTTACTTTTACATTGATTTTATTATTTTTTTTTTGTTTTTTAAGTCCGCAATATGTAAATTTAATTTATTATTTTTGTTTTGTTTACCGATAATATAATTAAGTGTGAAGTTTTTTTTTTAATAATTGTATTCAATTGTTAAGTTTTATTTTGTTTTTTTTTTTTCTAAGCGGTCTTACGTTTTTATTTGTATTAACATGTTAATTTAAACAAAAAATAAGAAACAAAATGGAACTAAATGTTATTAATAATGCAAAACATACACAGAAAGATTTAACTCTAACAAAATTACAGAAATTACAGAAAATTGCTAAAAAAAAAACTAAAACAACAAACGAAAAGAGAGAAATTCACAACTTGTACTGAATTCCATGATTATTGTAAAGTTTTTTGTTTTATAATTTTCCTTACTTACACTTACATACAAAACAAAAAAATTATGTTAATATTACTCACAACTTTTTTTCCTACAATCGAAAAATGTGCTCGATTTTTATTTCAAACATTTCTTCTTAAAGAATATAATTTCTATTTTTTTGTCGGATAATTTACTGCACGTAGGAAAAATGCAAGTTTAAGCAAAAATATAAAAAAAAATATAATGCAGAGAAATGAGATAATGAGATAAAACACCATTTTTAAAAAAAATAAAAAACAAAAAATATTAATAAAAATATTATACACCTTACTATATTATTATTAATATTATTATATATACATTTATATAAAATATTATATTATATATATTTAATCTACAATTGAGACAAAAACTAAAAGTAAATAAAACAAAAAAAATCATGATTTTCACAAATACATACATTTATACATTTGATTCCAAAAGTAAAGTAATAATAATAAGAAGAAAACATAATAATAAAAACGAAAACGTATGTGAGAGGAACGTATACAATTAATATAACAATAAAAATATATATGTATAATATATTATAAACATTTTGTAGATACAAAATAAAAAAAAAATCTAAAAAAAAAAAACAAGAACTCATAAAAGGAAACATTTATTATTATTATTATTATTATTATTGATTCGAGATAAAAAGGAAAAAATGAAAAATTTAAAAATTATTGTAGCAAAATTTAATGTTATTGTAGAATAAATTTCGTTAATATTTATTCCTTATTTTTCTTCTTTTTTCAATGTAAAAGAAGGAATTTTCGAAATTATCTATTTTGGTTCTTAAATAAACCACAAAACCAAAAAAATAAAAACTAAAAAAAAAAACTATCAAATTCTTTATCCCTCCTAATATATTAAACAAAACAAAAGAAAAATACCTACACAAATATAATTTCCAAAAAAACAAAATATGATAATTAATTTAAACAAAGTTTATAATTAATTAAAGATATTTGTAGTAGTTAATTATAGAAGTTTTAGAAATTTTTATAAAAAAAAATCTTCTTTTCCTTAAACAAACAACAAATAAAACGAGCAACATATTATATAAAAATGTATTGGTAGTAGGGATAGTCAAGAAGTGCTGATTTGAAAAGAAGCTGTTTTGGAGTTTTAGATTCTATTATTTTTGAAATACTTATCCAATTTCATTTTAAAGTTTTCTGGCAACATAATTATATACGTAATATTTTATTTATGTATTTAATTTTTTTTCTGTTGCAGATAAAAAAATCCAATATTTTTGAAAAGAAAAATCATATATATTTTTATAAACTAACCTGAGGTTCTTACTTATTTGTGAATTCAATATTGACTTTGGCTTCTTTAAGCTTAAAGTAATCTCTGAGCAAGCTCTTCTAGCTTACCCTAAATATTTAATTTTGAAGTCTCAAATGAAATTGTAAGGCCTATTTGATATTTGTATTTTTAAATCAATTCGAGTATCAATATTTATTATTAACAAACACAATATTAACTGAAAGAGGACATTTTTTACTTACATGTACTATTGTGCGTTACTCGAAAATAAAACTATTGAATACAAATTAAAGTCAATTAAAATTTTAATTGCCGTGGATTTATAACTAGAGTTTTCTGAAAGCTTATTATTTTAAGGGCAAGCAGCTTTTTATTTTTAGATAATTTATAAAGTCTTTTCATGTAATTTTGTAACTTTTTTTATTTTAATTGTTTAAAAGAACTCAATCATCAAATTGATTTCGCATTTATATTCGTTAATAAAAAAGTTGATTTTGGTTTTTAATGTCAAACATATTGAACCATATTATGAAAAAAACCATATACAAATCCACCAAATAATTACTTCTTGACTATTCTCTGCCTTTTTGATATGACAACTTGATTTAATTCTTAATTAAAATAAATTTAATTAAACAAAAATTTACTAAAACAAATGCTTACAATTATTAAACAAAAAAAAAAGATCGCATAAGTAGAAAATTTAAAATTTAAAGTTTCAATCATGAAAGAAGAAAAAAAAATAAAACTTATAGAAACAAAACTTCACCAACGTTAGACAACGAAAAATAGAAATTTATTTTACTATATGTGGTTTCAACAACAACAACAGCAACAAAATACAATTTTTTTTAATAAAATAATTTTCTTTGCTTCTATATAATTTTGGTTTTCCAGCACAAAAAAAAATTATGTTTGTTTCAAAGAAGGAAAAAAAACAACAATGAAACCAAAATTTTCTGTGACATGTTAATGTCTTTCTTTTATAGAAAACAATCAAGTAAAAACATTTATAATTTTTGGTATGTTGCGCATGAATAATTAATGTTTTATGTTCAATGTTTTGTTTTTGTAATTATTTAGTTTCTGTCTCAAAAATACAATGTTTTTGTTGTATTATATTGTTTACTGTTCTTAAACAAACGAAAAAAAAACTAGTCCATTGTGTTTGCTAGATGCATGTTTTTGATTTGTTTTAATTAATATTTTTCTTGTAATAATATATTATTTAAGTAAACTTTGTTGTTTTCTGTCTACATATATACTTTGTTTTTTTTTTGTTTTGTTATTGTAATGAATTTATTGTGTATATGATTCTTTTTATTTAAATAAAAGAAAATACATTTTTAAGTCAACTATTTTTTTATTTTTTTTTTAGTAATGCGGTAGGTATTGTTTGTCGACTTAATATTTTCACGAATATTAAATATTCACCCAATGAAACACATACTTTTCAAGAGAAAAAAAAATTAAAACAAATTAAAAATTAAAATGTGAAAAACAAATGGTGCTGAAAAATATTTTCCTTGATGGTATTTAATACAAAAAAAAAGATATAGAAATTATATTAATGAAATAAAAAAGTAGAAATTATTTATGAAGAAAAATTAACAAACAAAACAAAAATAAGAAGGTTGAAAATTCGCAGTGACTGTTGGAATAATAAGTTATTTTATTTTTTTTTAATTAGTTTTCCAATTAGAGGAAGTAAGTATTTTGTTATTTGGACGAAATCCTTTGCTTTTGGTTCTGGTATTAATTTTGTCGATGAACATCGTTTACCAAACCTCCCGACAATTGCTCAATAGATAAAGTAGAGTACCATTTAACTGAATATATCGATCTACTTTAGTAAGGTATCTATTTAATTTATTTATAGAATAATAGTTGATTCGAATTTTACATAAATACATAAACGATGTAATTTTACCATTTGTATGGGAAGTGACTTATGCAATCAGATAAAATTTCTCGACTGATTTGATGGGGAAAGTTATTAACCAAACGCCAATAAATTAATTTTACAAAGAGGTGATTTAATCAAACATCATTTACACAAATAACTATTATGGGCGTCAATGTTAACTTTTGTGTAAATGTATCACTTAACACAATTGGTAAGCTTACGTCGTTGCATGAGTATAGTTATGTTTCATTAATTTTTTCTAATCAATTTTATGTCTGCTGAATGTGAGTGTTTAAATTGGTGGATCTAGGACTTGGTAAAGAAAGCTAATTGTACTCAATTGTACTAAAATGTACTAAGGCCGTGTTGAGAAACAAGAATCTTAAAAGACCTAGACATCGGGTATTAAATAGTTATATCGCCCATATCTTGTTTATCTCTGTCTGCTTGCATCCATTCGAAGCAATCTTTTTTTTTCTTGATGCTTAATTATTGTAATATAAATATTTCGTTAATGGTCAATTTCACAAAAACACAAAGTACTTTTTATCAAGAATCTTCTTGAATTTAATCAGGCCTTTAAATCTTTTGAGTTTCACTAATCTATAAAGGGGACATTTTTGTTAAAATCGAGTTATTTGCACATCCCTGGAAAAAGTCATATGTTTATAACCGAAATGTCTGGTTTGTGTTAAAACAAATTCCAAGAAATACAAATTACTTTAGATGGCACTTACAATCCAGGATGGACCACGGCCTCAACCAGCAAACCTCTCCAGCTAGCCCGGTCCCTAGCTAGCTGCCACCAGTTACGCACACCAAGTTGGTTTAGGTCGTTCACCATTTGATCGCGCCACCTAAGATAAGGCCTTCCTCTGTCGCGTTGTCCACCGGGGTTGGATACGAAGACTCGTCGGGCTGGTGCGTCGATGTGCATGCGCTCCACGTGACCTAGCCATCTCAGTCGCTGTATTTTTAGCTTTTTGACCAGGTTGATATCGCTGTAGAGCCCGTAAAGTTCGTCGTTAAATCTTCTTCTCAACTCACCACCGATGCACACTGGGCCAAACATAACACGAAGAATCTTTCTCTCAAATCAACCCAGCTGGTTTTCATCCGATTTTGTCAGTGTCCATGCCTCTGCCCCATACAGTAGGACTGGGATGATTAAAGTTTTATATAGGGTCTCTTTGGTTCTTTGAGAGAGGGCTTTACTACTCAAATGCTTTCTAAGCCCGAAGAAACAGCGATTTGCAAGTGTGATTCTTCGTTTGATCTCCGCGCTGATATTGTTGTGCGATGTAAAAGTGGATCCCAGGTAAACAAAGTCTCTGACTACTTCGAAGTTATAACCGCCAATCGTGACGTTTTGTCCCAGTCGATAGTGTTGGGCTTCTCTTATCGATGACAGCATATACTTAGTTTTCGTCTCGTTTACAGTCAAACCCATCTTCGCCGCTTCCACTTCAATACTTGCAAAAAAATACTCCATTGACAGCTCGTTTTGTTCTGCCTATGATGTCAATGTCATCAGCATAAGCAAGGAGTTGAACGGACTTTTGAAAAATTGTGCCTCTGGTGTTGACATTTGAGTTGCGCACAATTGCTTCCAGGGGGTAAATTCCCGATCTGTGAAATTATGAAGTGATAAAAAAAATATCATTTCAGTTTTCACAGAGGTTTATCATTTTCCAACTTCACGCACACGCCTAATGCGATTCTAGAACTCATTCTGATAAAGTTTGTACTAAAAAGTACTAAATGATAAATTCTGTCATTTCTGGTTAGATTTTTTGTTGGGAAATGTAAATATTTCATTTCAGTTTTTAAATTTGCTTAAGAATAATGTCCGGAATAATAATTCTTTTAATACATTAATAAAAGACGTCGTACTGAACAATTGTGGGTTTTACATTATATTCAATAGTATCTCTGTTTTGAGTAAGATTTATTATTTTTTCATGTGAGGATATTGAGGCTTTCCCTTCGAGATGGGCAGAATCTATTCGAAGTTACAACTAGGAGCACTTTATTCAACTTTATAGATTTCCAAAACATTTATGCATGGATTTAATACGTGAATTGAGAGCATTATTGAAAAACACTCAACTTATAAGTGCGCCCCAAGGCCATTTAAATATGGTAAAGTGCTCTGCATTTTTTTGCAATGGGTAGTTTCCAACTATCTGTCGCGGGAATGAGCACCGTCGCGTCGGCTGTTGTGAATCTGTTTAACAATTTGACAAAATGATTTAACAATTTCTTTATTTACTCGAATTAACACAAATATAACTTACTACCAAAATAAATTTGTGTATAAATATAATTGTTGCTTAGTTGTCATGTGCCAAATCCTGTTTTTCTTCTTAATATTCGATTAGAAACATTTTCTTCACAAAACAATTGACTGTGATAAAAAAATTATCATATGAAAAATTTTTGGCGTTTAACTTCACTTTTTCACGAATCGAGAATCGAATTAGACGTGAAAGCGTGATAAAATTTATCACTTCACATCTTCACAGATCGGGAATTGACCCCCTGCACGATGTTAAAGAGATTGCATGATAGCGCATCACCTTGTCTCAAACCTTTCTCGACACAAAGTCGTCGGAGAAGTTTTTACCGACTCTGAAGGTGCAGCGAGATTCCTTCATTGTCATTCTGCACAAGCGGACAAGTTTGACAAGGCTCTTAATCGGGTTTAATTAAGGAATAAATATTTGGGGTTATCGTGATTAAAAATTTCCCTGGTAATTTTTCTCAAATTTGAATCTTGGGAATGTGAATGATGCTCAAAAGTTTCTCGCGGAATTTATTTGAAATAAGCTTTCCCAGGGAATTTTGCTGATATTTTTTTTCGAGGGAAATTTATTCCGTGGGAGATTCACGTTTGCAGAAAGAATTTCGAAGGAATAAAATATTCCCTGGGAAACGAAATTCCCTGGGAGATTTCCAGTAGTACCCATTGTCTACAAATATTATGTAAATGTTTGCCTATTAAAAATTGTATCTACTGTACTAACTACTTATTGTCTGGAAATTTAGTTCGAAGAAAAGAATCATGAAAAATATTGGCTTCTTGCGGACTTCCACGCCACACGTTGCTAAAAATTTATTTTAAGGGTGTTCAAAAGCGCTTGGTGAAACAAAAAAATTCTATTTTAAAATTTTGGGGCCTGTTCAATGTTAAAAATTGTGATCGTGACTCTGATCCAGAGCAAAAAAGGAAGAGTTACAAGGAAATTGAGATCTCTTTTAAGACCTCACTGTATTTTTTGTTTACTTAAAAGAAAATTTAAAAAAGAATACCATTATACCTTTATAATTTTCTTCTGAGAACTTCAAAGTCACTGCACAACGCGTCCTAGAAAGCCAAAGTGTAGTTATAAAAAATGGCTACAAAATAAAAAATGTGTTCAAAATGAATGACAAAATTAAAAAAAAAGTTTAAAAAAATAAAAATGATAGCGAAAAAAACTAGTTTGAAATTATAAATAAAAAAAAATATAAAACAAAAAATATACCTACTTATCATCTAGTACATTTATAGAACTATTTAAAGAAGGAGAAGTAACCATAAAAAATGATAGTACATTATTGCAAAACCAACAAAAAAAAATATTGTACATTTACATATGTAAGAGTATAAATTTATCATAAAGTCTCAAATCAAATTCTGAATTGTTTTCAAGTCCACACACCATTTTTTTTTTAAGAATTAAAATTAGAAAATAATAGTGGTATGTGTCTAGAACGAGCCCAAACTCAAATTAAGTCAATGAATATCTTCATATGGATTTGACGGATAAAAACAAGGTTATAAAAGTGAAAAATTGACGAAAAATGTAAAACCTGACAGTCCTTCATCAGTAATGTAAGTACCACCAATTGATTGCAATTAAATAAGATTTTTTTAGTAAGAAGTTAACACCAAATGAAAAAAAAAAACAATGAATCGCACGAGCCGCGCTTTCATTACTTTATGTATTTCTTATGGGGTTTTCCATTGATAAATTCAGAGGTTCGAGGTGTTAGTAAAAAGAGGGATAGATTCACCGAAAAATACGGATCTGCGAATTTGATTCATGTCGAATTACAAATCGATTTCAGATCGATTTTTTTTGTTTGTTGTAAGGAACTTGCAAAAAATAATGTGCTTTTCTATGAAAACTTGTTAAAAATGCAAGATCTGTTTTGACAGATTTTGTTTAGAAATAATTCGATTGTGTTCAGAAAAAAATCGAATGTTAAGTTGATTGGAATTCGACATCTGAATCAAAAAAAAATTATTTTTGTTGACCAATGAACGATTTAATTGTAGAAATCCGTGCAGACTTGTATCAAAAAAGAATTAAATTCTTGTACCAATGGAAAACCACATTAAACTCAATATTAAAAAACTTAACGAAAAAGATGTGTTTAAAATAAATTGAAAGTGTTTGCGTTTGAAGCGATTCAGAATATTTTGCAACCCAAGGAACACAATTTTTCTCAAAGTTATCTATATTCTTAATCATCCTTGAGACATAAGTTGAATATTTTGGATGTGGGGTTCGTTTTCTATATGCTTACCTTACAAAAGTATAAACAAGAAATAAACAAAAACATATACTATAATCATCCACTCGAAATACAAACATGTGACAACACACTCAATCTTGATGAAACAAATTGAATAAGCAATCGTATTGAATACAACAAGCAATTATTGATTCATACAACAATTTTTTTGTTTCTATTTTACTCTAAGTATACAAAGAAAATAAATTAAAACAAAAACAAATATTTAAGGGTAAATAAGATAAAAAATCAATTGAAAGAAAGCACAATAATATATTTATTAAAGAAAAACAAAAAAAAAACCGAAGAAGAATTTAAAAGAAAAAAAAAACAAATTAAATTAAATATGTTAATAAAAAAAACACACACTCACACAGTAAGGCTATAAATGTTAACATAGAACGCGCATATCCCAATTTAAGGAAAAAGAATTAAAAAAAATACAAAATAAAATTGAATGTTCTTTTGTACTTTTACACTGAGAAAAAAAAGATATATAAAAGATAAATACAAAATAAGAAAATAAAATTAAAAAAATAAAATAAAATAAAACTAAATGTCAGTATTATCTATAGTGAAATTAAATAAAACGACGAAAAAAAATATTTTTAAAAATTTAAATGACTTATAAAACAGAAATAAATTAAAAGATAATGACGTAATTTAAAATGATACATTTAAACGGTTGTGCTAATTCCATCGATGGAGTTGTTAATAAAAACAAAACAAAAAAAGAAGTATCTTTGCTTTTTTTAAAAATCTTAATGAACTTCCTTTTTTATCAAGCATACAAATTTAATTTATCCTACTGCTTTTAAATATTCGATTCGTTGAAAAAAGTTATAAGTTTGGCATATGAAAATAACAAAGTATCGAATTTAAATATAAAGTAGTACGGGATTTAATGGTGGCAGAACTGGATTTAGAAATGTCAAATGAATGCATTAGATTTCTACAATTCTTGGAAATATCATAATTCTTTCACTTAAGCGCGACTGACATTTCTTGAAACAGGAATCCAGAAAAAATATAGACGGCCCTTTTAATTTAAGCCCATTATGGGTAAACTCTTCTTTGAATAAATCAGAAATCTCTTTTTTTGACACATGATGACGTAAACCTTCGACTTAGTATTTAAGTTATAACTTTAAAGAGCACTTTATACCAGGGCTATTATTGCGTAACGCAAAAGCGATCTCTTGATTTATTGATTGTTTCTCTATAGCAGTGTCGGCAATTTGAGTAATTTTAAAATTGAAGTCACGAAATTACGCAATTCCGATTCCAGTGGAACAATATTCCTCAGACAAATAATGTTATCGGCGGGATCGTTGTTGATATTAATCGATAGTGTGAAATACTTCAAATTTTTGGTCTGTAGAAATGAGGTCGCTAATTCCCAATCATTTTTTCCGAACATTAATTATTGTTTCTTAAATTGAACAATCTTATTCGAGTTCACTCAATTATCTCCGCCATTTACTAGTTGAAATAAAAATAATTAAGTTGTGCTATTACCAATTTTACGTACAATATTCTAAATTTTATAAAGTGACGTTTTAAATGTCATCACAATTTTAACATTTGTGCTCTAGATCAATTTAAAACGGTAATGATCAAAATTAGAGTAAAGTAAGCTATATTTTCGATTTGGGAGCGATATCTGAACGAATAGGAAGATAATGCAATTCTCTTGATTAGAAACATCTGTCAAAAAGTGTAAAAAAAACCATTTACCCCAAAATCTACTACAAAAGCCAACAAACAAAGAATCTTTTTTAGCAGTTGTTTATTACATTTATTTTAATATCAAATGCAAACAAGCTATTATTGCAACTTAAATTTATATGCAAACAAGACAAACCAAAAAAACATAATATTATCTCTATGTAATATGAATTTCTAAAAAAACAAAATAAAACAAAATAAAAATTATATGAAACGAACAATTTATGTATTTAAATTTAACTATAAATTATAATACGTATATTTGGTAACATTAAATATCTTTAAAGCAAAAAGTAAAACTTATATATATATAATTATAAAATGAATAAACTTATTAAATATTGTGTCTGTGGATGTCTATTGATTATTAGGAAAATAAAACAAAATCACAATTTATATTAATTCAAAGTAATAAAAAAATAATTACAAAAACTATTCTCCTTCAGCAATGAAACAAAAAATCTTTATATAAACTTTTAATTAATTAGTTAATGTCTCTATCAATCTCATATGCATCAATGAAACAAAAATCAAGTTTAAGCAAACCAAACTAAACAAAAAAATATATATATTTATTATTATTATTATTAATTATCATGATTATTGATTACAATTATTAAAAATTGAATTTCATCAAGTGAAAATAAAAACAAAAAAAAAATATTTTATTGCAAACAAAAACTAACAACAACAAAAAACAACCCGAGATATTAATTTAAATAAAAAAAAAAATAAAACATTTAAAAAATTTATTGAAAAAAAAATTGATGTTTTTTCTTATAATTATTCTTTACAGAAAAAAAAATTAAAACATAAAATATTTATTTGGTTCTGTTCGAGTTAACGTGGGAGCGAAAGCGATTGCTGTAGCAGAATTTGTGGAGAAATCTCCATAGGTTTTTTTTGCAAAGTGTGACTGCGTGCTCCATCTTTTCTTGATTTTTATTTTTTTTTCATATCAAATCTGCCACTCAGTACAAAAAGCCTAACAAACTTGACTGGACCACCACAAAAAGCCAAAAACCTACATTTAAACGACTCTCAAAATGACAATATTTCTGTCATATTTCAGAGTTATTAATCTCCACCATATAAAACGTGCATTTACACGTCTTTTTTCTTTGTTTGTTATTTCCCCATATCGCAGATTAAAAAAAGTGTATACAACATTATTTTTATTTTTATTACCATAATGGATCCACTTAAATTCTCATATTCTCAAAATAAATACTTTTTTTTTTTTTAACTATCCAGCTGAAGCAAATATTATTTAATACAAAATTCCAAACATTGAAGCATCACATCCCTGGTGGTTATGGTATCAAAGCGATCTCTTTTTGCGAGAAAAGAAAGAAAGCTGTTTTGGTTTGTACATCGGACGTAAGTTAGAAAAGCTTTCCGAATTTCGTAGTTAAATAGATCATTGTGATTTAGTATTGTGTGCAGTGCGGTTGTTTCGTCTCGTCCATTTTGGAATTTGTGTTTGTTTTTAGTAATTTCTTTAAAATCTAGTTTATAATCTTAAATATTTTAATAGTTTGTGTAAGAAAGTTATAAATCAAAGTGTTTTAAAGTAAAAAATAAATTAATAAAGTGATATGAGTCAAAATAAAATGAAGAAACAAAACAGGTGAGTGCATTGAAATCATTTTAACACAAGAATTATTGCAAATGGTAGCTCGGTGTATATGTACGTACAATTGAACTATTTTGCAAATGTATGAAAAAATCGTGTGAAACTTGTAGGAACATGTTTACTATAAATATTTGTATGGATTTAAAGGTACTGAGAAAAATGTAATCCTTAAATTAACAATTTACAAGTCATATTGTCTCTGCATTTATGGGTAGGCTATTTTTTCACATCCATATGTATGGAGGCTGGGAAATTGCAAAATCATCTCCCTTGGATTTCTGATTTATTGTGGTTCGAGTGAACTTTTTCATCGGTATCTACAAGAATTTCATTCTTCTTTTATACAAATCAAATTCGCAAAAAATATCAATTTAAATAGCGTTCCATTCGCCAAGGTAAACATCAAAATCCGCATCAAATTCTGAATTTACCAATGTTAAACCTCATCAGAGTAAAGATTGCGAGAGAGAGACAGAAACAGCGACTTCAACAAAAGGTGTTTTTTTGTAGGCTTGTGGGGAATTGGGGAAAAAAATTACCAAAGGAATTAGCGACGTTATTGGAGAAAAAGTTGAATTTTCTTAAAAACTATATATAATTAAATGGTAATATGTTTGCAATGGGAAAACAGTAATCTTTAGAATTAGAGTATAATTCGGAAAATTCTATGCGTATAGTTTATCCCGAAGGGGATTGTTGTTGCTTTTAAAATGCATGTAATTACATCGTACATGAGTTGCCAGCTTGGTTTTACGATATCAAAATTTCATTAAATCCAAAAAAATTGAGTTGGGATCAATAAAACTTAAAGAATAAAGGTAAAAATGTAAAAAAACAAAAAAGGGTACCTATTCATAAGAAATTGGGCTTTAAAATATGCGGCGTTCTTGTTAGCGTCTGGCTGAAACCAAAAATACTCGGCATCAGATTTAGCAACTTGAGGCTTGTTTAACATATGTACATATGTAAGCCTATGCTCACTTGTTACGCTTACGCGGGTCCCTGTATCCGTCTTTAAAAAAATATAGGACTGGATCGTACGAACTTGCTCTTGGAGCTAACGACGCTGTTAATAGTTAAGTAGTCTATTTATCATTAGACAAATTAAAAGCCGATGTAATAGGTAAGCTTACCTAGGTACATAGTATATGTTAATGTCGTTTAGTTAGGCACCAAGGTTAAAGTAAATGAATGAAACAAATGATAAAATACGTTCAAGAAATGATTTTATTTTTGATTTAAAAAAAATCATTTCTTTTCTTGGAAATTCAATTTTTAAAAAATGAATTAGTAATTTTTTTTTTAATTTAATAAAATAATAAAATAAAATATTTAAGAACAGACATTTTGTTATCAAACAAAATTCTTGGAGTAGTTTTTGTGAAAAAAAAACAATATTTTCTTAACGATTTTTAACATTTGTATGTCTGTTTTTTTTTAAATAATATTGAAGAAAATGTCCAAACTACTTAAGACAAATTTTCGAAGAAATAGAGGGGCGACTTTCCATTAGGGGAGCACGCGTAGAACTTTGATTTTTTTACAGTGCGCTAGGGTTCTCTATAGAACAGCTTTAAAATATTACGGTGAGGAAACACTGTTAAATATGATTAAAGAATATTTTAATTTTCAATTTTGGCCTTTTAAGTACAACACTTTTGTTCAATTTGTCCTTAAATTAGAATGTATTTCAACACACGTGTACTTATATTCGGTAGATTTATTATTAAAAATAAAAATTAAAACGTTTTTAATATGAAAATATTCTATTCTTCTATTTTTAACATATTTTTTAAGTTTGCAATATTAATACACAATATAAAAAATTCGCGGCAACGAAAAACTGTTTTGACAATTCTTGTTAATACTTCCCTCTAGTAGTGTCCTGGTAAGTTTTTTTTTTGTAACTAGGTACTTTTTTTTTGGGAAATTATAATGGAAACATTTTTTTTTGGATTAAAAGCACAAGTGTAGTTTTTTTCAATAATAAAACTTACGTGAAAACATTTAACTATAGGATTTGGGTTAGGGTCAAGGTTTGGTGGGGCCAAGGTTGGGGTATGCAATGTTTTTTTTAGGATTTGACATGAAACGAAACCACAATAGTACATAGTTTGAAATCAATTTATATTATCCTAAGAAAAATGCACATACCACAACACTTACCATACCGAAGTTGCATACAGTCATCTGTGGATTTTTAAACAACTGTCCACTACACAAAAAAAAAGTTGTCGCTAGTTATCATTTGCATACATTTTGTATGAAAAATGAAAACTTTAAAAATTAATTAAAAATAGATATAAAAGTTTTCTCACTTTAAAATTGTTATATTTATTGTTTTTAAGCATAAATCTGCCGAATAAAAGTATCTGCGTGTTAAAATTCGTGCTCCCCTAAAGGAAAGTTCAGCCGAAATACATTGAGTCGTTTTCGAAATAATGGGTTTTTTTTACAAGAAAAGTTTTTTCTAAAATTTTGGCTTACAATACTGTTTAAAATTTTAAGGAGCTTCTGCATAAAAAAATATCCTGCACGTTACCTACAATACAATCATTTTATATTTGGTTTTCGACTTTTACATAAATGATTCCAAAGATTTCGATAAAAAATTGTATGTAGGAGGTCCCTTAAATTCCAAATAATACTGCATACGAACATTTTCGAAAAATAGGTACATATACATATATAATACGAACTCGGTAATCGCAACTAATAGAAATCGGGGTCGTTGCACCAAACGAGGAAAAATTAAACAGGGAGCAATATGAACAATTTAGCACATTTTGCGATAACTTTTATCGACATTTTAATTTGTTCAAAATTTTACTTTTTTATTTAATTGTTAGCTTTTCGTACGAATGTTCAAGTTACCAAATTCACGTAATATGAAGATAAATGAGGAAAGGACAGGAGAGACAAATATCACACAAAACAACATATATAATATCACCCAAATTAATAAACATGGACTAGGGAAGGTTTAGGAATTATTCCAAGGACGAAGTGCGAAATGCTATTAATAAAATAGAATTTCTGCTATTTGACGTTTACCAACTTAGACCATCTAGGACGGTGGTCTAGTGAAGGACTAAGAATTGACATTTGAGAACAACATTTACAGGGACATAGAATAAATAGAGATAGAGTTGATACTTATTGTATTAGATTTTTTTAATAAACAAATTTAGTCCATGGTTTTGCAAGTCTATGGACTAAAGGTGGACTAAGCGTTTTCTTAATTTGCAGTTTTTTAAGTTGCAGTTATTGAGGTACTTTTTTTTTATTAGTTGCACTTATAAAGGCTATAATGCTATGTCTTATACTGTTGCAAAATTCGAGTTGCGTGTATCAAGGGTTGCGATTATCGAATTCGTACTGTATTTGGATTTTAGAAAAAAAAATATATTTTTTGTAATGTCGTTTTTAGCTAGATTTTTATATGTATACAAAATATCTTAAATGTTTTTCTTAAAAAAAATATTGGTATGACGATTTTAAGGATTTAACAATATAAATTTAGGCTGTAGATCGCTCTACAGACAGACAGGCGGAATTTTGGGGCCCAACTTTTTATGGTTCTCCATCATCGTAATGTCAAGTTTGATTAAAATCTCGAGTTCGATTTTTTACAAATGCAAAAACTTCCCTATAGTACATATATACATCCATACATATGTATATATTGCAGTGGCGGATTAACCTTCTCGGCGGCCTGAGGCACGCTCTGTGGCTACCGCCCCTTATTTTAATACTATGCAAGGATCGTATTTGAATGGGCTTATATCGAAGAGTTATGGGACACGGTTGTCTTTTTGGCGGTGAGGAATTTGAATGCGGCGATATTAATATGTCACATGTCATTGTTTTTAATAAATTTGATAGAATTTTTGTAAGAAAAATTGCATTACTAAGTGTTTACTATACTTGTATGGCGAAAATATATTTTCCTTATATTTCAACGAAGAATATAAGTTTAGAAACTGGGAACCTGTCAAATATTTTTTATACTACAAAGGGGTATTGCGTAAAGACTATTGCAATTAATTTAATAATAAGATCTAGTAAGATATATATAAGAAGTTGATTGCTTTTATCCTTAAATTAAATGGTGTATGTCTTAATGCCTTTTATTGTTTTCTCCTAGAGCTTTGGGGGCTCATGACCTCATGACCCTCCTTCTGGAGCCGCGCTTGCACATTACATGGTGGTTTATATATTTGTTGTTGAAAAGACAAATAGTTATAGGTCTTTGGTAGTATTATATTTGAAATGGCACTGGTATAAACATTTTCTTATAAAAAAATCCAAGACTTGTTGAGTGGAACATGAATTTGGTGTGAGAGTAGATAATTTATTTTAGTTAGTCCCAAAAGTAAATGTAGGAAGAAATTTCAGTTCCGAAAAATTTCTCTCCATTAAAAAAAGACAACTAATTTTTGTATATACATTTTAAGAATTACTTATTTTTATTTAAACAATAGGTATTTAACATTTTTACCCATTTCGGTATAAAATATTCAGCCCAATTCTAAATATTCCCCGGGAAAATTATTCTCCGGGAGATGTGTTCTCCCGATATTGTATTCTCCAATTATGAATTCCCTGGGAAACTATTTTTCCTTTCGAAACCGGGAAAGAGAATTCTGAATGTTCGAATCAGCTGTTTGACAGCCATGGGCGTTTAAATACTTGCTGCATGTTCTCACAAGATCCTCTCTAAGGTCCTGCAAATGTGGCGCGATATTTGGAGACTGTAGGTGATTGTTGTCTCAGATTTTATCTCCAGGGATGGCGGCTGAACTAATGCGGACAAATTTCCGTGTCTTTTTTATCTATGTCCCTTATAATTCGCATTAATATTTTTATTTTTTGTCATATTTTATCGGTATACTAGTTTTACTCAATCACATGTTGTTAGTTCTATGCCTAAACAGCATGTAATGAGTAAACCAGCAACTCATTGTATGACATTTATTTTTAGAATTGGTTTTTAATGGAAAAATAAGAAGACATAGACTACGGCAGGGATCGAACCTGTGACCATGAGGTTGACAGGCGAACACACAACTATCGCGCCACGGCCACCCCCTAAAGTGTAAAGTGTATAAAACGACTGAAAAAAAAGAAAGTTTTGCAGTTATTTTTTATCTCAAAAATAATAAAAATTTTATTTATATTTTAGTTGCATTAAGTAAAAAAAATAGATTTTTTCTTAATTCTCCAACAAAAGTGTCAGAAAAAACGAGCGCCAAATGGGAAAAATGGTCTCTTTTTTGCATTATGAATACCTACTTTTTCCCCTAGTATTTTTTCCCATATTCAGAAGTTTGTTTTAAATGGGAGAAAGGGAAAAGGGAAACAAATCATAGGAGTTTTTTTGTTTGTAATAAGAGAGTAGGGAAAAAGGAAAATATTTCCCAGGGAATTGTCATTTAGAATTGGGCTGATTAATTTTCCTATTAATCTTTTTCTTTGTTTTTTTTGTGTAATATTTTTTTTAGATTAAAATAAAATATAATACAAAATTTGCCGCCCCCTACAAGTTTCCGCCCAAGGCTCGAGCCTCACGAGCCTAGTGGTTCATACGCCAGTGATATATTGCAAGCAAAAATATGTATATTTTAGATCATTAAATAAATAAATAATAAAAAAAAATGGTTTGGCTTTTTACTTGCCAAAATAAGATAAATTGAGAAAAAAACAAATTAATTAAACTCTACAATTAGACGGTGCTCAAAGTTTAAAGAGGTTAGCTCAAAATTCAAATTATAAAAATTTATTCGCGTCGAATAAAAAAGCCATGTGAACGAAATGTTAAAATGCACGAAATTTATTTGTTGGTAGTGGATCGTCCTTTACTCCATTTTCACATAATTTGGTCTTAAAAACGATTCCCGGAAAAGTTACTCGTATTAAATAAAAACTCCAAGGAATTTGAGAAATTATTTTTTTTATATTTCTTGTTTGTAAAAGATAAAGAAAATTTTGACTCAGGCAATTCCAATATATGGATACTCAATTAATGTTATATTTCGTGGTAATGTATCCTCTATAACAATGTGTTTATTGTGTACAAAACACCTGTAAATAAATACAAATTAATTTAGTAACTTATTTTAATTAAGTCATATGGCCTCTGAAAAAAAGTAGAAAAAATAACTACCTACCCCAAAGCAAGAAGTATATGTATATGTATGTACACATGTATGTTAAAGCTTAAACGCTCCATACAATATGCCATCACAATAATTTAAGTACACACAATAAGTAGTGCCATTATTTTTGTTGTAAGACTCGTTGACTCGCCAGAATCAAGCAACAGAGCAGTATTTTCTCTTAAACTCGATTATTAACTGGGGCGTATGAGCAACATACGCAAATCTATGTGTTGTACAAGTTAATACATACATACATTCATACATGGTTGGGTCTAACTAAATTTCAAGTAAACAAAAAATAATTCTCTATATTTTTCAGATTTATATTTTCATCCCCGTACTATAGGTACACACATAAGTACATAAGTTAGCTTGAATTGACGCTAGTTTTTCATTACTAGGGTTTGCATTTGTATGCATTAAAAACCCCAAAGTTTGAATTATAATGTACGAGTATGAAGCTTACAAAAAATTGTTGCAACATTTTAACCATCTTAATGTTAAGGTATTAAAAATGCGATAACTTAATTTGCTAAAAAATAAAGGACTTCTGATAAACTCAATCTGAGCGCGCCTGTTATTTCAATTAGGAAAATCTCTTTTCTGACCAAGTATCATACTGAAAATACTTTATCATTGTACCTACTAAAATTTTGCTCCTTTGTACGAGTATTTAAAAAAAAAAAAAACAAATCCTTGCAAGTCGCTGTTGAAATAAAAAGTCAATAAGCGTTTTTCTTTTTTCGTTCAAAGTAGAGCACTGAACAGATTTCGAACACATAAATTATGCAGTGAAACTTGTTCTAAACAGAGCGAGCTCTGAACACTGATATGTTTTTTAAACACACTTGAACCATACAAATCAGTATACATTTTCATTTTTAACCATGAAAAGCAATACTTACCCTTTTTGTACACTGATACACACCAGGTGCAGAAAATCAACAAGCGATCAACTCTTTTCGCCAACTTGTGTATCTAATTATTTTTGTCTTCACATTTTCCTTCTTGGCACACATGGCATTTGGTGCGTTCAGCAATTTACTCACATGCTCAGTCAATTATGTTCGAGCACGTCGAGTGCGATCTACACATGTTCAGAACGAGAAAATGAACAAACATTTTGAGCTCTTCATGCTCTGAGTTAAAAAGAAACACAAACAAATGTTTTGACAACTCAGACTCTGCTCTGAAGTAAAAAAGAAAAACTTCTAATAAAGGACGTTTTTTTTTTATAGATTTAATTGAAACAGATGACAGAAGGATGTTGTTATTATTCATGAAAGACGATTTTGTGAATTTGTCCGGCGCTTATGGTATAATCTGATATTATAATTTTGCAATTAAACAAGGATTAACTGTTCAGTAGGATAACCAATTTCAACATTTCGATAATCATCAACTACAATGAGATTGTTGCGAGCGTATTGTATGAAGTCGCCGGCGCGGTCTTAACGAATATGCGTATTATCGTTTTTTTTTTGTTTGTTATTTAACTATATGCCTGTAAGACCTAAGGTCTTTTAAATGCAACCTGAATTGCACGGCACTAGTTTGGCACACGGGATTTGAGAACCAGGTATTGACTGTCTCATTTTTAACCCATGGGCGGCATGGCATCCAATTAAAATTGGAGGTATAGAAAAGAATGCGCCTAGCGTGGGGATCGAACCCACACGTCTAAGTTAGCAATCAAGCACCTTATCCACTGCGCCATAGGCTACACTTATTACGAAAACGAGCTATGTATGTACATTTTCTCAAATTAAATTCTCTAATGGACGATTATTAATATTTCAAAACAAGTACAAACTGTCAAATCGATCTGTTGTCATAGAAAACATTGTTGCCAATTTAATATTCTTCGTCTTCAGAGCTATAAAAGAATGAAATAATTTTTAAATTAGAGCCTATTGATTTAAAAGACTATTTTGTTTTTTAAATTCATAATTTGACTTCATCTACTCCCACTTAATTTTGAAATTTTTTTCGCATTTTTTTAATTCAAAATAATGCAGTTCTTTTTAGCTGCATGTATTTTTGGCAGTCTTTCAATCTTTTGCATTCTTTTCAATCTTAAGTCTTTTAGTTTGGTTTTTCGTATTTTTTGTATTTTCCTATTTGTTTCATTTTATTTAAATTCAAAAAGCTAGAAGACTCCAAGCAGTTAAAATAAGGGCTGTATTACATTGATTTCAAATATTTTGATTCCCCAAAATGATCGCATTAAAAAGATTTGCTAACAAGTTAAAGCAATTAATACGTGCAACCAAATTAGTTTGAAAGAAAAGACTGTTAAATCTATTCAATTTAATTCATGTCTATTGCATTCTTAAACATCACTACAAATCGACAACTTTTTTAAACATTGCTACTTGCATTATATAGGTACTATTTATGGCAAGTTTTGGATTCGTAAACAAAATCGAACTCGAGATTTTTATCAAATTTGATATTACGATGATAAAGAACACGAAGAAGTGTGTCGCAATTCTGTCTGACTATCTGTCTGTCTGTTAGAGAGTCCACAGCTTAAACGGGCGGATGGATTTTCTTCAAACTAGGAACATATTGTTTTTTTTGGGGATATTATTGCCCCCCCTTTTTTTTTAAGATCAAAAATAACGGTACTTTTGATATTTTCGACTTTCTCACTAATTGATGAACCAATGAACATTATTTTTTATATGCAAATGCTCCCTAAAAGTTGGAGTGGCCGTGGCGCGATAGTTGAACGCCTGTCAACCTCATGGTCACAGGTTCGATCCCTGCCGTAGTCTATGTCTTCTTATTTTTCCATTAAAAACCAATTCTAAAAATTAATGTCATACAATGAGTTGCTGGTTTACTCATTACATGTTGTTTAGGCATAGAACTAACAACATGTGATTGAGTAAAACTAGTATACCCATAAAATATGACAAAGAGTAAAAAAATTAATGGGAATTATAAGGGACATCGATAAATAAGACACGGAAATTTCTCCACATTAGTTCAGCCGCCATCCCTGGAGATAAAATCTGAGACAACAACCACCTACAGTCTCCAAATATCGCGCCGCACATCTTTCCTATCATTCTTTCTCTTCCTTAACCTTACCCTCATCCCTTGCGCGCGTGTAGATTATAAAAAAAATATAAATATATTGCATATTTAAAAAACGTTTTGTTATTTTTTTTAAATGACTTTTTTTTTTGAAAAATCGATTTTTTTCAACTGAATTTTTGGGAAATTAGCGTTTCAAATTTATTTCAAAAAAATGTTTTCAAAATCTTATACATACGATTCATTTTTGAAATCTTTTTCTTAGCTCCAATAAAAATGACGGTACATGCCACACAAATTTTTGAGGAAAAAATGGCAAATCTCAATTATGTTGAAAACGACTTAGACCGTAAAAATGTTTAATTGAAATATTATTAACGGTACCTTTCATACAACGGTTTTTTTTTTGTATATATTACTCACGCACTTAAGGGGTTTTGAATACCCTTAAAATGTTTAAGAACAGCGCGACCGATTATGCAAATAGGAGGGGATTGAATAGGAGTTACCGATGCACATTAGTTTTAAATGTTTGAATATCATAATGGGAGGGACAAATAGGGTCGGGTAAAGTGTTCCACATGCGTGTGGTGCGGGTAAAGAAAAAATCCATATACTTGACAGTACGTCCGAAGTTGGGCTCAATGGTAAACTGATGGGCATTCCTAGAAGCGCGAGTATTACGGTTGAATATTTTAAGGGGAGGAATGTAACTGGATATTTCATTAGAGCATTATCTATAAAAATAAAGATAAAATAATGAAAGGCATGAAACATTGCGACTGTGTTCAAGACGGTGTTTTTTCTATTTTCGACTATCTCATGAATGGCTCAACGGATTTCGATCAAAGTTGGTATACAGGAGGTCCTTTAAATTCTCTATAATACTGTATACCAAAATTTTCGAAAAAAAATATGTTTTTGATTTTCTGAAAAAAAAAATATTAATTTTTGAAAATAATATATTTCGAAAACTTTTCTTTTGAAATTATGATTTTGAGTTTATATTAATTAAGTGCTATCCAGTCGTGCATTTTATTAAGGTATAGTTAGTTTTAGGGCTAAAATAAAAATCAATTTCTCCATTATAGTAGGTAAGGTACCATATGATAGTTTTGGATTATTAAAAAAACGAACTCGAGATTTTCATTAAACATGCTTTTCACGATAACGAAGACAAAAAAAGGATACCCTTAATTCCATTCTCCGTGTTTGTCCGCGAACCTATGGATGGATGGATTTGATTCAAACATGGTACTTGTTTTTTTTTTTTAATACCAAAAATATGTTTACCTGTCCGAAAAGGGCAAAAAGATACATCTTACTTTTCTCAAAAATCAGTTAATTAATGAACAGAAAAGTTACTTTTAAGTAATTTTTTTTTGAAAAAAAATGTTTATTTTTTGAACTTCGATTTTCTGGAAAACGAGTTGATTTGTTTTATTTTTTATGGGGTAGCTTCTAAAACGTCTTAACAGGCTTTTGTAAAGCAAAATTTTTCAAAAACTTTTTTTTTTAAATTAAACCTTTTTTGAATATGCACTTACTTAATATTTCGAAAACAACTTAAATGACACGTTTCATTGAAACTCTGTATTTAGTAGTGTTTTGAAATTGTCTAGATTCTAGCAGAAAAGAACTATTTTCTTAAAACAAAACGGAACCTAATTCCCATATAGACTTTTCATATTTTCTGATTATTGGATGAACCGGTTAAAATTATTTTTGTATACAGGAGCTCCTTAGAAGAATAGATTACCAAAAACAGTTTTGTTTTGATTTAAAAAAAAATAATTTCTTTTCTTGGAAGTTCGAATTTTCAAAAAACGGATTAGTGAATTTTTCTGAAATTTAAGTTTTTTTCACATATTAATAATAACTTACCGATTTAATTTCGTCCCGAAAAATTCTTTCAAAATGTTATCGCTAAAAACCATAAATGTTATGTAACTTGTACTATCATATAAAGTTATAGGCTTTAAACCTAATGCTTACATAGATTCAAGTTCTTAGCTACAAGAGTATGATCCAGTCGTATATTCTGTGTTGCTCTGTTCAAAGATTCATTTAAGTGGGTTTGACTGTACTGCTTCGTTAAATCATACCAAAAATCAATTGGTCTAAGTAAAGACACACTCTTCAGGCTCCAATAATCTATTTAACTCAAACTATACACATTGCTTCTGGTTTGTGTTAGATACTCCTCAATGTAAGGTGCTGTGACGACAAAGTCACAAGGTAGCAGTAGTCACAGTATCGTGTAGTCCTGATTTAGTCCTATCAAGGCGAAGTGGTCTTAATGCATGTTTTCGCATTCAAGTGAATTTTTTGGAGAATATAGGATGTTACATTCACATATACATCCTGGTTTTTGTCTTCTCTGAAGCTAGATAGTGAGAATTGCATTTCTTGTAGTACTATACGTGTACATATATATGTAGGCATATGCTTGGGACTAGAATGTTTGCAATATTTCCTGTTGTGTTGTCAATACAATAATAACATTGTCAAGAATATACACGCACTCCTTGGCTTCCGAATATATCAGAATGTAAGTAAAACGTTATATTCAGACAAAAACAAACATGATACCCTCTTCTCTTCTTGTGAGTCATTGTGCAAAGATAAAATTTTATTGTCATTGTTATTGAGGAGTCCATGTTTATGCTTTGTATCTGAAAGATTTTCCACATCCTGGACCTACCCCCGATCCCAGTCTTAGCCCTATCAGTTGTTGGTCTATTTCTTTATACATACTAGACAACCTAACCAAGTATGGTTGAATCCATTTACTGAATTCGACATCAGGAGACAGCAAGGGACGAGGATTAAATTGTTGTGAATAGCTTTTCACACACACTCAGACTGATACGTGTGAATAACAGGTGACTTAATTCAAGAATTTCACATTCATGTCATCGCATGGTGTTCGGTGCAGTTGACTTGATTTCAAGGCAACCAAAATGCACCCAGTTATCCATCCGCATTCACATATCCATAAGCAAAGATTTGATGTCCTTGTCTTTTTAGATAAAGGCTTTTTGCAGCAGCTTTTGTATTTGTATCTCTGTGTACAGAGCCATAGTCGAGCTACAAAAGACGACCTAAAACCTAGACGAGATCCTTTTGTTTATATTGTGAAATAATTCTCATCGCCCTGCTACCTATTATCTGCATCTGACGACCAAGCTTATAATCGTATATGTACGCAATTAAAGTGAAATAAAATTCAAGTAAATTGAAATATTAGAGAAAATGGCAAACGGCCTATTCATCGATTTCAATTAAAGTTACCAAGTCACATTTTCACAGTAGAGGATTGAAATAAGTGAACTAATCGATTTTAATTAATAAAATGTGCGACGACGGCAATGACAACATAACGATAGCAATAGTAAGGGTTGTTTTTTTTTAGGGTTGACCAAGGGACATACATATATACTAATTTGCATGAAGCCATACAAAATATAGGTTTTCAGAAAAGAAATTAGAACTATTGCTACACGTCTGGGGTGAAGTGAAATTTTCGAACGATCGATAGTTCATGGAATGCTTATATGTATGTATGTCGTACGAGTATATTATTGATTTATGAATTTTCAACTTGTATCTAAACAAAGAAAGGAAATTTATTTTAAGAGCGTCTGTGCAGGCATAATGTAATTATTTCATAGCTTTCTCTGTTCGAAATCAATTACATTTAAAAGAAACACAATAGAATTTTTCGACTGTTGTTTGTAAATACACTTGATTAATTTTTAATAACGCACACTTTTAAGAAGTAAATAAAAAAAATATAAAAATAATGCCTCATAAGGCCGCGACTCCATTAGAAATATTAATTTCGGCCATTATTTCAGACACTACTACGAAATATAAATTTTTCCTTGCTATGTGGGCAAAAATAAATCGTGAAATTTCATTCTTCTCCAAGAAGCGCTAAGCGCTTTATGTACTTTAGAATAGGTATAATCTGTTTCATCTGCACAATTTATGAGGGATGTCATGAAACGTCAAATTTTATTTCTCCGTTTATTTCTTCTGAGAAGACAAGAAATAAATACAAATTCTTATGTCTAAAAATAAAAAATCTAGACATAAGGGGCCTCCACAAGAAATATTGACTACATGACACATTTCTTGGAATCATTTATTTCAAGTAGAGGCCTAGGGTAAATAAGTAAGAAAAATAAATAGAAATAAAATGCACGACTTGATTGTACGAACTTGCTCTTGTAGCTAAAAACTTTAATGTAGCTAACCATTGAGGTTTATTTAGTTAGGTGTAGTTATCCTATGCAGGTTTAAAGCGTATGTAGGTAAGATTACCTTAATTCTTATTATAATGAATTGTCGAATGGATGATTCAAGGAATAGTAACATAGATACCTACCTAGAAATGTATATTTAAATCTAAGCTATGGATTTTAATTATGTAATTTAGGAGAGTAAAATGTATCTACGTATATATCTTCGTATATACGTTTTGATGGAACATAAGTATGTAAACATGTACATATAATAATGAAAATGAAGGACGTAGGTGGGTAGGTAGCTATATGCATACAACTTCATCATTTAGGTGCAATATGCATACATAAGATTCATGTGATTTTTAAAGACACATGTACATATAAATGTATGAGGGTCTACATTGTATTTAGTATTAAGTGACGTACGCAAAAATCCGTAAAAAGGGAATAATAATAAGGTAGAAATAAATGGATAATACACATAATTAAATGTTTTTATATTGCTTAGTCGTTATAGTTTGGGGGAAAATAAAGATGCAATTTGAACTCATGGATAAATAAAAATATATCAAAAAAAAATTTAAAAAATCGTCGGAGTTTTATGTATAAACTTTTGAAAACAAATTTAGAAAAAAATTGAAACGCCATTTTGAAGATATTATTAATCTACATATAAAATTCAAATTTCAAAAAAATTCTGTGACTGGTTTTTGCAAAATGGATTTTTCAAAAAAAAAAAAAAAATATTTATTTTTTAAAAAATGAAAAACGTTTTTTTATTGAAAATTTTAGGGAGCATTTTTATAAAAAAAATTATTTTAATCAATATTGAGAAAATCGAAAATATGAAAAGTGGTTCTATGGGAAGTACCGTTAATAAGTACGCAAAAAAAATATTTTTATACTTGAAAGTGATTTGTACTAATTTAAGAACACACAATTTTTTGTATAAAAATTCTTGGAGCCGTTTTCGAGAAATACATTTTTTTGTTAACGGTTTTTTAACATTTGTATGAGTGGTGTTTTTTATTTAAAAAAAATGTTTTTTTAACTATTCAGATAATGTCAAAAAACCACCAAATACGAAGTTTTGAAAAAATCTATTGCGTCGTTTTCGAAATTTTGAGTTAACAAAAGAAAAAAATTTCGAAAACCAAAAAAATGGTTGTACTAGAGTTACCAAAAATAACAATTTCTTTCCAAAAAAAAAAATTATCAAAAGGTACCCATTCCCTTCATTAATGACCTAATTTTTTTTAAATAAAAATCGTTGGAGCCGTTTTTGAGAAAAATAAGATTTTTGTTTTTGGCCAAAAAAATGTATGGGGGCTACTGTTATTTGTCGTCTTCAAACAAAATGAAAAAAAAAAACGTGTGGGCATATTACCGAAAAAATAATGTGTACCAAGTTTGAAGCAAATCCACCGAACCGTTTAGGCTGCAGACTCGAGGACAGACAGATAGACAGACGGAATTGCGCGACCCACTTTTTTGGTGTTCTCTATGATAGTAATGTCATGTTTGATTGCTTGAAAACAAAAAAAATTTTTTTTACGAATACATAACTTGCCTTATAGGACAAGTTTTCTAAGCATTAGCATCATTTTTTAATTTTTTTTTCTTTCAATCGCAAGATGATAAAAAGTGGGGAACAACATTTTCTTAATAGCAATGAAATGCGTTGAGCCGTTAATGAGATTATGGTAAATTAAAAAAAAAAAAACGGTTTTGTGGAAGGTACCGTTTCAACGAACAGCTAAACGGATTCCGATCAAAATTTTTATACATATCTTAATTATAATTTTCGAAAAAATATTTTTTGGAGCTTTTGAGTAAAAAATCAATTTTTTTTTGAAAATTAAATATTTCGATATTTCGGATGAAAAGTTTTCTCTGAAATAATGTTTTTAAGTTTATATTATTAACTATTTAAAATTGCCATAACATTTCTTTAGAAAAAAAAATCAATAAATTTTTTATATATAAAAACTTAATTAAAAAATGATTTTAAATATATATTTAGCCGCATCCGCTAAGAATCTTTTGCTTACGATGCGATCGAATGTAATGAATGAATGTATGTATTTGGGGTATTGATGCAGTGCGACCATGAGCTCTATTATGCCCCACTACAGAACTGGATGATGTTTCTCATTCTACAGTACGTCCTACAAATTAATTCGTTTGAGAAATATTATGATTTGAGGTATTTTGAAAGAGGATAGTTCTTTTTCCTCTATTAGGTGATATCCCAGAAATGTATGTCTCTGGTGAATGATGGCTTCGTATCTCCCTAGTAAATGGTCAGGTATCTCCTCGTACATCTTACAGAACCAACAAAGGGCATTGCCTCCAATGCCTGTTCAGTTTGCATTACCATAGTTTGTTACTAGTTAATAGAGGATAAAACCCATTTTTGGTTAAAATTCTCAAATAGAAGATTAGCAGTGCATTTAGCAAAATTCTCTCCTACTCAGTCTTTTTTGGAACTTAACTCCGTTTTGAAGTTCTCTAAGTTATATTTTTTGATCAAGCCGTCTTTTGGAATTTCCAAGAGGTCTGTTCTGGTAGACTTAAGAATCAAAGCTCTTTCTCTAGAACCTGTTATTTTCCCCGGCCCATTTCCCACTGTGACAAATCTCAATATGTCGCTGTTAGCTCAGTTTTCTACTACCACGTACAAATGATTCAATTTTATAATGACCTGCATTGTAGCTGTGGAGCAAGTTCTTATTGCTTCGGTGATGCATAAGCATGCCAGCCTTTGTATTTTTTCTAGTGATTTCCTAGTCGTTGTTAGGGGGTCTTTTAATCATGGTATACATCCATCTCAGGATGCGTGCTTTAGTGGCTTTCCCGACATATACCTTGACATGTTTTTTTCATATGAGTTTACTATCTAGTGTGATTCCTAGATATTTTACCTCCTTCTGGATGTCGATTTCTTCTACAGCTAACCGAATCGATTCGTGTCAGAAGCCTTTTTCTAGTAAATAGTAATTTTGTGGTTTTCGTGGGATTTATATTTAATCCCACTGTAAGATCGAACAAAAGAGCAAGTATATGCGATCTAGTCGTGCTTTTTATATTTATTAAATTCGTTGAGCCGTTTTGGAGATAATTAAGATTTAACATTTTTGGGAAAAAAGATACCGTTATATTTGGGCCTAAAAAAAGATTTAAGAAAAGAATTGAGTCAATCGCCCAAGTGCCAAATTTGAAGAAAATCGCTTGGACTGTAGATCGACCTACATACAGACAGAGGGAATTACGTGACAGACTTTTTTTTGTGTTTTTTTACGAAATCACTTCCGGTTAAATGTTACACATCAATAAGTGTGAGTGCCGGGACTCACTGGTAAGATGTAGTAAGTACGCAATATTCAACATGTGAACAGGATCTTAATTGATATCTTCCGTAAGGAAAACTGCTACACTGAATGTATACGTTAGACCTTACAGCACACCGGGATAGGTGTTAAAACATCTAAAAAGAAGTAGAATACCTATAGGAAATAAATAATGTTCTTGCTTCCATAAAGTCGTAACCGATTTTGAGTGTGAAACCGGGGATCAACCTTATATATATAAAAATTTTGGCCTGTCCTCAGCTCCAACTCTCGAGCTGATTCTTAAGTGAACACACGATATGCTCAGAGCTTAACAACTCCTGAACTTGTTCCTTGTCTTATTACCTTACCTTAATTTTATCCCTTACCCTTATTAATCTGTCACCACCAATACTTAAACCATACATTTTGACGCACTCCCTGGGCGTGATCTGACGCTTTCATTGAAGTTCACACAGAAAACCAACAGACGAACCTACATCCCTGAATCTTTTATTAGTAGTCGTGAGCTCATGTTAATTTTCCACGTTTATGTTGTGAACTAGATATATAAACTTCACCTTTCACAATTTGAAATCTAACAAACCACAGGCATGGTGCCTTGCTATTTCAACTAATGACAGTTCGAGAGCATTTCTATAAATTTCCAAAGCCTTGAATTTAATAACCAGCAAAAGTCCTTTTCTCGTTCACCCATCTCCACATTATCATACCACTTCCAATCAAAAACCGCAAATATTCTATTCCGAAATTGTGTTCGCAGTTCCAACAAAACACCTGGACAACATATACCAGTCTGACAGTTAAGAGGTACCTATACCTACCTATCTACCTCCATTGAAACAATTCCTAGAAATATTCCAACTTTTGGAGAAAGTCCTCTTGAAAATCATAAAATACTACTACCCAAGTGGAAAAGAAGAGCACCATTTCCATCTCCATCTCGTTCCTTAAAATCTGCAATTTACCAAAATATTCAAGCACTCGTGTGATTGTACATATGAGGAGGACCTTATAACGAACGACAAACGCGCAAGTACTCGTAAAGGCAACGGAACCTCCCGATATACTGGTACGTGTTCTGTGGTTTGTGGCTGAAGTCACATAGAAGAGCTATGAAAACTTTTTGGCCCTGTTGGAAGTGTGAAACGAATTTCTGATATTTACTATCATTACGTCCAAGTTTTTTTAGAAATATGAAGAAACAGGTAAAATGTTAAAGGTTATTTTTAGAAGAGATTTTACGAACAGTGCACATGGAGGAATTATGAAGAAAAAAAAATGATTGATTTAAAATAAAATATCAATTCTGAATTCTGAGGATGCCTTGGAAATGCCACCATTAAATTGACCCTTTAGAAAAAGTAAATCAAGTTCAGAAGAAATATTATTAGGAAAAGTTCTGCAGGTGCGTCGTGGGGGGAGGTTCTAAGAAGGTTTGGTAAAAATGAATTTTGGCTGGAGATGCTTGTTGGGGGAGACCAAGATACATTTGGGTTTCGATAATGCCCAATGACAACTAAAAGAAAACTCGAGGAAATAATTTGTCTACACAAGGGAGGGGTGATTAATGCAAATCAAAGGTTTTTTATAATGAAATACAAAATGGGTATTGTCGTCAGGATTCCAGAAGGATAATGGTGTTTTCTCCGGATTATTTGGTTTTAGTTATTTTTTTTAATTGCGAACCTCCCCGGAATAAATTTTTATAAATAAAAACTTTAATGAAATAATATCTAAATTTTCCAGAAAATTCCGAAAGAAATTTTTGAGAATTATTCACGTTTCCGATTTCCAAAGGAAGTAAATAACCCTAAGAAAATTAGGCAAGGAATGCATTTAGCTTTAGGCATTGCCCATACAATAAACAACTCACAAGAAAATAGAAAAGTCTAAATGTCTGTAAAGACATACTTGGTTACAACCCCAGTTTCTCTTCATCAAATTAAAAGATTTTTATTATTATCGTACAGACACAGAAGAAGACGAACAAAATATGCACACTGTTTGTACCTAGTCTAGTCTACATTTTCAAAAACGAATTTATACATTTTATTTCGCAAATACTTTGCTATATGTATTGAAAGGTTTTATCTAAAATGACGGTCATTTGCCTCAACGCAAGCCTTAAGACGCACTGGGAAATCATCAACCAAATTACGGACCTCATTTATCGGATAGCAAGCCATTCCCTTCAAAACGGAGCACAACTTTTAGTTCCAAGAGTTGAGGCTGGGACCACCAGCTGGCCAGTCATCCGGTGATATGAAAAAGGATAGTTTTTTTTTAGCCATTCTTGAGTGGTTTTCGCTTAATGGGATGGAACAGAATCTTACTGGAATGTCCATTTCTGTTTTGAAAACATTTTTTTGATTAAGAGACCTAACAACGCTCTAAAAAAAAAGTGGTTTAGTAAATTTTTTTCCGAAGTCTTGACACCTTTTTCACAAAAATAGAGGTTTGTTACACCATCAGAGCTCTTTCAAATATTGGAATTAGTTGTAAAGCCTTTTTTTTGACGACCGCGCATACACTCGAACATTTTGTTAATTAAGAGATTCTTCCACAGTGAAAACTTTTTCGTAGGTTGTGAACAGAATTTCTCTGTGAGCATTCTTTGCGTACTGCGTTAAAAAGGCTTTCGATGTTTTGCTTCCTTTTTTGCTTCAATCAGTGGGACTGTGAGCAGATGTCCAGCTTACTTTTTGTGACTAGGTTCAAAGTCTTGCAAGACTTGGATTTTTGCGAAATCTTCATTTCCCTCGACAAAATATTCAGCTTTCTCAGTGGTTTGCGTCTTATTCGTGACCGGACACAGGGTTACCTCTGAACATTTTTCGAAGGAGTTTAAAAAGAGAGTCCTAGCTAAAAAAAAAAAAAGAGTTCAATCAACAAAAATATGCTTATATATTTTATAAATAGAAAACATATTTTTTTTGCAAAATGAATAAAGGTAACAACTTAAAACAATTTAGTTCTCAACTAAAATTGGGTCAGAAACCCAATCTTCCAGCTGCTCAATTTCTAAAACGTTTAGGGCAGAAAACATGGATTTGCAAGACTCTACTTTAAGACGGATCGTAAGTTTGTTTTTTTCAACCTTAATGTGGAAAACATTATTTCAGCACAAAGCGCTGCTATGAGGCAAAATACTCTTCTAAATGGTATTTTAAGAAAATTGATTTGCAACCAAAAAGTTTCAATGTCTAATCTCAACATAACATACTATCGTCTTGAGTCTTCATTTCCAATAGTTTGTATTCTTTTATAATTTTTCTGAACTTAGAGTAGACAAAACAAACAAAGATTTGAATGAGTTGACAAAGGGGTGGCTTTAGAGAATAATGCGAGCAAATGCAAATGAAAAGTTTTCAACGAAGAGTTAGTATTAACAAAATTATTTAAATTGCTAAAAAGTGTCCTGAATTTTTTTTAAAGTAATCTATTTTCGAATATTTTACAAAAGTGGCGTCCTGATTTTAAAAAGGAACCAAAATGACTCAAAGGAGTCCCAAGGTAACCCTGCCCGGAAGGCTTTGATGGTTGTCGGAGTACTCGCACAAAATGAACTGACCGAAACTTTAATTGTCATGACGCTTTCAGTATTTTTAAATAATTTAATAGCACACTACACAAAACAGCGAGTAATTCTTAGTGGTCATAAAGTTCGCCACCTTTCGATGTTATTTTTATTCACAATTCTCTTTATTTAATTTCTTACAACTTTAATACAATTTTCTTTTTATAGTCTTACAATTAGCTTACAACTTAAAAATATTGCCTTAAATCCAAGTTTGACTGAGATAGCAGTCGTCACTAAATTTCAAAACTAACACAGCAGTCGTCACTAAATTTCAAACTTCTTAGACCTGGGCGTCCACTGTCCAGCTGGGGTGTTTTGGCCTTCAAAAGGTTTGAGATCTAACTTGTATACCAGATTGGCACTTTCCACAACGGTAATACTCGGTAGAACTCGGTTTGTCATCATGACCTCCCCTTATACATATTTTTGTTGGCAGTGAGTATGAACTGTTACATGGTAGAAAAACTCACTTTACTTTTTTCCACTATAATTCATCAGTAGTGTATCCTGAGGCTAGGGAGAAGTATCTGAGAAGTATTGATGACTGTCCATCATTTAAATTTACTAATTTGCTTTATCGGAGTTCCTCAAGGTAGTCATATTGCACCACTACTATTTATACTGTATATTATTTGTGTGATGTCATTGTCATCTATTTCTTTTGGTTTAATAATTTTTTTGTATGAATGTTCAAATTTCAACTGTCACATTTGAAAACAATGCAAGAACTTTTTCAGTATATTTGAATGATTCCACAAAAACACGTTACATAACATAACACAGTGATACGATTTTTTCAATCAAAAATTCATTTATAAAAGTATTACAACTCGAGTTTAACTTTATGAAAATTTAATTTTGTATATCCATAAAATATTTCTGATGCTTACAAAGTAAGTAGTATAATAACCACACGTAGTTTCAGTAGCTTATCCTCGTGTACTATTGTTGTATTTGCCAACCATTTTTACTCACTACTCCATAGAGAGATAAGCCCTATAAGATTTATCAGGAAAAGAAAAGTTTTTCCTCCCCAAGGGCGATTACCACGGATATACATACTTTATACGCATAATAGATAAGGAAATAACAAAAGGTAAAAATCGGAGATAAATCTAATCTCAAAGAATGAAATGAAATGAATGTGGGAACTTGTAACAAAACCAATATAACCTCATTTTTTCTTATTAAAGTTAATTGTCGTATGCGTTTGGCGAAAGTAAATTATATTTGGTTTCAAGTTCGAAAAATCTCATCCAGACAAATTAACAAGAGCCAAATACTTTGTTGACAGAAAAGTTAATATGCTAAGTTTTTTCTTAAGTAACAAAATTTATCATAATACACGAAGATAGAGACTGCAAAAAATTAACAAATATCAGCTGGGGTTCTTTCCATTGACAAATGAAATCAATATTTTTGATCCAAATCAATTTATGTTTAAGTGCGAAAATATTTTCTTTAGCATATTTTGCAACCAAAGATACCACAATTTATTGTATGTCTCCATGAAGTCTCATGTAAAGTGCACTGGCACTGTAGTACGTACCTTTACATAAGGGTCTCAGTAATACACAAATCCGTACTAAAAATCAGTTTAATAGTCAGTTTAAAGTCTACTAGGAAATTTTCTGGATTATTCTGTCAGCTGTCAGAAACACAATTGACAAGTTGTTACCTGTCATTAGCAAAGCTGGCAGTTCGTATTCTTCTAAGATTTCGAATTTATAAGATTGCTCACAAATCGAGTATATTAGAGTCACTGTTCAGAAAACTCAGCTATTTCAGAACTTTTTGCTACGAAAAGGAATTTAAACTATTACATTTAAGTGAAATATGTAAAGAGATATTAACGACATTTGCTCGACGAGTAAAATCAATAATATAACCTTAATATGAGTGAAGCTAAATCAGTAATGAAAGCTATATAACTTTTTGTTAATTTAAAAAATACTAACACAAACCAAATAAAATCTTAGAAATTTTAATATTTTGATCTTCAATAATAAGTTGTTATTGCTATCTGCTCAAACTTGTTATTACTGAAATATTGACCCATCCCGTCCAAATTAAATTAAAAGGGAAATAGTGCAGAACGTTACTAACAAATCTAGTACAATTATCCACTAAAATAAAATATTTCGTCATTCAGCACAATACTGGAAAACAAATAGTAGAGTAATTATTGCCGTTTCTAATCAAAATTTCTAATGTGGTTATCGTTTGGTAACACAAATCAATTTATTTTTGATTTAGATCTGTCAAAAAACTGATTTTGACAATATTTGCCTTCGATTGGCCAAATAAATTGATTTATTTTTTGATTTTTACTAACACCACTATGCATTATAATTGACAGCCATCAGTTCGACAAGACAGCTGATACCGATAGCTGGTTCACAGACACAAATATACACTAATACTATAGCTAATAAAAATCAATCTGAAAACCGTATTCGAATCGTTACGAAAAAAATCAATTTATAGATCAAAATATAAATTTACCAAACGAAAACCCAAGAAGTGTACACTTCGTATTGGCTTAACACTAAGCTCTCTCCAAATTGTAAAGTAAAGAAACTATTGTTTAACTTCTTGGCTTAGGGTACATGATACGTTTGTTCTATCATTCCGACAACCTGTTGTCTTTTATGTCTATTTCTTTGCCACTTGATGTTTTGTTTTATTTTTTGAATTATGAATTAAAATACGAGTAGTCAAAGTAAAATATTCAAATATTTTTTTGTAGGTTTTTTATATATAAAAGCTGTGCCATATATCGACCAAAATGTTATAAGGTCGATAATAGTATGTATCATCAACTTTAAAACAAAATTAATTAGTAATTTACTATTGGGTTATTTTTAAAAATAACACAAATGTCATTTCATTAGCTGTCAGTTTGACAATGAATGTAATAGATCTAGTAATGGATCCCTAATTAGAGGAAAACGTGTTTTAAGCTCATCTAAGTTTGTATTTACGTGTTGGTTATTGCTAAGACACTAAGATAATTTTTTCTTTATCTTTAAGGCTGAAATTTAAGTAAACGCCTGAACTCACCGATTGAATCACTGTTGGTAAAAAACACAGATTCACAAGATTCTTAGTGGAAAAGACTAAATATATTTTTAAAGATGTTTTTTTTTTTAATTTAACTATATGCCTGTAAGACCTAAGGTCTTTTAAATGCAACCTGAATTGCACGGCACTAGTTAGAAGAAAGAGAATGATAGGAAAGAATTTTTTGTTGGCACAGTCGATTTGAGAACCAGGTATTGACTAACTCTTTTGCCCGGCTGGCTTTCCATTTGTCTATCCGAGATTGATACCATTTTTTCTATGATAAAATGGTTTCGAGAGCTTTTCGTTAAAGGTTTTGTGTTCTGATTGTCCTAGCGGGGCTTATTTGCAATTTCATTTTAGCTATTGCCTAATTTAGAAAAAATTGGTCCTTTACGAATAAAATCTTTCTGGTAGCTGAATTGTCTAGCTGAATTACCTATTCTTCTTCAGCTTATTCAGCTTCTTCTATCGTGACGCATTTCATTTTGAGTTTTCTTATTGATATTTGTCAACCCGTTGAGTCCCAGATAATAGACTCTAATGCGTGGAAAATACATAATTTAGAAAAACTACTAAAAACTCTTAAAGAACAGACAATTATAGTAAAGAATCCATTTTTACGTCAACTATTGAATATATTTCGCAAGGTTAGCACCTCATTTCTAAATTATGCAAAAAAAAAATACAATTTGAGTCACAAAAAGCCAACTAGGTAGTTCCAATAAATGGTCAGCAATCATCGACCACAGCAAATAAAAACATGTCATGCCTCGCAAAATTCCTTTAGGCTTGTAATTTACCAATGCTTTTTGCGCCGCTCGCGTTTGACATTTCGTTAATATTGACACATGAAAAAATATTTGATTGAAACTTGCTCAACACCAAAACCATAAAAAAAGCTAGCTTCCTCCCTCTCGGTCAAATAAAAATGTTTCACATTCAAAAGGCTTTAAAAGAAAAAAAACCCTTCATTTAACGGAAACAAGCCGACACTTAATAACATTTGGACCCAAACAAACTAAAAAAGCTTAAAACGCAACAGAAACCACTTTGTCCGAAAATTCCGTCTAACAAACAGCAAAATGAACAAGCACAACCTAGTCCTACCGTCGCGTCACCTCACCCATTAACGCCCAAATTTTACATCAAGGTTTGGGATATTCTGTGTGCTGATAGGGATGATACAGGGAATAGTAGTGGTAGCACTTTAAGCGTTGCCATCGGTCGTCAGACGGACCTACTGTATATCAAAATGCTAATGCCTTTTAGATGGTATAGCTATTTCTGTCTACTCTAGCTTTACTGTTGCATCCCTATTGTATTGTGTGTTCATTTACGTTATCATTAACCCAGGGACCGAACGGAATGAAACTCCACGATACGAGAGCCTACCTGCTGTGTGTGCGGTAAATGTGTTAGGGGATGTTGAGTTGGAGATATAGAGCAGGAATCAGATGACCAGAATGGGGATATCCAGGGATAGATTTGGTCCAAAAAGCCTCATGTGTCAGTAGGTGGCGGAAATACCACTCTTGTTTTACAACATCATCATCATCATTATCGTCATTGAGCCTTCGAGAGATAGAGTGGGTATATGGACAATGCCACCCTCTCGGGCCACCCACTCTCCGATTAAGGGATACGAAGAGTTGAGTTGGTGCCGCCGATAGCACAGCCGGGTGTGTATGTTGTAACTTGTAACTACATCAAGAGGGTAGTTTTCAGTTTTGGTTCCGTTTTATAAACTTTTTTCCATTTGTTGTTGTTGTAGGTATTTATTTTGTGTTGCTCTGTTTATTGCTGTACACAGTTATTGCGGCATACCTATATACATTTGGACGTATAGTCGTTGTCGTCGTCGTTGTTGGAGGGATTCTCTTCTGTTTACCAAACCAAACCAACATACCTACATAGGTATGTACCTACATTAATATATATAGGTATGTAAGTACTTTCAGTAAGTGCGACAACACACAAGAGGACCGAGAGGACACGATGAATCCGATTCCAAAACCGAGAGGTGCTGCATGTGGCAATAGTTGAATTCCACCTCTGAAGTCAGTTGTAGGGTATAGGTAGGTAAAGTCGACGACGACGACGATGACGCCCGCCTCCTCACTATCCACCCATCAGAAAGTGTGTGCATTTGGGGGTTGTTGGCAAGTGGTGCGATATGGTTGGGTGTGTTGTGTACTGTGTGTGCTTCCGTCAACTTGCCGTTGCGTCGCGTCGGAGTCTCTGTTGGGTATTCAAATGGATCTGACGATTGAGTCGGCTCAATAAGTTTATAAGCCCTGGCCCAGCAACAACTTGCTCCCCAACATTTTTAACGAATATTTTTTTTTTCAAAATAAAGAACACAAAAAAAACATTGCCTATCATGTATGCGAACGGTTCGCAGTCTTCGCTTGGTCGTTAGACGGTTTCGTCGTCGTGGTGCGTCGAAAAGTTTCCAAAGCAAAAAAAAAAAAAGAAATTGAAAACTGCCCGAGAAAACAGAAGGAATAAAAAACCGATCGGAAACAAATAATAATAAAGTTCCAGCAGTGTGATTTTCCAGTGTGTTACTTTAATTTCCTGTTTGATCCTGGAAATCAAGATAAAATAAAAAAAAAAAACACCTTCCCGACATTGACACTCGAAAGGAGGAAAATTTTTAAATTGCTTATTGAGGTGAGTAAATGTCCTTATTCCTTATTCAAATTTTCCTTCTGATTTTCAAAAAAAATAGAATAAAATAAGTTTAAGTTTAATTATTTCGAAGGAGCGGAAATGTGTTTGCCCATTTCAGATAGGTTAACTTTGGATGGTGGAGACCTGATGGCCGACGGGGGTGAGGGATGTGCGGCATTCATTTGCTTATCATTGCCATTTCCTTTTGGAAATATTTATTATCTGATGGTATCATTCGAATATTTTACCAAATTAATCTTTCATTTTGAAGCATCCTTGTGCAAATCTCATTTTGGTGGCTTATCCTGTAAAGTATTCATTTATATCCCTTTCACTCTTGCTGTTTATCGTCTTCGTCGTCGTCGTCTTCGGCATCGTCATCGGCATAGTCATGGTCGACCCGGTCTCCGGTTTTGGTGTTCCCCAGTGAGTTCATCTCATGGCAATGGAGATGGTGGTGGCGTGACATCAGGCAGTCATGGATGAGATGTCCTTTTTCTGGGTGATGTTCGTTTTCCACAAAGAAATTGAGGCAGGTTATATGATGTTGATGATGGATGATGGATCTTTGGTTGAAGTACCGTTATAGGTACGTAATTTAAACTTTGGTGGACACGAAAGTGTTATGGAGTGGCGTGGGGTTGTTGGTTCGGCTCGGCTTGAGATCAACGGAAATGCATGGAATTTTAATGGATGGACGGGACGGATGTTTTTCGCCGGTTGTTTGGTTCGTTGGGTTACTTCTGTTTTATTTATTTTGTTCTTCTATTTTGTCGGCATCGACAGTCAGTAGGGCAGGGCGGGACGGTGCGATGGTTGAATACAAAATTAAGGACTCTGAGTTATTTTTTGTTTGCTTTAACTATATCTAGCCATTGTGATGTTAAAAGGGATAAATAAGGATTTTTCAACGGGTTGATATTTAAATTAAATAAATTTTATTTTTGTTGTGTTGTCCTTGTCGTTTTTGGAATATATTTATGTAATAAATATAAATTTATTCAAGGGAGGAGACTTTTTGTAATCGTCGATGAGTTTTCTAGCGTTTTGTCGTTGCAGGAGGTATTTTACTGATGATGTCGGTTTTTTTGCTACGCAATTGAGTCCTTTTGTTTTACTTTTATAGTTTGTTGTGTTCCGGAAGGGAGGTCGTTTGATCCTATGGTTCTGATGATATTTCGCGATACTATATTACATCAAATATATATATGTATGTAGGTACCTAGAATAAGAGGAAACGCTGGTGGTTGGATTATTTTAATAATAAGAGTTGGTTTCGAATAAATTGTATTAAATTGATTGAGTTTCCTGTGTTTTTTTTTTGTTGTTAAAAATGTAAATATTTTCCTCTGAAGATGATAAAAGGGTTTCGTTTTGATAAAAGTTAACATGAATTCGAATTGATGTACATTATTATTTTTTGAGATTTTGCTTAATGAAATTTATGTTGTTGTGATAACTTAGTTCTCAACAAATGTCATCTTGTTTTTCTGCACAAACACATGAACATACATTTTATTTTTTTTTTTGAATTTTAAAGTTGATATGTTCCGATTAATTCTGGAATAAAATATCCAGAAAATGGTTCCCCTGGTCAGTGATGACCAGCCATTTTTTTTTCATGAAATTTTTAATGACTTTATGATAAAAATGTAGCTTAGTCTTACCGATGAACCGTTGGATCTCTAACTTTGACACAGGAATTATTTCTAATTTATTCGGAGAATCCCGAGATTTCAAATAATCTCAAAGAAAGAAATCTCACGATCTTTATAGGTGGCAATAAATTGACATCAATATTTCGTGTGATCATTTGGTGTGGAAATATTTGTGTAACTTTGTCTATTTTTAAAATTGGTTCTCGCTATGATAGCACATTCTTCTCTGGCGTAGCACTTCATTTTTAATAATCTTGACAAAAAAATTAGACATTACCTAAGTAGTTTTATTGAAATACGCTTTTGGGGAATTAGACTATTTATCACAAATTTGGCTATTATTTCGAAGAAGTAACCTTATTTTTGTTAAATTGAATAATATTTCTAAATGTGGTTCTATTCAGAGTTACTACTCCCAATTTTTTTTTAAATTACCAAAACCAAATTATGGAAGGCGGACTTATGTGTATAGTATCGTATTAAATTTAAATTACCACAATTTTCAAATGAAAAAAAATGTTAATTTTAAAGAAGTAACCAATTTTTTTAAGTGTGTATCATTCAGAGCTGCCACTCGCCATTTTTTTATTTTTTTTTTAAATTACTAAAATTGAATTATAGACAGCGGACACTTGTTTCAGTTAATTCATTGAAGTCATTTTGAAGTCATTGCAGTCCTTTTAAACTTTTTTAAGTCCAATTGAATTGATTTGAAATAGGAAAAGTATATTAACACTTTAAATAATCTTATTATGTATATACATTATTAAAAACAAATAGTCAAGTTCAAAATGATTTCAATGACTTCAAAAAGACTTCAATGACTTCAAGATAACTTCAATGGTTTTGTGACTACAAAATGACTCCAAGGATCTTAAAAAGACTTCAATGACTTCACTGAAATCAAAGAAGATTGCATTCATTTGACTGCAATCTTTGAATTAACTAAAATGAATTCAAACTCAACGACTTCAAAATAAATAGTGATTTCATATTTTGAAGTTGAATTCTTTAAGTGAATTCATATGTAACACATTTTTGGAGATAAATCAAATGAGTTAAATTCTAAAATCATTTAATTCTTTTACAACTCTGGCCTGTAGGCGTCGCCACTCTCTGATAGAGGTAAGGTTAGGTTGCAGTGTCTGTCAGCCTCCCTATTCATTGAACCATTTGAAGCTCATAATGAAGCGTAAGAGACTGCCCATGTCTATTTTAAATGAGATCATCTGAGAAAAAGTCTCTAAGATGGAGCTTACTTCTCTGAGATAGAGCAGGGCATGTGCACAGAAGATGAGGAAGAGATTCCACCTCTTCTTCGTCCATGCAGCTTCGATTTAAGAAACTCGTTGCGTGATTGCCTATTAGGCAGTACCCGGTTATGACCCCAATTACGTAGCTGATGTGCAATCTGCTTAAGGATATCAATCACTTGGAGGTTGGAGATCAAGTTTTGACCAGAACATGTTTTGACCAGAACATGTATTGTCGTCAGACAGGTGGTTGTATGTTTTAACGGTATTAACGTTCCATTTTTGGTAAGTTCATCATCAGGGAATACCCCTGTGCCCTGGCACTCAACAAAGGTGAATATTGAACTGCTGCGCCATATCCATGAGAAATAAACTGCAGTTGAGAGCAGTTATGGAGTTTGTAGAGAACGATTCCAGAGATTTAATGGCGGCCTGACTATCTGGGAAGATATACGTATATCAGTTGTAGTTGATATCACGTTTTCTTTGTGCCAGGAAATTGATATAATTTCCTCCTGGAATACGCTACAATGATAATGATTAGGGAGATGGAAAGAGAGACTTAATTTTGTTCTCAGTTTTTGATCCATCAGAATAAAAATGGATAGCATCATCTTCCAAGAAGCTTAAGTCCTCCCAGACAGATCTTGGAGGAATGGTGACTTGGAAGTTTTTGAGCAATTCCAGTTTAGGGCTGCGTTTGAAGTCATATGCTTTTGATTTTTCGACTTAGGCGTCGGCGTTCTTTTTATTTTTTGTTGTGTTAAGAACTGTCAAAACAAAAAATGAAAATGCGTGAATTCAGGCAACAAGAAAGAAAAAAAACATGGCGTTGACACGAGTTTATTTAATCACATCCCAGTTTACATTTATCTATTTTTATTGAACATTTTTGAGTTCATTGAATATAATCACGATTTTATAAATAAAATTGTTTAACAAACTTGATTTAAGGACAAATTATATATATATATTTATATTTACTTCTACTTCATTTAATTTAAATCCGAAAATCATCAAATATCAACACGAAAAAATTAAGATGTTTCACATTTCCACATTAGGTTCAGGAAAAGTGGCGCCCAACGTGAATATTTTTTTTTAAATTTAATCAAAAACTATTAATCAAATTTTCGTCTAGTCAAATAAAATTTTGCGTATATTAAAAGCACGCACTTTTATGTTCTCATAGAGCCTTTCGATGGTTTTACACTTACACACGGAAAAAATAAATAAATATTAAAGTTTATTTTCAAACAGGCTGAGGCAAAAATTAAGACTAGATCTGCATCTGCAGACATTATCTGATGGACTATCTGCACTTGGTAAGGAAACATAGTAAAGTCCTTCTCCAAAATGCAATATAGGGACGTCCCTTTATGACTATAATATCTTTTTGCTTGCGATATAGGTATTATCATGGCAAATGTTCTATTTGGAAAAAAAAACGCAGTTCCGCCTGTCTGTTTTGTAGGTCGCTCTACAGCTTAAATAGCTTAAGCGATTTTCTTCAAACTTGGTACTTAAGTGTTTTAAGTGCCTGGTTCGATTCTTTTTTAAATCTTTTCTTTGGCTCCAAAAATAACGGTACCAAAAAATGGCAAGTCTGATATCTCGAAAACGGCTCTAATCATGTATTTAAAAAAAATCAATGCACCATTATAGGTATAGTCTACATTTTGGTCTTTTTATTGATTTTTTTGTCGATTTTTGACCATGAACGTCTCAACTGATTTCGATCAACATTTTTATACGGGAAGTCCTTAAAATTCGTAATGATACGATACTGCATACCAAAATTTTCGAAAAATATTTTTTGGGATATTTTGAAAAAAAAAAACAATTTTCGTTTTTTTGAAAATTTAATATCTCAAAAGCCTTAAAGATCGTCACGTGAACGCTTCTGAAAACCACCGCACAGCGATCAGGTCTAGCAATATTCAACTATGTACGCCTGGAACTGGTGGCTCTTAAGTGGACCAAGTATCGATCCTCTAAGTTCATGTTTATCATATTATCAAGTTGGGCGAGCTCTACAGATCAAAGTTCTAGTTTGGACTCAATTGAACGACATCGATGCGGACGTCATGTGGTTCTAGCAGAATGCCTCCCATCGAACGCAGCGTGAACGATGTGGGACCCAGAGTTATCTCGCACGGATGTTAAAAATTGTCTCGTGGGGTATTCAGAAGTCCCCCAGGTCAACTAATATTCTCAAAGGTCTTATAGTTGAGCACAAATAAATTCCACTTTGTGTGTTGCAGTCTGAACTCTCCATAAACATATATCCTTTTTGGTTTTCGTTCCTAACTTTCCGCACTTCAGTTGCAGGGAGCCGTTTGCATCAGCAAGTTGAATATGAAAGAATTTCTCTGCCAAGCCCTTGGAAGATAAACTGGGAGTTAACAGGTTGTCCTCTGGTAGTTATATGAAAACACTTTCATGAGTTTAGCTTGTCAAGAAAAGGTGCCTCTACCTTAACCCTTTGGATAAGAATTCATTATTCAAAATTATAGCTCCCCTCGATTGCTGATGATTTATGCATCACACAACGAAAACTATTTTACTTAATTATTCACTATTGTAATTCCGATGATAGGTGGCAGTTTAAATTGATGAACTAAATAATTATTATATTTATTTGATATTATAGGTTCCTCCTTTAACCCTATATTTATTTCAATAGGTTGTAAAATTCTCCTAAAGTAAACTTAAACAAAAGAAAATCGAAAAATTAGTTAACGTGCCGCGCTCAACCGGCCTTGTATATTTACCTACAGACTAATTAAATTAGACTCTGCTTCCATTCCTAAAAAAAGCACTATTTTTCTCTGCCCTCGAAACAGACCTATTGGTTTTGGTTTTATACCTATGCGGGTTGCCTAATACATGGCTGAATAAGTATCTATGTGCAGCTATAGTATATGATTACATTGGCTCAACTTCAAGTCCTATCTATGTATATAAAATATTATAACCACTAATCCAATTGAATTAGGCTATTCCGTTTGTATGTGATGTGATGATTGGTTGTTTTTTTTCGTCAGGACTCACATTTAACAATGCCTATGTGTAGGTATTGAGTTTTTTTAAAAACAAAATTCTAAAGGTCCAACGAGGCATGCATTGGCATTGGGATTGGGATTGGAAATAACGACGTTGAAGGATCACACGCAGTTGGTGCTGGTGCTGGTGCTGTCTGCCTTGACTGGCCTGTCAGTCATGTAACTAACATTTCCATTTAGAATGAACGAGAACTGCCTCCTAATTGGATCTGTAGTTTACATATTTTTTTTTTAGTATTTTATTTATTTTCTTTACATTTCAAGCTCCTCTCATTGACAGCTTTTGCTTTGTCTGCGTCCCGCATGTCGTATCCTCTTAGTATATTTGCACTGTCACACATAGATACTTTGAATACCTTCTTCTGAAATGAATTGACAAGAGATAGAACGACGCGACGCCGCGACGCATGGCGACAGAATTGGGAGGTGAAGAGGGGTGGTTGGATGAAGGAGATGTAGTGCAAGATGTGAGGATAACTTTATCTATGTGAAAATGTAGTTATCCACTTTAACCAAAACGAGTGAAGAGATATTGCTGTTTGTGGATACTTAATTCAGGATGCACATTCACTTGATGAGATAGCATTTGGTAGCGAATCGTTATTTTAATTACTAATAGTGAATGGGTGTTGTTGGATAAATTACTGCACTGTAGACGAGGGTGAAATTGAACGTTTAATTAATGGGACATGAAGGACACGACGGACATAAACAAGGCATTTTGTGTTGCAACTGCTAGGTAGATACATAGGTGCTGGTATGGGTATATGATAGAAATAGTTTTGAAATTTAAAATTACGAAGGGATTTAAATTTATTTTAATGTTTCTTCTTGTTGGCTACCTATGATTCCTTAATTGACTTAATTGAAAAACTTCGCCATTTACACATGTAAGAAGTCATATTTTCAGAAAAGCTACCCTAAAATAAATTGTATTCGATAAAAAAAAAAGTATTAATGTTAGTCGTGGACTCGTGGAACGATTTCTGGTATATAGAGCACGCAGGTTTCAAGAAGTACAAAAAAACAAAATTGTAATACATACCTGGCTTGTTAATTGAATTTGCCTATAATGATAGCTTTGATTAGTTTCAAGAGCGTACGCAATATTTTGATCAGGGAGGGGGATTTTCTTCGGCTTAGGATTGGCAGACTTGGACGACCGCCCGGAGTGCTACAGTCTATAGGGTGCCAAAGAAATTAAGAAGAAGAAAACAAATTAAGCCATTTCGCTCATTTGCGATATTGTAAGCAAAATTTGGCGGTATAGTTAATGTGGCATCAGGGGCAACATTTTAACAGAATAATGGTTAACACCCGTTGGTACCTATGTTTTCTCAGCTTGACATAACGATGATAGAGAGTACGGAAAAAGTGGGTCGCGCAATTCCGTCTGTCTGTCTATTCACGAGTCGATACTCGACAGCCTAAACGGTGGATTGATTTTCTTCAAACTTGGCAGATATTGTTTTTTGTGTAATATGCCCACACAGTTTTTTTTTTTCATTTTATAAAATCGTATAAAAACATAGCGCTATCTACCATATATTTTTTTTTTGGAGAGAAGCGTAAATCTTATTTTTCCCAAAAACGACACCATGCACCAACAATTTTCATAAAAAAAATCAGTTGACTAATAATGAATGAAGAAGGTACTTTTCGGTAATTTAAAAAAAAAATGGTGATTCTAGTAGAACCATTTATTGGTTTTCGATTTTATGGAAAACGGTTTATTTTTTTTTTTTTTATTTTTTATGCAGTAGCTCCGCGAAAGTTTTGACATTAATGGGAAGGAATTTTTTTTTCAAGAATCTTCTTTTTTATTTAAAAAAAAATCTTTTTTTTTCGAAAACTCAGTACATATCTACATATTTCGAAAACGCTTTAATCGATTTTTTGGACAAACATGAGTGTTCGAAAAACACTTCATATATTCGACTTATTGGATGAACCGATTAAAATTATTGTTTATACAAATGCTCCCTAGAAGAGTTAATAAAACTCCATACTCAAATCTTCCAAAAAATGGGTTTTCTATTTTTAAAAAATAAATAATTTTTTTTTTTGAATAATTGATTTTTCAATTTTCTGGAAATTAAAATCTTGTAGGTATATATTAATAAATAGTTTAAATTGAAATTTCAATTTTTTTTAAATGAGTTAAAAAATTTTATACAAACATATTTTTTTAAGAAACGGTCCTAACGGTTTTTGAAATTTTGTTTCAAGATTTCAGTGACTCGTTTTTGAAAAATTGATTCTCCGCAAAAAATAATTTATTTATTTAAAAAAAATAAAATGCACGACTGGATCGCACGTATTTGCTCCTATGTTCGATCACATTATATGCAAAAGATTCTTAATAGAAACGGCAAAATTTATTTTTAAAGTCGTTTTCACTTAATTTTTTATATATAAAAATTTTCATATATATTCTAAAAAAAAAATGGTATGGAAATTTTAAATATTTAATAATATAAATTCAAAGGCAAAATTTTGAATTTTCAAAAAATCGAAAAAAACTATTTTTCGAAAATTTTGAAATACAGTATTGTTTAGAATTTGAAGTAACTCCAGTATAAAAATTTTGATCGAAATCAGTTGAGTTGTTTATGAGAAATACGAAAATCAATAAAATGGTTATATGGCAGGTACCGTTAATAACAAAATATTTGAAAAAATTGTTTGGCCAAAATGTAGACCATATCCATATCCATACGCTTGCACTGTGCTTGTTCATTTTAAGGGTAGTCAAAATCCCTTTGTGCGCGCATCCGTTTAAAAAAAAAAATCCGAAGTAGTACACACACAAATTTTTATTAAAATTGTTAGTGCCGTTTTGCCGTTTGCTTATAAACGAGTAAGGTGGAAATTAGAAAGAACCCGAATAAACAACAACAAACTTGTGTGGCTAATAAAAGCGCTAGTCGTTTCAATGCAATTGATAAACGGAAAAAACCTGCATTAGGTTGGATCTGATCATGTGGGCTCGGTGGCGTGATACGAAGTGCGTTGGGTACTAAGCAGCTGGTCATGGTTCAATACACGATGAAGGCACCAGAAGTTTTTCAATTAAAATGAAAAAAGTAGACCAGCACCACTAGAGCAAAGGAATCTGATTAATCGACCTTGGTAGGTCGTGAAATAAATAGCTATAATTCCAGCCAAAAATAATTGAGAAAAAACTTGGCGGTAGCACCACTCAAGTTGCTGTTGGGCATTCAAAGTCATCAAATTATCTATAATCGCAAGTAAAAATTTGGTACGACAATTTTAAGTTTTTAAAAAATAAATTTAAAATCTTAATATAAAAAAAAGAATCGTTCAGCTGTTTTCGAAATATTGAATTTTCAAAAAAAAATAAGTTTTTTTTTTCAAAAATCCAAAAAAAAATATTTTTCGAAATTTTTGAATTTGAAGGATCTCCTAAATACAAATTTTGATCGAACTCCGTGAAACCGTTTATGAGAAAGTTGAAAATAAAAAAAATGTTTGCATGGCAGGTAGCGCTAATAACAAAATATAATCGCAATTTTAGACCAAAACGTAGACTACCTATACATATATTTATATTTTGCACACACTTTTTTTCATCAAAATCGTAATAGCCGTTTTGGAGATAATAAAGATGGTAACAAAATGTATGACAAGTACGCACCGTTAGTTTTGGAGCTAAAAAAAATTCAAAAATCTATTTGAGACAATCAGCTAAAACGCTTAAGTAGCAAGTTTGAAGACAGGCAGACGGAATGGCAGACCACTTTTTCCGCGTGTCCTATCATCGTAATATTGAGTTTGATCACAATCTCGCCTATAATACCTATATCGTAAATAAACATCGAATTGCATTATGTAGAACACAGGACATAACGTAATAGTTTAACATAAAATACAGGCAGCAAATTAGACTGGGTCGGTCGGTTCAACCTTTTGACAATTCAAACCTCTTGCACTCTACTTCACAAAGAACTGTACATGAGCATTATTCCATACCAAACAGCCATGGTCCTACAGATAAAAAGCCAGTCCAAAAGTAATCTTCTAAAGAGCAACCATAGTCTCCGCAATAAAATGTTTCTTTATACAACAACATTATATAATTCAGCTGCATTTTACATTGGATCCCTTGAATAAAATTAAAGACCATTTCACCCGAAAATCTGCAGTGGTTTTAGCTTATTAAATATCTCTCAGGAAGGATTAGTTTTATAGTTATGCAGCTCTTGATGGTATAAATTTATACAAGCTATATGGTAGTTGTTGTGCCATGAGATTGGATTACTATATTGTACAATACTGACTGACTGCTTTATGATAAAAGTGTCATCCATGAAAATGGAGTTGAAAAGTTTGTTTGAAAAATGTGTTATTTAAAATGTCAGAATGATATAAAAGAGCTTGAAGCTAGTAAGAAATTTGTGTGCAGAGAGTAGTTACTAATTACGAAATTGGATTTGGTTTGGTTACAAGTTATGGAATAAAATTAGAAAATGTACCTTCCGTTCTTTTGAAAGACAGGTAGTTTATTTTTGATATGTTGTTTGCGGTGAAGGTAACAACCCATAAAAGTCACTTATGCTCTGCTATCATTAAAAGGATTTCACGACCTTAGAAAAGGACAATTTACTAACTGACATTTTTTTCTAAAATTGAGTTATAAATGTAGTTGTATTGAATCGAGCATGTTTTTTCGATTTGCACTATCCAATTTTTAATATCTCTTTCTGTTTTTGTGATATTCAATACAATTGAGGGAAATAAACTGATCGATCTACAACCAAAACCGTTGAAGTCATTTTCTTTAAACTTAAGCCTTTTAGGTGATTGGTTCTATTTTTTGTTCTATAATCTTCTGTTTTTTTGGCTTCGAAACTAACGGTACTTGCCATACAATTTTGTGGAGCAAAAATGGTAAATGTTAATTATTTAAATATGAATTTTGATGAAAAAAATTCAGTGCTACATTTGGGTCAATAATTTTGAAGTGATAACTTCTTAAGGGAGGGTAAACCGCTTCGTTACGTAACGCGTTACGGCCAGTCTGTCTGGCTTCCCCTTCTCTCACGCATACGGAGAACTTTTGAAATTAATCAAATTAACAAAGAAGTTTCGAAGCTTTTCTCAAGTTAATGAATTTCAATATTAAATAGTTCAACTAAGATTAGTTTAAGTTATCACTTCTGTCGGGCGTCCCGAGACGCACATATCTTTTAAAATTTAAATGTAACTGTCATAAAACCGTTTCTTTCGATTTTTTGGCTATCTTATGAACACGTAAGCGATTTCGATCCAAATTTTTATACAGGAGGCCCTTTAAATACTAAATTTTCGAAAAATATTTATTGGAATCATTCGTTGGATTCAATATTTCGAAAACAGATGTATTTTTTTTTCTGAAATTATGTTTAAATTTAATAAATTAAATACTTAAGATTGACATTTGATTTAAGGTACAATTAGACGGTCCACTGGATGTGTCATCGTGTTGACTGCCTTGACGTCACCACAAAAACGGTTTGACCCAAAAATTCCTGCCAACGCAAGTGTCAAAGATGTTCTCGTCAACGCATTGACAGCATTTTTAATTGGCAATTACATGATGTGGCACAATTAGGAAATATTTTGACATCATTTTTACGTCAGAGAGTCTGAATAAATAGATATTCGGAGGAGGCACGAAAAAACTTCCAGTACAGTGGAACATAATATTTGTTCCAATTTCGTACTGTCATTTTTCGATGTGACAGTTCTTTGACTGCGACACAGTTTTTGTTTTAGAACTGTCAAATGGAGTTGGCTGCGTTCAGCTTTCTGCTTCATTTGCTTGGGTTGCTTTTATCCTGGGATCAAAAAACGCTATCTTATATAGATCTGTCCTAAAAAAAGAAAGGTAAAAATGTTTCCTTAACATCTCTTTCTTCTCTTTTTTTTTTCTTTTCGTTCATGCCTGTCATTATTTTTACTTGCGATATATGTAGGTACTATAGGGCAAGTTTTGCATTTGGACTTTTTTTAAATCAAACTTACGATTGAAAGAGAACACCAAAAATGTGGGTCTCGCAATTCCTATTCTGTATGTCTGTACAACGCTCTAGAGCCTAAAAGGTTTAAGCGATTTTCTTCAAACTTGGTATTTAAGTGTTTTAGCTGATTGCCTAAAATAGATTTTTGAATAATTTTTTTAGGTCCAAAACTCACGGTACCTGCCCTACAATTTTTTCAACCATCTTAATTATTTTGAAAACGGCTTAAACGATTTTGATAAACAAAAGTGTGTGCACTAGTTTAGGTATACTTAAGATTTTGGTAAAACAATTTTTTTAATATTTTGTTATTAACGGTATCTACCATACAACCATTTTTGTTTGATTTCGATCAAAATTTTTAAATAGAAGGTCCTTCAAATTATAAATAATACTGCATACAAAAATTTTGAAAAAATATTTTTTGGGTTTTGCAAAAGTAATTTTTTTTTTTTTTGAAAATTCAATACTCGTATTTCGAAAACGGGTTTATGATTTTTTTTGAATTTGTTTTTAAGTTTATATTAATAAATATTTAAAATTGTCATACCAAGTTTAAAAAAAATATACAAAATGTATAAAAAATTAAGTAAAAAACGGCTTTGAAAATATATTTAGATTCTTAATAGAAACCTTTTGCATACGATGTGATCGAACATAAGGGCAAGTTCGTGCGATTCAGTCATGCGTTTTATTTTCATTGATCAGCAATAACCTTAAATACTTTTGAAATAATTATATTAATTTATTTTATATCATATTAGTTAATAGGACTTTTTTACATTAGATATCTATTGGTTATTTTCTTTTTCAATTTTATTCAGCTGTGTTCGCTGACAGCTGGATAGGAAACCTTAAAAAATCCCCTCTCGATTTCAATCGATTTGGCTTTGAACAATTTTTAATTAAGTTCGCCAGTAAGATATTATTAATGATGAGCTTCGAGGGTCATGTTCTACGAGTATATAGCTAGAAAAACATTGTGTTGTTATATTTGTTATTGTTGGTAAATTGGTAACACGTCGATATTATAGACAGCAACCCAGCCACCAGCTCCACCACAACATAATCATTAATTTATCTGGTTAATTAAATTCCTATAATGAAACCACTCAACCATGCACAACCGCAGCATATCGACTGCTTTATTCCACTTCATTATAAAATCCATTATGTATATAGACATAACTCTATCGCGCAAAATTAAAGCCAAAAACGAATATTTTCTCGAGAATAAAAGAAAAATCCTTAAAGCTATCGTCATATATGATTATTTCGAGCCAATAAAGAAAATAAATATTGTAATCCTATACCGTTATTGCGATCCTTGCGCAATAAAAAGAACGAGGTACCTGTCGTTGGCAGATAACCTGCGATATAAAGAAAGAGGACATGCTATTAACAGCATCTATTACCCACTGTGCAATAAATAATGGCGAATGCTGTGAGTTTCACAAAGTCCATAAGTATCTATTTCGTCTTTGGCTTTTATATTTCTCTAACTGTGTTTATAATATTGTGAATCTCTTTCGATACCGAGAGCATGTGCTGTGCACCACATGAAGACCAAATAAATAAATAAACTTTAAAGGACTTTAGATACCTACTCGTACAACAGAACAAAATACAAACGTACATAGTTCTTTTCCAAGGACTCGATACACTCCCTCCCGTGCTTGCTTCGCATTCTTTTCAAAGGCGACAATGTTTTCAGCAGCTTTTCACAGCCAGAATTTACTAACAACATTTTTTTCTAACTGAGATCTCATGTTGAATTTCAGCTTAATAGAAATACCAAATCCCCACACTCATCTGCTTAATCGTGCCCTATGAAGCTACATACAAAAAAGAAGAGGTGGTACAAAAATTTGCTTGTTACCAGAAATTAATTTGGAAAAAGTTTGACGTCTATATTTTGGCAAAAAAAAAAACGACAACGATCAAAGGACTCTTTTGAGTTTTGTTCTTTTTTCAGCCTCATGTAGATTTCCAGTGCTAATAGTTGTGTCCTATATGAACAAAAGGGAACAGACGTTGATGTCAAATTATTTAGAGCTTAAATAAAATTACTGGATTTTCGTTGGTAAAATTAAAAGGAAAATAAGTCGAACGGTTAGTGAGTTTTAATAAAGAAACTCACAGGGCTTGAATAGAAGTATGTACATTAAATAAATAAATGCCTATCAAAATATTATTTTGTCGATTCCAGCAGCTACTTCTTTAGAATACTCAATTTGCCATTTAAATTTTTCGTTGGAGCTTAATGGTTTATGAGCCATTAAATATATGTTGAGTTGGTTTTCGATAGAGAAACGACCTTGGAGATCTTTAAACAGTTGGTATTAATTATATTGTAAGTCGAATAAGCCCATCTGTCCATTTTTGTAGAAATTGCTTTAAAATTTAAATTTTACCCACAGATTATTTGGTTTAACTTTAAAGACAAGAAAAAGGGAATTGATTATTGTTCGTTGTTTAAAATGGTGGTCCCCTGAGTAGCCCTATTCGGAGGCTGTTTGCACAGGAAGTTCAAGTTTTTAAATTAAAATTTGTTGGTTTATTGACAGAATTTCGTGCGGACTTTACGATGTGCAGAGGATATCCTAAGATAAATTGGTTTGACAGTATGAGCAGATTTAGAGTCGTATATTTACTTAGTCCTAAGTTGTGTGTTGCTTAAAATTTCTTGTAATCAAACATTGTTTTACATTACAGATTTAATCATTTTTCATTTCACGTAAACTTAGGGGGGCATACACCCAAGTCATCAAATTTCGGCTGCATTAGACCATCTGAGATATACTTTTACCCTTCCAAGTTTGAAATTCAAAGAAATATGACAGAATATTTTCTTAAGTAGAAAAAAACTTAAGTAGAATAGTCATCTGCATAACTCATTTCTGGTGTAAAGGTTGTTATAGGCCAAGACTTTTTTCAACGAACTATAATATTTCTTTCCTTACCGTTCATATTATTCCTAAACCTTATCACCGTGTCGGATAACATAATGGATCCATTTAGACCCTTATTCGAAGTTGCAGCATTGGAAGTATTATTCAATAGAATTTGGTAAAACGCCACCTTACAGCTGAATAGTTACGCAGTGAAAAAGCATTTATTAAGTGTCTACTTAACTATGTGTAAATTCATATTCATAAAATATTTTCCCACCCATTTGTTACAACGTCCTGTGTCAAATAAACTACCAAGCATGGAGACACTCTGTTTGCCAAAAGAAAAATCAAAACATTGCGGTTGACGATTGTGAATTAGAAAAGAACCTTGCGTAGCCACTACTCAACCTCTGATCTGTTGAATTCTGTCTATGTCGTAAGATCAACTGATCTATCTGCAAGTCTTCGGCAATGAATTTTGTGTGAAAAGGAATAATATATAGAAATAATGGATATTGTCCTTATTTCAAAAAATTGATGTCAATGGACAAGAAAAGAAATTTTAAATGAGTTTATGAGCATCTTATACTTGGTGTACGATAAATGTAAAAGATGATCTAGCTTTAATGTTATGATGAACTCTAAAACCAAACTTTTACTGAAAACAGTGTTGCCAATTTAATGTTTTACATTAGAAAATTGTGTGTCCGAAATACTTTTTGATAATTAAAAGTGACAAATAATTTTGAATGGAACATTGTTTTATTTGTACTTTTTCTAAAAACGTGCAAGAAATAACATACAATTTTATGATGGTCTGTTCTGCATGAAGGCTTTCACGGATATTTTCACTTCCAATTCAATTAGGGTCTTACCTTACTTACTCTGGCCCATGAGTTTCGACAAATTAGAAAAAAAAACGACTTAATCAAGAAAACGAACCAAGGCCTAGCTTCAGATTTATAGATCTTAATACAAGGCATCCCTGAACATTTAACTTAATACGTTAAATAATAAGCAAAAGAAGCTTCGGATAGGTAATTTTTAAAGAACTGTTCATGGTACTTTAAGTACAGGCTTGGAGATGAATACTGTTCAAGTGTCTTAATACCCTTATTGACCAACATATCAAAACATTCATCGATTCCCAGTTCAGGTGGTGGGGTGGCCGTAACGTGATGGTTGTGTGCTCGCAAGTCAACCTCTTGGTTTGCAGGTTCGATTCCTGCCGTTGTCTATGTCTTCTTATATTCCATTAAAAACCAATTCTAAAATTGTCATAAAATAAGTTGGTGCTTTGGTCATTGCATGTCGTTTAGGCATAACACTAACAACATGTGATTGAGTAAACTAGCATACCAATAAAATATGCCAACGAAATAAATAAAATAATGCGAATTATAAGGGGCATAAATATATAATAAGACACGGTGATTCTCTTCGCATCTGAGACAACAACCAGCTCATCTTTCCTATCCTTCTTTCTCTTCTTCCAACGGATACCCTCGCTGTGTTAAGAAAAACATATAAATTGTATTCATAATCCCTTGAGCGCGTGCAAAGTTATAAAAAAAAAAACTCCATTAAGCTCGGTTGAGACACTTTCAAGAAAATTAACCAAATCTTGGGAAAACATCTCCTCTCGTAGGGAAAGTCGTTTTCTTTGTAGACTTTTTTGAAAAGAACTTCAAAAATTCATTTTTTTTTATTTCAAATTATTTGAAAACCATAGATCTTTTGAAAAAAATGTAGGTACACATAGTATCTCATGTCATTATTAACAAAAACATTCAGACACTTTTTACCGAATAATTGATAGATTTGAAAAAAATTTAGTCAAAAAAAAATGTAGTAAATTTATATTTTTGAGTAGGGAATTTTGTTTGTTTCTTAGTTATGTTTGGGAAAATATATTCTATTAAAAAAAAAAAACAAGTTTAAGAATGGTACCGGAAGGCAAAATTACTTAATTTATTTTATTTTGTTTAATAACTCAAAAAAAACTTTACTTTTTCTTAAAATAACCTAAGAGAGACGTGATCTGACACACTTGCTCTTATCTTCGATCACATCATATGAAAAAGTTTCTTAATAGAAACGGCTAAATATTTTTATTAATTTTTTATATACAAAATTTCTTTAATTTTTTCTAATAAAAATTGGTAAGGCAATTTTAAATATTTAATAATATGAACTTAAGAACTTAATTAAAAAAAAAAAATCATCAACCCGTTTTGGAAATATTGAATTTTCAAATAAAAAAAATCATTTTTTTTTTTTTTAAATCAAAAAACAAATTATAGTATTTTAGTATTATTTATAATTCGAAGGATCTAAAGGATCGAAATCCGTCGAGCCATTTATGAGAATGTCGAAAATAAAAAAAAAATGTTGTATGTCAGGTACCGTTAAAAACAAAATATGTAAACAAATTTTTTTACCAAAATGTAGACTACACCTAAAGTAGTGCAGACCCTTTTTTTAAATAGTTAGACTTTCGAGATTATTAAGATGGTAGAACAAATTTTATGGCAAGTACCGTTATTTTTGGGCTATAAAAACGATTCAAAAATCTATTTAAAACAATCATCTAAAACGCGAAGTACCAAGTTTGAAGAAAATCGCTTCTGCCACTTAGCCTACTTGAACATACAGACAGAATTGAAGGACCCACATTTTTTAAGTTTTCTATCATCGTAATGTCAAGTTTGATTAAAATTTCGAGCTCTTTTTTTTCCAAATGCAAAACTTGCCCTATAGTGCCTACATATGTACATACACATATCGCAAGTAAAAATGGCATTTTAAAATTTTTACCTGACCAAAATTCGCAGTTTTCGGTGACCAAAAAGTTGTCCCATGTGAATGAAATGTCAAAATTTGCCATCATTTACAATTTGCAATTCTTAGGTCAAAGGCACAAGGGAAAGTGGCAATGAACTCATCTTTCTTCTAACATACTTGTGCACAATGAATCATCTTACTCTTCCACTGGCATGCAATTTCCGAAGCCAGTAGAAAATCTAAGTAAAGATTCAAGTAATTTGACAGAACTTGTCAAAAATAACTAATCTCATTATCTTACGATTTTTATAAATCGCTTTAATTATTTCTACCAAAAATTAATTAAAATGTTAAAGGCTTATGGCGTCGCGTCTCTTTTGATGATGATAATCCAAATAACAAGCACTTTGTTCACCATAATTCCAGTCAATTCGGCTTAAAATCAATAAGCTTTATGTAGGTAAACAAATTTAATGAACGGAACAAAGACAATTTCTCCCTCACAGCTTATGTATATTATAAAGGTTTAGAAACAATTAGATTAAAATTGAAATTTGAACCTGTGATCCTTCCATCGCACATACAAACAACTCTAAGGCAATTTTAGCATTAAACGAACAAACTATTTACCTTCATTTGAATTTAACTAACTTTGGTTATCCAAGCGCACACATTCTGAGCTGGTCTCGTATGTATAAAGCTCATTAGACATTGTGCTCGGTTAAATTCAATGTGAAAATTCAAATTTTCAGATCAAATCCCCCAACCGCCCACGAAAAAGACCACAGGTAAATCTATTCTCTAGATATGTATCTGTATGCCTAGTTTTGTGTGACCAATTAAATGCAATGTCCTCTATCGTCGTTCTCTTAATTTAAAACCCAATTAACAATGTTCAAATTTTGCCTGTTTTTTTTTTATTTTCCACATTCTGTCTGCGTATTTATTTCCCAACAAAATAAACTCAACCACCATCAGAACTTGGAAACATTATTTTGTGTGATATTAACTTGAATAATTAGATAAGCTGAAATGCTTCATTATTCATGTCGGGCTCATGTTTGTCGAAGCCGGTCCCATAGATAAGTATGTATGTATACCAAAAACCCTTTGATTGAAGGCAAAGGTAAAGGTTTGTGGTTTTTGGCGGTGAAAAACCGCCCTTAAAATGTGGATAACTCTGTTATTTCCGGTGCAACGCGCATCATTTAATCTATTCTCTCAGTCTAACTTTACTTTAAAAGTAAACATATAGTAATAAATTGACAGGGACGGACTTAAACATGCTTGTAATGAGTATCTCCTCTAGGCTCCGGCGGTTCGGGGGCTCCATTTTAGTTTCAAAAAATGAAGTCAAACAAAATATTTAAATTTGCATTTGTTTGTTTAAATAAAATGCACGACTGAATCGCACGAACTTGCTCTTATGTTCGATCACATCGTGTGTAAATATATATTTATATTAAAAATCTAAATATATTTTTAAGGGCGTTTTTTACTTAATTTTTTATACATACAAAATTTCTTTAATTTTTTTCTTTAAAAAAATTAGTATGACAATCTTAAATATTTAATAATATAAATTTTTGCAATCTTAAATATTTTATAATATAAACTTAAAAACAAAAGACTAAATCGACTTAATCAAAGAAAAAATAATTAAAAGCTCAAAATAAGTACACCATTTTATTTCTTGGATAAATTTAAATTTATGAGAAAAAAATTTTAAAAATCTGTGGAGCGGTTTTTGAGAAAAAAAGTTTTTTTTTTAAACTTTTTGAAAACATTTTTCAAAAAAAATTCAAAAACGCCAATTCATAGGTATTCAGCGAATTCATAAAACAATAATTTTTGAAAAAAATTTAATGAGCACTTTTCAAAATAAAATTTTTTTAGATTAAAAAAATGCTTTTAAAAACACTAAAAAAATAATAATTAAAACTATTGGTTCGCAGTATAAATTGGGCAACCTAAACCTATATACATATGTGTGAAATTTCGACAGAATCGGTTAATGAGATAGTCGAAAGCAAAAAAAAAAACGGTCCTATAGGAAGTACGACATTTAAAAATTTTTTTTTTCAACCATATGATCGGTCGTACCTAAAGAGCTGCACTGATTTTTGTATCAAAATCGTTAGAGCCGTTTCCGAGAAAAATAGGCTTTAGCGTAACGGTTATATTGCACGTACCGTTATTTTTTGAGCTAAAAAAAAAATCAATTTCCTCTCTGTACAATACCTAAAAAAAAACTTTATATACCAAGTTTGAAGCAATTCGGCCTACACGTTTGGGACTGACAGACTGACAGACTGACAGACTGACAGACGAACAGAATTTTTAGACCATCTGTTTTCGTCATCGTTATCATCGTAATGTCATGTTTGAATGTTATCTCAATACTTTTTTTTCGACGAATGCATAACTTGCCTTATAGTAGCTATAATCGCAAGTAAAAATGTTGAGATAAAACAATTTGAAGTTGCATTTTTAGTTTACATATTTTAATCAAAATTAAATAAACATTTCCCTTTCATATCTGTTATGGTCTTCATACTCAATCCACCTCTGGAACACACGGTTGCGGAAGGTGCACGATGATGCTTGCTCATATTGGGCATATTGAATGTCGTTAACTGAAAACCCGTTTGCACCCAGCTTTTGGGATAGAGGGGGATATTCGATGTTCAATTGAATAGGATTAATCGAAATATTGGCAACAATTTAATTTGATCGAGAGATGCTGGCTGTTACCTTCTGACAGAATATTGTTGATATTTATATACGTATGTATATGCTCTTCGTCTATACTTGTATTGTATGGTTAGGTAGGAGATCAAATCAAATTCAATCGATAAATTCATTACAATTCAGTTACTGCCATCAAGTTTATTGGCCAATGCAACATGTCCTGGCCAAATCGAATCATCATACCATCAACGTAGTTACTGTATGTATGTGTTAGAGTTGAAAGTTTAATTTAAACACAACAACCTGGGCAACAAAAAAAAACAATATTCAAATTCAAATTTTCAATTTTCAATTTCCAATTATTCAAACATTCATTCCTAACATACATATATATGTATGTGTAGAGCATTTTTGGTGATAGGAAATTATGATTTATGCATTTTCAATTGAATTATTAATTAAATTTGGGAAATATTCGACATGCGAAAATGCATCAACAAGCTGCAGTGTGGAGGATGTAGGAAAGACACCTGTTATTCATAGATATATGTACATATATTTTTATTATTGTTTATATATTTATTCGAGTGGATTTAATTTCTAAGGTTGACCAGAATGGGTTGCGTAGAAATTATTGGCACACATGACTGGAAAATAAGATCAAAGGATTTTTTCGTCAAGAATATTGTGCATAGAACCTAACGAAAATTTGTGAACTTTAAAAACAAAGAACAATTATAGTGTATCAATATCGGCACAAGTTTTTTTGGAAAATGCTTAATTGATTCATGGTCTCCTGACCCGTGAAATGTCCCTTGCACAGATACGGCATTCCCTCATATCTGTTCGATCCCATGTACGCTGCATACAATCATCCAGACTAATTGTTTTGGTATTCGCGATAGTTGGTCTCGAATCTGGGGACTGGGATGCGAAGACTGTCTCGCTGAAACATTTTTGGCCATTTGCCCGGTATCTTAAACGACCCCCCCCCCCCCCAACCATCTTACAACTACCCAACCCCCACCACATCTTTGTAAAGCTCAGAATCTTCCTCCATTCACCGTTCTCGCACATTATGATCAAATATCCTTCGAAGCATTTTTGTTTTGAAAGAATTCAGTATCAGCTCCTTCTGCTGATCGAACAATTTGAGTCTCATTTCGGTCCCGGTCTCACCTAACCAAGTCTCGTCCCGATCTTGGACTCGCAAAGAATATTTCGCAAAATGTGAATATTTTAAAAATTGAATATATATTAGGACCTACTAAAAAATAATTAAATACAAAAATATTTCTTTTAGCGAAAACCGAAACCAAACCACCGAGACCAGTGACATTCTCGTCGAATTGCGGTACCAAAAATACGGTCTCGTCTCGGGTGATTTTAAAGTAGTCTCGTCTCCGGGCTGAGACTAATCTCGGTCTCGTAGCAAGCCTTAACTGTCCAGCATTCGGCTCTGTAAAAATAGCCCTAAACGACAAACATGCTAGCTGAATTTGCTTGTGCTCTCTATGTTTTTCTCGTGTAGGTGCTTGTTTGCGAACCGCTCCAATAGCTGAAATTGAATGTCATATGGGTTCGTTGGCTTCGCTGTTCGCCATGTAGGGCCATGTTTGCAAGTAAACTTCATATTTGCTGTGAACTCTTCTGAACTCATTTGTTTCGCAAACCGAAGTCGCAGCGATTTTTTGGGCAATTTTAAGTCTAATTTCCACTTAGGTGTCATTAGTGGAGGTTAATATTCTTTCCAAGGTAGGTCAACCCTTTAACCAACCCGAAAATGTTACTATCAATAGTGATTTTTTGGGTTATGTGATGGGTGGATGCTTATTTGCTTGTTAATACCGGGTATTTGTATCATGCACGGTGTAGTTCAATTGGATCAGTTTTCTTGGGATCCCGAATCCCAAATGCGCTCATCGGCATATAGAGCCCTTAAAGATGAATGCTATATGCAGCTTAAAAGTCGACGAAGATGTCGTTATTCTCGACTAGAAATTTGTTGATCTTTTCCATTTGCCGATTGAAATGTTGCAAAACTGCTGGAAGATATAGATGATTGTCCAATCATCGGGCATTATTCCTTTCACTATTTGGTTGATGATTTGATGCATACGCCCTATTAAAAATGTCCTCCGTATCTAAGGTGCTCTGCATGAATTACATCAGGATCGGTGGCTCTCAAACTCTTCTATACTGGGTGGTGGAAATATGTGTTGATTGATTGGATGTAAGTTCTCTTCTTGAACTTAGAATTTCTCCACATGACTGCCATTTAACATCTGATGGAAGTGCAGCTTGATTACATCTATATTACATCTATAATTCCCTGCGTTTCGATGACTAGGTTTCATTTCGCTGTTACTTTCTGGTGGCATTTAGATCTCGGATTCTTCTATATCTCAATAAGTAGGGAGGCTGCGTATATCCTCTTATTTCTATACGCAGGACATTCTTATCATATTTTCTTTCCGCTCAGTATTCTTATCTTGTCACTCGTGTTTTATCCTGCAGCATTTTAGAATATGCATCTGCGGTCACCATTTTCCTTTGAAATCATTTATCCCTTGGCACGGTTGCTTTTCTATGGTAGCGGGCAACTTAAAATAGTTTTGGCTAATTCTTTGATTATATTGCGGCACTGGGACCACCAATGGTTGAAGTCTGTGTTAGCTGATTGCACAGCCTCAGCCTCTGGGCCTCTCGCTCAAGCGCTCTTTGTAGACATCGGCGACACCATTTGTGCAAAAAGGGTAATTTATATCCGCAGCTCCTCGGGTCTTTCTAACAATTGTTTATTTTTACATGATGGAAAGTTAATGCGACAGCACAACCCCCTCAGTCTTGTGAAATAGTTTCCCCAATAGTTTTGTGCCTAAAGCGCCCATTGGTAACTGATAAATAGAACTATTAAGTAACTCGAAATATTTGTTGAAAAATGTTTTGCCAAGGCTAGTTCTTACCAGCTCTTAATAGGAGTGTAGGTGCACTAAAGAGAAATGAGTAATATTCTTTTATGTAAGTTGCTATCCTTTTCATAATTTTAGACGAAAAATCAGCATTAGCCTTCGGATTTCTTTTCAGTTGAGGATGATCTAACCAAATCATTTGTGATCTAACCGGTCATTTTGTTTGTTGACGCCCCTGTTAATCCAGAAATTGGAATTTGTTGCTGAAAATGATTGTACTTTTTTTTGCTGAAATCGTAGTCTGCTTCCAACCGAATCAACATCGAGCTAGCGACCACTTACTAGCCGTGTTGCTAAACGGAAAATTATCAACAGGCAGGAAGACAATGAACTGTCTAAATCTACCGTTGTGTATATTGACCTTTTCAAATTTCAAATTTGGCTGCCGAGATATTTTTTCTTGAATTTCTGTGCATGGCAATTTAAAATTCAAAATAACTAATGAAACGCCCATTAGAACCATATCCTCATACCAGCAAGCCAATTCAATCTATATCCCCAAATCACGAACGTACTTTTTTTTTAATGTGGATATCGGATTCTGTGAATTGTATCCCTTGCACGCAATGTGTTTATACCATAAATTCGTTTTTATAAAATGATAAAATTCATCCAGGGACCACGTTAGACTTTGATTTTGTCCGAGATTTCTACACCTTTTCAAGTTTGTGTATAGTTTTTAGAAAGTGTACATTTCTATAAGCTTAAGCAAGTCCTCTTAAGCATCACGTACACAAGATATCCATCGATCGACTTATAGATTGGACTTTGTGGCAGATCCAAAATGCTCAATCACTCAAACAGAGAACACAATCCCAATGACAATAATACTAAATTGTCGATAACACTTTCGTCCATCCATCCATTCATCCATACCTATACAACGCCACAAAATGTTTACCTTCAATTGGAATTTCGAAATAATTGTTATACCTTTGTGCCAACCCAAGACTGGCAGCACATTATGGCGGATATAAAGCTACAGTGTTGGAAAGAAAATCTATCTAAAAAAAATATTTGTTAATATTCAACTCAGCTTTCCAAAGACAAACCCTCTTACCGGACCTGCAAAGCTTAATGTTGCGTTCCAACCCCAAAATTATACTCAATACGCCAATGGTAAACCCTTTAACCGACCACCAACTTCTGTCCAATTTAAGAAATTTGCTTAAAGGAACTTTATGGATTTAAAAAAAAAAATACTTAAGATTTTTTTAATTTCCAGTCATTTTAATAATTCGAATCAAATACAACAAAATAGAATAAAATAAAATAAAATAAAATAAAATAAAATAAAATAAAACAAAACAAAAAAAAAATAAAATAAAATAAAATAAAATAAAATAAAATAAAATAAAACCAAATAAAATAAAATAAAACAAAATAAAATAAAATAAAATAAAATAAAATAAAATAAAATAAAATAAAATAAAATAAAATAAAACCAAATAAAACCAAATAAACCCAAATAAAATAAAAGAAAGTGAAATATATTAAAATAAAATAAAATAAAAAAAATAAAATAAAATAAAATAAAAAAAAATAAAATAAAATAAAATAAAAAAAATAAAATAAAATAAAATAAAATAAAGTAAAATAAAATAAAATAGATTCAAATAAAAAATAAAATAAAATTAAATTAAGTATAATAACAACACTAGTAACAACTACTCAACACAATCGGTAGGAAAACATCTCCTTTTGGAATAGGGAGTTCTTCTTAAAATTAAAAAATGACACTTTTATTACTTTTTATTTTTATTAAGTAATTAAAATTTGTGAGGAAGTGAAAAATACTCAGAGTCTATCTCTTGTCTCGAAAAAGCCTTTCTCGCCTTAGCCGTTTAGACTCGGCAATCAATTGAAAGTTTCCTGTGGGTTCCGAATTTTCAGGAGATGTTGTGGCTCCAAAATTGATTAACTTTACCTCTCATTTGCTTAGTATTAACTCATATTAATTTAACACAAATTCATTGATCCGTTTTTAAAGTACCTACATATTGACAACTTTTAATACGAGTAGCTACCTCCAATAGTCAAAATAAAACTTTCTCAATAAGTGCTTAACCGATTCGAATGATTTTATTAATATGCGGAAGCTCCTAAATAACCATACAAAAAACTGCAAACTAATATCTAAAAAAAACGAATTTTTATGTTATACCTATATGTTTTTTTTAAGTGTATATTAATTCCATTTTTCACATATATTTAAAGTCCAAACTATTTCAAGTTAAATCATTTAAACAAACATTTCTTGTGTTTGTTGTATAACAAACGATTTGATTTACAAGAGCAAGCTCAGGCGACCCAGTCGTGTATTTTAGTTTTGGTAGAATACCATGTAAGAATAAACATCAGTCTTCATTTCGAGCAAAAAAAAAATACAAACAAAAAAAATGAAATTTCAAACATATATTTGTAAAATCGCAAAGGAACACGAAAAACCATTAATCTCCGTTTGGAAAGCACTTGAAAAAAAAAACTAAAACAAATCTCATTTAGCTAATTGGCATTTGTATTGGATCAAATTTTATTAATGTCCCAGCAATGACTCAAGTTTCCATACATTCACATTCCAATTTCCAAGCAATCATAATTCAATTAATATTGTTTCGTAATTGATAAGACCTTTTATAGTTTACTATGACTTCCATCTTTTGGTAATGCAATCTTTGAAAATTTATTCAAGCTCAAAGAGTTTGTTGTAATAATTAACAAAAAAATAGTACAATTTCCAGACCATTAGTCGATTTATTTCTTTTTTCATTTTTGGTGTTGAACCTAAATAATTTTATAGGACAAAAAATCGGTAATAATCCACAAAAATATTTGACGACGAAGAGAGGCAGATACACATTACTCCGACACCCCTTTTAGCAAAAGATTAAAATAGTTAGTTCAGTTTTTCTTAACAGATATAAATCCTTTTTCAATGGACGGTGTATGTTTTCAAGGGAAATCTGATTTTCTTGCATGTAATAAATCATTTTTCTTTGTCCAAAAATGCTACCAATTTTAATTTCACATAATTCAAAATTCAATAGACAGTTAATCTCGCATGAGATAATATACCTTGTCTCATGAAATCGGACACATTTAAGTATCGCAACCCTAATTCCAACCTCATTTAGATGACCGAAACAGGTTCTTTTCAATACATATTCAGTTTTAATGTGTATAGGTGATGTTTTTGTATCCTATGAATAAAGGACGAGGGCCCGGCACTCGCACTTCTCTCTTGTCTTGTCTCTTTTACTGCTCTAGTTTTTGAAGGGTGAGCGCGTGTGGTATGATGGCGTACCTATACCTCAGATTTCATATATGTTTTCCAGGACATTTTTTTTTTGGGGGTAGGTAGTGGTATGCTCCAGCTAGGGCTATACTATACAAGTGTGCAATGTTGCTCTCCGTTGTTTTTTTTTTCGGAGGAGTTCTATTTTATGTTTGATGTGTGTGGTAGTGAATATTGATCGATTAGAGAGCGCATGTGCTGTTCGGTTTTATGGTAACAAATGGCAGAAAAAAGGACATGAGAAAGTCTGTGTTTGGGTTTTCTTGGAGAGCGTGCTGCCAAACTAGTATATTTTATTTGGTCCTTAAAAGGAAAACTTAAAATAATTTTCGTCAATTACAAATTGTGTTAACACTTCATGGTTAATCTGTGGATTTTGAACCCGAAGGACAATTGCATTGAGTCCAACAGAACATATTCAGAGACTTTTCACTCAAAAGCAGCTAAATTGTTTTAGTTTGTTCTTCCTATTTTTCTGAACTGAGGAGGGAAGAGAGCCGTAATAGTAGATTTTGATTGCAAAAGCTTGAGATATAACCGAGATGTGTTTTCAACACATTAGCGATTTGTTGAGAACAAAATTTGTCGAACCCATGATCCAAACCTAAAATAATTCTTTCTATGTTGACATTTCACGGAATTTGAAGCAACTGTAAGCATCGAACATTTGACAATATTTAACCTAAATCAAATGATTCGGTGTGTATTCGCTTCCTTCTTTGTAATTTTTTTTAGAAAATTCCATCAAATTTGTCACTACTCATCAATCGATTACTAAAAAAAGATAAACGACCCCCTGAAGTCATGCTCTAAATTGTTTTCTGTCCACAATAATAGTCTTGCTAGTCTCTCTCTATGAGTCTATCCAATCCGCAGCATCAGATTCAGTTGTTCGGAATTATTCTACGAACATATCGGCTCTGGGAAAATATCAAAAGTTTTAATTAAAGACACGAATAATTAACGCTTTGACGTTAAATGAATATTTATAAACCTACGCCCGCATGCACTTGATTATTGTAAGACTGACTAACTGACTGAGTTGGACAAACAATACTTCACGATGCCAGATTACATATAGTTATGCCTATACTGATACTAATTGAATACTAATTAATTTGCTATATGAGATCTAGTGAGCTTATTTTTAAGTGGTTTGCCACTTGGTCAATGAAATGAGTCTTTCACCTTCTATCGAATGAGTTTTGACTTCTGTTAGTGCATCACATGTATTTGTTTTTCTATGAGAAAGTCTTGCAAGTGCAGGCAGATAGAAAGTTGCACGAAAATAATTGTAATAGAATATAGAAGACTAAAGACTGAATAGAGAGAAGAGCACATTTTAGAATTTTTTATAATGTGCTCCATATTTATATAAAAATTACTTACTTACTACAATTGAATAAAATACTAGAATTTATGGAGAGCCAACGTCTAGTGGTTAACCATTCTCGACATTGTTGTTTGCATTTTGATAATCAGAAGAAATGTAAGGGATTTAAAATAATTTGCCAATTACAAACAATCTTTGCAAGAGACATGTTTGGTTTTTGGTTTGAATAGCCCAATAGAAACTATCGAGCATATTTCACGTTCTCTATGTTTGAAAAAGGGAACCACTTGCATGGAAATTTTTACTGACGATATCGCCATTTTTGTAGTAGTTCTTAAATGCGAAAATTATAAAAAACTCCTATGGAGTTGTCCTTTTATACAAATAACCTTAAATGAACTTTCTCTATTACTTCACACTGTGTTCCTTTAGTTAGTCAATTTATCAATGTTTAAATAATATATAGGTAATTTTTTTGTCGAATGATTTCTTTTGACAAAAAAAAGTGTGCTTAAGTATTTTTTGCAAAAATAATATTCAAGGAATTAATCAAATTTTTGCAACAATATGAATGATTTACTCTTTTTCCTGCTGTTCAGCTCATTTCCAGATAAATGTGATTTTCTTCGCACAACATCTTGTATAATCTCATCTCAATACACAAAAAAGTTCAGAATTGATAAACATCCTATTGTTGGTAAAACTATCACCTTCGTCCTTTGGCATGAAATTTTATGCTTTCCGTACAAGTTTTCTAGATAACATGGGTTTCTCAAATATGATCCCACCTACCGGCTCGGTACACATTTTATTTTTAAACATTTCTTCATAACTAAATGATGGTTCCTACCAAATGTTTTATTAGATTTGCTTTTCTAGGCTCTTGTAATTATTACTCTACCATGTCTCCGAACTTATCAAATTTCCCCCTAATAATATCGGAAAATAATTAGAATCCGCAATTCAAATTTACCTCAACAAATATAGATTGTATCTCAATATTGTTAGTTGCGCAAATCAATGAAATGCCATTCCTGTACCTTCTTAATAATCAACCTATATCCACTATACTAACGATTCGCAACCGTGGGTTCAGTCATTTCGAAAATTGAATTTTTGGAGCCAATACGGCACTTGCCTTTGTAGAATAATGACCCAAGGATTATGAACCGATCTCTTTAAGTAAACTTTGTTCACCCACTTCTTACATACAAGCTTTTAAAATTTTAAAATTTTCAAAATCGAGAACACAGTAAATGGTTTTCTGCGATTTTCTCTAAGAATCTGTCTTGAAATAATTTTCTTTTTAACTAAAGACTTTGTGTTGACTGATAGATCGAAGCGAAATATCTGACTTTAATTTCGTTCATCGACCGCTTTCGTCTAAGGCTAACCAAAAAATGTCTCATCAAGAAACATTAGGTGGAACAGCATTACCACTTGCTTTGGCGGCTACACAGATCTGGCCAACACTGAATCAGAGAAGATTTCTAAATGATTCACATCTGCAAAAAAAATTACACACCTGCTCCGTAATTGGTGTCATAACCGGGCAACGCGCTTAGGAATAACCCCAAACCATATTTGCAGAAGCAGTATGGACATAAAGATGATGATTCGATTCTTCATGCCCTGCCCTATTTCAAAAACCTAGGCTGCATTTGGGAGACTTCTTCTGCAATGATCCAAATGATCTAGTAAACACAGACATTAGAAGTCTGGCTTGCTGCATAAGAAGCTCCAACTGGTTTTAACAAGTAAGAAGAAAACCTCTAAATTCACCTGGTATCACAATGGAACAACTTCTGGTCTAAGTGTGTCGGTATTTTTCCACTGGCAACCATTCAAACGTAACATCCCACGAATTGGATAAATTGATATCTTTCAGATTTGTATTATTATTTAGTTCATCTATGTATTAAATGATTTATTTAAAAAAATTATTAATAATCCAATGGCAATTACAATATTTTATAATTTTTACTGGTCAGACAAACTATAAAGTACAAATTTGAAAAAAAAGCTTTAAAGTGTCGTAAAGTAATTTCAAGCCCCGGTTTAATTTGTATCGTAGGTAATTTATGGTTTTTGATCACCCTGTTTAATAAAACAAAAATATCCTCACCATAGAAGGAGCATCACCATAAAACATGCTATAAACAAACTTACCCCGAAAAATAGAATTACTTTACGAGCAAAATTTACTAAAAATCAACCCACACGTACACACCAATTCAAAAATACATTCACAAATCATAACAAGACCACCCCCGCATAACTATATCCACGTGCCTAATAATCCATACTTTTCAACAAAAACCTGCTCCGTCACCCCCTAAGTCCCGATCCACAAAAAAGTATATCACTGCGAAAAGAGAGTTTCTCTCGCTCGCTAAACAACGCACACACACCAATACTAACTAACTCGAACAAAACAATTTTCTCTCCATTTCTACTAGGGGTGGTATGTGGATAAACTTTAACCGCCATGGATCCCAGTGCTCTAGCAAATATGGACCGGGACGCATTAAAGAAGCAAATCGAGAATATGAAGTATCAGGCATCCATGGAGAGATGGCCACTATCTAAGAGTATTGCAGAGTAAGTATTGAATTTTGTTTGTTTGTTAAGAAATTTAAATTTAATTATTTTATATTCATAAACAAATTTAAATTAAAAGAAAGTGTATGAGAAAAGTGTTAAAAAACAAAACTAAAGTGAATATGACTTTATGTGTGTTTACCCTGCGAGTCCTGGTAAAAAAGGAAACCCCTCCCTGTCATTGATTAGACAACGAACGACGCGACGTAGAAACTTTGAAACGGGTCGGCTGTCACAAGAGAGAAACAATAAATTTTCCCCGAAACTTTTTATTTTGTTTATCTGCATTTTTCTTACTTTGAAAGTTAAATTCTTTTTTTGTGTAAACTGAAGTTTTCAAAAAGAAGTGTCAAAGTCTCGTCCCGAAGCACGGCTGTACTTATTGATATTGGATAAAACTTTCCAACGAGTCCTTTTTTAATGTCAAATCCATGAAAACTTATTTATAAGCAAACAAAAAAAAAACTATCCATCTGCCTTCCTACAAATATACAAACCGTCTACGGTTGCTGAGGTTCTAGTTACTCCCTTTGTGTAAAAATCGATGTGTACACGCAGAGAAAGTGTTTGCTATACCAACCCCCTTTTTGCTCCGGGTCGGTGAAGTATGATATAGCGTGATTGTGATGGCGAGGGGTGGTCTGCGCTTCCGGTGCCCGGGAAAATGTCAAAAATTGCTAATGATTATTTTTTGTCAAGTTGGAAATTTGTGAATGTGGGGTGTTGAACTCGAGTCTACCATCACTTCTCCTCCTACAAAGTTTTTTTTTTTTTATATCCAAAATTGTATCTTTGTTTGTTTTGTGTCATAGGAGAATATTTTTGATTTGGAAATTATTTCTGTTTTAATTGCATCCAGCATCTCATAGTCTGGTGGTGCAGTTCGTTGTTTGTAAAAAAGGTGGCTGGCCACGACGCGACGCTACGCAATGCAATCGCAAATACGTAGGAGCTAAACGAACAAAAATTGGCACAAGTTGCAATTTATGTGGTTTTTTCTCTATTTTATTTGACATATCAAGTCCATTTTGTTTTTAAATTTTTCTCATAATTAAAATAATGTTTTCAGTGTGAGGTGTGTCTATTTGGGTTGGGACTGTTTTAGAGTGCAGTATGTTTTTTGTTTGTTTGTATAAAAATAATATATATTTACGGTGAGCGCCAATAATTTATTTTTCTAATCAAACGCGATACTGATTGACATTGCATACAACACACATTGGGTGGTTTCGCTGCAGACAAAAAATAAACATGCAAAATGAGATTGCGATGTGTTGCTTGATTAGCAGATTGATGTTAAAATCGCAGAAAAAAAATTAGATGAGTTTGCCTAATTTTTAGTTGAATATTTAAATAGCTAACTTGTGATTGGAATATGCAAATACGTTAGAAAATTTTGAAGGGGAAAATGGTTTTTGTCAGGATTAGATTGCTTTTAGGTGAGTTTTTCAAAATGTTGGTGCTCAGGACTTTTGTTACACATACGACTGCGATACGGTTTTGTCCACTCGTTATCTATATGCGTTGTGGACTACAATTGAATATTTCTTTTCTGGTAAATTTGTTTAAATTATTCAGAAGTGGGTATGTACTAACCATAAGGTCATTTTGACTCCTCGAGGATGTTAGAAAAGTCGGAAAAGTTTGTATTTGTGCTTCAGACCGCATTTTTAGGAACGGATTTAAACGTATACTTTGAAAAAGGCTCATCAGGCTGATATCTTCCATTCTCCCATATTTTTCTATTCAGTTTTTGCTTGTGTGTAACCCCTAAGGGATTTTAAAGCAAAGTAAAACCTGAAAAAAATAGTTGGTCTTTTAAAACCATTGTGAGGAAGATGGTTGTAAGAAATGTCCACATTTTGTATGAAACTAAAGCGCGGTTCCGGAGATAAATATTTCGTAAATCGGAAAAGTAATTTTTTTTGATTATTCATTTCGGAATATTTTTCCATTGTTAGAAATCGTGTGAGTTCGATTGTTTTTTTTAGCAACAGTATATTATTTCACTTTTCAGCCAAGTCTAAATGTCTGAAACTGAGGTTTAGTTCCCGCTCCTGGACGGATCAATTTTTACTTGCGATATAGTTACTATAGGCGCAAGTTTTGCATTTCAAAAAAATAATCGAACTCGAGATTTTAATCAAAATTCACATTATGATGATAGGGAACACCAAAAAGTGTGTCCCGCAATTCCGCCTGTCTGTCTGTCTGCCTGTACAACGCTCTACATCCTAAACGGCTGAAGCGATTTTCTTCAAACTTGGTGTATAAGTATTTTTGGGGATCTTAATTATCTCGAAAACAGCTCTAACGGTTTTGATAAAAAAAATACATGTGCTACTATAGGTGTAGTTTACATTTGGTTAATTTTTTAAAAAATATTTTTTGTTGTTAACGGCACCTGTCATACAACCATTTTCTTGATTTTTTCATAAACGGCTCAACGGATTTCGATCAAAACTTTATATTATACATGATGTCCTTTGATTTGTAAATAATACTGCATACCAAAATTTTGCAAAAATATTTTTTTTTAATTTTTGAAAAAAAAAATATTTTTTTGAAAATTCTATATTTCGAAAATTTGTGGGCGATTTTTTAAAATTCAGTTTTTAAATTTATATTACTAAATACATAAAATTGTCATACTAAAAAATTTTACGAAGTTTTGTACTTAAAAAATTAAGTAAAAAATGCTAAAAACATATTGAGCTGTTTCTAATAAAAATCTTGTGGTACGTGCGATCTAACCCTGCATTTTATTTGTGTTTGTTGTTCCTTGAATTTGTTCTCATTGATAGACATTCTGTTAATTTTCTCTTTTGGTTTGAAAATCGATTCCGAAAATTCTGATTTCACTCCACTTTAATTACTTCTGTGGTTAGAAATTCGCTTCGAAACTTTAGCCCAACTTCAAAAATCTCTGCACTTTACTGTTGGCAGTCAGTTTTTCTGTCATTTTTGCCGATAAAGAATACCAAATGCAAACTCTGATAGAAAGTTGTTTGGCTAGTTCTCGGTTGAGTATTTTCGGCATGAAGAACATACATTACTAATTGAAACAAAAGTGGTCATAAAAAACAAAATTGCCGAAAGACAAACTAGGGTTTTTGTGGCTTTCGTCGCCTTTCAAGATTGTATAAGACGTGGAAAGTTACATCAATGTTGCTACCTTCAACAATTATAAAACAAAAACCATATTTATAATCAAATTTTAAAGCCTTCTTAACTGTAATCAGGTTGGGGTCAAAATTCTTATAACAAATTCTGCACATCGAAACTCTGCAAATAATAAAACCAACCAAAAATACCCAAAGTTTAGACATTTCCATATTATTTGCAGAGTTTTTTCAGCTCCCCTTTAAAACACATTTAAACAACACTTAAGTGCAAAATCCGTATATTTAAACAATTTTGTCATTTAATTAATGTTACGTAAAGATCTCTTAACTTAAACATAATTCATGGCCTGGCGCTTAAAGGTTTTTTTTAAAGTTCTCTTAAACGTATTCTGACATACCAATATTGTCATCTGTATAAGTGGAAATAATTGTGAATTCGCATTTGTTCTGTTATTTTATTAAAACATTTTTCGAAACGGATTCTTGTTTTACTTAATTTAATAAAAAAAAAAGAAAAGTTTTTTGTAGTCTACTACATCGGATTCTTCAAATAATTCCCCTAGAAGCCTGCCTGACTTGAGAAAGGTGTGAAAATCTCCTCGGGATCTAATCATTGTGCGGAGGGGTGCACCGCCTCAAAAAACAATTGTCCATTTGCCGCTGGCAGATATGAGAGTTAACCAAATTAGATTCTCACAGTATCATGTGATGTCTGCATCCATCGCAATTATCCATCATCCGTAGTTTTGTCTGCTTGTGTTGCTTGTCCTTTTGTGTCCTTATTTTGTCTATGGAATTAAAGCTTAAATACAAATATTACTACCAAATTCGTATACAATATATTTAATTTTCGTTGTTTAAAAAATTCAACATGTCAAAAAACAGCTGTCACGCATAAAATGTACTAGAATTTCAATTCTCTTGTAGCAGATTTGTACATTTTCTCGCGTTACGTTACATTACAATTGTTTAGTTCAGTATAAATGGAAAATTGATTATAGATACGAATTTAAGTGATATTTCTTAAAGGCAATTTAAATATTTAAACAATCTTAACTAAATAACCTCTAAAGGCGCGTCCATATTATGCCGAACGATGCCAATATGCCGAGCGGCCAAGCCGAATAAGTTTGGACGTCCCGATCGGCCTTTGGTCCATGCCGAAACCGAACTAAATTCAAACCGAACGAAATGGATCCATGAAAGAAACCCGAACGTCACGACCAGAATGAGTGGCACGGCATAGGCCGATCGGTATCGTTCGGCATAATATGGGCGCGCCTTTAGAGACATTTAAAAAAAATCTAATAGATATGGCTGCAAGTAGTGTTTTCATACTTTAAATGCTTGTTTTTGACCAAAACACTATTTCTAATTATCATTTTTTCGGACATGGGAATCGCAACGCAAAACAAAATTCCTTTGTGTCTTATTCATTCAAAAAAAAGTTTTGAAAAGTTGGTCTGAATATTTGAAAACATCACATTACCGGCTTGATTTTTAGAAGAGAAATGGGAAGCGTTAAAGCATTTGCAAGTCCTGTTTTAAACTAAGCTTACTTCTTTAAAAAAAATATAACCACATTAAATGGAAATCCTTTTTATTTTGCCATTTGGGGTTTCTGAGATACATAAATCTTAAAATCTAAAAATACAAACAAAAACTTTTCTTTTGCTTCATTTGAGGTTAAGTTGAAAAAGGGAAATGTTAACTGTCACAAGTTTGAAATTACTTTAAAAATGAAATCTTAGGTTTCTGCATTTTATGTTTGAATATGGCGAAAAACTACGTAGTGCAAAATTGTTGCGGCCATACCTTCGAATTCAGCACTTAAAAAGATCTTCAGAAGAAATCGGGCCACCAAAACAGACCTGTGCAATTTGTGCAGTAAATCTGATTTAAAAATAAAAAAGGGCGCCTAAACAAAAAAAAAACTCAAGCTAATTTTTTTTAGTCACTCACACATGTTCTGCATTCCGAGTGAAAATGAATTCAAAACGAATTTCAATTTAACTTAAAATGAAATAACGTGTTCTGCATTTCGAGTGGATTCAATTCCTTCCACTTCACTTCGAATTCATTTTCGAATTGTCAAAATCACCTGTTACAGACAATTTGTATAAAAACGAATTATATTCGGAATGTAGAACACGAATTTTCATATTCAGAACCCTAAAAATTCACATTCGGAATGAGCTATTTACAAACTTTACTTTATGTGGAATACAGAACATTTTTATGTGGAATACAGAACATCTAAATTCACTTTCGTTCCTCAAATTCACAAAAAGTGAAGAAATACAGTACATGTGCGACTATCTCAAGTCTCGAAAGCCCCACGTGGGGTGAAGTCTCACCATTATTTTTTTTAAATACGCCCTGCAAAAAATCTGAACATATCGGATAAAAGAAGCAGATCCTGCCAAAAAGGGGTTCAAATCGTTAAACCGCACGAAGCGCTCCAGACAGCTAATGTTGTCTTGTCCGAAAATCCATTTTTATAAGGATTAATCCTTGTTCCACTTAAATGTGGATATCTTGTCATCGTCCAAGTTTTGAGATTTTCATTTTTTTTTTTAAAGAAATTTTCTTTTTTAGTATTTCGGCTTTGCTATGTTTTTCTCCTCTTGGGGTTATTTCTTTGCAGATTTCTTCTTGGGGATTATGTCGTCTGACCAAACATCTTTAACCCTCAAAAGTATCATCTCAAAAATGTGTTTTCGAAACTAACATATATGCACCTCCGCAATTGGTATAATCTCACCATAATAAATGTGAAACCAAATAGCTTTGTCCAAGGAAAGGATTCTAGAACGTGTACGGGAGGAAGAACTTTTAATTGAATTTTTTTGATTTAACATTTAATAATCTTCTAAGTTGTGAGGAAATTTTAATTAAGTTTAAATTAAGAACAGACGTACATGTAAACCAATCGTGATTTAATTAATATCGATATTTCGCACGTGTCGTAAGTGTGAATGGTATAGCAAAAAGGTCGAACTATATAAGGAGAGTTACGTGTGTGTTTGGGGTGGTAATACTGTGATACAGAAAAAGTGACTTCAGTAAGCTACACTGCGAGTAAGCAAATTTAAATAAATTATGCATCGTGAAGGAAGGAAAGTCAACTTTTGGAAATAAAAATTTAAATAGTTTTTTTTTGCAAGCAATTAACCGAAATGGAACTTTTTGAATATTGTTATGCATTTATTGGCTCTTTTTAAAGCTTTTAACATTTTCCAATCCAAACTTTTAAATTTATTTTAGACAGGGAATTACTGCTGTATCTCAATTATTATCAGGATGATATTTTGAGATTTTTCGAAAAATTAATGAATTCCGATTATTGTTGTTAATCAATAAAATGTTTGATAACTTATTGAAACCTTTACGGTCGCCAGTTTGACATTTTTCAATAACTTTTTCCGTTGGTAAGTGTTGAAATCTTCCAAAGGACATCTATAAGGATTGTAGAACTCACATCCTTCTTCCAAATGCTACTAAGCTCTGACATATCAAGCTACTGAATTAATTTTTCACCAAGTTAAGTTAAATTCCCAGTGAAAATCCCTGCTCGGTCACCATCCGCATATTGCACCAAAGTCAAGGATTTGGTCCTTAGCCAGGGAGATGCACTAAATTTGATAAGAATTCCCGCTACCGTTCTGTAGCTTCCGAGCGAAATTTTGTATTTCTTCCCGAACCGGGGGAATTCCCAAGTATTCACGTAAAGATTATAGCAATTTATTTTGAAACGTTTGTAACTTATTCAAATTTGTTGTTCATTGAGGGTTATCCGCCATGTTTTGTCCATCCACTGACATTTTTAATAGAATTTGCGATACTTACTCCAACCAAAAGCTAAGATTGGGAATTCCAATAAGCTTAAGCTAATTCAATCCTCCAACGGAGTAATCGTAGTATGCCACATAAATCGGCTAAAATTAAAAGAAAAAAGTGAAAGGGTTACCATTCTTTATTATTTTAAAAAATTGTAAATTGAAATAATTTTAATTTATCCTTTTCTACATCATCAAGAGTGAAGCTTTTTCGTCTTCTGTTAGATGTACATAAATATATCCCTTGTATATAGAATTTCCATATGGTTGGGCCTAGAACACTTTTTTGTGGTACCTACCCCAGCTACTATTTTCATAAAATTAAGACCAGTCATTGCCCTATCTTATCGTGAAAAGTCTGTTCTGTAAGTTATTTGTTTTGTTAGAGTATATTATTTGACATCAAAAAAAAATTAAATGTCTATTGCAACTTTATAAGAAAATGATAAATTATTATGACATATTGCATAGATCAATTATAATTACATTTTCTTCACGCAACTTTCCGCCCTCAATCATCATAATCATATCGCATCGGTCTTATCCAGACGGTTCTCTATATGTTATCAAAAATTTTGACACAAAAAATGTTTCGCTAGGCTTAAGCTATTTGGAGAAGCATTCATCGATATGCTTTGATATAAGATAAGATTAATGACTATCCATTATGGGCTTCAAGCTTATCTGCTATTTCGACAAAAATCTATTGCTAAACTTGGCGAATAAATCACTTTGTTTTTTTATTTCCAAACAACGGAAACTCTGTGTTCGGATTAAATATACTTATGTTTGGGAAATAGGGGAATTTTTGTCTGTTTTCTATTTTTGTCCAAGAGTTGGAACAAATTATTGAAATATACTTTATCAATATTTAATACAGTATACACAGGTTTATTTTCTTTTTGTATTTATGGGAGGCATTACAACGTTCCGTAGGGAATGTCTTTTCGATTGGCATTGGCAGTTTTTGTTGCTATCACAAAAGGTTAAATTTGATAAGAGTATCTACCTTAATACATGATATGCCAAAAACCATAAAGGCTCTTAAAGAAAGCTGCTTAACATTTTTTTTTCAAGTTTCAAGAAGTATGCTTTCATTTTTTTCTTGTTTTGAATGGAAATATTGAATGTATGTTTCTATTTTTGGTTGAAATTTTCACATAATTACTTTTTGATAAGTTAAATATTTAGCAGTCATACCTACAAGCAATATATTGTGTTCCATTTTCGCTACACAACACAATGATTAAAGACCATAAAGGGAAAAGGTAGAGTATTGAAAGTTCCATAATCGATATGAATAATTAAGCAACAAAAATATATTTCAGAGTCTTTTGTTTGATTAAAGATATAAATTGTAATTCAAAGAAAATATAATATACATTATCATTCTGTTTTCAATTTTTTGTAAAATATTTGAAATCCACCTAAGGAAGATTTATGAAGACAATGGCTGTTAGAAAAATGAGAAATGATTTGGAAAATTCAGATTTCATTTATCAACAAAATTCCTACAGTTAGTAAGGCGGGAGATGAATGCAAACATCTATAAATAAGGACCTTATAGTGAGACAAATAAAATTCACGACTGGATCGCACATTCTTGTTCTAATGTTACTCCAGGTCGTAGGCACAAGATTCTTAGTTAAAACAGCTAAATATAGTTTTAAGGTAGTTTTTTAATTAATTTTTTGTATACAAAATTTTTTTTAATATTTTTCTAAAAAAAAAATCGTATGGAAATTTTATGTTAAAAAATCTACCATCTGTTTTTGAAATATTGAATTTAAAAAAAAAAAACCTTTTTTGAAATATTTTTTTTATCAAAATCGTTAGAGCTGTTTTCTAGATAATTGAAATTTACCACTTTTGCCTCAAAAATTTGTATGGCAGGTACCGTTATTTCTTGAGAACTAAAAAAAAAGATTTAAAAAAGAATCAATCCAGGCACCTAAAACGCTTATGTACCAAGTTTGAAAGCAATCGCTTAAGCCGTTAGACTGAATTGCTGGATCCACAGTTTGGTACCTTTATCATCGTAATATCAAATTTCGAGTAAATACAAAAATTGTTTTCAAAAATCGTTGGAACGGTTTTTTTTTTTTTAATTAATTAAGTATGAAAACATTCTTAGGACAAATTTGAAACTCCAAAATAAAAAAGTAATTATTAATATATCTAATGTACATATAAAAATTTTAATTTCAAAAAAAATCACTGACTCCTTTTTGAAAAATCGATTAAAAAAATGATTTACCTAAAAACCCAAAAAAACTTTTTTGAAAACTTAAATATGCAATTTTATTTATATTCTTAAAGAGCTTTTGCATAAGACAAAATAATTTTAAACATGTGAGAAACTCGAAAATATAAAAAGTGGTTCTATTGGAAGTACCGTTAATAAGCACGAAAATACAATATTGCTGCAACATTAAGAACACACACATTTTTCTAATCAAAATTCTTGGAGCTGTTTTTGAGTACAAAATTTTTCCTTACGGTTTTTGAACATTTGTATGGGAGTTTCCGGTTGATTTTTGGTTTTAGGAAAAATTGTTTATTTCATGTATTTATCGGTCGAGTGGTTTTCGAAATAGTTTGCAAAAAAAAAAATGATTTTTTTTTATTTGAAATCATTTTTTTTTTGAAAAAAATTGGCCTTTTTTTAGCTGTTTTTTTACTGTCCATACAAAAATTCCAAAATCGAAAACCAAACAAATGGTTCTACTAGACGTACCAAAAAGAACCAGTTTATATCAAAAAGTACCTTTTCCCTTCATAAATCAATGATTGCTTTTATAAAAATCGTTTTTGGAAAAAAAGTAAGATCTACATTTTTGGCCAAAAAAATATAGGGTTTTGCTCTTAAAAAAAAACTGAAAAAGCGTGTGGGCATATTGCGCAAAAAACTGTGTTTGTCAAGTTTGACGAAAATCCATCCACCCGTTTATGTTGTCGACTCGCGGACAAACAGCCGGAGGCTGAGAAACAAATTTTTGAAAATCATCTAACTTATGATATATGTATGTTTAATAATATTTTTGCACCGTCAATTCTGATTGTAATTCTTATTGCTACCGAAAGCCCGAATATAGTCAGCTTTCAAATGTAAGTCTAAAACCGTAACGCCATCTGTTGGCGATCACATTTTTGTAATTGATTAAATTAACCGATTGTCAATTCCGTAGTGCTTGACCATATCCTTCCCATAAAAAAAAAATAGAATTTTCAGATATCGCCAAACATCCACCCCTGAAAGTATTCATTTACTTTTACTCTTTCACTAAAAATTTTCAATTTTCCGGTTTGAAGTGTTTCTTACTTGGTTCAATGCGAATTGAACAAACAAATCCTTTAGCTGTTTAAAATAATTAACACCAACTAAACTCCATTACAAAATGTATCTAGAATTTTCGCTAGTAAAAATGCGTTCCAATAGTATGGAACACTTCAAATCCATCTATTTTAAATGCCTGCCTCAAGTGAAGTTATTTGGTTTTATTCCGCAGTCCTCCCTTCTCCGCACCCCTTATTAATTTACTTTTTCATCATGTATACATGTACATATAAATGAATAGGAACAAAGTTAATATGATTTGCAAATCAATTATTTAATGCGATGAACAAAATGTAACATGACTGGGTATTTGGGGATGGAATTCCTACAAGAGACTTCAATTTCTCCTGTCTACTCGTATTCGTAAAACCTATTAAATTTGACTTTGATGTTGGGAATTTAGCTGAGCGTTTGAAGTTAAAGATTTAATTATTTTACGAATAAATGTGTTTAAAGCTTTAAAATGGTATCCATTGCATACCTAGGGTCTTTAAAACTGTAGATACATATAAAAAATACTGTCGATTTATTTGTCTGACATGTTTACTTGTTTTAACCTATCTTACCTTTCCCGTTGCCGGTGTCCAACGAACAGAATCTTGATACTATTATTTTTTCCTTGCAATTTACTTTCTAAAAAAAGTTTGCGATTATTATTAGGAAAAACAGACAAGAAGGTAATACCACACTATTTAGTGGACCTACTAAATTCTTCTTTCAAGTCCTTCTAAGCACATTTATCCTTGCCGCATGGTTGTTGTTGAGACTCATTTTATAGGTGAGTCTAGTGACGAGATATCATGTGTCGGCATTTTAATTTTTGAGAATTTCCGCCCCTACTTCAAGAAATATTTTCCAAAAATGATAATTCTGCATCAGAGTTGCTAGTCTCAATTGATACCACTATACTGCTTATTCATTACAAGATGACTATAATTCTTTGGATAATCGGTGCAATTTGTCGCGCTTTCCGTATTTTGTGCAAAACTGACCAATATCATCCTTCAATTCAATTCAGTCAACGGAAATTGAACTATCTGAGTACCATTTATCCGGGTACCCGATTCATAATATAAATTTATATTGAATATCTCATATCAGCATTTATTTTCATCTTTATCAAGCTTGATTCCAGCTAATATTTGGAATATCCATAAATCTCCATAATGACAGTCTCAGTGTTTTGTTCTAGAACATGTACTTCGTTTTTCCAGTAAGAGGTCATAAGACCATTTATTTGGCAAACTCAAGTATAAGCGGTTTTCAAGAATATTCTTTGTGGCGTTTAAATTTTTTAGCTTCCTTAAAGGTGCTGGCTAGCAATTGGGAAGCTTTGGTGCTTAGGAATTTGCTGAATTCTATGGTTTGTCATAATCACACCAAGATCTAACATTAACTCTTCTGTGTTCTTGGTGACAGTGGTATATACCACACACAGAGAGAACTGATCAGCTGGCTGGAATTATTGCTTGATGCAAGCTGCCTTTTAAGATTAAACAGAAAATTTGAAGAAGAGCACTAGAGTTGGTTGCACAACCAGTAGAATATGACTAAGCTTCGACAAGCAGAAAACAAGAAAAAATTGTCAAACTGAATAAACCATTTCTTGTCAATATTATTAGCGGGAATAAACTCATTCTGGGATGTCATAAAAAAATGGAGCAAAGTACGGATGGCCTATGTATGCAAGTGATGTGATACCAAAGAGATTATTACTATACATTTGTCATTATACATCACTCTCTCATTTCAGACGATGATTTAGAACACCTTTCGAATTATTCGGACAACAGCCTGTTGAACTTAATTCCTCTAAATTGCTTGATATTCTAAATATAAAGGTTATAGGTTTTTATTATAGAAGATTAACAATATTCCAGAATCTAAATTTATCAAAGTCTGAAGTAATAATACCAACTCTTAGCCCATAAATCTAAGCTAACATATTTAATAGCGGGAATCTTGGCAATTTATCCTCTGATGTTGGCTTTCAGGTCTTGACAGTATTCCCTTAAAACACTTATTGATATTTCTTTAAAGTGGTAACCGTCGTTTCTTAAAGTCGGGGCAAAAATATTCAACATGTTAAAATACCAGTCTGGATTTACTGTCACTGCTAACTGAGGTAAATGTAGAGGCCTTTAATGCAGCTTTTGGGGATTGGGATCAAAGTAGCACATGTTTTGTTTCTTAACACAACCTTTCAAATGAAAATGGGCTTCTCATCATTCAAAAACAAAAAAACTTCCCTCGTTGAACCGTCTATTTTCTCCAAAATCATGCGACAGCTGGATTAAGTTTTACCGACATCACAAGTTATCATACCGACACGATGAATTGAATGGTCTGTTTGGAAGTTGATACAAATACATAAGTAAAATGATTTTTATTTTCGATATACATACCTATGTATTTCTTTAGGGCAAATTTTGCATTTGAAATCGAACTCGAGATTTTAATCAAACGTGACATTACGATGATAGAGAAATTTCCAGCAATTTCGTCTGGCTGTCTTTCTGTCTGTAGGTCGCTCTACAGCCTAAACAGCTGAAGCGATTTGCTTCAAGCTTGGTACTTAAAAGTTAAAATCCAAATCAATAAACATGGACTAGGAAAGGTTTAGGACTTATTCCGCGGACTAAGTGCGAAATGTTATTAATAAAAAAGAATTTCTGCTATTTGACGTTTACCAAGTTAGTCCTTCCTTCGCTAAATAATCTAAGACGGTGGTCTAGTGAGAGACTAAGAATTGACATTTAAGAATAAAATTTACAGGTACATATTCCCCTGTGAAATAAAAAGAGATTGAGTTGATACTTATTGTAGTAGATTTTGTTCGATTTTTTAATAATAGGAAATTTTAGTCAATGGTCTAACTCTTATTCCATGGTTTTGTAAGTCCATGGACTAAAGATGGACTAAGCGTTTTTTATTAATAGGGATGTAAGTGTTTAGGTGCCTGGCTCGATTCTTTTTTTTAAATCTGTTTTTAGCCCCAAAACTAACGGCACCTGTCATACAATTTTTTGTAACAAAAATAGTTATCTTTTTTTTTTGAAAAAAATGTTTTTTTTTGTTAAATTCAATACTTTGAAAATAGGTGGATGATTTTTTAAATTCTGTTTTTAAAATTATATTAAATTTATAGTAAAAATATAATACAAAAATTTTTTTTTAGAAAAAAAAAATTGAGAAATTTTTAAGTAATAAAAGACTAAAAATATATATTAGCTGCTTCTACTAACAATCTTGTGCTTATGATGTGATTGAACATAAGAGCAAGTAGGTACGTACGATCCGGTCGTACTTTTTATTTTATATCGACTGTCGATATCGTCCCATAGATTAGCGAAACCATATTTTCCTTAATTTGTTAGTCCCTATTCTTTAATGCTAATTTATCAGGCTTAGCAGATTGCGTACAACTCATATTTGGAGCCTCTCCAAAATGGCCTTTTCTAGTGTCTTTATTTATTTATACTGGGAACCTGTTCGTTAAGTCAAATAAACTTTTTCAGCAGCATCTTCACATTTTATAGACTTGTTACTACGAGTATAAGATATTATGTGAGTAGTCGTTTTTTAATTTGCATGGCCTGCAAGATGTTTGGTCCACAACTAAGAAAACAACTACAGCTGTTATGTTATCAAACAAACACCAACAAACCGTTTAACTTTTCCTCTGGGATATTGATTGGAAATGTTAGCTTCGTCCGTTCCTTTCATGTAACTACATACTGACAAATGAAATGAAATTCACGTCCATCCATCTACATGATTTTGGACTTTATTGCTCCCAAATGTCATCAAAGATTGAAAAAACACACAAAAACAACACACGTACATGTACCAGATTACTACTTACATTCTATTTCTAGCAGTCAACCATGGAAGATTAAAGTAATTCCATTTTGTATCATTCAACCAACACTCGCACTAAATGACTTCTAGTACAATTTTGCTCTACCCTCTGTATGTAAGCTTCATTAATACTTGACTAAACTCATTCATAGGGACAAAATATCTCCCCCAATCAATTGTCACTAGTGACACTAATGGCTATTCTTTACTGACATAGTGAGTAATTTCTGACATAAATAGCTTCGCATATCGTTGGGAGTTGTCAGTTGTTGGCGCTTATGTATAATCTATTTTCGTTGTTATAGGTATTTTATTTAGCAAATTGTCAAATCTTTTCGACAGCTCTCTTGGGAGGTATACTTGTCATAAATTATTATCATTAGAGGCGAAATGAGTGCAAATCAGTGTCCTGGATTACCTCAATTAATATACTGGGTAACCTAATTGGTCAAGGTGGACTTTGGACAAAAAAAAAATTGAAGATTATTACTTGCTATAATTAAAGCCTGCGATAGATAAATTGGAATTCGTAACCCCCTTTCATCTATAACCAAAAGAGGTGATATAGATAAAAATAGACTAAAATAACCAGCAAGTTTGTTCAGAGAAGAAGTGTTTTCAAGGAACCCGAAGAAGTGTGTGCAAATTTAATGCCATTTGCTGTGTTTTACTTGAATAGCACTAATTGAAGGTCAAACTGTTTTTCTACATTTATTTTGTTATCCTAATACCTATAACTGACAGCAACAACTGAGGGGTTTCTCACAGATTCACGTCAATGGGTTTTAATTTTATAGTCTGTTCTTTTGTGTCGTATGTATATATTTCTTTTGTGTTCAAGAACTTTCCAAGTATTGATCGATAAATGATTCTTTGTTGCATTGTATGAAAATAACTAGACTGTATATAAAGCGTCAATATACTGTCCAGCATTTAGATATATACACATTCTGCACGCGCGCCGGCAGTGCCGTCAAAGTTTGAAATATATTGTTTTACAGCTGCTGTATTCTTTGTTTGCAATTATTATTTCCCGACAAAATAAGGATACAAAATAAACAAAAATGAGTGTGGACTCTACAAACTTATAAGAAAGTAGCCCAACTATTTGAAGACAAAAATAGCAAAGCAGAACAGATTGTTAAAAAGTTAAAAAAAAAATAGCTTTTTAAGGTTTCCATTTTTGAAGCCGGGCTATGGATTTGCTTAACCAATTTTATTGTTCCTCTTCCGATAAAAGGTGTTAATTAAACTTTATGACAAACATCTCAGATATGTTATGGAATGCATAAATATTTTACCAGACCATTATTACAGCGTTTGTTCAATTAGACAAGCCACTGAATTTAAGCGCCCAACGGACAGGCCTGACACACGACAGCCCTCCAACTTTCTCGTTTGCGGACACTCTGCTTCCAGTTACCTAGACCACAGCTCTTGTATCCTGGATATTTTGTTTTTTAACCTGAAAGTTTGGGTTATCTTGAAGTCTGGATTTTGGATCTGGGATTCGAAGACTGACTGGGTTTTATCATTCTTTTCCAGATGGCTGATGTAGCCTTAACTATGTAGTCGACTTTTAGGGCCGATTTCACATCTGCGTACAGTTCAAAGGGTTCACGGTTGTGTTTTTTTCTCCATTCTCTATTCTCACATAGATGACCAAATACTCGTCGAGGAATTTTTTCTTCGGAAGCGCCCATTTCTCATTTCTGCTTACTGTACAGCACTCTGTTCTTTATAGCACGATTGAGAGTCCAAGCGTTCGCTCAATCTTCAAAAACGGTTTACTAGAGTTATTCCTAGTCGAATTCACTCCAAGGTCGATGGAGTTCTTAACTGTGAATAAATTGTAATTTAATTACCTCCAAATTGTTACTATAAATACATAGTGACCTTCTGTCCTTCCTCAGCAGTGAGCAAATGCTTGAGTGTTTTGTGGACTGATTTGTTCGGAGCGGTAAATGTCGAGAGCGGTCAATGATATTGATGCGATTAATGATGTTAGAGATTGAGAGATTTGTTAAATATTATGCAATTCATCTGTACGCCTGCTCTACGAACGAACTACGAAGTCACGTGATATTATAGCTCTTTACCAAAATCCAGTTCATGTTTGGAATAGTTTGCATCGGAAGTAAGTGAACCAGTGTTCACCGTGTGGTTTCTGATGCCACGTAACACAATTAGACCAGTTTTCCCAGGATCCCGAATTCTCTCATCGGCATATAGGGTGCTTGATGATAAATGCTATACGAAGATATGCTGAATCGGTGATCATCTCCAGAATTTGTCTTCGTAGAAATGTTTGGTCGTCGATCTCCCAGACTGAAATCCTCAATGATTTTTGCCAATTAAAGTGTTGCAGAACGGTTAAAGACACGACCGACGTTTATCAGGAATATGCTGGGATAGGTCTTTCAAGATATTGTGTCGCCTTTTTCTAAATAGGACATATCAAGTTTCCTTCCACCCACAATTATGTGGTGTTTCGATGCTTGTACCTTATCTCTTCTCGAAAAGCTACGCTAGTATTCCATCAGTACCGGCGGGCTTGTTTTTCAACTTTTTTTGTTTGTATATTCAAGTCAGTTAATAAAACTGTATCTCGATTGATTAAAGATGGGTTCTTTTTTGTCCTGGAAGTCGTCCCTCCATTCTTCCGGCACCATTTCTGTTAGGTACATGTTTTTCGAGTCTCTTCAAAATGTCATCACGAAACTGACGGTTGCCACAAGCCACGTATTATTATGTACATTGCACAGACTTGTAATTTTTTTTCTAAATTTCCATGACCAAGTTTGCCACCCTCCCACTTGTTTGTTAAAACTAATTTTCAAGAATTTTCCTACAGTCATGCTCAATCCTCAAGCTAAATAGAGTTTTCATGCCATGGCATCTTCGTTAAGAGATATTTCCTCTAAATAGAGTCCGCGTTGAAGTAGTGATGGCATTTTCCCACAACATATGTATGTGCTTATCATAGTTCCACTAAAATTTCACCAATTTGCGAATACGCTTTCGCAAGTCATGTCATATACACACAAACCTATATACCCATCACCGCCACAGTACGCTTTTCAGTATAACTCAATTATGCTGGTATTCAATGCATGATCAAACTTCATCAAAATTTAGCGTAACCACTTAAAACGTCACTCAATTTAAACAACATTGATGAATATAAATATGTTTGGCCATAGAGTATATGTATGTGAAATCTTTTTCTCATCCAATGTCATTAAAATATTTCTACGTTGGGCGCCATTTAAGAGAAAACGAGTATGGTGCAGATTGATGATCCATAATACCGTGATGAAAGCATCAGAATAATATTTTTAAAATATTATTTTTTGACAGGTCATATAAACAACCACGGAGCATACATTCTTTCTTTAACATGTATATTAGTATTTTTTGTAAAGAAGTTCAATTTCGAAAAGAAAACGAGAACAAGAAAAACAAAATAAAAAGCAGAAGCTTCAGTAATTCATTTTTCCCAGCTTGTGGCGCTATAATGGCAACAAATCATAATTATCCCTCTGACGAAGATATAGCAATAAATTGCATCCTATAGAGTCTGTTCATGAAACAGTTTGTATAGAGATAGAGAGTATAAGGACTGCCGGGAAACTGAGGATACACATATACTCGTAACTCTTCTATTATTAAGTCCTTGCTGTTGGTTTTCCAATAGTTTTAGTTTGACTTATTTTTACTATTGCTCATGTTTTTTTTTTTTTGTATTCTTCTTCTGCATTTATTATATATACATGTTGGATAGTATATTCTACACGTTATGGTAATCAAACAGAAAATCGTCGTGATAAAGTGCTTTAGTTGTGTTGTCGTCGTCGTTCTCCCTCCCAACAATTTTGTTACTGCTGCCAACTCTGCAAAGTTCCATCAAGTTTTTTTTGTATTTCTCTGTCTGTTTTTTGAATTATTTTTGTCTTCTTTTCAATCAGCTAGCATCCCAGTCTTACGCGGTAGTATCTATTTCGATCAACCATTCTGCCCAGGTTAATGGTGGTTTAAAAGGTGAAAGCTTGGCCGACGACATAAAAATCCCAACAATAAGATGAAAGAAGGGACAAAGAGCAAACAAAACTAATGGTAGAACCGAGTTAATTCTACAAAAGTTGGTTGAGATATTGGGAATGACGGAGTTAAAAGAGGAGGATTTCTGTTTTCATTTGTATCTGTATCCATTTTTCACGAATGTAAATACCTCCGTTCCGGTGGAATAAATAATAAGGGAAATCATCGTCCTTTCTTCTGGTTAGATGAAATGCGAAAAGCGAACGAAAGAGGGATTAAAATAAAAAAGTAAACTGTAACTTGTTAATCACAGACTTATTACAATTTACATGTTTGGAAGCCAATTTGTAAAATTCGACTCCTTATCGTCGACATCAGTATAGGATAGGACTCGAATTTTGGATCAAAAATTAAATCAACCAACCGAACCAACGAAAAGTACGACATGAATGCGGAACGCATTCAAGATTAAATAATTATTATTCGTCATTCAATTTGTATGCAAATGTCTTCCATTCTCATTCTCGCTCTCATTCTGCTGGTTTTTCCGTGCTTGGTGAATTTCGGACATTTTCGTCCAAAAGGAATTTTCTGATCCAATTTAAATTGGATTTTCACTGTCATTGTGTGTGATTTTTGTTAAATTAAAATTGAACCAGGGATGATGTTTTATCTTAAACAAAAAAAAAAAAAAAAAAAAAAAATGGGCACCTGCAAAAATAGTGAACATCATTTTAAAGTAGCAAGAAGATAATCAACTCTTTAACAATGATAAGGGCGAAAGGAAAATAAATTTAAGTAAAAAAAAAACATCAACGGAATGAGATGTTATAGTTTTCCTCAAATACTTTCTGGCAATTATGGTTGGAAAGGCACATCATTCGAATTATTGGATTATCTTCGCTGGAAGTGCTAATTTTGATGACTCGTTTCAATATGTGTGGCATTAGACCGCGATTAGCGCGTCTCCAATTTTGTCCTCGATTAGTTGGTCCAAAGTAGTTGGCTTGTTAACTATACTAAGGACTTGATGTAGTAGCAGAGAAATGTGTACCACCTTAGGTATGGTCTACATTTTGGCAAGCATTTCTTTTTTTTCTTACATATTTTGTTATTAACGGTACCTGCTACACCACCATTATTTTATTTTCGACGTTCTCATAAACGGCTCAACGGATTTCGATCAACATTTTTCTATGGGAGGTTCGTTGAATTCTAAATACATAATACTACATTTCAAAAGTTTGGAAAAATAATTTTTTTGTTGATTTTTGAAAAAAAACTGGTGGAAGATTTTTTCTGAAATTTTGTTAGCTTATGTTATAAAATATTTAAAATTGTCATGCCAATTTTTGTTTAGAAAAAATGTAAGAAATTTTGTATATACAAAAATTAAGTAAGAAACGACTAAAATATATTTAGCCATTTCTATTAAGAATAGTTTGCATATAATAAAATCGATAATAAGACCAAGTACGTTCGGTAAGCGTTAAACAGCTCATGAAAAAATGTCAAACTTTCTTAATATTTGACAGTGATTTTATGTCATTGGTAAATTGGACAGTTGCTGAATAATAAACTGGTAGAAAAATTATCATTGCTATCTGGTCAACCTGTACAATAATTTTGCATAAGATTACCATTTGGATAATGAAATGTCAAACTGACTTATGTCAGCAGGGAAATTATTTGTGGTTTTATAAAATTAACCAAACTTCTTTGTTACTTTGTACATAGATTGGACGAGACTAGACAACTGTCAATTTAAAACAGTTTTAAGCCCGTGTTTTGCATTAACAGTATGAAATATTCGACGAACATCGGTCGCTCCTCTGTGTATGGGTTGGAAAAAACAACTAAGTTGCGGAAACATACTGTCCTTCAGACTATAAAAAGTTGCTTCGTACAAATAGATCTGGTAGAAAGTCAGGATATCCTATATGAAATATCTCAGATAAATAAAAAAGCTGTGTGAAGGAAAAACAAATTTATATGGACGACGCACAGTGGGGCAAACCGACCATTTTTGTGGCATCAAATCAGCCGGTATAGACATAAGCCTGAAACTTTCTGAAAATTATCTTGTATATATTATCCTGTATATCTTCAACCTAACTTTAGCCACGCCCCCAAACACATTTTTTTTTTATTAATTTTCAATCATAAATATATTTGTTTTAAATAATGACAAACATACTCGTATTTTTGTAGTGAAAAAAAATTAATCCTACCAATATTATAAATGTGAAAGTTTGGATGTTTGTTGCTCAATAACTCCGGAGCGGCTGAAAGGATCTGGATGAAATTTGGTACGGAGATAGAATATTATCTGGAATAGCAAACAGGCCGTGTGATAGGTTTATTTTATTCACAAGGCGCCTAAAAGCACACGGATTTGCATGAAATTTGATTGGTAGATGAATGGGGTATTGGATTATCACATATGTCATTTTTATCACGAAAAAAATCAACAGTTCGTATGGGAGAGGCTTAAATATGAAAAAAATATATACTTGGGTGTTTGTTCCGCTTTCACGCCTCAACGACTGAACGGTTTTTAATGAAATTTTCTAGGTGGATAGATGATTTCATTAGATTCCCGTGGGTCGGTTGTATCGCACGGGTATCTGCTTGTTATTTATATTAGTAAATAAATAAATAAAGTTCATAGATTTTTTTATTTAATACAAAATCAACATACTATATCACTTTCTATATCACTTCACTCGTCACACTACCGCAGTCTTCGAAATATGTTTGCTCTACATTATTGGGTGCTTTGAGCAAGGCAAATACTTCGGAGGTCAGGTTGTGATCCTTTTTTCTCAGACTTGTTAGTATGGGATCAGATGTCGATAGCAATGAGTTTAAAATATCTCTGTTTGTATTTTCTCTGCCAGATTTTCTGGCCAGATGTTCACTGTATTTTTAATAATATTTGTTTTTGGACCCTTGAGCTTCTTCCGTTAGTTGTAGGTAGAAGAGAATGCGCTATTATTTTATGCCGATGAAAAACATATTTGTGAAGTGTTTTTGACATATAGTACCATGGAGATTTTGCTTAACTTCTAAATTTGTCCACATTTATTTCAAAGCCATCAGCAATAACAATTAATATAATATGTATTTTTTTAAATAAGTTCAACATCGATTTTTGTTATTTCTGCTGAAATTTCTGGATTTTGACTCCGATTTTTCGAGATTAACTACACTTTTTTAACAGAAAATTTTGTTTACCTAAGCTCTGGATAGAAATTTTTGAAATTGAAATTGAAATTGTAATTGTATTTCTTTTTTTATTTTCCTGTCCTATACCGGAACGTCCTTTTTAATTTCGTTCTTCGTTCTAAGTTATTTTTTTCGTGTTTAAATAAACGTTTATTAGACAAACTTTCCTGAAAATTAAAGATTTTCTGGTTTTTTTTTCAAATCTACTCCAGAAATTTTATATTTGCTCCAAAAATTTATTACAAAAAATCGTTCCGTATGTTCATTTCATGGTATTGTGGAATAAATTTCATACAAAATGAAAGGCACTACTGAATTGAAAGATTTAGTTTTTTTTTTAGTATCACAATCGACACAGCCGTTTTCGCAGTTGAATGAAAAGTACCGTTATTTTTTGGAGTTACAACAAAATTGATTTTCTCTCTTGGTAATAACCTACAACCCTTCATTTCCAGTTGGAAGAAAATCGATTCAGTTGTGTACGTATTAGGTCGAGGTAAGGCAGAATTTTGGGGCTCACTTTATTCGCATTGTCTATCATATCATCGTACTGTGAGATCTGATTAAAATCTCGAGGTAGATTTTTTAACTTACGTAAAATTTCGTTCCAATAAAATATGTACAAAAGCAACAACAGAATTATTTTGCGTTATAACCAGAAGGTATTCTGCCAATTAGAACTGGCAGTAGTAAACACACAGAACCAATAAATTCCGAATGTGAACACGCCTAATCAAATGTCAAATTTTAAATGACGTCTGATTCAATTTCATAACATTTACAGAAGGGCGAGATTAGAGAAGTTCCAATTTATTCCCGTTATAATAGCCAACAGTTCGTTCGGTGTTAAAAGTGTGTAATTGGTTCCGAAAGTTGGATGTCATTCTGACCCTGTGGGATGCATAAACAGTGTTAACTGAGCCCCTTGCTTTACACAAATGACTAAAGGTACGTTTATGCAAACTTTTGCACATGAGAAACGTAATACTCTGATGGCTTCAAAATTATGACCAGATATTTTTTTTGTCAACTTGTCTCTTCGATTTTTTTTTAGCAAACCTATGCCATGGGTGGAATGTAAGACGGAAGCAAAAAATTTTAACACAAAGTTACTGTGCCAATACTGATTGTTGATTAAGGATAATAACGTGGGGCGGTTATCATAACCAAGGGACTATGCTTAAGGATCATCCTTTGTCAACATTTTTTCTGCCATGACACCTTTTTATATCTAAATGGGATACAAAACTTCCGTAGCGGAGGTGATGGTTAAAAATTTGTTATTATTATTTTTTTTTTGGAAAATAATAACATGTTTTTTTTTCTTTAAGTAAGGGATAAGCTTAGGGTCGTTTGCTTTTGTCAATGGTCAGGCGGCTATTTCCCCAGAGAGTATGACATTTAAGGAATTTATTATGGCGAATTTAGAGAACTTAGGGGAACGTCATCTTCGCATTGGCCTTTTTATCTAAGAAGCAATGTTTATATAGATTTTTATCTTAATTTAAACAAACAGAAAATAAAAAAAGGTTTGATATCTTAGGATCAAAATGTCAAATAGGAAGTATTTCATTGGTTGGAACTTAAAATGTGACAGAAAAGAAAATAAATAAATTATAAAATTCACTGGAAAATTTGGATAAGGATGTTTTTTATTCGAATAGTGAAAGGGTAATTTAAATGTATTTCCCAGTTGCAAAGACATAAATTACTATAATTCCCAAAAAATAAGGATTGAAGGAGTTTCTAATGTATTCTTGAGATAAGACATTGTGTATTACTTGTACATACATCTCACTTATAAGTGTGAAGAATTAAATACCTTAAAAGCACCATTTTGTTTTTGAGCATTTGTAACTAAATTCCACCTGTGAGATTTCGTGAAATTCAACACAAAAACAACTTAATTCGTGCAAACAAAACAGAAAAGTTTTTTCTAATTTATAAAAAATTCTACCACAAAATCATTGCCTGTTGGGATTTTATTTCTGTTATTGTTTTTTGTTTCTTATTGTTAATTAGTTAGTGTTTTTATGATATTGTTTGGTCTCTGTGATTTCACCAAAATGGAAGATGTTTATCGATTTAATAAATTCTGTTGTTAAAATTAGAAAAAAACTGTGCGCGAAATTGCAAGTGAATTTTTGATCGGAAACCTGCGGACATCTTAAGGAAAAGAAGTTCGACTAGAATAGATGTTTATTTTTTTCAAAATTAAAAACTACAATATTTTGTATTTAAACATTTAAAAAGCATGGCTTAGTTCGCCGACTGGCTTGAAAGTTCGACTATCAAGTTTAGACGCAGCTCTTACAAGTTGGGGTTTTGTTGCAAATGTTACCATTTCTAGAAGAGAAGAATGATAAGGTATAAGCGAAAATTTATTGTCAAAAATTTAAGTCTTAAAAATTTAAAAGCTTCAGCAAGCAACTAATAAAAGTTTTAGAGATTAGCATTTATGGCTGAAATTTCGAAAGTGCCAAAAATTGCTACAGTCTGCAAAGTATTTCAAGCTAAGAGTGAAATTTATCCTGAGCACGTGAAGTTAATTTTAGAATTTTTTGTTTGTACAAAAAATTTCGCTAACTTCTTGCAACAACAAATTTGATAAGCCAATTTAAAGTATTTAACAATAAATTGCAGAATTTCCCATTTTCAAGAAAAAAATAATTATTTTTCCAAAATACAAAACATATTTTTTTTTATTGAATATTATATTATTTCGTATTTCGAATTTCAAGAATGTCATGACTCATGAGGTAAAATTTTGATCGAAATAGGCGATGTCAATAATTAGAAATTAAAAAAAAATACTTTATTGTTGGGGTTTTAAAACAAGTGAACTGATTTAGTTTCTGCTTTCCGCGAGAATATATTTTTCCACCAAAATTTCCATATACCCAATATCCAATTTTGGTGGTGGATTTTACAAACATTTTCTTTCATACAAATCTTGTCCTCATAATTAGGAACATATGAAATACAAAAATTACTCAAATTGGTCGAACCGTTTTCGTGTGATGCCCTTTCATATATGTACGCGGCATTTGATTTTACATAATGAAATACTAACAGTTGAGTTCTTGAAATTTGAAGCGTGAATTTATTTAAAAAAACAAAATCCACGACCCATGCTCTTGCAAAATATTCGTAATAGAAACGGCTAAATATATTTTTAAAGTCGTTTTTATTTAATTGTCTATACACAAAAATTCTTAAAATATTTTCAAAAAAAAAAAAATGGGACGACAATTTTAAATATTTAATAATACGAGTATAAATTTAAAAACAAAATTTCAGAAAAAATCGTCCAACCGATTCGAAATATTGCATTTTCAAAAAAGAAAATATATTTTTTATACATCAAAAGTACAAAAAAACTTTTTTTTTTTAAATTTTAAATGCTTGTATTATTTAGAATTCAAAGAACCGGCTGTATAAAAAATTTAATCGAAATCCATGGAGCCGTTTATGAGAAAGTCCAAAATAAAAAAATGGTTTTATGGCAGATACCTTTAATAACAAAATATGTAAAAAAAATGTTTGCCCAAAATGTAGACAATTTTTTTTAAATCAAAATCGTAAGAGCCGTTTTCCAGATGGTAGAAAAAATTGTATGGAAAGCACCGTTATTTTTAGGTCCAAAACAACTATTCAAAAATCTGTTTTAGACAATCATCTAAAACGCCTATAAGTACCAAGTTTGAAAAAAAAATCCGTTTCAGCCGTTTAGGCAGTTGATATTCATTTACCGTTTGTATGGGACATTTCTAACAATTCATGTATGAGTTACAACTATTGTTCTCGGCGTTATCGAAATTTCAAAGATGTAGATACATGATTTCAAACTTCTTAGCTCATTCTTTATATCTAAATCTAGATTGAATTTAACGGCTTTAAATATATAAGAAATTAAAAAAAAAATATATTCTCTAATTAATATCTGTATGCTGGTCACACTGAACCACAGGTTTTATTATTTTTCTAACTACATAAGATACAAATTGATCCTTAATACATTTACTTGTACTTGTATCCAACATTGACAAATAATGATAAATTTAAAGGCTTTAAAGTATTCACAAAAAAAAACCTCAAAGCCATTTGTAAAATCCATCACTCACTCAAAGTCTCATATCATTCTCATCCTTCCTCTTTAAATGTCCATTGAATCATGTTATTATTATTTTTTTTCCAGAGCTAAAAGAACGATCAAATAGGTCCTCATTTTGCCTCCAACCAAATTCTGCTGATGATGTGATACGCTTAAATAGAAAAGAAAAAAAAAATAAGAAAATCACCCTCAAGGACTTTTAAACGTTCTGCTTTTTTCAAAAAAAAAAAAAGAAAAAAGAACAATGGCTAGTAGGCTTTTGTGTGATGGGGATTTTTTTTTGTATTAAATCTACGTGGTATTTGGCATATTTAAGTTCACTGTATTCGAACACGTTCCTTATTCACATCCTCAATCACTCTTATATTTCATGGGTTTTCATGTTGAGCCCTTTTTGAGTCAATTGGCTCTCGTCTGATTGATGAGGCCGACCTGTACTTTAACGTAACATTGAACAAAATGTTCCTTCAAAAAAAAAGCACAATAAATTTACAATAATTTGTATCGCTTTTTTGTATAGACAGATAGAAGAAATGAAGATGATTTAACTTTTTGTTGTCTTATGCAAATAAGCACCTTTTAGCAGAATTGTTTCGAAAACAAAAAGAAACTGACAATGACATCTTACGAAGCACAAAAAATGGTCTCGATTTCGCTTTTTTTATTCCTATTTTTTTTTATTTTGACATTATAAATTATTCGACACTTCTTCTTCTTCGTCTTGTACTATTCGAAACGATAAATCCTTCTTGTTTTCTGGCTTGAAGGACATTTCAAAAAAAGGCATCGAACCCGGTCATATTGAACACACAAAAAAAAAGAGGAGGAAGGACAGAGAAGTTGACGCGTTCGCAAATATTCATTGAACTGGAAATAATTCACAAAGTGTGAAGAGCGGGCGTGTTTTGCACAAATGAAAGACAAATTTATTGATGGTGCCATTGAGCGCCATCTGCCTGATGTCCTACATAACCCATACACAAAAAATAAATCAGGTGAATATTCCTCTATATGCAGTTGTGTTAACACTTCTCGATTTTCAAAGAGATTCGATAGAGACAACTTTTAGAATCGAACTGCATTGACATAAATTTAAAGTGACAAGACCAATAGAGAAACGTTAGTTGTATACAGTGGGAGCTAGTATGTAACAAATTTGGATAAATTTCAAAGGAATTATTAAAACAAAGTAATGATTTGAACGATGATTTTAAAATTTCAAAACTTCTAATGAATCAAAATAAATAAAATGAACAACTTAGGTGTTTTTGAGCTGACAATTGGTCTATAGATATGAACACTGAATTTGAAAGTTGACCGACGCCTTTCACCAACATAGATCATTATTAGAAATCCCTTTACATTGCACAAAAATCAAACACGATATGCGTCACTAATATCTAAAAGTGACAAGACATATAATTTTGACATATAAATGTTGGAATAGGGGTCATTTTCATATCAAATAGTCTCAACAATTCTGCTAACGCGGCACTATGGGGGACGTTGACTAAATCATTACACCGAATGGTTTATTCGAAAATTGTCAAGGCAGTGAGCCAAAAGTCCATGTCAATGCAGGTGTCAACTTTCTCTTAAGCGCATTGACAATATTTTTCGTTGATAATCATAAGAATTGACACAATTAGGACAGATTTTGACGTCATTTTTATATCAGATTGCATATTGACATATGTATATGGCACATCAACGCATTATCACACAGTGTGAACTTTAACGATGTAGTGACATACAGTGAAGAAGAATTTTATGTTGGCGTTAGACAGTCGACACCATGATTATTTCCATTCTCCATCTAATTTGACCATAACACTGTTTTGTATGAAACAAGGTTTGACAGTCCTCGGTTGTGTTGAAATGAGTTTGATCTGGCAATCATTAATCAGGAACATACCCAGGTCGGCCACAAAGAGTAGAATTTATGCCTTATATTCTGTATTCTCCAACACATTTACCCAAAAGCGGAGCATTTTGTCAATCGTGTAATTTGAAGTTAAACATATGGCAGTTGCGTGATGTTTGTTTTATTTGGGGTTATGATCTAACATATAACTAGCATGTCAAACTCTAATCAGTCACAGTCATTTACGACCAAGGTCGAGAGCTCCAGTAATGTACTTCTTTGTTATCATTGTTATATATAAAATATATAACCATTGCCAGATGGTTTTTATCGTCGGCAATATAATGCCAGATGTACATAACATTTATGTACATAGAAATAATTTATATAAGTTCATCCAAACACTGCCAGATGCAAACATCAAATTAGAGATATAAAATGATAAAATAGTAAATTGACTTTTTGTTTTAATTTGTAACAGTTGTCTGAAATTGTCAATAAATTTATTTCTCGGCGTAATTTGGTCTAATAGACGTACAAATGTATATTCAAAAGCGTCCTATTGACAAAGAGTTGAAAGATGCAAATAAACCCTTTCGTCTCATAGAGGCTTTTGTAGAATTATTCTTGTGAAACGTTTTTCGATTTGATTACCATGCAGATGAGCATAGACTTTTTTGGTTTGACAACTTGAAACATGTCTTAATATCGGTTTTTTTTCAAAAATCTCCAACAAATATTTTTGTGAAAAATCTCCAACAAATATTTTAAAATCCCGTTTTCTGAGCGGTTTTTTTTTTTTTAATAATTGGCACCTTGTGTTGAATTCCAAAACACGGATTTTTATAAACGGGATTGTAAGAAAAGGAATAATATAAAGCGAGATTATTAAAACCCGGAAAAAAAACGGGATTATAAAAAGCTGGTTTTCGAACCCAACCAAAATTCTTCCATTCAGGTTCTTGGCCAAAAAGAAATGATGTCACTGACTCTTTTGACGGTTTCAATAGTCCAGTGTCGGCGTCTTTCGAGAAATCGGATCGATTGTCCTCAAGGGAATATACGGGAAGTTGCTTTGCAATGGAGCCGTTCTTACTGACCCTTCCTGATGAGCCACAATAGTCCCTCCTCGTGGTGAAAGACGGGCAACGTTTAGGAATGTTTAGCTCTCTTTAATCAGGCTACTTTGCACTGGCGGCTAATCTATCTGGTTAATGGAGTTGTCTCTGAGGTGATGGTGGTAAGCGCAAGATTCGAAGGAACTGGAGGCGAAGCCCCTATTTACCAAGATGAGGGTGGGATTTCAGATGTCAGATGGAAGGGTGGGGTAAAACACCTGGAACGAGGTGTGAGCTGATCGGATAAAGGTAGGTGTAATTGATGCTTGCAGTAAGCCAAGAGCATCAGGCATAAGTTGAGTGGTGTTGTAAGTAGGTAAGTGAACCCCTTAGGGGGGATGTACTGTAAAACCGAAATAGAATAAAATTCTAATTAAAAAAAATCTTCTTCAATTTACCTCTTAACACTGTCTAAGCTCACCGTCATTCATGACTGTCAAACTAAATATCACAAACCATACAAATTTCAAAAAAAAAAATAGTATCAAGTCGAATTTAGTTCAATATACAAACTATGATGGTCCACTGTTCGTCACCGTCATGTTATAGTAAACGTTATTGATATAATGCATTGTGCATTAAAGCTTGTGCATTGAAGCTTGTTAACCGGTCAGCGGCCCGGATAAAAAGGCTACAGCATCAACTTTTCTCTTTTGCCAGTTGTGATGTTCTATTTGTGAAATATGCAAGCTATTTCAACCATTTTTGGTACTTGCTGTGAATTGTGGGTGTGGATTTTATTATGCTTATACCTATATGTGTTTGTGTTCATGCTCGAGGGGTATACTCTTATGCAAGCATACTTCTGAGAATAATAGAATTACACCATTCATTGGTGCCATACGGTCTCTCCTTTTAAGTATATCCATCCTGCATCTACTATTCATGTATAAATTCCATACATTTTTCAAAAAAAAAAAAACCTGACATCTCCAACATCCATTTTCAAATACTCCATCGAACCTAGACAAATCTGTGTATTTTAGTATGTAGATATGCTCTTTTGTCTGCCATTCACTCTAGCAAGAACTACATCATAGAAAATATCCTTTTGGGAGTATTAAGATTTATAAATAATATGTATGTATTTCTGGATTCCTTTGCGTCTTGCATTTTCGTAATAGCTCTCCGACCTATCCCAAAATAGACCTTCGGTTTCAAGTGTATGTAATATAATAACACATTAAGGTGTTATGAATAGTATACCTCTCAAATATGCTAAGGGGAATGCTTACCTAACGCCCGGTCGGTACACACCCACCTGCACAAGTGAAGGCACTTAATTTTCTGCCAAAAATCTATCATGTTCGAAAATATGAGAATATTTTTGTCAGAATGTTAACTTTATTTCGATTAAATATAAATGTGCATTTCGACAGGACACAGGTCTCCAATTCTGCATTTGCCTTGTGTGATGGTAAAATTCTATCAAAATGTCAATCAATTTATACAGACATATCTACATACATACATATGAATCTAATTCAGGTTTTTGGAAAGTTTAAAATATTTTCTATTTCATTCGACATAGAGGTGAAGGTGATGTAATGCAATGGGGTATATTGATTTTGAATTTTTTTTTTCTAAATTGATTTCGTAAAACGAACATTTGATCTGTCATTCAGTGTCAAAATCAAATGCATTTACTCTCACGAATGAGTGCACATTTGATGTTTCTGATGATTTTTGTGTAACTCAATTTATTTTTTGTTTGTTTTCAAATATATCTCTGTTGGTATAGAAAGTCTTTAAAAATTTTGTTCGTGTCTCCAGAGTTTTAGACAGCTTGAAATTAATTTTTAATCGAACATTTTTTAAACAGTTAAATTTGAAAACATAGGACTCCATACATTTTTTTGAGTCGCAATTCAACTAATTGAGGGAGGAAAAATTAATTTCTCATGTGGCTCTGTGGTGCTCGCCATCCACGGTAATCATTTTAACTACATCGTTTCGGGTAACAGCAGTGGCCTTGAACTGTCATCGTAATTACTCTTGGTGGATTATATGCGAAATTTCGAAATTTTTCAAATATCAACAGATGGAATTTACTATGAGCGATTAGACGCTCATGTTCGATATTCAGGTTCATGATGGCTTGAGTGTAAGTTGCATGCGCTTGGTGCTAAACAGCTGATGCACTGTCTGCATTTTATAACAGAGCATCTTCTAGTGTCTCCCGGAAATTACGCCAGAGTAAATTGCGCCAGAATATTTTTTTTTGGAAAAAACGCCAGGATTTTTTCTGGCTCAAAATTGGAAAAAAGAGCAGAATTTTATCTGGAAAATAAGCCAGAAATATTGGAAATTATGCTAGATAGGTGTGGAAAAAGAGCCTAAAAGCAAAATGGAAATTAAGCCAGAAAATTTGTATATTCTGGCCTAATTTCCAAATAACGTTTTGGAAGAAAGGCCATACAATGTTTTAAGGTATTTTCAACCAAGTCAAAGGGTATGTATCTGGTCGGGGCGGGGCCACATGACATATTGTGAAATTTTAATTCAAAATATAAAATAAATTTCAAATCCCCAAATCCTATATTGGGCCAAGCAGGGGTGTTGCAGGGGGACATCATGCTCCCCTTACGCGCGGAGCTTTTTATACGCCATGAACCTAATTACAAAAAACACTTCGCACGCCTGAATATTTTTCTGGCTTTTTTTTCGAAATGGAAAAAACGCCAGAATTTTTTTTGGAAAAAAAGACCAGAAATTTAGGAAAAAAAAAATCAGAAAACTTTGGCTTATTTTCCTACTAAACAAATTGTGGCAAATTGTCTTCTCAGAAACCCTTAAACCAGGTAGTTCCTCTAGACTCATTTCTCTTTTCTTAGGACTTCAGCGAATAATCTTCTCGTTTTATTGTGATTGATAAAGGCGGACTGATATATACCCGTATGGTCCTTCGAGCCGGATGATTCTTGATTACCTTATAGTTGGTTATAATATAATAATAAGGTGGGAAAGTTATGAGTTTCCATCTATATTTATGTCAAAACCAACCTGTGGTCACTTGCATTCCTCCATCTAATGGAAGGAAAGGTGCAAAATGATACTGCATTTTTCGGCATATCAAAAAAAAAAATTAACTAGTCTTAGCTCGCGAAGGCTCTTTCTGAGCACTTGAATAGAAAAATGTACTACGAAATGGAAGTTTATGAAAATTAAAGCACCTAATTAAGGTGGCATAAAGGAATCAGAGGTAAAATCTATGAAATTTCGTTTGAAGAACTGTTTTATGCACGACATCTAGCGGCCGAGTAGCTAGTAACGCTATACTGATGGGAATAGAGGTTCTGAACTCACATCTATTGAGTAAAAATCCAAATAAACTACAGGCATCCGTTAAAACCCAAACATTTCTTGAATGCCTAACCACTTGTTTTGCCTCTATTTTTCAAAGCAATCGAGTTGCCAAATTGTGGAAGGAACGAAATACAATCCTGGCAATTTTTTAGCCAAGATGGAAATTAGAATACCTATCGTGTTTATTGGAGCGAACAAACAAAAACTATGCAGCATCAAAAGCAAGAATTACCCACCAGTAGAATGTGCGATAACGGGTGCGTAACGTTAATAGTGCGATTGATTTTTGGTTGGTGGGTAGGTGTAAAAGCATACGCATTTCTTGAAAAATACCGGCTAATCGGTTCCGTCTGCTGTTGTAATAGTCCTAATTGTAATTGCACACGTCATATCCTTGAACCAACTGAACAAGTTCTTGTCCTCCAGTCGTGCATAACATTCGCCCTTTGAACCAAAAGCAGGTACTTTTATCGATTTTCTTGATTCTTCATCCATGTCAAAGGTCCATTTAATTGTTTGTTTTGGACAATGTTACTTGTATACGTTACTTTGAAACCGACAGCACACTATATATTTTGGTAATGAGTGAAGTGACAGAATTTAAATTGTACTGAGTAGTGTATTTGTGTTTTCTATGGGGCATACTAATTTATTATGTGTTAATGTGGATGTTTTTATATTGTACGTTTTAAAATATTATTCAATTATGTTTTGTCACTTTCGCCAAAAACATGTACATGGTCAATAATTTGTCTTGTTGTTCGTAAGGTTCTAGAAGCCTCAAGACCCATCTACTGTTCTTCTCTTCAGAACAGTTTTTGATGTGTAACATCACTTCTGCTTCTGTGGGAGTAATTTTTAAAGAGAATACGAAAAAGTGGTTACGTCCCGCAATTCCGTCTGTCTCCTTGCATAACAAATTTTTCAAAAAAAAAAAATATTTTTTTAGATTTTTGAAAAGAAATCAAAATTTTTTGAAAATTAATTTTTTCGAAAACGGGTAGCTGATTTTTTTACTATGCTAGAAAATCATTCTAAGTATTTAATAACTTCTTAAGTAGATCCTCAATCGAGGATGATCTGATGGACGTATGCGTCCATTGTACGACCAAATCTAACATACGGTTCGATTGTGTGGTGGCCCGCACTTAATAAATCCTATAAAATTAATAACTCAATAAGGTTCAAACAACAGCCAATGTTGGCACCACAGGGGCTTTGAATGTTCTTACCCAAGGGATGCTCGTAGTGTTTTCTAAAACTTTTACCACTCGATCTACACATCAAGTTTCTTGTGCCTTGCAGTGCGCTTAGACAAAAAATAATTGAATTTGTGGTTTTCCAATGCCAATGGCCACAGCAACATGACAAGTTTGATTTCAAATGAAATGTTGTTGGCTACCACTGATTACTCCACTCCTACTTTGGACCTCAATAGTGATCTTAAAGTCCAGGAAGGATTGGAAGTATGCCGTAGTGACGAGAGGTTTCGATACAACCATCTTTACTGTTGGTTCTAGGAGTTTGGTGTTGGGTCGGGAATCTTCTCCGAGTCATTTATCATCGCAAAATATTTGGAGCTTCCTAATTACGATAGTGTCTTTCAATCAGACCTGGTAGCGATCATGGAAGAATGCTAAATACTCAAGCAAGAACCTAACTAAAACCGCATCACTGCTATCCTGACAGACAGTCAGACTGCTGTGAAAGCAATAGCTTGGTCCAGCAATGCCTGGATGGACTCGCTATAGTCTGACTACTGCCCTGGGAGTCACTCTTATCTGGGTTCGGGGTCATAGTGGTAATGAGGGTAATGAACGTGGAACGTGCTGACGAGCTGGTCAGGCAATGATCGACCGTTCATAGTTCACTAGCTGAAAGAAATGAAATTTCCCTAGGAACTATGAAGGGTAATATATATTCAATCTTTCTCAGAGAATCAAATCGCAAGTGGGACAGCTTATGCAGGTGTATTGTATCTAGAAGCGTATGGCCCACCTATAATAAATCTCGAACCGCTGTCCTGTTATGCAGATCCAGGAAAGACATAGCTAGTGTGTCGTGGCGTAGCAACATGTTCGGATCACTGGCGGCGAAGATGGGTATCTCTCACAATACCATGTCGTAGTTGTGAAGATCCACACGCAAATGAAACTGTTGCTCGCTTCCACTTTAATTCAATCATACAGCAGACGCTGTATAAACGAGGGTCTATAAATAGTTTGAGGAGAAGAGAGAAAATCTCTGGATTCATGCGGTATCACAATAGACCAATCTAAGCGTATCAGTGCTTTTGACACCCACTTCAACCTAACCTAACTGTCATTTTGAATATCAACCAATAGGCCCCTGTCAAAAGAGCTTACAGGAATTTCGAAGCCTTCTCGTTTAAATCTTTCACCTTCTGCTAGTATAAATATTGATGCAAATATTTTGCATGAAGCTTATAATTATTTCATGCAAACATCTTGGATATACAAATTTAGCTTGCGTGCGTTCAATGATCCAAACACTTTCTCGTCTATTTGAAGTTTACTAAAAATGAGTTACCTACCAATTTCATGTACCTAACCATAATGTTCCCATAAAGAACCTATGTTTTTTATTTTTATTAGCCAAACATCATAAATTATTATTATTTATTGGTATGCCATTAGCCCAATATTTTACTGAAAATTAATCTTTCAAGGCTAATAGGTTTCAATTGAACACATTCCGAAGAAAAAAGCTACTTAATTTATCAACTTAAATCACCTTCATAAACCGGACTATTTCTGTTTGCTGTACAACAATAAATTTCTCAAGCAATTTCGATATATCGATCCTTGCTCGAAATAAGTAATCGAAGTAAATTTCAGTGAAAATTGATGAAGTTACTAATTCATAACATTAATTTTGCAATACACCCTCAGAAATAGCCATCACGAACTTCTCTTTTTGTTATACAATAAATACTGTGGCGGCATAACCGCACAATTTCTCTTAGTAAATACAGTATTATCCGCTTAATTGCACATTGTCAAATTGAACTTCATACTTAAATGAATGATAACTGAAATGGCGTTCGAAAATTTTCCATAAAAAATGAAATTTTTTTAAATGTTTTGATTTACTCGCTTTTTTGATCTGTGAAATTTTCCAGAACGAATAACAGCAAAATGTTTAGTTTGATTGAATGGTGGGGAGCGGCAGTGAGAAACAATACAAAATTAACCACTAAGATTTAGTGTTGGAATTGTCGAAATGTTGAAAGATATTTACACGAATTTTCATTTAATGAACCAAGCGGATAATTCATCAAAAAATCAGAGAAAATTGTCGCTGGAGTTAAGCGGGAAATACTGTTACTATTATCGTTGTGAGGAATAATCCTTGGGTAAAATAAGAAAAAAAAAACAAAGATACAAACCAACTATGTACAAGTACAAGCTAGTAACCTTTCGATAGAATGATAAAATATACTAAGTTATTTAAAAGCAACGGCCAGTGGCGGCACCCGACCTATATGGCAAGGGGCACACTGTTGGCATATGGTTTGAGTCTACATAGAGTTCATTGCCAGTAAGTTTCGATGGTAGGGTGCCTTAGCAGGCATGCAGAAAAATTCATTCAACACGCGATATTTTCTCCAGTCCTTCTTCCTTCACAAAACAGGAAAAGGAAACAACAAAAAAATCATAAGCTATATCTCATTTTTGAAAGCCGAAGAAGGCGTTTTTATATGCGTCTGAACTTTTTGTACAATTATATTATTATTACCCTACTTTCGGGCAGTAAATTGCGTGGCATTGTGCTATGAGCTTGTTAATTTTAGGCACGAAGGTCAGGGCTCAATGCTACTGATGGTATGGTTGTGCCTCTCGTGTTTTTTATTTAGAATTTGTTGATGAAGCTTTGATGGAGTATAAACTTGTATTTGGTGTAATGTGTAAGTGAAGTTGGAGAAGAGGGAATAATAAGTTAGGTAATTAGTTATCATCAGGAAACGCAAATAAACACTTGGTGGGCGGATTATTTATTTTCGCTGTTTAAAAACGGAATCGGTTTAAATTTAGAGCTTTTGGTGATTAGCTTCCAACTAGGTTCTTTTAATTATTTTTATTTTCAATAATAATGATTTTTTTTGGGTTTTCTGTAGCCTTGCCTAGGAAAAAGCACTAAATATGTAAGATTTCAAACTGTTTAATATAGGAGGTCCTCATTCATTCCTAGGTCTCGTCAGTCTCGTCTCGGCCTCGGTCTTGGTTTGATCTTTAGTCTTGATGCGTGTTTTTTGGTAGTAAGGAGATGTAAGATAAGACGCATGTATTAGATTAAAAAAATCGAATCTTATAGGGGTTGTTTAATCCATTTAAATCGCAGCCATCCTTCAATGAATTTTGACAATTCATGGCTTGATAGGTAGGCAATAAACTATATTTTGATGTTTTGATAATATTTTCTTGCAAGTGTCACTTTAAAGTCTTAAAGTGACCTTTTTCCGGTCTAAAAAATGAGCGATTTCTCTATTCTCGTCTCGGGTATTTTTAAAGTAGTCCCGATCTCGTTGCCAGCCCTATTAATTCCACAAATTACATTTTCTTTGGCGACACGAATAGATTTTCAGATCATCAGCGCACAAGTGAATGGATGCATTCGAACAAACATTTGCTAGATTATTAATAAAAATAGAATAGGTGCCTAAATGGAGCCTTGTGTAACTTTTAGCAATACATTTGCTATTGATGGTATATAGGTTCTATAAGACAAATAGTCTTCTGAATTTAACATACTCAAACAGTTCTATCATGAAGGTAAGTAGGCTAGGCAGAGATGGCGGTCATCATCGATGGCCCAATTAGCGCTGGCAAGTTCTGTGTTGATACCATAACTCATTGGACTTTTGTACGAAAGCTGATTTTCGGAAATATACCTCCTAGTGGATCATAGCATACGACTTGAGTTGGACTGAAATATTTCAACCAATCTAGGCAATTGTATGACTTGACCAATATACGATCTGATCCCTTAGGGTTGATCATCTAGTCCCAGTTGACTATGTTGTAATCCCAGTCAGCTTCCGTCTGCTATATCAGCAAGAAATATGGTGATTAGAGGATATACCACCCCGATCGTACACCAGACATCTTCCTCGAATTAAATTTAATGACTGTGGATTATGCTTGCGGTGTGGTATTGCTGGACATATAATATGAAAAACACAATTGGATCCTTAACTACTTAACCATGTACACCGTGCAAAAACAAGGCAGTCTGTTGACCAAAACTGAAGCGAGTTCCAATCCAACTGCTGTGTGATCGTCCAGCGGTAGTGCATTCTTCTTGCTTGCAGTCACAAGAGTTTGACGGGAAAGTTGCAAAAACAGCATCAATCCTACATATATTCCGTTGCGCTGAGGAAAGAAATCAAGTCATTGTTCTTCATTTCGAAAAGTCTGTTAAGGTCCTTAAGAAATTGCTTAATGCTGGACATTGACCGAAAGAATTAATTGTTTCCCTTTGCTACTGGTCCTCACAACTGCGATTAGACGGACAACTAATATTGTAAAGGTTTTTAAAACCTGCAATTTTCCTCTCGCGTGAGGAGTGTTAACCTCGTTTTTTTTAGCCAATTTGAAATATCATTGGATTCATTGGGTAAATCTTGCAATTAAAATTTAATTATATAGTATCGAAGTTGGGCGCCAATATCTACTTTTAAATTTATACTTTCATAAACCATAACTCAAATAAAACAACAACAAAAAAATCATGACAGAAGGGTCTTCTTCCCAAAGTGATCAGGATCAATCATTATATTTTGTACGAAACTACTTTAAGCAAATTTAACTTCTTATGAGCTTCAAAGCTTTCATAAAGCATTGTCCCATCGACATTTAAAAAAATTGCAACTAATAGAACTACCTGCATATAAATTTGTTCATCATTTAAATTTTACCAACAAATTTAACATTTTCGAACTCCATTCCGGATGCTGTTTCAATTTAACTTAATCTTTTGCTCTTTAATAATTCATCCGATTTAAAAGGATATTTCTTCTTCATTTCGTTCACCCTGCAGCAAGCTAATCTATCTTCATCTTCCATCCATTCCATCTTTCACAGCCAAACCAGACTCGAAATAAATTGTATTCCCCCCTTTTTTTTCACTTCAAAAGTACAGGACAAACATATACCTACATATGTATGTATATATATACATTTTTTTTGCACACGAACTCTCATGTTCTTTTCTACATTGAAAAGTATATTTTTTTATTACTGTTGTTAGGTACCTCGTACTCGAATGTCGAATGTCCTTAACCCACCGAGTTGCTACAAACAAGAAAAAAAAGCAAATTCAACATTCAACAAAATTGCTTATTTGAAACTTCCATCAGATCGATTATAGCTTGTTTTTATATTTAACCGGTCTATTTTCGAGGACAAAATAAAACCAAAAAATGTTGTACAAGGAGTCTGTGGATTAAAAGGAAGAAAAAAGAAATATGAACACCCAAAATTACTCCTATAAGCTATATGGTCATTGATCAATGTTTTCTGAAGGGACACATGATATTGACAAATATTTTTTTCTTCATTTGTATTCGTGTGTACTCGTATGTTCGCTTAATAAAACAAACAACTCTATGTTTATAGTTAAATAATATAGCTCTGTAAAAGAAAAAATAGAAATTATTTAAAAAGATTTGCGGTAGAGAAAGAGATGTACAAAATTTACCATGTGAGTTGTTCAGAAAATTCAAATTAAGATTCTAATGTTTACAATGTCTAAATTGGAATGTATAAAACGGAGTCTTGTGGCACCTATCTCTATAGATGTTTTTTCTAGGTCAATAACGGTGTAGAATTTCTTAATATATAAACACTATTGATACATCTCAATTCACTTTTCAGTTTCGATAATGCTTCGGTAATTCATTTCAAGTTTCGATAAGACCTTACCGAAACTTTATGGAAGTTGAAATTTTAGGATAGATGTCAGGCAGAAAAAATCAACCGAAGCATTTTTATTTCGAAAAGTTATTCAAAGTTGGCTCTCTCTGAATTAACAGCAATACCTTAGCAGATAAAGCCAGAAGGTTAGAAAGGTTTATAAGTATGTTCACTGTAAGCAGGGTCTAAACAAACGATTAAGTGCACCGATTTGATAGCATAACTTAGGTGACTCTTGTGAAGTATAATTTGTAAAGAATTTTTTATCTGGATCTGTGGACATTACCATGTTTGATCAAACAAGGTGTGACCCTTCCAAAAAACCATGCGCTGCTTGGACTGTGCGTAAGACTTAATTCTAGATCTGGGCCTCTTTTAAACATGCACTCTGTCAGCTTTCCTAAGATCCATCTTCTCCCGTTGCGAGAGATGATATTAACCCTTAGACAGCAAATTAGAGGCACATAAACTCCTTCGATAAAAGATTCCACTTTCCGTGGCAAATACGACTTTCCCAGGCAACGGAATGTCTCTTTTAACCCTGGGACATCTTTCACAATGCCCCTTGTTGCAGTTGTTGGGATCCGGGGGAAAAAAAGCGATGCATCTATAGTTGGTTAGTCAAGAGGTGAATTTAAACCAGACGATTATTCACTGATATGGCATGTCCCCAATCTGTCCCAAAGACAGAGTTTTAATTAGAGCCACTTGTTGATTAAATATACATGGTGACCTGTTAAAATAAAATGAGATCTTCTTAAATCAATTAAATTATAAATCAGCATTAAAATGATCTATACATTAAAGTAATGCCTCTATCACGATTTGGCTCAAACCTCAACCATTTCTGTGTATGTGATGGGTTGGTGGTGTTACTGTTGCTGTACCAAAGAAGGAATTTTACGAATCGGGTGTATATTTCAGCCAACCTACCCAATTTTGTAGGCCAATCACATAACTTAAGTTAAATACTTAACATATCATATCCTTTGGTTTTGGAAAAGTACCCCTCATATCACCCCATTAATACATTTAAGTTTATCTTTCTTATAAACGGGTAATTTTGGATTGATAGAGCTCTAAACTGGGTTATAGATACCGGAACTTTTATTGATTTTTACGAAAGAAAAGAGCAATAAACGTCTCTCCGTTAAGTAATAGCCATTGAATAGACGAGTGGATTCTCGTACTGTTGACTTGTGTTCAGATTTTACAACCTTAGACTACTACTTGTCTGTAGATCCTAGTTCCACTTATATTTTCTGAAGGGAATTATTTGTCATATTGCAACTTGAAACCATCTGAACTAAATTATGTAAAATAACTCAACTTCGATATGAGTAACATAACATGGATTCCAATTATATTTGCCTTTTAGTCTAAATTGTCACAATTCTTAATCTCGAATACGAACATCATCTGACGAAAGGTTGAAACCTGTTCTCTTTTATTTTGCATTTAATTAAAAATTGTCTTCCGGTAGTGTTCCATGATTTCTATAGTTTTATATACATATTTTACTCCAATTTAACATGTTTTTCCCCAGATAATAAATTGGTCTACTTTAATTCTGCTTAAAAGATAATTTCTCTAGAAACCATGCCCCCTACATTTAATCGGTGAACGAGAGAAAATAAATCTATAAATCAGTCAATTATAATCTCCCTGTAATTACGATAAGTATGCAATGAGAAATCTATCCCTCGAGAAGTATTTTCCAACCCCATTTAAGACTTGCCCCTCTTTTACCTCGAGTAGGTACCTCCTGTGTATTAATTAGAAGTAAAGGTGCACTCTCAACTTGGGTATACGCTTGCCACGAGGTGATAATAATGTTGGTTGGCAGGTCTGTGTGGGTGTTTTGAAATAAATGAAAAATTAATTTCATTAACTGTAAAAAAAAAAAGAAACAGCTCTAAGGTATTTACATTGAGTCTTCTTATTCTCTCTTTTTCTTTTAAAAGGTAGGTTAGTTACCGATCAAGGCAATAGCAATATGTAAGGCTTCCAATGTGATTTTGTTTCCTTCCGCGTTCAGTTCGTTAAATAAGCTCATTATGAAGTTACGCGTTGGGCGCCATTCTACTTTTGAGTTGTTTGTTGGGCGCCATTCATAAATGATTATTTGGTACGTCTAATGATTATTGATGGCGAAATAAATATGTAATTTGGAACACAAAATGTGTTTTCCTTGTACACACACGCACTTACGTTTGCGAACAAGACCCCCGAAAAGTCAATCTGAAATTGGTTTTACTTTTATGTACTTAGTGGTGATTTTTTTTTTCGTCTGCGCCCTGAAGTAATGTTTAACGCTATTTGTCACAAATAGGTTTTCCATTTAAAAGCACATAAATTGCGTCATATTGAGAAGTGGAAGAAAAAAAAAAGACAAGAAAACAAGGATAATGATTTATTTATTAATGGATGGCGTGACGGGAATTTATATATTTTAAAATGCTCTCCCAATGCCCGTGATGCTCACTCAGTTCCTAGATAAAGACGATAACAATGAGGTGTCAAGTTTAAGTCGAAGTGACAGCAGGGTTTGAGAGGGTGGCGAGCTTAGTACGTGCATAATATTTGAATATCTTATCAAACAAGCATCGATAAGGATATTTGTCGTTTTCTACACACACACGCACAGAAGACGAACAGGAATCTGAAATGATATAAATGTTTACAATGTTCTTGAGTAATATCGTATATCCTCTTATGTTTGTCAGGGCATGAAAATATTGTAGCTGTATAGCGGTGGGTGATATTTAATCCTAAAGGTAGGTAGTTATAGGAAGTAAAGTAGATAATGTTAAAGTGGGTTTTAAGGTTTATTGATCACATACTGCTTTACAGGATTAAATCCATTCTGCTTCTCTCACATGTTATTCATGGAGTTTTAAAATTTAATTTGATATGGATTTTATGGTCTTTTTCTTCTCGGATATTGAATTAAGCTGAAGCATGATTGCAGTTTTGAGTTCCTTTATTTACTTTGGATGTTTTATAAGTTGAGATATTATTTAGAATTCATGGTTTTGAGTTTATGTTGGAATTTGGATTAGGCCATTAGTTGGAGGTGGGGGTTTGAGATTCTGTTAGGTTGAAGAGATTTTACAAGATAAACAAAAAAACCCATCGATGAGAGGTTCCATTTTAATATCTTTTAGGAAATTTTGAGAGTTGTGTAAATGGGGAAACTTTTAGGGTTTTAAGTAAATTTTACTTGTGTTCTGCGTGGAAATTTTGTTTGTTTAAATTTGGATTAAAGTATAATGAGCAAGGAGCATTTATTCTTTATTGGTTTGCTAATGGAGCTTTTATTTTGTGTGGACATGAAAACGAATAAGATTTGTGGAGATGGCCTTTTTAAGGCAGCTTTATTCTAAATGGGAATTTTGAGATTGAGGGCACTCTTCCTTAAAACTCAATGTACTTGAATCTGGAGCATTCATATTAACAAGCTTGTATGAATGTCATTGCCTTTCCTTACCTCGTGGAGAGAGTCAACTCGGTTTTGGTGGTCGCTACAGAGATATAATGTGCTAGCTATCCCTATTTTAGGGAAGCTTTAGTATCCCCACGTAAATTAATTTCCGACGCAATACAGTCTATGAAATGATATAACCTTAATGACCAAGTTAATTATCATGTACCTATTATCTTTGCTGAGTGCTCATACTTCTTTTTAATCGATTTTGATGGCTGACATTTCAAACCCGGAGAGACTAGCACATATCCTCAGGATCTTTCTCTCATATAGTTATATAGCTCCTTCGTTGAAGGGTTTTAGATGCTTAACCATGCAGGAAAACTGCTGCTTGAAGATTAGGAGTTTCACGATGAGTGAGTTAGACCAGTTTTTCTTTTTCATCAAGGATTGCATATAGTGGAACGAACAGCCTTGAAACGGGATTGAATTATACCAAATTATTAAAGTACACTCTTAAATACTTAGTGCTGTTTTCAGCACCTATGGTAGATCTATACGAGGGAACTTTAATATCACAATTCTGCAGTCTGCCGATGATCAACCTCTAGCGTTTAAGGGTCTCCTAAAGCACAAAACTTTTGATTTGGTGAAGTGTTGATCCGGAATGGAAACTTCGCAGTTCATGACAGCTATCAATGATGACATCGATGTGGCAAATGGGAGCAAGACGTCATTAAAAATTTTGTACTTGACAGAGGTACAAAGTCTTGAGCCTTGGGCAAGTCCGTCTATGATGCTCTTGATTGGGAATCTGCAGGGGTCTATAGTTGAAGGAAGAAATTTCTGGAAGAAATTTACGGGAAAAAGAAGTCTGATTTGTTATGATTACAAAATAAACGTCAAGTGATTAAGTGTGAATAAGAGCGTTCTATCCTTGCACTGTCAAATGCTTTCTCGACATGAAGAATTTAACGGCTACACAATGAATGTTCATTCCAGGATGCCATGAACAAGTCCTACTGTCGATGTTGGCGATGTTTGGTTCCGATTATTCTTGTTGCTAACCAGGACATAACCAATTTTTCTACTATATGGTATGGTTGAGAAAGGGTTGAATGTGAATTATAATGAAATAAGCAAAAAATGAAATTTTAAAAATATTCAAGTGTAGCCTTCTGAGTTTCTGTGATTTTTTAGCATCTCAAAATTGAGTTTGACAATAGCGGAAGCTTTTGTTAAGCAAAAAAATTTCAGTATAAAATTATCATTCAAATTTCTTTATTCACACCCTGTTTCGGCTGGTACCAGTAACAGTAAAAATACGAATTATTTGGATTAAATTTTTCTGAGTCAGGGATTTGTTACAGGCCATGAGGGATCATCTGATTATGAATCTCTTGGAAAATGGTGCAGAAACAATTGTCAAAGTGCTTATTCATATATTTTTGTGAATTAACTAAGGCATGTGATTGGCTATTGAACCCTTTACCATGGTAATACTTTCGCTAATCAGCTGAATCACTGGTTTATATGTTTGTATGTCAAATGCCACACATAATCATAAACAACTATCTTAATTTTCGAAGGCCATATTATCGTTCATATTTAAAATCCTGAGAAACCCAACTGAATACTTATGTTACTCCAACCAACCCCTATTTCACACCTGCCAGACGATTGCGGGTTACCCTGTAATTGGAAGCAGGACCGGTAGATACGTTGCTGTTGTTAACAAGCCAACAAGTTTTCTACTTAAGAATAAGGTTGACAAGAGTTCATGTTCGAGGGTCCTTCGGTAATATCTTTATCAACTACAAGTCACGCTAGTATCTATTATGGTATCAAGACAACGCACTGCAGGTTAATTGGATAATTCATAAGGATTGGCTGAAATTCCTTAAAACTTGAATGTACATACATGTGAACTTCCAGAACAATTTTTGTCTACAAACTTTCCATAGCTAAAGATGTATATAAGGATAATATGTACGCTTTAATATCAAGCGAAGCCTTTTTCCCAATCATGTTTTTGAGTAAACCTTAACCCATAACCTTTCTCTGAAAAATACTGAGGTAAAAAATTAACAATGTATGCGGTTTGAAAAATACCTTTTCTGCTCCCGCATATTTTAGAATTTTTAAATTATTTTTCTTTTTGCTGTTATAGAAGGGAAATATCAGCTCTGTTCGAACTTTGTACATTTATTCCAAGTCATAAATTTGCAGAAGGTTTCTTTGTAATTTTTATTTTATCTATAAAATGCGGTGCTTAAAGAAGTTACATCTTTTCAAACAGAGGTACAAGTTTCAAAGTTTATTAGCATTTATCTCTCCAAGAATTTATATTCCCTTATAACTCTAAGCAATAAAGTCTTTTTTTTTGTTAACCTTTGCATTTACATTGGAACGATAACAATGATAAAGAAAACCCCTTTCCCCTTTTACGACAGTAAAATTGCCAAAAAAAAAAACAAATAATTCACAAAAAAAGCTCATAATTTCCCCGGATACATTATTACCCGTATATGTAGGTATAATCATATAAAGGGGAAATATTTATCTCAGGGATATAATTCCATGTTCAACTTGAATAATAAATTTAATCCATTTCCAGCAGGAACACTGACACGAAATGGTCAAAATAATAATTTAACTTCTTGAACATGGATGGTTGTTACGGATATAAAATTGAAGGAGTTACATCGTTTGAGGATTTATTGTTAAGATTAAATTTAGAGAATAAAATTTTTCAGTATAAAGGGACTTTAAAGAGCTATTAAATCATTTTGTCACGCAATCTTAGCACAATGTTAAGGAGGTGTAATAAAAGTCAACTAACTGTAAACTGTATTCTGTTCTGTTGACAGAGGATTCAATGGGTATAACATGATTTTAAGAGTGTCAGAGATTCGTTGATTAAAATTTAGTTTAACAAAAATACATTCGATGGTTACCATCTCCGGTACAACGTACAACTGATAATTTAGCTGAAGAATGTAAATACCAATTTGTCCAATTTTTTCTCGAATTCTTTCAATTTTGGTTTGACAGTTTTAAAGCTTCACAGTTTTACCATATTTCCCGTGGAAGATAATACTTCATTGGTAGTTATCGTCTCGAGTAATAGAGCCGTCATTTCTAGCAGTTCATGCATTAATGAATGTTGCGTTATCAGATCATTACAACTTTCAGATTACGATGAAAAATCTCAATTTTCAAATTCTTCTTCTTCATTTCGGTGCTATTGAGATCTCGAAGTGGTCGTTGCAGGAGTGTAGGATCTTTGATTATGATGGCTTCATTGTCAGAAGAGAATAACTGATGTACAGGATACTATGTTGGGTAAATTAAAATTACCTTCGAGCAGCTGCTAGTCAAGGACTGTAATAAAAAGCAGAGGACTTAAGACGCCTTCTTGGTGTACACCTACTGTGATTTGGGATTCTTCGGTAAATCCAGCTGGACATCTAATCCTTGTCACTGCGTCTTTGTAACTATATATCAATGATCATTTGCACGTATTCTTCCGGCACTCTCCGTTGTCTGAGGGCCACCCATATCAGATCTCGTGGTTGTCGATCAAATGCTTTTTCGAAGTCGACCAACACAACGTGCAAATCCTGCACGGAATCATTAGGGTCCTCATACTTTGGATTGCATCTGTTGTTGACTTATCCGCGGAAAACGCGCATTGGTCATCAAATAGCCTTATTATTTTTCGCATTCTGCTATCCAGTATCTCCCATCCCTTTGTACAAGCTTAATATCTATTAGTGTATTTTTTCGAAGACCAAATAAGGTTCTGAGTAAATTGAGGTATTGACTACAAAATTTCTTTGGGATTTTGTTTGGTATATGTTCGTACCGTATTTATTTCCGCTGGAAAAATTCTATAGCAGACTGGTTGGCGCATATATGGTTTAGATCCGCAAAATTGCTGCATCAGGCACTTCAGTGGTTCTTGATCGATCCACGTATACATATATATACCAAATGAGAGGAAATTTTGTTTGCGACTGAATTCGGTTTGAAAATTTTCAACATAAGTGGAACAACACAAACACGGTTTCGGAATTTATATTTTTAACACCGCAGATAAATAGCCTAATACCGTAAGTTTTTTTACATTTTTCGATTACAAATTGGTAATCATTAATCTATATCCTCTTCCCGTTGACGGCAATGATTTCGTTAAGGTCATTTATGACATAGTCTGGGCCAATGATGATGCTGTACCTTTTTGTGGATCCATTTCCACCTGGCGAACCCCTTGTTTCAATTATGCTTATTAACAAAAAAAAATATAATGCACTTCGTCGCTAAAAATGGTTTTTCATAGACAAATTGCTTGCAATAACGAACACTAATTGTTTAATAATATTTTATTATTCAGACTTACTGCTATGCTGCTATTGTGATTTGCCATCTGTGACTCAATAATTTTAAAAATTTGACAGCAGAGACCTCAAAAACAGCATGGCCGCCACATGCAGTCAGACAGGGAACATCAACCCAACCCTCTTCGAAGTAGCTTTTATGTAATTTCGAAATCCCACTTCTGACATCTGTAATCATTTGTTTATATTAATATTATTTTTTTTTTATTATTATTATTAGTTTATTTATATAAATTTTGGTTTTGCATAAATAATTATGGCATAGCATGGTTGCCGTCTGCCAGATTGAAGGTTTCATAAATAAAATTTTGATGTAGATACAAAGTTAATTATAATATTGCAAAAAATATTCCTCAATTTTTGTATACATAGAAATAAAAATTAAAGCAAAATGTACAATATTTTTTTTTCTTTTTTATAAAAAACTACTCATGTATATCACAGCACTGTTACAGAAGTTTGCAAGTTTTTTCCAACCGTACGACCCATTAATAGGGAGTGTGTCCTTCGAAAAATACAGTCTTCGAAATTCGCTAAGAATCGGGCATTTGCCTAGGAAGTGAACGATTTCTTCTTTCATTAATACAAAATAGATGTGTTTCTTTGAAATATTGAATTATAGACTGTTCGATATGGAAAAACTGCTGAACACATGAGCCCAGAATTTTAGAAATATTGATAATGTGCATTCCCCTTTAAAAATATATTACTTATTTTTTTTCATTTTGAACAAGGTATACATAACATTTAAAAGCTTCCTCGTTACATCCTTCATTTAATAGATCTGCATAAAATTTTAGGTAAATAGAGCAATCATACTTAAATTTTACACCACCTTGCTTTTTATTACTTTTAAGGACACATTTTTCTCGCTAAAGGTGATGCTACTGGAACAAGGAACTCTTCAAAAGAGGTGCTTTGTTTCATTAAAATTCTTGATTAAACACAATTCGCATTTCTATAAAACTTAACGAACACATCTTCTGATGTGCATCTCTACTGTAAGCCCTTAGTAGTTAGGTAGTACTTGAATATAAATTGAAAATCCTAGGGCCATATTGCAATCTTGCATCAGTCACATACATTCTTATAGCTATGATGTAGTGAAAGGCGAAAAACCTCTACGTTCATACTCTTACCACAGTCTAGTCGTTATCCTTTTCTTCTTTTTGATTCATCCCGGTGCCGTTGTAAAAAAAATTCCTGTCAGAATACATATTTGGCTGGATTGAATCAGCGTTTTTATCGTCCTTGCTACAAAAGCAAGAGTCAATTACAATACATTTTTTAAGGATTTGACGAACAAGGACACCAAAAGTTGAATAATACAAGATGCATTCTTTTCAAAAAATGTAAGATAATCTACATTTAAAAAAAAATACATATAACTTAACTATACTTGTCCGCGCGACACCGCCCTATAGCAATTTCAAAGAAGTCAGTCAAAAAAAGAAAGATTCCTAAATAGGAGCACAGAACTGCTCACTTTGTAAATCCAGTTAAAAGTCCTTGTGCATCGGTAGCAGTACCAGTACAACATACGTTGTGTACAGTTTCTGCCATGTTGCGATAAACAGCAGAAAGGCGGAGGGACTCCTAGTTCTTGTTTTATGACCTATACGGACCAGAGGTTTGGTGCCTCTTCCTCTTCGTCAATTGCATCTTTTGTTGCTCCTGATGCTGCAGCTGCAGATTATGTTGTAACTTAAGTGCATTTTAATGTTTTTTGTGTGCTGGCGTTTGTATCCTTTATATTATTGGCTGTATCATTGTGTAACTGTGTATTGTTTCTTGTTCGAAGAATAAGAAGAAAAAAAAATAGAAATAGAAACGATACCGCATTTAAAAGAAAGAATAAAGGACAAGATAGTCCACTTCAGATTAAAAGTGCTTGTATCCTGCTAAACTGTTGTCGGCGCGGGGACGTATAGTGGCATCAGTGGGTGTATCCTTTTTCTTGACTTCTTCATCATGTCTTGTAAGGTTTTTTTTTTTGTTGAGGAGGAAGTGTGCACACTTAAGCGATTGTTTTTTAGCTTTTATATATCTGTTTTTCTTTTTTTATACCAACGTACATATATATATTTATTTTCGCCTTCTTTTCACCGTCAACACTCTTTTATGTGACAGTTGGCAGTGTCAGTTTCAAGCCTAAGAAAAAGGTGCCACAGATCCGTGGTGGAGAGATAGGTGGGGAGTTTTTGCTTCGGATTTGGCGCCTTCATGAAACTAGATGACATTGTATTAAGAGCTTAGAGCATTCACAAACAAACTAAAAAGGAAGGAAAAACCTAGCTTTACCCCCTGCAAACGTTCTTTATCCCATCGGTCTTTAAAAAAAAAATAAGCCTATAGCTGTATATACTCCACTATGTACTCAAGTTCTGTTGTGAGCTGTCTTGTCATAGATATACGTTGCAAATGAGAGGGTGTGAATTATGTGTGGGGATGAGAACTATTGGATGAATGAGAGAGAAAGAGTGATTACATTTTTTTTGCTTTAGTTCCTTCATATAGCCAGGAGCGTTTTCAATTCGAAATGAAACAAGTCGACATAGATAATTATTTCCACAGTACACTGGGTTAAGCTGGATTTGGGTTAATGTATTCAAGTGCGAAGGGAATGTTTTTTTTTATTTTTTTTTGTTTGTTATGATTTTAAGTTTTTTTTTTCAGTAGAAAGGACGAAGTGAGATCTATAAGTTTTGTTAACACAATGAAAAGTAATAATGTAAATAAACAGAAGGATAAGGATAAAATGGCGGATAAGCAGAGACTGTGAAATTAAAGAAAATAATATTGAAGTTGTGAACGATTTTCTGATAAATTTTATGAAGTTTCTTACGCAGTGGCAAATTGTTGGTAACGAACGAATGAATTGATTTCGTTTTTGCTTAAGAAAATATCACAAAAAAAAGTTATAGGCAGGATAGCTTATGGCACGCGTTGTGAATGTGCAGTAATCGAGGACAAGAACATTTTTGTTGTTATCAAGATTAGATGTTGGTGAAAGAATGCAATCTTTTTGAATATAATATTTAAAAATACATCCATTTAATTCAATTTATAGATTGCATTCATTGAAGTCGCTCCTACTTCAAATTCTGCTATTTTAGTTATGCAGCACTTGTTTGTCATTTAAAAGATTGCATTCATTTTTTCACAATCATTTTATAGCAATCACTTTGATTGCAATCTTTTGAAAATTTATTCATGTTCTTATTCGTTTAATATACAGTGAAAATATATACATATATTGATTTTATATACTTCTAAAATTCATTTTTGAACTAATGAACACATAATGAATCAGATAAATGAATCAAATTTAATGTAATTTTAAAATAAATAATAGAAAATGGACTGACTGCATTAATTCTGGAAGGATTGCAATCATTTCGTGCTGTAAAATGAATGAGGAACAATTTACTGAAATGTTTTCAATGGCAAATGAATGGTGATTTCTGAATTTCAAAGCAAATTCAATGAATGTAATCTTTTGATTGAATTTAATGAATGATTTCTTAAAGAATGAATTTACAAAAGATAGCAGTTTTAGCAACCAAACATTGTCAGCTGCCCGTACAAAAATGAATTCATTTTGTACATATATGCTCTTTTGATTGTTAGGCAGCTCTGTAGTACAAGGCTTAAAGCAATGAAGTGTCTTTCGTAACTACTAGTGATGTTTTTAATTGAATGATTTCAATAACCGAAATATTATTATTACACTGATCAAAATAATCGAATGATCGTTCGAATGATGAAAGTGTAAGATTATTGGAATAGACTAATCCAAAAAACCGTATATACAAATGAATGAGAAATGCTCACATCCATCATGGCCCATGATTAAAGCCAATTCTATATCTTCAGTTATACGAAATGAAATCATTCGATTCATCCATTTTCATTCAGTCATTCAATATAACAAAAAATCCAAGATACACTACCTACTTGTATCTCGAGTGATTAACCAACATGTAGCAAACTGTATTCTAGATCCGAGTGATTACTATCTTACTAATTCATTCGAATGATGAATGCTACATAAGCAGATACATAAAAACCTCTTTTATTCGAGCACAAAAGTACACATATGTACATACAATCCATAAGACTAGATACTCTCTAGCTATTTCTCGAGCTTCTTCTATTGCATTTGCATAACGCTTAAATACGAGTAGTATTGTAGAAATTGAGAAGTTCCATGTATGAGATATGAGATATCATTCGAATGATGAATGAAAAGTATTCGAATGATTTCAGATCGATATGTCTGGAGATAATATAAGAATCGACTATAATCGATTATTTCATTCGAATGCGCACATTATTGGTAACTACTAAAAACTTTGAATACTACTAAGGCTTCAGAAACCAATGATGTTAGGGCTAGACTGCGGTGTGAATTATATGTTCATAAAAAATCTAGTATGCATATTATTTTCTTACCTTTATTGGTAAAGAGAGTAGGAAATAGTATGAAAAGGTTATACTGGTTTTTTGTACTACCAACGGAGTCGTGTCCAGAGACGGCAAGCTTATTTAAATAGATAAAACATTTACATATAACAAATATTTCTAGACATTTTGTCACTAACTTGGCCCGGTTCCCCAATCCACAAATATTCGACATATTAAAATTTCTACCTGAAATTTCAGATTTAAACAATATCCCTCTGTCAAATTATATTTGCTTTTCAAAATATGATTTTTATAGTGCAAGAGATGCGCAGTATCAACTTGCAAGGTTATCATCAAGCAGACATTCCGGAATCCTATCTTCAGAAATAAAAGAAAAAAAAACTCCAATGACAAATCCCTTCAAAATCTACTGTATATCAAAACCCTCAAAAAAAACCACACTCACGCTCATTTCAAAAACTAAACTTTTTATTCAAAACTTTATCATTCCATTTTAATTCCCGTATTTCCATCCGTATATCATATTCAGAGTGAAATAGAAGAAAACAAAATTCAAAAAAAAAGAAAAGACACAGTAGGTTCACTTTTCTAAATATTTCCATTTCAAAACGCAAAATATCTGTCGGCAAATAGGATAAAATTCTAACCGAAACGGCAGAGGAACACTGATAAAAAAAATACACCACCACTATAATAGTTCAAGTGCCTTGGAGGGAGCATAATATGCAAATTGAAACCAATGATGACGGCAACGCTGCAAAAAAATGTACACATTTTTCATCGTCGTCAAACACAGTTGAAGGAAGGGACTGTATGCGAGAATAGGTACACTCAACCATACAGGATTTCCTCATATTCCACAGAAAATTTAAAAACGAAAAAAGTAGATTGGGATTTTTTTTTTTTGTAACTTCTTAAATTCCACACCAGAGATACTTATAGTAGACATATTTTTTTTCCCATGAACGGAACCAATTTGTACAGTGGTAATCATCATCTTTTTTACTTCTGTGTTTCATTCGTGGTCGTAATTTTACCCAACTAACCTTTCGTGGAGCTCACGAAAATGGTTAAAAGCAAGGAAAATGTCCTCTTCCTTGAAGATTTCTTTTTCATGTAGATATATCTGCGGTAGGTTAGTAAAATGGGGTTCAGTGATCCTTTCCACCTTTCAATTAGTCGTCCTTCTGAAAAGTTAAACAAAAAATGAAAAAATGTCCCCCATTTCTTTTTTTTGTATATTTTTTTTGAAATAAATTGGTCGAGAAGGGTAGTGGTTGAAATAAGCTTGCCTTTTTTCTTCTGCTGTAAAATGTGTATTTAAAATCCCACAGGAATTTCTATGTTTGCAATGGCTTATTCGAATTAAGTCGTGTGTGTTAGCGGATTCTTTTCTAAGCTGGAAAAAGCATGAAAAATGCATGCAATTTATACCACCAAACATACGAAAACCAACGAATTAAGCCCCCAAAGTGAGGTTAGATGTTATTTGTTATTCGTACGCGGTATATCCCCTGCCTTAATATATGTTAGAGTTAAATTTGGTCTAAAGGGGGAAGCTGCAGCAACACAAAATAAAAGAAAAAACACAAAAAAAAAAATAAATAGCTAAATCCATTTAAGCCAAGTGAAATAAACAAACCACATTTCTAGAGCCCTCTTCAGCTCGGCTGGCTTTACTGTTGGCTCCCCCTCAATGCAATGGTTAACTTATTCTAGTGCAATAAAAGCGTGAATTTAGGAGTTTTCTTTGTGGTTTGTTGTTTTAAAGGTTTTGGTTGAATGCACACAAAGACAACATTGGGGTTAAGGACTGTTATCAAATACCAGTGTTGTGGTTGTAAAAAATATTTTTTTTTTTTTTTTGAAGAAGGAAACAAACCACACATAAATAGCTATTTTCGAAATAAATGTTATATAGTCTTTGGTTCTTCATTTTGACTTAGTTTTTTAGTCCGACTGAAAATGTAGTTATAGAAGATAGTAACATTTTTTAAGTGTAAATAATTACGACGTTTTACGTCTACTTTGGTTTTTCTGGGAAATTTTAATTGAAATCAAGATATTTTTAAGCTTTAAAACGGTAAAGGACGAACTTTGGCCAATTATTTCATCCGTAACCGCTTGGAAGTACTTAAAGTATTAAAATCTACCTTTATATAAAATTTAGGAAGAGATCCTTTACTTCTAAAATTGCAATTGCTCCTGTGTGCTTAGAGATATTTCAAACGTTGGTACACGAAAAAAGTGAGTCTGACGGTTGTCTATAAAAATAATACAAAATTTGTTCAACGTTTATCAAAGAATAGATGAGAACAGAATGGTTAAAACTGTCAAAATATATGTGTTTTCTGGTTTTACTTGTGGCTCCTTTTTTTTAATACTTAATTATTAATAACAAAATTAAAAATTTACAAATTATGAAAGAAGAAACTCATTATAATCCAATTAATTCTGTGTATATCAAACTCTATGTTACGAGCAAAATACCTGTAAAAATAATACTAACAATCTCAATTTTTGAACCTTAGACTAATTCAGAAAAATTAAATTAGGAGTCTCTTTTATATAAACAGAATTCTTTAGCAATTATCAAATTTTAAGGAAATATTGAGAAACATAAATTGGATTCACCTTCTCAAGTTTTGACAGATCAGAAAAATTTGTGAGATCTCAATTTTACGAATAATAAACAATTACTTTTTGATGTGTATACATCTAAGCTCTTGGCAGGGGTAAAATTGAAAATTACGTTACGGAAGTAACGCATTCCATTTTGTTTAAAATAGTTTGGGAAATTGATAAAGGATTTTTTTCCAAAAAGGTTCTTGTATTTGGGACTGACTTTTTTACCTTTTAAAACATCAGTTACCAAATTTATCAACCAAACAAAAATTTTCGAAGTAAATGCACGAACCATTAACGTAAAACCGAACCCGATTATACTACTTTTACACCTTATAATTTAAACCAGCGATTTTTAAGCACGTACTGCGATTGAAAAAATTGCACTTATGGCTTCTTCTTCTTAATGCTGTTTCTTATTGTTCAGCGAACACCTCTACCCTTAAGTGGAGTAAGGAAAGCGGAGATATTATTTCTCTCGCTTTAGCTTTTGTTAAATATCGCACTCGTGTAATAGCATTCTTGGAACCGAAAGGGGGAATGAAATAGAATAAATGCTTAAAAAAGCAGGCGTGTTAAAGCGGACTTACATGATTCATTTTTTTAGTTGTTTCGTCTCTCATCTTTTTCACAGATTGAGCTATAAGTGTATAAATGTGGAGGGAAGGAAGTAAACGAAAACCCACATGATACTTTGACGTTTCTGAATTGCCAACTTCATGATATATATTTTTTGTTTTTAAAAATAAGTCAGTTGATTTTTTGGCATTGGCACCCAGCAGTTTCATTTTTCAATATATGTACATATAATATTCATCTTAACTCCTATTGCTTAAACCTATTACTGCCGTATAGGTAATGCAGAGTGTAAAAATGAATGTTAAAAAATATTAAGGAACATTTTTTTTTTCAAAAGATCTCGACGACCGATTTTAACAGACACCTTTACTACGTTATTGTTTTTTTTTTTTGTTGAAAATATGTTCTTCCCATTTTCAATCCGAGGAAAATTTCTCACAACACTTACTTGAGGTGTTGTGTCATTTTTTAGCCCAGTACTAACTTCAGATAGTATATCTATCGCACCAACGTTACAAGATTTAAAACAACTTGTTCTGGTTGCGAAAATTAGAACGCTGGTAACATAATACAACCGACACGCGATGACGTAATTCACTATCCGCATTTTTCGCATCGTTTTGGAACAACATTTTTTTTCCAAAATCAATAGTAGCGAGGCAAAGAACAAGACTGCTTACAGGATACAATATTGCCTGAAGAAGATTCAAACTAATCCATTCGACGTAATTTGCTCTGAAATCTTAGAAGATTCAGTTCGTGCAAGAAAAAATAATTGAAGACAAATAAATGTCGACTGGTGAATGTGCTCAAAATCAACTAGTTCATTGTCTTATCGAAATTTCATTTTGACTTATTTCCTTCAAGTGTTTTACCAGTCAGTCTAGGTCTACCTCTTTGTAATAGATAGTTTGTATAGAAATGTTATCTTTTGTCATCCAATTTCTTTCGTCTTGGGTTCAGCGATGAGCGTATTTTTTATTCAAGATTATACTGCCGACCGATTTTTATGCTCAGTTTTGTGGGATTTTGTGGAGTCATTGGATCCTACACATGAATCAAAGAAAACAAGTTTACGACACTTCCTTGTTTTTCTTATTTTATTGACGTCACCAGAGATCGAACTCCATTAATCCACAACCAACAAACAACAACAATTTACAGATTTTTAATCTCTGGTGCCGTCAATAAAATAAGAAAAACAAAGAAGTGTCGTAATCTTATTTTCTTTGATTCATGGATCCTACGTATATTTTATTTTTCAAAAATGATGCCAGCCAACTGGTACCGGTACGGTCAATGGCAGTCGCGGTAGTGATTAATTACTTTTTCATTTCCCGATTAAAAGAATATTTAATAAAGATGTGGTTCCCGAAAAAATGGCACTATCTGCTATACAGCAAATGAAGCAATCAACTTTCTCTCACGTCAAAGACCTATGATCTCAGGATATAATTTTTTTCGAAATTCTTATTTTGTCACGATGATTTTGAAGAAGAATAAGCACCGTTTGCTGATACTCAACTAAAGTTCTACACAAACACTTATGTGACAGTTTTAACCTGTTTTTTCCTCAGGGAAAACATAAGTCCTTATGTAGAATTTAATTGCTAGATTTCTGTATCAGCAAATGGCCCAAGGACATAATTTTAATAGTCAAAACAAATAAAAGAGGTACCAAATAGCTCCCTTGAAGTGATTCATAAATAAAAACAGAAGTACTCCATACTAAATGAAGCCTCATTAAAGCTATTTCCTTACTGAAATATGTTGTCTGACCTGCTTATTTCTCTCTATGGAACTTATCAGTACGGCCAGCAGTGATCATGCCACAAGGATTCGACTCATTTTCCGACTGTCTGTTAAGAAAAGGCTTTCTTGAGCCCTTTCGAAACTACTCTTCTATAAAAATCTAGCAAATTGAAGTGTCAATTTCGAATTGCTGATAATTATGATACATCAGCTCTGTCCTACACACATTTCTGCATAGCTATGTCCGTATATAATGTGTTTCGTGTTGCAATCTTCATGGATCACTTAATTCGATAAAGGTATTGACTTTTTGAACTCATTATTACTATTCCAATTTCCGCGGAATCATCAATAAAAATAAATCTGGCATAACGATAATCCCCTATGATTTCCATCGAAGCCTTCGGCCTTTTCATATTAAGCTCCTGAGAAATGAACATTGACCGAAATAATAGCAAAAAAAAGAAAAACACAAAACAAAACATGACAAGAAAAGTCCAAGTAAACAGCTTGAAGCCCTGTCAATGATTTTTTTTTTTTTTTTTTTTGGTTTATTGCTCATCGGATAATGTGGGTGGGTGGATTTTTTTCGCCTCAATGCTAGCCATCAGCTTATATAGAGAGGGCGAAAAAAAACAATGAACATGTTACAATCAGCCGTATGAATCGTGTCAACAAACAAGGAAATCAAACCCTCAACTCCACCTACAGAAGTTAATGTATATAATTCTATAAGGTCTACTGCCCCTTGGCGTTATATTTTTGTTCAAACCTACCATTGTCGTATGGGCATCTTTTACTTATGAAAAGGTTTTTGATACTCGAATTGATTGCCAAAAATGATTATCGAGGTGTTGTTTTGGAAAATTTAGATTTGCCGCAATGCGGCTTTCAGATGTCTACACAGAAGGAAAGGCTTTCTGAACATTTTATCCATATACTCGACTCGACTTGTTCATCATAATGTGAATAAAGTTTGGTTATCTAAGTAAAAAATGCGGATTCAAGAAATCATTTTGGCAAAGTGAACTGAAGTATACGAAGATATGGTACCTCTTGAATGAAGTTCAGTGAATCGTTGACTATAACAGCTGATAATACTGATGTTTATTGGCTGAACATGATATCGTGTCATTATTTATTTATTTTTTTGGCGTCCCTAGTTGAACAAACTTAAGATAAAAAGAGGTTTTTCATTGTCTGTGTAGACATTTGGCAGGGCAAATGGTTTTATTTAATATGACTAATAAATATTTACTGACAAATTTGTAGGCAAGGAAAACAACTTTAGTATGCGATTCTGTATAACAAGATTTTGAAGGCAGCATAAAGAAAAACAAAAATATGTTTATTGCTAAAATTGCCTTCAATTAGATTGATTCTTCTTCTGAATCCATCAACCCCTCTAGAGAAAACAACACTGTTTTTTTTCAATAACAAGCAGTAATATTTGAGTTCTTCGGAAAAATTATGACTTGTGTTGGTACTGGGGGAACTAACGTTGTCATGCTACCAAAAGATTCAATAATTTTGGCAAATGTCAATTATACTTTGCCATTTGTGAAGTAAACAAATGCAAAACTTACGTCAACAAACCACAAAAGGATATACTTCTACAGAAAGTGGAATAATATTGCCTTGCAAAAATCTATAACATCTTCCGATATTGTGACAAGGTTTACTCTATTTTGTAAACGCAAAACTTGCAAAGTGAAGCAAGAGCTTAACAATTCGATTATACGGATCTATTTTGCCTTTATCTAGAACAAGATGATATTGCTCATTTTCCTCCAAATGTATTTCGATGAGAAATTTGATTATATTTGGAGTGCACTCAGACGCATAGTACCTCTTTTATTGCTCTGCTTCACATCCACCTCTAGTATGTGGGTCCGTGTTTTCTCTATGAAAATTACAGAATCCACATGTGACACTAGGTACTTACTATAGCCCATCGACGTCCTGTTCCTAAGAAAACTGACACATTCTTTGAAACTTTCTAAGCCTCTGTTTTAGGAGTCCTTTCTTGGAGAATTTTTTTAATGTGATTTTTAATCACGTTTTCCCCTAATCAGTAATTAGGTTCAGCCCTAATGCTGCTTCCGTATTACCCTGATGTACACTATAATATGTACATAATACAAACTATATTTTGTTTCCAAAATAGCACTAATTTCCAGACTAACAGTATGGCAATGTTTTCGTTGGGATAAAATTATTCTTCTCGAGATTTCAGCCCGCACTTTCCCCCATGACGTTCTTCTGTTAATAAATATTAGTAGATTGTCTCATCGATATGGAAAATTGGACCGAACATTTCTTTACCAGTTACATCAGTTGTTCTTGATGTACAGGATGATATTTGCTTTGGGAGATTATTTCCTTTTTTCGCTTACACATTTTCTGTTGCTAATTGTGTTCATTTGAAAGTTTTCCTCGAAGATTTCCATGTAATGAGTTTTGTTAGTGATGACTTTAGAATGCAGTTCCTTTCTCTGAAACTTATACAGTAATTTCCAGTCCCAGTCACCACCTTCGTCAATTTCCTACCGGCTCCCTCTGCAGCACTTTCAATGACATCCTGAAGCATAACGTCCATCGCTCTTCTTATTGCTCTAATAATCTAATAATGCATATACTGGTAAATCGAATAACCATTGTCTTAGTTGAGTCAGTTGATAAATATGTTGATCATTTTGCAAACGTTAAGAATAATTAAGGTTTCTAGCAGCAACAACTACAACATTCCAAAGCTAGGTTGACAATACCTCTGTCTGTAACTAGGATTTCACTAATCCATCTGATTCCTTACCAAATCTTTGTGATAGAATATAGATAGATAGATAGCAATGTGATAGAAGAAATGAATTGTTGAAGACTATCTCTATGTCTATATGAACAGCTAAACGCTGTTTCGCTTGCCTCTAAATTTCTTTAGGAGGTACTGTGTCCAGTGTCTATTGATCTAAGCGCCCAGTAACCATATTTCTCAGGCTGGAAGGTTTCATTTCAGCCTTGATAAGACTTTCAATAAGTAATTTAGATTCGATACCTCACAGAAAACATAAAGAAGTTGAAATGTTTGTTAAGAAGCAGCTTACTTTGGATGAGTTGTACCTTTTTTCACTCTTAGGAATAAATATTCCAAAAGTAGTGATACTTCGAAGTATGGCTAGAAGATACCATCTCCACCTGGGTGATCATGAAGGTTGAAAGTTGATAATCGTGCAATATATTTTATTTAAACATTGTAGCAGTATTAGTTGCCATATAACACTCACTTTTCACTTTTTTACCGTTCAAATCACACACAACAAGCATTTCTTCCACTTTTATTTGCTAACTAATATTTCAGCCGTGGTTTGTTAACTTGAAACAGTTGTGGTCATTTTTTAGACCATGGCTAAAAAATACAGTAATTGAAATTCTACATAGGAACATCCTTGTAAGTGTAAGCAATTACCAGTGTCATGGAACCCGCTGACTTATCAGAGTTTTTCCTAAGTCTCTCAGATATAAAAGACCACCAACGCATGCTATTTAAATTGAATGCAGGTTCATAATTTTCCTAGTTTTGAAATTAATGTCGACTTCGAATGAAATATATATTTCCTTATTATTTTGATTTGGAATTAGTTTTTCATTGTAAAATAACTAAACCCAAGAAAGAATGGTTTGGTTTTCCCTTACATAACACTCCTTTCGAGTTTTATTTCCCTAGAAGGGAATACACCACGTTTACGCCCTTATCGAATGGAATTATGCTCAGAAAATAAAACCAACCATTCAAAAGAAAATAAAAGAAAATTTATGGGTTAAACATTTATCGTTCTATTTTTATTTTCCTATTGAAATGTTTTTATTTATTATTCCACGACAAAGAAGAGCCAGTCCCATAATAGAATTTAAATTGAAAAATTAGGCCAAATAGTTTTGAGAAAGAAAATTCAGTTACCAAACATTTAACGCTATACATAAAATCTTTTTTTTTTTTAAGAAGTTTTTTCTTGATAGCATATGAAACATAGGTACAAGAAAATAGATACTGTCATGTGTATAGGGAGTGGACATATTTTACTTGCGATATAATATGTTGGTCCTATTGGGCAAGTTTTGCATTAAAAAAAAATAGAACTTGAGATTTTCGTCCAACTTGATATTTCGCTGATAGAGAATACGAAAAAAAGGGTCCCGTCTGTCTGTCTGTAGTTCGCTCTGCAGATGAAACTGCTGACGCGTATTTCTTCAGACTTGGTACTTAAGCTTCTTAGGTGCTGCTCTTTTTTCTAATCTTTTTTTTCAGTCCATAATTAACCTGCAATACAATTTCTTGGAACAAAAATAATTTATCTTAATTATTTCGATTAACGGCTCCAATGATTTTGATAAAAATTCAGTGCCCCATTATAGGTATAGTCTACATTTTGGTTATTGAACATTTTTAATTGTAATGCTATTAACAGTACCTGCCTTTTAACGGTTTTATTGATTTACGACTATCTCATTCACGGCTCAAAGGATTTCGACAATTTTTTTTTATAGACGTCCTTCAAATTCGAAATAATTCTGCATAGCACAATTTTCGAAAATATATTTTAAAGATTTTTTGAAAAAAAAAATATTTTTTTTTGAAAATTCATTATTTCGAAAATGGATAGACGATTTTTTTTTTAATTATGTTTTTAAGCTTATATTATAAAATACTTAAAATTGCATTAACATTTTTTTTTAGAAAAAAATTAAATAACTTTTGGTAAAAAATTTAGAAATATATATATTTAGCAGCTTCTACTAAGAATCGTCTATATACGATGTGATTGACAATAAGAGGATACACGTGTGATCCGTTTTTTTTCGTCTTTAGTACCAAAATCCAAAAAAAAAACAACAATTTTTTTCCAAAAAATTTACCCAGACTGGCGCCCAACGCAAATATCTTTCTAATCCGAATGGGACATTTTGTATTCAAGTTGTGAAGATATTATGCTTGAGGGCGATATATCAAATGTGTTGAGTGGTTCACAGGATTTTTATCTAAACACTCAGTCTTTTTCCGGTTTATGTGGTTTCATTTATTAAGGAGATTTTTTATGTGGATGTTCAGTCACAGTCCTGTGGTACAATCGAATACTTAACTACGTCAATCTGTAGATAGTTTCAGACTAAATTAGCCCAATAAGTAGTTCCATGGCGTCTGAACTTTGACAATAAGATAACTTGCGAAACAGCAGTTTGAGGTTCAGTACAAGTTTGTAAAGTAAAAGCTGCCGGATACATTTTTATTTTATTTTCAAGGATATCAATACAAAATTTCATTCCCATTCGCCAAGAAACGTATAATAAAATACGTTGAAAGTTTATTATTTTCCTTTTTCAGATTTTCACATATCTCAAAACCTAAATAATTTATAACTTTATAAATTATTTAAAAAAAATCAAAGAAGAAGTGCATGCAACAAGTCTGTGCAATACTGTCACGGTTCACAGATTTTATTTATTTTCCTTTTCCCCAATCATCATTTCTTTTTCTAGGTGTCATTTTATTCAATCCTGACAGGCGGCGTGGTTTTGGTTATACTTCTTATTTACATATTTATAGCTTAACTATTATTTCCCTTGTGTGACTTTGACATTTTATAAAAAAAAAAAACAAAGCCCCTAGCAGCAAACCATCTACTATGGAAACAGGGGAAACCTTGTCAAGGCAAATCAAACAAATCGGCAATGTAAACAGACTCATATGGAGATTTCTGCGTTGGCCCTTATTCCCAACATTCACCTTTACCTATTTTCCTTTTTTTTTATTTCCAAAGGAGACACCAAACAATCTTTACATCGAACTGAATTTTCTTGCCCTTGCTTCGTTCTTGCGGAAAGAATATTTTATTCGATTGGATTTTGTTTGCTTTTGGTATCAAAAATTGTTGGTAGCTAATGGCTTTAAGTGTTTTTTTTTCTGTTCTTTGTTCGGGATTGGGGGAATTCTTGTTTAAACTTAAATTGTCAACTTAAAAAAGCAGAAGGTTATTTGGGGAAAAGATATGGGGTTTTAACGTTTATGATACTTTTTAACAACTTTTTTAACAACTTTTCTATTAATGTTATTTTTGTTTGTTGTTTTTTTTGGTGTGTTTGTTGTGTACTCTTGGAGTTTTATCAAAATTGGATTTTTTACACTTTTCTAAAAGGCTTATAGCTAATCTGTGTTTTTTTTTCTTTATCTCTTTTCAGGTGAGTATCTTGAAAGGATTTTCTTTAAATTTAATCAATACGTTTTACGTAAGTACTTATACATATAATTTTAAAAAAAGTTGAGAAAATTGAATAAATTAGGAAAATACATACGAGAATTTACTGCTAGGTTGGGGGTTTGTCAGTTTGGTAACATGCATAACTAAATATCTGATCAATAAGAACCTAAAGATGATAAAAAAGATAAGTTTAACTTTTTAAACAACAATTCTAGCCATTTGCTTCAAGGTAAAACCATAATAGTCGGAAATACACTGAAACTAATGTCAAAAACCAACGAAAACACAGAAGGAAAGAGATCACAGCCGCAGGGATATACACTGTGTGAGAGAGAGAGCATCTGCAGCCATATTATAGTTCCTTATCCATTCATCAAAAATCAATTATGTCAATTTATACAGGTTCGAAATATCTACTTAATAATATTGGAACTGACGGACCATCGACGTCGTCTGCTTTAATACAAATATTTGACGTACAAGAAATCCCCTAAAATCCAAACAGAAGAATACTTGATAGTTGCTACCTAAGCCTTGAAGTCTATCTTTGATATATTTTTTGTCCTCCATGTTTGGATAAGTCTACCTTAAAAATGATCATTTTGTTAGTTTAAATCTTTAATAGTGGTCCAAGAATTATACTTCAAGTAAACCATACAAACTATTCCTAATTTGTTCCTCTTTTTTTAAACAATCTTTAACCAAAGTGACTTTGTATCAGATTCTGCATATTATTTCTATTGCCTAGTTATTACATTTCTCTCCAGGCCCATTTCTCTTCGAAACCATTAAACCTGATCCGGTTCAATATAAGTGAAATCAACTTAAATACGTATTTGCACCTGTGCTTGATGGTCTGCCCGTTCACAACTATAGAATTCCTCTCCTATAAAAAAAAATTAGTTTATATCTTTTTGAAGGTGAATTCCCTTTATTATGACAGCCTGCTTTCTGACAGGGGAGAAATAACTACACACCATCCCATTGCCAAACTTTCCCATAGTTCCCAACTATTAAGGCGTGTTCTAGAATCTTCTAAACTTCCGTTCTAAGTCTCTTATTTATCACCACCACTTACATAGTTGAATTCGTGTATTTTAATTATCCCGTGATGAGCCTTAGCAACCAAAACTATTAAGCTATCCATTCTAGGCATTGAACCTATATCTTAAAATCTTGTCTTCTTACTCCGAAAACCGATTCTACAAAGTTCACTTAAGATCTGCCCTCTCCAGTCCTTTTATACCTATACCTACGGTGTTCCCTAAGGCAGCCACTTACGTCCCTTACTTTTTTTCTTACCTTCAGCAATATCTAATATGTTGGATATGATATAATTAGACCTCGACATCTTCTCAGTCTGGTGTCTAAAAAAACTGTTTGGTGCTAAATAAAAGCAAATGCTAGCCAACATTTTTTCGCGTAAGCAAATTAAATCTCATTCCCGTCTCTACATTTTCCATAATCAACCCATATCCATGGCTGAGTCTATGCAATACCCTAGCCATTTTTGGCAAGTTCTACTAGGGTGCCAATTTCTGCTTGTACTTTTTCTGGAATTGTATTGCGAGAAATGTATAACAATTTAAAGTCAGGCATTTCGAAAACTTATTACTCCTTTACCCCTCCGTGGGGCATAGGGCGTCAACTAGCACTAAACGCCATCTTGTTCTGTTTACGGAAATGCGTTTAAGTTCTTCCCAACTTTTTCCAAGCTTCCGAGATTCCTTCCCGAATGTTCGGCGTCAGTTTTTTGTTGTCCTCCAGGTCTTCTGCCATCTTATATAAAAGGATCCCACTCCGTCTTCCCCGCGCCGCCGTAGGGTTTGACCAACATACTGCCACTTCCTCTTGCGGATAACGATTTCGATAGGAATTAGCCAGTTCTCCGATGGAGTTTTTGCTTGGAGATCGAACTCCGGGTCAGACAATCTTAAGGATATTACGGAGACATATGTTAGCAATTTTGCAGTTAGCTGTTAGTACACACCTTTGACATCATGCCGAAAGCAGCTTTTGCTTTGCCAATTCTTCAGTTGACATCTTCATCTGTCTGCACCGCCACCGTCTTTTAGGAACACACTTCCTAGGTACAGATAGATGTCTACTGCATCAACCTGCCTTCCTGCAACGTTAACTTGAGCAGAGTTTTTTTTAGGAAATGTTGAAGATCTTCATTTACTTGTTATTGATTCTCAGCCAAATTTTATTCGCTTCGCAGATTGAGCAGTATCTGGTGGAGATCCATAATGTTGTGTGTAAGCAAGCAAATATCGTCCGCGTGGTCGAGATGTTGTAGAAACGAAAACATTGTCCATCGAATTTCTTGTGCTTGTTCGGCTTAGGGCTGCTTGGAGGAATCACCAATAACCACCAGGAATAACAAAGATAATGATAGTAAATACCCCTGTGGGACTCCTCTCTTAATTTCGACGTCTTTAGATACCTTTCCGTTGAGGAAGAATTGGCAAGTAGGTATCCTTGAAAATGACGACAAGCTTCTCGGGTATAACTCTCCCTCGTTAGCATATCCAAATAAAATATCGGTTCAGACTACCGATAATTTTCAAAATCGATAAGAAGAAGATGAAGTGGTGATGGGAACTCATCGTTTTGTTCGATTATGATCCTTGAGGTGTTAATATGATCTATGTGCTATGCAGGGATACCCTGCTTACTCTTTAGCGAGGATAGAATTCAGCTGTTCCTTGATTCGTCCCAATACTTTTTTCGCCATTATCTTAGCCACCTCAAATATCTCTCATGTTGCCGCAATCCTTAAGATTTTCGTTTTTTGATAATTTGACGATCATTCATTTTTTCCACTCAACGGAACGAGGAAACAAATAACTTTCCACCTTGTTTGTTCTAATAAATAATTTATATTTAATTTAACCGATAACAAAAGATTAAGATATCTAAAAAAAATTCATTGAATTAAATTTCCACATCAATCCTTGGAAAACTTCTCTTCTTCTAATTCTATTATTCAAATAACCCCTGGATTTAAATCCCCAAATGAGATTTTCGTATTGAATAAGGATATGCCCAAAATGTATAGGTGTATACCTGCCACCACTTTTTTAGTAAATAATATAGTTGTCGTATTGTTTTTTGACTTTATTTAATTTTAAATTCATTTATACGTAAATAAATAATTTAAAATTTTCGGAAAAATTTAAATTTTAAAATGATATCCATAACATACATAGACAGAAGGAGTAAATCCTTTAAATCCTTTTTCAAAAATTAATTTATTCTTTTGACATTCGTTTCACAGACAACAAACTGTTTAATATCATATTTTCATAATTTTTATCCCTCTGTCACCTAACCCCTTACCCCCCCCCCCCCGGCGCTCAATGAGGAAAAGGTTTCGAGTTTTCTTTGAAACTGAATCATGATGTAGGTCTAGGTATCCATCACTTTCATACGTTCTACCTTTTAAATGGTTTGAATCTTATCCATCCTGTGCGCTGTTGTTTAGGATGATGATAAATTGCGAGAGTGCTTGTTAGGAGTTAACGTTTTATACATACATACATACATGCATATATACAGGTACTTTTACGCGTTATCATGTGATTAAAGGTGTGAATTTTCGTTTTATTTATAAATGTTCACTTCACTTTCAAATTTCAACATAAGCGGCAAGCAAAATGGGTTGAAAAAAAAACGAACAGATCTCTTCGTGACCTGAATTTTCGCAGTAGAAATTACCTCTTTTAAAATGAATGGACCGGGAAGTGCCAAAGGGATAGGTATATGTAGGTTCAAGAGTAAAACGAATAAACTACCTTCACCTTGTGAGTGTATGTGTGACCGGTAGGTGTGTGAGAGAAGAATCACAAAGGTAGCATATAGGGAGCCGCCTCAAGTCATTCAAAATTAATGATACGTAAATAACAACTTAATAGCAAAACGCGCCACTTGAATTTTCCACGAGAAATGCGAAATATGCCCATTTTGTTTCTTTTTAAATCTTTGTGCCTGTCACTTGCAGGATATCTATCTCTCCTAACTCATCCTCCTTACTGCCTTTCTTGCTGAATGGCATCCATAATAATTCAGCGCGCACACAGGTCACATATGTAAATTGAAATTGTACGAATAATTTAACCAGGCACGTAGGATATAGAATATAGGACTACCAGAGAATGGAATTCAACTGAACTTGTTGCCCTCTTTTTTCTCATTTCAGTTTTTGGTATTTTTTTTTTTTGAAAATGGAGAAAGAGGCCTCCAAAAAAAGTTCTTGGTCGTGTATAAAATATTGATCCTTGCACTAAAACTATATGCACGGCCGACAGGACGACGACGAACGGGATAACTTGTTAAGAGAAGCAGAAAAAAGTACATATAACCAAGCTCCTTCTCATTGGTTGCTGGGTTGCATTTATTCAAAAGTCACGAAGAATCCTCATTCAGGTCGACACGAAACGGAAGAGAAAACGCAGAGATTTTTCTCTTTTAAAACTTCACGTGTACACGAACGATTCCGATTGAAGCGTACATTTTATTCCGTTTGTCTTCATTTATTGTTATTTCCTTTAATTCTCCATCAACGTATATTCCTTTCGTCGTAGTTTGTTTTTTTTTCCTATCCATGTATAAAGTTCATGGTGTAGTTTTAAGGGATTTTGATGGCTTTGTGCGGTTTGGTGCGGGTGAATCAGAATAGAAAATGACTTTTCGACACAAGGATATTATTTGAACGTGAACCTGCCATTCAGTGAATTATTCGCGAAATTGGTTCTCTTCTTCCGATGGAATGGGTGGAAAATCTTTCTTTTTTTTTCTATTTTAGTCCTGCCACTTTTATCGCAGAAGGAGTAGGGTAGGGAGTGAATCATCGAGAAAAAAGGAAGCATGAACTTTGTCTTCGCCTCGCGAACGAAGAAATATAAACCTATCGTGGCACATAGATCAACATGAATTATGGCTGGTTTAGATTGGAAAGGATGTAGGATTATTTAGGAATACAAAAAAAAAAACCAAGCCAGAAGTTTATGAGTAGCTATATCTGGATGTAACGGCTGTACTTTACTATGCTCAGAAAAGTAAACGGATATATTTTTTTAGCTGGTGGAGAGATCAAATTGGCAAGGACAGTTTGTTTTATGTCAACATTGATTAGGTATTCGACTAGTGTAAAAAGGAACACATTTGGGACAACTGTCATAAAAAGCCTCGGAAAGGATTTCAGATTTTTATTTCTCTCAATATACTAAAATATTGCAGAAACAGAATTTAATTTTTTCGTATTTACCTACAAAATCATAGTCTGGGATTTGTTTGATGGGGAGGGGTCTTGGGGTGATAAAGGGTTAAAATTGTTTATTGTAAAGACAAGGCTATAGAATACATATTTAGATTGTGACTTTTACAAAGCCAAGTAATTTCTGGTAAAAATTTTAACAGTCAGTAGGAAGGACCTAGTATGTATAATAAAAGAAAATAATGACGACTATAAAACAATGCCTATTGCTTAGAGATTAGTAACCCATGTCCAGATATAGGACTTAGCTGTAATTTTATATTTTCTTCCCTACCAGAGACACCGTATTCCTCCAGCCTCGTCGATTCAGGGCACGATTTTTCTAGTCGCCCAGACCAAGCGCATTGGTATTCGCAATATATTGATTTCTTAATATTTACATTTCTAATTATTATAATCTTAATGCAATATTAATAAAATATATTCCAAACATAGATAGCAGTTGTCACTATCTAACTACTTAGACCTAGGCGTCCACTGTCTATTTCTGGTGATGTGGACTTCAAATGCTAGGAAATCTAACCCGCGCACTAGATTGGTACTTTCTATTATGGTAGAACTCGATTTCATATCATTTGTTTGTGATCTCCCCTTTTACATATTTTGGTTCACAGCGAGTGTGAACTATAAAATGGTAGAAAAAGTCATATCATTTTTCTCAACTACACTTGATCAGTGGTGGGATCTGAGGTAAGGGCTTGTTATTGAGGAGTATCAACAGTTATCTTATTGATTTTACTTACTTATTAGGTGGAGCTACAGTTCGGGGCGAACTTGGGCCTTAACCAACATGCCTTTCCAGCTAGCTCGGTATTTGGCTATCGGCCTCGAGTTTCAGTTCAGTTCAGTTCCACCTAAGGCGAGGTCTTCCTTGACTGCGTCTTCCCTCTGGGTTGGAATCGAAGATCCTGCGAGCTGGAGCATTATTGTTTTCCATACGCTCTACATGACCTAGCCATCTTAAGCGTGATGTATTTTTTGTACCGGCTCATTGTCGCCGTACAGGTTGTATAGTTCGTTGTTGAACATTCTCCTCCAAATCCCGTTAACTCATATTGGGTCGAAAATTTTGCAAAGAATCTTACGCTCGAAACGACTAAGGATATCTTCATCCGCATTCGAAAGAGTCCATGTCTCTGCGCCATAGAGCAGGACTGGGATGATAAGAGTCTTATAAAGAGTCTCCTTTGTTTTTCGAGAGAAGACTTACTACTCAATTGCCTCCCTAGCCCTTAGAAAAAGCGATTGGAAAGAGTTATTCTTTGCTTTATTTCTAACGAGATGTTGTTGTTATATGTTATAGCGGATCCGAGGTAAACAAAGTCCCTAACTACCTCAAAGTTGTACCTGTCTATTGTGACGGTTTGTCCAATCCGCTGGTGTTGTGTGTCCCTTTTTGTGGATAGCAGGTATTTTGTTTTGGCCTCATTGACTGCTTGTCCCATCTTAGCCGCTTCAACTTCAATGTTAGCAAAAGTTCCAGTGACAGCTCGCTGGGTTCTGCCAATAATCATCAGCGAATACTAGCAATTGCATAGACTTGAAAAAAATTGTGCAAGTGCAATAACTTGTGAGTTTCTTACAATTTTTTCAAGTATTAAGTTGAGAAAATCGCACGATAGCGCAACACATTGTCGGAATCCTTTTTTGACATCAAAAGCTTGTGTAAGGTCAGTACCAACCTTAACGGAGCAGAGAGAATTCTCCATCGTCATCCTACACAGTCGAACGAGCTTTGTGGGGATGCCAGAGCCAGACATGCCTCTTTATAGCTCGTCTCTATAAATGCTATCGTACATGGCCCTAAAATCGATAAAGAGATGGTGGGTATAGATTTGGAGTTCTTGGGTAGTTCCCAGGATCTGACGTAGCGTGAACATTTGATCGATTGTGGACTTTCCTGGCCTGAAACCGCACGGAATTGGTTCCCTAAGGTTGCTGACGAATGGTTTCAGACGTTCACATAATACCGCCGAAAGGATCTTGTACCCGATATTCAGGAGTCTTATTTCTCTATAGTTTGCGCAGCTTAGAGGGTCTCATTTCTTGTGGATCGAACAAACCATGCTGAGGTTCCATTCATAAGGCATACTTTCTTCTGGCCAAACTTTAGAGCTGAGTTGGTGTATGCACTGTATCAGTTCATCTCCGGCAGCCTTAAAAAGTTCGGCGGGCAGTTCGCCGGTAGGGGCCTGCAGTTTTGTTGTTTTCTAGTTTGGATAATGCTATCCTAACTTCATTTTGGTCAGGTGGGCGGAAGTTTTGTCTATCATCGTTTATGTTGAATGGTTCATTCTGCCTGACGGCGGGATTGTGGTCTTCATCGTCATTTACCATAAATAATCCTTCCATGTACTCAGCACCGACTGTGACTCTTCCTGGAGGAATTTTTCCTCTATTAGCTTAGCACCCAATTAATATTTGTCGAAGAATTTGTCTTTCCAAAAGAGTACGTGTCAAGTTTTCTTGCTTAGCAATCGGCTCCGTAAAATATGACTGATACGAGTATTACAAACGATCACTTCATTTTTCAGGAGAGGAATTTTGAAGCAATTTGTTTCGCCTAGCAGAAGTTGCGGCGATTGTCACCACAATTCTTAATCTTTGGTCCATTCGCGGAATAAAGATAGATGAACGCCTTAACTAACTCGAAGTTGCTGCTATCCCAAGTGTCGGTATACAGATGTTTTCTGATAGTATTTATTTGACCTTGTCATCGTTTACTTCATAAACAACAAATTCCGAGTGTTTTTAATTCCCGTAAAATTCCCTAATACTACTCGATAGCAATATAGTCGAAAGGGCCTTCCTAAGAAGAAGAATGAGATTGGAGAACTCGTATGATAGTCCATCTCCTTGCCGAAACCTCTGTACATGTTTGGAATGGGTCGTGATAAGTTATGTTCCACAAATGTACATTTTGTACTTTCTAGTATCGCGTGAAATAATTGATCAGTTTTTCGAGCTTCCCTGTTGAGACACCACCTTATAGAGTATTTAGGATCTTTTACTACTTACATTTCATGTTTTCTTGACATTCAGACGGAATTCTTTTTCTCATTCATAAAAAATACCCAATGATCGTATTTATGCAAATTCTACTGCAACGAAGATACACATTTACTTCTACCAGCCAACAACAACAACATATTGCACCTAACGGTGACCCATTTTCCGATTCAGCTATTATTATTTAAAATCGAATTTAAACGCCAATCGTTGCCTACGCTAAGCATAGACATAAACCCAGACATGGGGACAGAGAATAACAATGCTTTTTTGACATTCATTATATCTGTCTAAGAACATTGACTCTTCACTCTTTATATTTCATTAGTGTATCTGTGTATGTACCAATCTAGAGTACAGAGAAGAGAAGCTTAGCTCTCATTTCCAAAAGGTGATTGCTATGCTAATACCCTTGTTTTTAGGGTTTGGCTTTGGTGTAATAGGTTGTTCTAACGAATTTCTTTCTTCTATAAATTCTGATGTTAATGATAATATTATAATTCAATGTACCATATTTTTAAATGGAAAATAAACATAGACGATGGTACTTAAAGAAAAAATGAGTATTTTTAATTCAAGATCTCAAAATACCCAAATAAATCAAGCTTAGGTTCCACCATTTATGTAAGGGAAGGACCAATACTTTTCCACTTGTCAAAAAAAATTACTGCCCTATTCTTAAAAACAGTTTAAAATATTTTCAAAATAGGCTCTCATAATTCACCCTAAAATTACCTTCATTTGTCATTCAAAAATATTTTGATAGTCCCATGAAAATTCACCATTAGTGTCCTTCACCCTTTTAAACTATAAGTAAAACACACAATCATTTACCATTGCCACCATTGGACGGCTTGGTGGTGAATGGAGATTGTGTTACTTACCTTGGTTATCCACTTTTATGCACTTTAATATAAACAATTTAACTTTAATTGAAAAAAAAATGCCCTCAAAATGATTTTTCTTTTATTTTTTCCTCCTTCCTTAATGAAAACATTTACCATGCCTTCTTGTATAAATTATATTTTTTTAAAGTTTTTAAGATAAGCCCAAAAGTATACAACGCACACACAAACTTAAACCTCACACTTACTTTTGGTCCTCTTAATTGAAAAAAGAGTAATAAATATACATTTAACTATAAACCCTTCAGATTATTTCCTTTTTCAAGGAATAAACACAATTAGAATAAACAAAACATAACAACAAATACCTGGTTTTAGGGGTTTATAAGGTCCTTTTGTGCTAATTTTCAGCCCTAGCACACACAAACAAGGATGATAAACAAAAAACAAAGCAAAAAACAGAAGAAAATTCTGACAAACACACAAAAAAAATACACACTAAAAGTTAATAATTTAAAGGGGAAACAAGAAGTGAAAATCCTTAACCATGTCCTTCGAGTTGTCGTCCGCACTAAACCGCAAAAAACTGGGAAAATGTTCCAAGTGTTGGCGTTGGCTTTTGTCTTTGGGACAGAGCGAGATAGAGCAATTCATGTTAATTCCAATGCTTTGCTCCTCCTAACCACTCCCACAGCCACCCCGTCTGGCAAGACAGGACATATCCAGTCAGGATGCAAGAAGTGAATAATTATGAATTTTGCATGAAATTATTACTGCGTGAGTAAAGTATACTTGTTCTATTAGGCGAGCCAAAGTCAACAAGGCATCATTAGCGTTAGCAACGGCCATAGATGGTCGATGTTTGACGACTACGGAGTAAGCCGAACGAGGCAAAAAGGATGCTGGAATCCTGCATTTGAAATTAGTATGTGAATGAACTATGGCGAATTATGTTACGTGACGAGTCAAGTGGACACAAAATGCAAATGGTGCCACATAAGACAGCCTTTGTCGAAGGGTATCAGTATGGTATGAGTTAGAATATGTGTATGTGTATTTGTGTCGAATGGTTGACATTTAATTATGTCCAATATTTTGGCAGGAAGCGACATTGGTGCTTCTTGTCCATTTAGCTTCATCTCCATACCGTGTGCGTCTGATTAATTCAAGATCAGTTGACATGAATTATTTCTGATGGACTTTTAGTGATTTCCCTACTTTCGGAATGTATATACTATTCCTCCTTCCTGCTCCTGATGGCAAACAATAGATATAAGTTTGTGTATAAATTTGCCGGTGATTTATGTAACGATTTTCATTTCAGACATGCAGGGTTACATATGAAATTGCTAATAGGCATGTACGTGACTTCTCATATGACACGTTAATATATAAATAATTAAAATATGGCTTCAGAGGAGTGCTGGAAGGAAAATATACATTTTTGGTAGAGCAAGCTGTTTCGCACAAAGAAACTAGAACTAGATATGGCAAAAGTTAGTATCAACTTATGAAGTTTGTATGAGATTCAGATTGTTTTTTTTTTTGTATAATAATTATTTATAACGAGTAAGTGAATACTGAATTTTTGAATGTGGGAAAACTTTTTGAATATTTATCGTTTGTTGAATGAAAATATTCTTGGAGATATCATACGACATAAAGGTGAATTTGCAATGTTACGTGCTTTATTTTATGCTTATAATAGCTTTGGGTGTTGGGCGCCACTTAACATCAAATTTCACTTTATCAGTGTGTTTATAAATCTGCATAAGTGTTTGTACATGAACTAGAAGACTTTTTACTTTAAATTTGCTACAACAGGGCGTTAGTGTCTTATTTTTTCACGTGCATCGCTTAAAGCCTGAAAGCAATTCAATTTAAAAACGTAAGATAAATTCCAAATGAATTTGAAGACAAACCTGGATAATTTTTTTCCAGAAGTCTTTAAACTACCAGTATAATAATACAGAAGAAATAATATGCGACAAGACGTTAATAAAAATTAACAGAAGCGGTCCAAGATGACTTCCTTGAGGTATACCTGTCTATTCTGACAATTTGTATAACTCACAATTAAGTAAGCTAAAAGATGTAGCTTTTTAAATAAACTAATATATTTATCAAAGTCAAAAGCCTTTAAAAAATCGATATATACAATGACAGTCCCACCAGTAGTTCGAAAAAATCGATAAATTGTGTGCTCCCATTTTAGTGTTTAGATATTTGATTTTGAACTAAACTATACTATTTCTTAAAAAACTTTCGGGGTTACTAAAAGTTTTGCGATCCGTATAGGTTTCTTCGAGTACGGAGGCTAAGGGAAGCAATGAGATTATTGACGTTAAACCTATAATGCAGAATGAAAGTGAACTAGTAATAATTATTTATCCAACTATGTTTGTTCCATATTTGAAGATTATTTTTGTAATACAACAAAAACTCGAATAACTGTCACTGAACAAATTAAATTAAACCTGCTTGTTGTATATCAGTTGCAGAAGTAAGACTTTTGCGATGTAGGTATCGAAAAAATGCCGTTATATTCTCTAAGATCAGAACAAACAAACTATAATATTTCAGCTTCTATAAGGTTTTTTGGTAAGGTAATATCGAAGCTTAAATGACTTATTGAAGTTAGAAAGATGATTTAATAACTAAATCAAACAATTGGCGTCAAATATATTTTTTTATTGTCAAAGATCTTAAATAAAGCTGTCCAGGGAGAAAATTGGATCTCATGTCATGGATATGTCACACGAAATAAAAAAAAAAAAATAAAACAAAAAATCAAATTTTTGCTTCGAATTCCTTCGTTGGTATATACTTAAGAACCAATAAGTCAATGATTTTTCCGATACCTTCACTTTGGTAACAGAAAATGTAAGTGTTTTGTTTTTAAATAGTGTTCCCAATTAACATTTCAGCTTTGATAGTATTCGTTAAATATTTCTAGCTTCGATAAGACTTTCCCGAATTATTATAGAAGCTGAAATGTTACTAATGTTGTAAGCTTAAAATTCCAAACCTAGTCAACTCTTATTTGTATAAATTTTTTTAAATGCAATCGTTTTAAATTGGTTATCTAATGTTAATAAATAATTCTAAGAAAATTATATGTATAAGCAACATTTTTACTTGCAATATATCTAAATCTAACGGTACCTGCCATGCATTTTTTTTACCATCTTAATTATCCTGAAATCGGGTCTAACGATTCTTGGTCAAGAAATTTGTTAAAATATTTTGTTATTAACGGTATGGCATGTCAAACAACCATTTTGATCGATTTTCGACTTTCTCACAAGCGGCTCAACGGATTTCGATCAAATTTTTTACCTTGGAGGTTCTTTAAATTATAAATAATGCTGCAGACCAAAAATTTCGAAAAATATTTTTTTTTTTTGGATTTTATATATTTGTTTTTTGAAAATCAATATTTCAACAACAGGTGGATGATTTTTCTAGTAATTTTGTTTTTAAGCTTAAATTATTTAATATTTTAAACCGTCATACCAATTTTTTTTTTACAAAAAAATTAAGGACATTTTGTATATATACACGACTTTAAAAATATATGTATTTAAATTCGTCATTGAAATCTTTTGCATACGATGTGATTGATCATAGGAGCAGGTACGTGCGATCGAGTAGTGCATTTTATTTTTCAATTTCTTGAGAATAGAAATTTTGGTTTTGAAAAATTCAAATCCTTTAAAAATAAAAACAAAATTACACATTTATAAATTTATATTTTGAGTGTAGATGCACACTAAACTCGGTTATTTTTTGTAAATGTTTTTTTTTTTTGTAATTTTTAAAAGGTATTTTATGTTTGTTATTTAATAAATATTTTTCCTGGAAAAGAATTCCAGCTAACGACGATTAAATGCAATTTTATAGATTGTATTTATTGACATCATCGTGAGACCGCGTCTTAAACTTCTTCAACAACCAAACTATTCGTTTTTCGAAAAATTGTATTTTAAATAGTCAATTGATTTAAATCTTTTGAGAATTCGTTCATTTTTTGCACTCGCTTACAATCATTTCATTCTCTTACACAATTTGGCGTCTCACATTTTTTTTTTAATTCAGACAAAAAACGTCTCATCAAAAAATTTAACAATTATCATTTGCTTATTTTTAAGAAAATAAGTTAAAAAATAACTTTTAAAGGCATTTCGTCCACAAAATTTGCGTATCATCCCGGCGACTTCACTTAGAGTCACCAGTTGACAAGTGAGTCCCTTGTCAATATATTTAAATTTTTTTGTTAAGTTCAGTAAAACTTTTAAATATCAATTCTCTTTTTCTCAAAGAAAAAAAATTAAATTAAATGTCTCACTTATTGCTTAACATTAATTATGTATCTGAAAGACATAAACAAAATTGAAAATACAATTTTAAACGCGACAAAACTACCTACATTTCGATAATTAATTACCTGTAACGAACACTGAAAGTTACAACTTTTCAAACTCTAATTAGCGAAATAAGAAAAGGAAGAAGTACAATTTTGTATCAGAAGCAGGGACACTTCACTTAAAAAAAGAAAGAACTTTCAATTGCATGTTAAGAAGCAACTATAAATATAAACCTGAATAATTAAACGATACACGGATAGATACAACTTAACGTATAACAACAACAATGCGAAGACTTAAAAGGAAGAAATTCTCAAGAAAACTCACTTTTAATTACCAAGTTTTCGCTCTATGAGTCATTCATCTCTTCTCGATTTCCTTTACAATATCTTTTTTTGTGAATAACTAGCTAAGCAAAGAAAAAACAGATATCCTGGCAAGGATAACAAATGCCATAGAGCAACCTGGTTCTGATTACAAACATCATCGTTAAGATAATTTTCTTTAAGGAACTAACCGCAACCATCGTAAGAATTTGGCATATACATGGTTAGGAATCAGGACCAATCTCATTAACCAACAAAGACAAAGACATGATAATTGTTTTTTAATATGTACCAGTATATATGTATATCCTGTAAGAAAATGCCACAATTTTTCATGATTTTTTTTATTTTTTTGTGATGGAAGTTCATGACTATTGTGTTTGTTTTTCGTATTTAAATTTTTAATTGCATTCCGTTGACTTTTTGATAGAATATTTCCAAAATAGGGTAAATAGCCATTTTTGTGGCATTTGATGTGATTGACATACACAAAAGTTGTAAGCTGTGACCTTTTAATCCTCCTTTTGTCAAATTCTTGCTGTCAGGTGTAGCATTATTTTGTAATCTAATACCTTTCAAGTAAAAAAGCAGTAATTCACACAATAATTATTGCTTTATTTTTCGACAAACATTATGGGGGCAGAGAAGAGTAAATTGTAAAATTATATTTTGGAACGTAGTTTTTTTTTTTAATTTTAATATTAATAAAAATATTAATAAATATTTAATTAAAGTAACAAGTAAACCGCATTTCCTTCAAAATGCAAGTAATTTCGTGACTTACCTTATTAATAAAATATTAATATTACGTTGCGTTGAAAGTATACGACACCCTATACGCCCTCATTTATATTGCATTATCTCTTAAATCCTTTTACGGATAGAATAAAGGTTCTCATCTCTGCCAGCTTACGAGTTAAACAAAGCATATCACCCGCACTTGAAGTTATATCCTCTGTTAAAATATCATAAAATTGAACGAATGAACAAGGAACGATAAGACTTTTCAAATTTTGATTATCAAAAAGTATGTCTGGAAGTTAGTAATGTTTAATTGCTCTGTATGCAGAAAGTTGCATGGAAAGGAAGAGACTTGAAGTAGGAGCAGTTTCAACAACTTTAATTAATGTGAGCAGTTTTTGCAATGGTTGTTCCAACAAATGTTGTAAAAGGGTTGCATTTATTTGCTCACATAATTTACAATTTTAAATTTACATTTTCGTTAAATCAGAAAATGTTGGGGAAATAATAATGGCTTAAAGTGAATGTGTCATCATTTCTGTAACTGACGTCAAATGTTATGGTTGTTTGATGTCGAACCTGGGGCTTTTGCCGCCCTAGGCAAATTATAATTTTGCCGCCCCAAAGTTAAAAAAAAAAACGAAAATCGTACAAATTAATATTTAAAAGTTTTATTTAATACATTTCAAGGCTTTACGATAAAATAATTTCACAAGATATTGAGATGAACATGCTGTTCTTGCGATTTCACTTTTGAAAATCTTGTAGCAATTTATTCTTCTTCAATACGATTCAGCATGTCTTTTTTAATTGAAATTATTGCTACGACAGTTAAGTTAAGTTAGGTAATTGGGCTGACAATTGATGGCGTTATCGTCACACCTAATCAATGTAGATCAATTGTATTACCCGGAGTGTAGTAACTCTTTTCCGATATCAACCTGTGTCCCCTGAATCAGTCAAGCTATTTGGAGGCATTGATGAAGTTCGATATGTTAATTCCTAAAATATTAGATAGCTCTTCCAAATTATAGAAGAAGTAGCTGCCTAACAGATTCTTTCTCTGGTGACGGAGTGCAGGGCAGTGGCAGAAAAAGTGTGAGGTGTCCTCATGCACCTGTTCGTCACAACATCCCCTGAATAGATCATTTGTACTGAGTTTCATTTTGAATTTATGATATCCCAGCAGGTTTTGTCCAGTGATTATGCTTATAAGGGAGCGAAGGGATCTCTTGTATCTTGTTGAGTTGCATAATTTTGTCTGTCCTCTGCTTGTTGAAGCATGGCCATATTCTCCTGGTAGTGTCACAAGTGTCAAGTAGGCTCCACCTTGTGTTGGATTTCTTTAGGATCCTGTCAGAAATGTTCTGTTTATTGTAACAGGGTGGGATATTTACCAGCTCTGCTTGACTGACGTCAAGCGCTGATCCTTGTCTTGCGAACTCATCGAACGATTGGTTCGTCTACGAACCATATATATTTTATCATATTTACCATTGGTGCATGCACTAGTTCGTCTAGTTCATCAACAAACCTGTTTCGGAAGTGTCGGAGGCGATTTGCTTGTAGATTTGGACAGTCGCAGAGCTGGTACTTAATGGTTTCTGTTTCATCAACAACTTAACTGCTCCTGCAGAAATCGGGTGTCAATACACCCAATTTAGTTGGCATTGTTCCTATGGCATAATGTCCTGTCAAAGTTCTGATGCTCTTTTTACTCAGTGATAAAATGTACTGCGTTTTCCTTAATTTCAGGCCATAAACTTCTAGAGATAACACAGTCGCACCTGGATATTCAGGAGTAATTTCTTTGCTCTTTCATTTTTTTTGTCTATCTTCCTTTTCACTACGGCAATCGATAGATTTCAGGACCCATACCCAATAAGTTTCTGCTGTCCCTATTTGCTATTGAACCCTTCTTTGCATTTCATCTGCTATATCGTTTTCCTCTACATTACTGTGTCCCTGAACTTAACAGAGTTTGACTTGGTTAGAGCTACCGAGTGACACTTTGCCACTATATTGGCAGCTTATTGTCTCGCTGTATAGTGGTTTGATATCCACAAAAAATGTGATCTCTGATGAGATCAGTTTTCTCCTAAGGATCACTTCAGCTGCCGTTCTCTTTATAGTGAGCTAGGTTCTCATCCACGGCTTTCGTGTTTTTGTTAAAGTCTATTTTCGGTGGTAAAAAGTGTTCACATCAAGTTCGGCCATGTTACCATAATGTTTGCCAGATAGATCCATGACCTTTGATACTGTGCTTCATTTCTTTTAGTCGAAGTGCGCTCTTGGCTACTGTGAGATAGCTATATTTTTCTCTACAGCCTTCCACCACACGATCGACCCGTAGGTAAGTATGCGTGACTGTCACTGGAACTGTCAGTGGGATGATTTGAAACTGACAGTCTAAGGATCGATACTGCCACTGACACCTGCCATCCAAATAAGCATTACTGATTTTCTTACGGAAGTTTTAGATGCTAAGTTTACATGCGGTATCGACTTTGCAGCGTTTATTGCTGCTTTGAACATTTCACAGTACAAAACTGTTATAAAACTGGTATAATAATAATGAATTGAAATTTCTATATGTAACCATCCTATCCTACCAAACAAATTTGACTATTACTCTTAGAAGGGTGTCGATTTGGGGTTCCTAAGTTTTTGTTCCCACGATCTGTCGTAATGTGAATATTTGGTCAATAGTGGGGTTTTCTGGCCTAAAGTGACACTGTCAGATTTTGGTAGAACAAAAAGGAATTTGGCGATCTATTGACATTTGCAGCTTTTCAGCATCTAAATTTCACACAGAAATTCCCTATTTTGTGTGAGGTTCAAATACGACGTTATGGTGCAAGTGAATGTTGGCCCCTCGGAAAATTCGAAATTTCGTGACATCTCCTTGTTTTTGGTGTTCGAGGAGTTGTGGAAACTCCCTACTGTCTAACACCATGTCTCTCCATCTCCACGGAGCAGTGACAAGATCCAAGTTTTTTTAAACAAAACTTGAATTGAACGGCGCTAGTTAGTAGACAAAAAAATAAAGTTAAAAACATTTAATGGCTTTTTGCGATTTACCACATCATCATCAATCTTCTAGGACAAATTTAATGTTATTTTAGGATACAGCTCTTCGTATATATCTTGCCAACGAGCTCGTAGAATTTGTATTCGGTATCATTACCTTTCTTTTTTTCTCCAAAGCAAATGTGTATATATTTGTGATGTCTATGTTGGTGAATTTGGTCATAACCTTGACTTTCGTTCTCATAATTCTTGCGACAAATTTACATCTGAATATGAACACACATACATTCATCACAGCTTTTAATCTTCTTGCCCATTTCTTGATATCTTACTTTTATAAATTTAAGGAAATAAAAAAAAAAATAAAAACGTGCCAAAAAAGAGCAACGATCCCAAGTCAGTTAAGACATACATATTTTTAAGGAACAATAAATTTTTAAATAAAAATGAAATCGAAAATGAAATCTCCAGAGGATAACCTTCGGAGAGTATAGGTTAGGTATACCTTTATATTTACTTGGGGTGCAGCCTACCTGCCGTACCTATGTTTTTTCTTATTTTTTTAATCTTCCGCCAGTAAAATTGTTAATATTTAATGGAATTGGTCTTTAGACATTTAAAATTTGAATTGGTTTTGGTGATGCGCGATCCATCTTTTGATGTAGTTGTGATATTAACTGCTATTGAGGGATATAATATTAACCCAAACAAAACGGTTTTTGAAAATATTTTATCTCTAAGAGTAGGTGTGGGTATGTATCTCTAGGGCGAAATTCCCACATAAAGATGAATAGGCACTTATAAAGATGAACGGGAAAAAAGTGTTTTAAATTATTGAATATCAAATAGGATTGATGTAAAAGGACCTTTGATTCAAGTTAGGGTGAGATTAGAATTTCGAATATCTGCATGAAACTCCATACAAGAGGTATACGAAAGGATTACCGAAAGTGATTTAGCTGAATCATATTATTTAAAAGCTTTTAAAAGGCCTTTTTTGTTTAGAGTTTTGAAAAGTTCTTTGACCTTAAGGATGTATTAACCTTTGCTACTTGAGATTTAAAAAGAGGAAGGCAAAAACGTTTTGTGAATAAAATGATAATAAAGCTTCAGGAGGAACAAAATGTTCATAAATATTTATCGAGCATCTCAAACTCCGGAAGAAGGAAATATGTTCTAAGCATTTGCTTAAGTTTGCTGAAGAATCTTAATTTTTTCTTTCTTGAAAGCTTGTATAGAATTTGTAATGAAAATAAAGAAGCAAGAAATAGTGGTTTTCGGCGTCCCGTCCCTTGTCTGGGTGTCTGTTCATTGGTACATCTAGTTACATAGTGAATTATATTTGGTACAGTGTACTAATTTATATGAATTCCCTATCCCTATAGAGTACATAATTTGATATGTTCTTTCAGCTGGTCTAGAATGGGTAGATAAAATACTACAATTTTATTTAATATTATTTAATGTATTAGTATGCCAAGGCTAAAGCCAACCGAAAACAACAAAGTTTTAATAGATCTACTGCATTAACTGAAGCAGCCTATATTGATCAAGAGTTTAGTTGCATAATGACTACCAACTATGATCAACTTTACCTTATTTCTCGAGTAAAGGACTATAAGCTTCGCATTTTTATTGTTAGTTCATACCTCCTCTGTTTATATTTTCTGAGTTAACGCACAGTGGACTATAAGTAAAAAACTACCGGTGAATTATTAATGCCGGCAATTTATGCAGCGGTTATATTTTTTTACGTATAAGGCGTTTACAGAGAAAATTTTCTTACATATTTGGGTTAATAATAATAATAATCTTAACTTTATGTCTGTAAGACCTAAGGTCTTTTAAATGCAACATGAACTGCAAGCAACTAGTTAGAAGGAACAGAAAGATAGGAACGAATTTTTTGTTAGCACAGTTGATTTGAGAATCAGGTGCTTACGATTTCATTTAAACCCACAAGCGGGCGGTATCCAATTAAAATTGGAGACATATAAAAAAAATGCTGCCTTGCGTGGGGATCGAACCCACACGTCTAATTTAGCAGTCCAGCACTTTATCCACTGCGCCATTGCAACCTCTATTTTTGAGTCCTAATCACAAAAGTTGGCTTTAAATGTTTGTTCTAAGTGTGAATTATGATTTCAGAAAAAAATACAATCAATATTCCATGGCTTCTGTTTACAAGGGATGATGTATTATGTATGTAATAGTAATTCTCCCCTTTTCAATTATTACACTTATCCAGTTCCGTTTCTTTTGTAAATAGATCGAGTGGGGCTAGTTAAAGGTAGCTTCTTAGCGCTCCAGATTGCCTAGCTATCATATAACTGGGTGTACCACTACAAGATAATATCTGACATTTAGTATTGATTTTGACATTAGTTTTCCAGGACTGGTGAATAAACAAAAATCTTATTTTTTCTACATCCGCAGCTATTGCTAAGATTGTCCACGGATGCTTGGGCCAGACAAAACCTGGCTTGCCTTCACCCATGTCTGCGTTTCATTAGTCTCGTGTGAAGAATTCCACCATTTTTAAACTCTGGCCCTTTTGTGTAGTTCGTCCGTTCAGAAGCTTAATTAAAAGCCCCTAAATGTTTCCTAAGGATATTATGTACAACTCTTTGGACCACTATACGGGTTGGGCTTACCTTTTTCTTTGGTAAGTAGGCAAGAACTTTTGTAGGCGTTATGAATAGCTTCTCTCAGTGCTCTAACGTGTCTCGATATTTGAGCGATTCACAAGAAGTTAAAGTTCGTTCGTAATATCCTAAAAATGTCAATCAAATAGGAGGCTTCCCAGCTTGCTGTCCTGGAGATTCAACACGGCTTGGGACCTACTCGTGCACTATCACGGGTTCTATTTGGAATGTTACCTACCTATGTAGTAACTGATACATTTTAATTACTGATTCTGATGGGACAAATAGAAAACTTTTTTCAAGCTTCTGGTAATAAAGATCAAAACGTTCATAGTCATTACGTCATTATTTTCATTACAAAATAAGTCACCTCGTCACTCCAGGAGTACTGACGGATTTTAATAGTAATAACCTTGTACTGCACTGCACATTTGAGGAATCTATCTTCCTGTCCTAAGCATATAACGCTACCTAATATCAAATCTTTTCCGGAGTAGTTTAATCCTTGAATTTATATTTCCGTTTTGATTTCTTCACAAGATTATATTTCAGCTTAAAATGAAACACACACCAAATCCTTTTGAAAAAAAAAATATAAAATAATGAAAACAAAGTTTTTTCCTTAAACTACAGAAAACCACAAATACCAAATTAAAACCACATTTCATTCATTTTTTCCTACTCGCATGTATACCCTACCCAGAGTTTTTCCTATTGTTTCCATTGAAAAATATGAAGAAAAAAATACTTTAAAATTTCATTGTGTACGGACCACATTTTAGTCCACTCGCCTTATGGCTAACAAAACACGCAAAAGTAGTAGACGAAAAAAGCAAAAAAACAAAGGGCAATGGCTTCCACATATATGTATACTCGTACAACACAAACCCATGGTTCACTTTCAATGTGCACTGCAGTCTCTAGAGCTAGTTTTTCTTGCAAAAAAAAACATCCTTTCAAAATTCAACTCAAAGGATCCATATCATGTTGTACATACAAAAAGATATTGTATCTCTACTTATATAAATGTGTGTTTGAATTTATTGTCATTCTGATGTGTTAGTAAAGTATTTTGTCTCCCTCCTATGCAGGTAGTAGTAATCTTGCCTGGGGTGTCCTTCTTAATGTAAGCCACCTTGGTATTATTCTCAGCACACCGAAAGCCCAAGATAAATTCCCCAAAAAAAGTTAATATTATTCTATTGAAATTTTCTTGACTTGGGCAAAGTTCTTGGGCTGAGAAACGAGAGCACAAGAACGAGTGCACATAAAGTTTTGACCAAAAAGTTGGCTTACCTACATCAACACCCATCTACCATCTCAGAACTATATCACCACACCAGCCGAGTTCTAGATTTAAGCTGCAATATATAGTCTCTATTGCACTTTTGCGAAGGATAAGAGTTTTCTTTTCTTTTATTCTTCGTCCTTTTGTCCGTTTTGTCCTTGCACGTCTGTGTACCTCTAGTTTCCCTAGTCTCTCTGTGTATGATATGATACAAAGCCGAGAAGAAGGTTATTATTTGAAAAGTTGGTGGATAATTTTCGGTTTTCGATTTACAGTTACACAGCGAAATATTTCAAACTCCAAAAAGGCACAGCACACAGTTAGTTATGCTTCCTACCTCAAACATTTTCGTCCGTCACAGGCGAGTGTGTATTTCAAATTTATACACAAAAAAAAAAAAAATTCGCATAAATTTATTTTGGAATAAGTTTTCGTAAAGTGCACAATGCAGAGCTTGCGATAGTACTATTTGCCTTTGTCAACTAAAGTTTGATTGTAATCTTTTAATAAAAATTATTTCAATATAGAATTTTGAATATTAGAAGATGGCGGTGTGTTAAGGACTCCACCAATGTAGGGAAACGTGTGGTTTGTGAATTATTGAAAAACTTTATAACCACTTTAGATCGCACGAAATTCCTCTTAAAAGCCAACCACTCTTTGGTATGTAAATTGGACAGATGTATTCAATTTGCTTTTGTGATGTAGCATTTGAGACTGAAGAGGATCTCTACGAATACGTATCTATATTTGACCCAGTTCTAGAGCAAAGTTGCATTTATTAGGTCCTTATGAGATATAAGAAAAATGGTTAGATATTGAAAACAAGGTGGTTGCTGAGAGTATAGGTACTATCTAATATTTTTCTATATTTGGTAATTCTTTGTTCGAATCAGTTTTTAGGTAAATTGAAGTTTAATTCAAACCTAATAGATGATAAATATCTTTGATAGATGAGAGTTCTGAACTATTTTATTATAACATGTTAAACGTTTTTTTTTTGCTGCCTCGATTATTGGTTTGTTGATATTTCCAGCTCCAGTCTACCCTACCTATTTACAACCTAAATCACCTTAATTGGATAACGGCATTAAGAAGATTTTTTTGGCATTCAAAGGAGGTGTCTCTGCTTATACAACATATAGCTCGTGGTGTATCTTGTGATGCTGAAGATCATTTTAGTAACATATTAAAGAAATTTTTCAACTGCTTGCAAACCAATTGTGCAGAAATTCAAATAACTTCGTACTTGCAATATACATACGTAGGTAACTATAGGGCAAGTTTTAGATTTGGAAAAAAAAATCGAACTCGAGATTTTAATCAAACTTGACATTACGATGATAGAGAACACCAAAAAAGTGGGTCCCCGAATTCCGTCTGTCTGTAGATCGATCTATAGCCTAAACGGCTAAAATGATTTTTTTTTCAAACTTGGTACTTAGGCGTTTTAGGTGATTGTCTAAAATTGGTTTTTGAATCGTTGTTTAAGCTCCAAAAATAATGGTACTTGCCATACAAATTTTTCTACCATCTTAATTATCTCAAACACGCCTCTAATGATTTCGATTTAAAAAATATTGTGTAAGGTCTACATTTTGGCGAAATATTTTTACTTGCGATTATATAGGTATACTATAAGGCAAATTATGCATTCGTCGAAAAAAAAAGTTTTAATATAGTAATCAAACATGACATTATGATGATAGCGAAGACGAAAAAAGATTGTCTAAAATGTCAGTCTGTCAGTCTGCCAGTCCGTTACGTTAAATCCCAATTTTTTTTCGGAAACGGCTCTAACGATTTTGATTAAAAAAAATCAGTGCAGGTTTTTAGGTACGGCCGATCATATGATTGAAAAAAAATTTAAAAAATGTCTAAAAACGGTACTTTCCATAGGACCGTTTTTTTTTATTTCGACTATCTTATATATACGGCTTAACCGATTCTTTCGAAATTTTACATATATTGCCTACCAATATTTTTAATTAATATTTTTTTGTATTTTTAAAAGCATTTTTAAGAAAAAAATTTAAAAAATTTATATTTTTTTTTAATTACAGTTACATGTATTTGCTGAATACCTATGAATTGCCGTTTTTGAATTTTTAAATATTTTTTTTTCAACAAGTTTAAAAAAAAACTTTTTTTTTCTCAAAAACCGCTCTACAGATGTTTAAATTTTTTTTGTCATAAATTCAAATTTATCCAAGGAATAAAATGGCGTACTTTTTTGAGCTCAAATTAGTTTAGATAAATATTTATTTCAGAATTTTGAATTATTTTTTCTTTGATTATTGCGATTTAATCTTTTGTTTTTAAGTTTATATTAATAAATATTTAAGATTGTCATACTATTTTTTTTTTAGAAAAAAATTAAAGAAATTTTGTATAAAAAATAATTAAGTAAAAAACGACTTTAAAAATATATTTAGATTTTTAATAGAAATCTTTTGCATACGATGTGATCGAACATGAGAGCAAGTTCGTGCGATCCAGTCGTGCATTTTATTTGTATTTGAATCTAAAAATACTTCATTCTAAATAACATTTTTTTTATAATTTACTTCAAATCTAGCTACTTACAATTAACTAATAAATTTTGCTAAAATGAAAAAAAAAACAAAATAAACAAAACTGCCTTGTTGACAGATGTATACCTTATACGGGGAATCCTAAGTCCGCTGAAATATCTAAAATAGCATTGCCATGCATTTTCTTTATTATTGAACAAAATGGATGCGGTAAGAAAACGATACGTGAGTGTGACGACATCTCATCCTACTTGTTAAATTACTCATACTGTTGAGCTATCACCAGGATACATAATAAAGCATTTCATTGCACGTTACGTATAATTCAAAGATTGGGGCCCGTTTGCTGATACGAATCATAAATATTTATTTTCAACTTAAAACGCTTACGGGCTACTTTTTCCTCTGCTTAAACTGTCGTATAAGTGCTTAAGTTGAACTTAAATGCTTAAGTTGAGTATCAGCGAACGATCCTGAGTAATTGCAATAAATCAGTAAGCTTCAATATTAGTTTCTTAAATCTCGTCGTCATTTTTCTCTTAAGTCTTGTCCCGATGTCGATTAAATCGTTGAAATAAAATCGGTGAGTTGAAATTTTGGAACATCGGATAAAAGTTTAAACGACACTGTGCCGGTTGAACAATTGGAAGATGGAGTCGTTGTGAGGCATGTATTTATTTGAGTTGTTCTTTGACTGATTTCCATAAAATTCAAAGAGATTTTAGCTGACATAATGCCTGCATTTGGTATCGATGAATCTCTTCTTCCTTGGATTAGAAATTACCTTTCTAACCGGTCAATACAAGTCGTATTGGATTGTTTTAAGTCTGATATTCACAAAATAAATGCTGGTGTGCCCCAGGGATCCGTTCTGTCTCCTACTCTTTTTCTCATTTTCATTAATGATCTCCTTTATGGAACTTCTAGTCCACTAAATTGGTTTGCTGACGATGGTACATTCTGTTTTAAGTAATACAGATATACAAAAATGGGTAATTGACTGTTATATAATTTATATCTTAAAAATTTCTTCTCTAACCATCGTAGAAACCAACCCACTGCGTCAAAACATTGTTTTCTTTAATAATCTAAACGCGCTCATGGGAGTGTACTACCATTTAAATGTCTCAAAACAGCGCGGGTGTGAAATTAAGGCATAGAAAGAATGATAGGGAACCATTTTAAAATAGAAACTACACACTTTTTAATTTGTGTAATCTTTATTACGATTAGTAAACTTAATATGAATTTTTATAAAATGTTATGTAAAACTCGACATTTCATCAAAAACATTTTTTTGGTGAAGTTTTAATTAAAAAAAGTAGGCCTTTTTTTTCACTCGTGGTTAGGACTCAGTTAAGAATTTGTCTCTTGGTACTTTTGTTTAAATAAAATTAAATTATATATTTTTATGTTTAACAATTACACATCTGGTCAGTTCAGAAAAATGAGATCTGGTAAATTTTGCTCCGTAAAAATGTTTCTCCTTTTCAAAGAACTGTCTAATTTTCTGAGGAATCCAGTTATTTTTTTTCCATGTTCTGTTTTTGAAAGAGGAAACAAAGGTAATGTTTCATACTGAGAGACTGTACAAGTTTGATGGGGAATTCAGATTCATGCAAGATGGTAACCTTATAATTATGTTTTTTTTGAAAACTATAGCTATGCCTGTAAGACTTTTGTTCCTTCAAATGTTCCATGCCACTCATTAAAAGTAATGAAACAATGGAAAAGAATTTTTGTTGGCTCAGTGGGTTGAAAATAAGATGGTTATTATCTCATAAAATCCCACAGGCATTATCCCAAGCAGCACAGCTGGGGGTGTATATAGAAATTAATGCTGATGCTAAGAGTGTACCCAGAACCCACATTTTAGGGTTATTATTCAAGTGCTGTATTCAATGTGCCATTTATCACATTCACTACATAGAAAATGGTGAAGTTATCGATTTAAAATTCTCGGGTGTCGTTTTGAATGTCCCCAGGTTATGAGAATATTTCTGGATGAAAATAGATTTTCCAAACCTGAATTTACACCGATATACACTTTGGGTATTAGATCCTTACACACTATGACGACATCTACCTTATACTGAGGCTTATAAACCCTTATTTGGTCAATCTATTCATCGGATAGTGGAGTAACTAACACACCGACCATATTTTCGGAATTAATTGGTACATGCCTGTCAAGAATCCATATTCGGCAGCTTTAAAGGTGGTGTCAAATGACAGCTTTTGTGTTGTTATATCCGTACTTTCTAAACATCAGGTGGATGGCATTAATGTGTGCTATCAACCATTGTCAATTGGGAATTCTGCCGCCTGTTCTTTTGTTTGTCTGCGGGAAAGAACCCAACTGGACTTATTTGTTCTGTTAATATTGGATCTGCTTAAAGAATATTTATAACAAAAATCATTAAGGACAATATTTCTAAGAGCATTAGTTTGAATTCTATTCTTTTATATCTTGAATAAGTATTTAAAAAGTTAGTATATTGTTTTTTAATTTTATGTGTGCAAGACATAAGATCTTTTAAATGCAAATGCTGTTGAAATGTGGCTGAAAGTTAATATATCCGCAGGGATAGTGGTTTTTACATTGAATTTTAGTAAACGAACTGAAGATTTGCCGTTGAAAACTACAGGGAGTATGTCAGCTTTAAGCTGTTGACTACCGCGCGAGTGTAAACTAAGTCTTAGCCATCCTGAACCTCTGCCATGATGGAGATGACTTTTCGTCAAAAATCATCAGGATTAGCTAGGCCTTCTTTTATCTCTGTAGTTATCTTAATAGGCAGCGGTATCCCTGGTTACTTACTTACTTACTTATCCGGCTCCCTATCCATGGAGGGTCGCTGCCTGATATATTGCGGTCTTCCATCGGTTGCGGTCCCTCGCACGCTCCCTCCAGTCGTCTAGACCAAGCACTCTTGCATCTGTAACCGCCTGGTTCCTGTAGCGGAGTTTCGGTCTTCCTAGTCGTCTCGAACCTGCGGGCTGATATTCGAAGATTTTCTTGGCTGAAGCGTTGTTGTCCATTCGCTCGATGTGTCCGAGCCAGTGTAGTCGACGCGCTTTGGCTCGTTGGACTACATCCACATCTTGGTACAGCTCGTACAATTCTCGATTGCATTTTCTCCTCCATTCGCCCTCTTCGCATATAGGACCAAATATCCTCCGAAGAATTTTCTTCTCGAAAGTGCCCAGTATCAATTCCGCTTTTTTACTTATCGTCCAGCACTCGACGCCGTAGAGTTGAACTGGTAAAATTAGCGTTTTGTATAGCGTGCACTTTGTCTTTCGTAACAGGAGTTTTGAACCCATTTGTTTAGCCAAACCGAAGTAGCACCGGTTCGCTAGTGTAATTCTTCGTCGGATTTCCACTAAGGTGTCGTTCGTGGAATTGATGTTTGTTCCGAGGTAGGTGAACTCCTTGACTACCTCGATATTACTGCTACCAACAGTGACGTTTTGTCCTAGACGATGGACAGATGAGGCTTTGTTTGTTGATAGCATATACTTGGTTTTGTCCTCATTCACTTCAATACCAACGCATTTCGCCTGTTCATCAATAGCTGTGAATGCTTGAAGTACAGTTCTCTTGGAGCGGCCGATGATATCGATGTCGTCCGCATAACCAAGCAGTTGGGAAGATCTGCTGAAGATAATGACTTCCAGGTTATCACTACTTTTGCGTACTATCTGCTCCAGGACTATGTTGAAGAAGTCACATGATAGCGCACTCCTTGTATGAACCCTGTACACGACTGGAAAAGCTCAGATGAGCTGTTTCCCATTTGCAAGTTGCACCGACTATTTTGTAACGTCATGCGGCATAGTTGGATCAGTTTTTTCGGGATCCCGAGTTCCGACACCGCCAATAGATGCTCTTGGCGACTTATGCTACTCGTATCATATGCGACTTTGAAGGTGATGAAAAGATGGTGCGCCTCGACTTGAAATTCATTGGTCTTTTCCAGGATTTGCCTCAAAGTGAAGATTTGGTCTATCGTTGATCTGCCTGGCCTGAAGCCACACTGGTACGTGCCGATGATAGTGTTGCAGAAAGGTTTGAGACGCTCACATAGTACGTTTGATAGGATATTGTAGGCAACATTAAGCAGGGATATGCCTCTGTTGTTTTTGCAGAATAGGATCACCTTTTTTTGTAGATTGGGCATATGGAGCTATTTGACCAGTCGTCGGGCATGCTTTCCTCCTCCCACAATTGGGTAATGAGCTGGCGCATGCGCCCTACCAGGACATCTCCTCCATACTTGAAGAGTTCCGCAGGTAGGCCATCCGAGCCGGCGGATTTGTTGTTCTTAAGCTTATGGATGGCTTTCTTAACCTCTTTAGTGCTGGGCGCTGGGACTGGATCTTCATTGACTGGTTTCATGCTTCTTTGTTCTCCCGTTGCTTCCTCTTCATAATGCCCATTAAGCAGTTGCTGGAAGTGCTGCTTAAACACGTCTACAATGCCCTGTGCTTCGGTAACTAGGTTCTCTTCACTGTTTCGAAGTGCTTACGTGCCAGTCCTATAACCAGATGCCAGTTGCTTGTTTTTTTTGTAGAACCGGCGGGTGTTGGTGGCGGTGCTAGATTCCTCGAGATACCTGAGCTGAGAGCCTGCGGATGCTCTTTTCTTTCTTTAACCTGGTTAGAAACCGAAAATCCGCGTATCACCAGGGAAGGTGGTGGGCTGGCGAACGCCGCGCCGCTTCGAACCAACCAAAATATTTGTTCTTACAGGTTTCAGCTACTAATTCGAGAGTGAAAGAACTTCGGGCTTCGTTTAAGATCCATGCATTAAAAATTTGTTTTTCAAAAATACAAGAAAATATTTTTGAAGTAAACCTTTTTTTCGGCGTTTTGGGTAAATAAAATATCTATGGAGCTGTCAAACGGAACGACATCTGACGTGACCCTGACCGGATGTATGCCATGTTTGTTCATTTTGTGGATTTCATAGATGAGTGCCGATATATATGCTTCTGCATTGCGTGTATTCTCTGAAGATTTTTTAGTTGGAACCTGTTGTGTATTTTCATTCATGTAGGTACCTACGTGAATTGTGTGTATTCAACGAGAAATTCTTTTTTTTGTTGCTTTGTTTTTTTTTTATTCAATTTTTTTTTGTAGGTTCGTTGTAGATTCGCATTGATTAATGTAGTAGGTATACGGATTGTGTGTATTCGACGAGGAATTTTTTTGCTGATTCGTTTTGTTGATAAGATTAGATAAGTGCGTAATGTGTTTATTTGAGGCGATTTTTTTTGTTTGTTTTGTTGATGCTCTTACATTAGTGTATATTGTGTTGTATTAATGTGTGTAGTGGAAGTCGATAGGCTCGTTGAAAATTCCTAAACCATGAGTCAAAGTTCAAAAGACGAGACACGGTGACGTTTGTACGATTGGAAGATAGGGTCGTTATGGGCGATGCATTTATGCAAGTACGGGCTGGTATCAAAAAATACCCACTTCGTTGTTTTCAACCGATGTCCATAAAAAAAAATAATAAAATTGAAATACATATGTACATATATGGTGTAGCTGACTTAGAATTGCGAAAGAAAATTTTTTTTCAAATTAGGGAAGTTTTACTTCTGCCGCGTGTACATAAGTACACACACTGTTATTTTTTTAAAAACTTTGGTAGGTATGCAGTATTATTTAGAAATCGAAGGACCTCCTGTATACAAATTTTGATCGAAACCCGTCGAGCCGTTGACCTATAGTACCTATATCGCAAGTAGTCAAACTTATTTATCTCGAAAACAGATCCAACGATTTTTATAAAAAAAATTCTGTGCACTTTTGTTCGAAATGTTTTCATATAATGTTTTAACGGCACCTGCCAAAAATTATAAATAATAGTACGTGCCAAAATGTTCGACAAATATTAGTTAGTTTATTTTAAGGGTCTTCAGTTCCAATATTTAGTAAATTGATGGAAAATTTTGATGAATTTCAAATTGTGTGCTACTAAGTATTTCTTAGAAAAAAAAACCATTTTATAAGAATTTCTTCCAAATTATAGGCCTTAATTTTTGTTATTTCGTCTCTGTTATTTTTTTTTTATTTCTGGGAAGTCTCAAGCACGTGTCGGTTTGATTAATGTGTTTTTCTTGCCACAAGACTCATTCAGTATTCAAGTTTAAATATCGTTTGCATGATTTTCAAAAGAAACAAATTTATCCCAAAGGAAACAAATCTAAACGAAGAAAAAACATCCGAATATATACAAACGTATATAATCCATTAGGCTTTCTCTATGTGAATTCAGTCTTGTAGGGAGGGAAGATGACGACGGCTAGATATAAATTCAAATGTTTAGGTAAGGGCTCAAGCCGCCCATCCAGAAACTATAACTACTGAAATAATTTAGCATCATATTACTTATAGATGACTTACCTCTGACAAAAGAGTATCTCTTAGGCCATTTGTATATAGGCTGCCGAGTCAAGCTGTTTCTTATTTAACCAATGAGAGTTTTCCACCTTTCTACTTCTCCTCAATGATGTCGATGATACGATAATAAATGGCTCTTATTCTAAGTTTGCTTCTCAACTGAACTATTACAAAGCTCACACTCACTCGCCTGTGTATATGTAAAGAAATACATTTACATAATATTTTATCCAAATCTATGAGAATGCTAACGGCTCATCGTTAGTTATGCTGCAATAAAAAATTATGTTTGGTCATAGTCGAAGGACACGAACACAAGCTTAGAACGGTACTTATTTTTGTTATGGAATGGAATGTGGAAGTTCTATGTCAGATAAAAAGGTCCTTTGATGTAATATTTTAGATTAGACCACAGAGCAGTGACAGGCAATGCTTTATCTTCGAGAGCTGACGGTTTTTCTATTAAAGTGGATGTTATAGGTATGTTTGATATCATTTGTGGTTTCGCACTTAATTAATTAGAGCCTATCAAAATCTAGAGAGGGTTTTTTTGGTTGGAGATATTTTATTAGGTACTTTATCATAGAAAGTTATGTTAAGTTGCTTCTTTGAATACACAAGACTATGCTTAGAGATAAACTAATTAACTATTTTATTAGAAGTTGAATGAGATATGACGGAGCTATTTGGAAAAGATAATAACTATACTAAAAGCAGTTAAGGTTTTACGCAGATATTTGAGGTTGTTAATTTCCTGAAATAACTTTTTGAATTTAACATCTCTTTTATCACTATAGTGGAAGAAAGATTTTACAGATGTTTGGTTCGACGATAAGCATTTTAAAATAAAACAATCAACAAATAGTTTTTACGCTTTAAATTTGGCAATTGGGAGTGTTGCAAAATGTTGTGAATTACAGTCATTTTCACTTGACTAATGGATTTTTAGAAATATTAAGTAATGGGTTATCCATTTTGGGTTTTCAAAAGTAAACGTAAATAAAACACACCTAACATATTTTTTTCATGATATTTCTTTTTTATTATATAGTTTGAACGTTGACATTATGTGCGACATACTACATCATTTAAATGACCACCACTAGTATAACTAGTATAGCGATAAAATATGACAAAGAATAAAAAAATTAATGCGAATTATAAGGGACATATATAAATAAGACACTAAAATTGCTCCGCATTAGTTCAGCCGCCATCCCTGGAGATAAAACCTGAGACAACAACCACCTACAGTCTTAGATCATCGCGCCACACATATTTCCTATCATTCTTACTCTTCCTTAACCTCACACCCGCGTTGTGTTGAAACATATAAAAGGTAGTATAATACCTTGAGCGCGTGTAGATTATACAAAAAAAAACCACGAGAATTGTTACAAGCATCGATTCTTTTGAGGTAATTCTCGACCACTTTTTGACACATATTGGCGGTATCTCAGCCATAACTTGACGAATGTTGGTTTTCAAGTGCTGAAGAGTTAAAGGTTTATCTGCATAAACACGGTCTTACGCGTAGCACCACAAAAAAAAGTGTTGCGGTGTCAAATCGCATGATCTTGGTGGCCAGTTGATATCGCCACGACGAGAAATTACGCGGCCACGAACTGTCTCTTGCAATAAAGCCATATTCGCTCGAGTTGTGTGACATGTGGCACCGTCTTGTTGAAACCACTTATTCTCAGAGTCGTATTCTTCAATAGCAGGCAAAAAAAAGTCTGTTATCATATGACTATAACGCTCCGAATTGACGGTGACAGTCGTTCCATCGTCGTTTTCGAAGAAGTAAGGTCCAACCACACCTCCAGACCAAAGAGCGCCCCAAACAGTATCTTTTTGTGAATGTAGTGGCCTCTCTTCAATTACTTGAGGATTCTCAGAACCACAAATACGAGAATTTTGTTTATTAACTTACCCACCGAGTGAGAAATGTGCTTCGTCGCTGAGAAAAATTTTGTTCGAAATATCGCCGTCCACTGCCTGTTGTCCAAGCACCCATTCGACGTATCTACGACGTTGTGAATGGTCAGCTGGCTTCAGTTGTTGTGTGAGCTGGACTCTATATGGATGTAAGTGTAGATCCAAATGCAAAATACGCCATAATGCGCCGTAAGACAGTCCTAATTCCTGAGACCGACGAAGAATCGACATATTCGGGTCTTCGGCAACACTTTCACTTACAGCAGCGATATTTTCAGTGGAACGAGCGAGACGATGATGCACAGGCCTTACAATATCTGTAACCAATCCATTCTCTTCAAATTTCTTCACAATTTTGTCAATTGCGTTAAAAACCAATAAAACCAATAACCAATAAAAATTGGTTAACAACTCAGTTTGACAGATATCGAATTCCAGCCCTATACTTTTGAAACCGCAAAATGGATAACCCTATATTTATCAATTGAGAACTAACAACCGTGATGGGGGTGAAGAAATCATTGGAAGCTGAATAACATGACGGGCGGATGATAAAGAAACTATATTCATAAAACAATTTTTTACCTTTCCAACTTTGAAGCCAGCACTACAACAAGCCGATTGCTTTCTTATGTCTTAGGTGGTCTTAGATTCAACTATAGAAAAGGAATGAGCAAGTGCTCGATTTTTCTAAAGCCCTCCATTTTTTACCCCAAATAATTCTTTTAAAAAAAATCAAGAACATTTTTCTTTTATTTTGAAAGATCGGATGTGAAACTTATGAAAAAAATATGTATATTAGCCAGAGCACTTAACCCGTTTTTAGAAAGTCCCAGCTATATTGTTTTCCATCAACAAAACCCGGTGTCCCACAAGGCTCAATTTTGGGTCTTCATTGTTTCCTACATTTATGTGTAACCGATCTATCCTTAAATCCTCAGATAATGAAATGTACCAGGACCAGGATCAGGATGATGTTTAAATATACATATGTATGCCACACAACACAGTGATATTGTTAAAAGCACCAAAACACAACCGTAACTTAGATCTGATGAAGATGTCTCAATAGTTTGAAAATAAATTGCACTTAAAAATGTTGGATTTTCCAAAAAGTTAAGGTTATGCTGAGATGTGCCAGACTTGTACCGCATTTTATTTGTCAAAAAGAAAAATATATTTAAAATTTTGTAAAGGATTATTTTTATATTGAATTTTCCATGTTTTTTTGTTTAAACTTTTGTTTGGTTATTTTTTGCTCAGTTATGCTGCTCTGTACTATGTGTTATGGTCAAATAATTTTGTTCTATTTTTACTTACGATATAGGTATTATAAGAATAGTTTTCCATTTGGAAAAAAAACGACCTCTAGATTTTAAACAAACTTGACTTTACGATGACACAGAACACCAAAAAGTGGGTCCCAAAATTCCGTGTGTCTGTCTGTCTCAACGGCTGAAACGAATTTCTTCAAACTTGGTTTATAAGCATTTTAGGCGCTCGTCTCAAATAGATTTGTGAATAGTTTTTTTAGCCCAAAAACTAACACTACATGCCATACAATTTTGTCTACCATCTTAATTGTATCGAAAACAGCTCTAACGATTTTGATTAAAAAAATTTGTGCGCTACTAAAGGTATATTCTACATTTTGGTCCATAATTTTTTTTGTTTACATATTTTGCTAGTATGGTACCTGCCATAAAACTATTTTGATGATTTTCGACGTTCTCATAAACGATTAGATTTTGATGAAAATGATTTTATATGAGGATTCAAAATTATCCAAAATATTGGATTTTTGAAAAAAAAAAAATATTTTTTTTTATGAAAATTCAATATGTCGAAAACGGGTGGAAGAAAATTTTCTAAAATATGTTTCTAAATGTATTTTGTTAAATACTTAAAATTGCCATATCGGTATATGTATGTATATTTTTTAGAATCAAATTAAATTATTTTCGTTTATAAAAAATTAGGAGAAAGCGACTTTAAAATATATTTAGCCGTTTCTATTAAGAATTTTTGCATTCGATGTGATCGAGCATAGAAGTAAGTACGTGCGCTCCACTCGCGCATTTTATTTTTATACAAAATAGGAGAAATTGACTTATACAAAAATGTTCCCACGAAATTCTTAAATACTATTTCTATTATTAAAAAAGATAAGGACATGTCAGCACATTTTGAGTTTATTCAAATCAAAAATGCCGATGCTAACTTCACGCACATGATTAAAACGTCGAAATCGAATTAATGTTTGATCAACTTTTTTCTGCAAATTGTCTTCAATAGTGCCAGGAATTTTGTTGGAGATATTTAGAGAAAAAACTCTTCCAGAATCGCATAGAGAAGCCGTAAATTCCATTTGCTTGTTAGCAATGTGGATTCCAGTTCGAACATCTGAATTAGAAGTCTTCGGAGCGATTGGTGTCAATATCCCTAACAGATCTAATGATTGTAAAGACTCTGAGTTCTGAGTATTTACACTTCCATTCTAAACATTGTCTCGTGAGCCGGCCGGTAACAAAAGTGGATTTTTCACGAAATAGTTAGTGCTGTCCAACAATATCCTTAATGATTTTGTACGGCAGATTAAATTAATGATTTGTTGAATCTTATACACAGGTTATTATCACGAATTTTTCGAAAAACGTGTTTTTGACGTCTCATAAATCTTGACAATTCATATGTTTCAAAAATTGATACTGTAGTATTTTTTTGAGATTCTCGACTCACTAATCTAAATCTTTTCATGAAAGAGTTATACTTTATGATATTTTATATATGCGCCATTTTTTAACAATGATTTTAAATTTAATTTAGATTGAAAAAAATTGGCTCAAGTTGGTTATCACTAATTCTTATTTAATTTTTTAAATATTTTTGTTTCTTAATAAACTAATAAATACTTTCTTTTTTCTCTTTTCAGGTAAGTTATGAAGTCCTCAAATAACTATTGATATTCATACAAATTGTCGAGTAAGATACCTACACCTTTTCACCCTTATTAATATTAGCAAATTTAGTTATGTCTTCTTTATAAAAGAAAACAAGGAATTGACTAGCTCCAACGCTCGTCTTTAATGACACCCTTTTAAATACCTTACGCAAAACATCCTTGCGAAGTTCGATGTTAATTCGACGCTGCCAGAAAGTGTTATGACACCTCCAGTACTTGAGAGCGTCAATGATTTCATGGGATAAATCTTCTTTCGAACTCGTTCAGTTCTAGAGTCCTTGGTACACACAAATGCGCACCATTATACAAACAAATCCACAATCATCTACAAATGCGGTATTTATCAGATAAAATTTAAATGTGGTGACTGCGACCACTTCAAGTTATGCAAACCCGAAAAATCATTCGTTGGTCTCCACAAACACTTCAATTTCAAATTGTGAAGTAAGAAGATGTTAAACATTAGTTTATTACAAAAAAAAACAGTCACAAAACCCACGATTTGATTTATAATTACTAATAATTACTCCTTTCAATTTGTTGGCGAAATCAGTGTATTACTGAAGATGAACCAAAATCGGTTCGAAATGCAGTCTGTTCAAAATCATTTAAAGTAGAACTAAGTAGTGAAGAAAAATTAAATAAATTGTTTTTAATTTTTTTGTAACCGTTGTGGTTATTAAGATGTCTCTTATCCTGATTCATAATGTATACAGGAAATCCTTCAAATTCTTAATAATACAACAAAATCCACTTTTTAGAAAAAATATATCTACTTTTTTCTGTCTGTCTGTCTGTAGAACGTTCTACAGCCTAAACGGCTTAAGCGATTTTCTTGAAACTTGGTATCTAAGCGTTATATGTGATTCTCTCAAAAAGATTTTTGAATCGATTATTTAGCCCCAAAAATAACAGTACCTGCCATACAATTTTGTGTACCATCTTTATTATGAAAACTGCTTTAACGATTTTGATAAAAAAAGTCTGTGCACTACTTTGGGTATAGTTTACATTTAGACGGATTTCGATCATTTTTTTTTGTGTATGAAGCTCTTCAAATTCTAAATAATAGTGCGTACATAATCTTTCGAAAAATATGTTTTGGATTTTTGAAAAAAAAATGTTTTTTTTTATTTTTAAAAATTCAATATTTCGAAAACTGTACGATTATTTTTCGAAATTATATTTTTAAACTTACATCATTAATTACATAAAATTTTCATACCCCATAAATTATGGAAATATTTTATATAAAACATTTAGTGAAAAACGACTTTAAAAATATATTTAGCCCCTTCTACAAATAATATTGTGGATCACCTCAGTTGGTGGGTCCATATTGTCATACGCTGCTGCCACGTATGTTAGAAAAAACTGCACTGCACTCTACTCCCACTCCCAGTGCATAGGCAAACAGGTCGTGGTTGACCTGTACAATGAGTTTGGGCTGATAGCGAATATTATGTATGATCAAACATAAGAGCTAGTAAGTGCGATCCAGTCGTGCATTTTATATTTTTTTAATTTACTGAAACGAAATTTTGTTTGGAAAAGTTTTAAAGTATTTTTGAATACAGTAATACCCCGGTCTTACGCGATAGGTGGGACCAAGAGAAAGCCGTGTAAGTCGAATTCGCGCAAGTCGGGGCTCAGCCTTGCATATAAATACGTATAAAGTTTGTGTGACCAGAGTCTAAAGAAAACAATAATTTAGAAGAAAAATGTTTAATAAAATGTTAGATAATTAAATCAATTTACATTAGTACGAATAAAACAATATAAATCGTAGTTATTTTGATGTCGAAGGCTTCATATATTCTAACAATGTCGCCTGACGAGTTAAGTTTTTCTTTTTCTCACGTAAAATTTCCTCGTAGAATGCCAGTAACTTTTTTATTTTCCGTTTTGCAGTAAAATTTGTAAGCCCTTTTCAATTATACTGAGTCCTTCTGTTAAGTTTGAAATCGTCTATTGATTTTCCGATTCAACTGGGTCTAATGAATCAGTTTGTTCAATGTCTTCTTGATCATGCTGACGCACTTGTATAAGCTCGTTAATTGTTAGCTCTTGATTGTGTGAATCCAACAATTCTTGAACGTCATCAGCGTCCAACTCTAAATTTAATTGTTTGGCAATATCGATCACTTCGTTTATTATACCATCGATTTGCTCAGGATCTGAGGCTGATTCTTCTTCGGTTTCTGTGGTGAAAAAAAATGGACACAGCTTTTTCCAGACGCCGCCATTCAAATTTTTTTGTGAAATCTCATTCCAAGATTGTCCAATAATTCTTACAGCATCTAAAACATTGAATTGCTTCCAAAAGTCTTTGACAGAAAGCTCGCTATTTTATCTCATAGCTTCATTAAGATGTGCAAACAATCGCTTTGTGTAGTAAGCTTTAAATGTTTTAATAACTCCCTGGCCCATTGGTTGAATCAAGCTGGTAGTGTTCGGTGGCAAAAATACAACTTCCACCCGTGGATCGAAGTTAATTAGAGTTGTAGGAGGACGACCTGGTGCACTGTCAATTAGTAGCATCAGCTTAAATGGAATTTTTTTCAATTGGCAATAACGTTCGACTTCAGGAATACAATGATGACCATACCAGTCTTCAAAAAGAGAAGCTGTCACCCAAGATTTCGCATTAGATTTTCAAATGACGGGCAAACCAGCTTTAGATTTGTTTTTTAAGGCTCTTGGATTTTCTGAGCGATAATCTAAGAGAGGTTTCAATTTACAATCACCAGCTGCATTCGTACCGACCATCACTGTTAATCGATCTTTGGCGGCTTTGGAACCTGCAAAGTTTTTCTCTTCACGCGAAATAAAAGTTCTTTTAGGCATTTTCTTCCAAAAAAGACCGGTTTCGGCTACATTTTAAATGGTTTGGATAGAGTAGCCACCATCTTCAATCATTTTCTTGAGCATTTCTTTGTCAGCACTTGCCTCCTCTCCACTTTCTGTGATGCTATGCCAATTACAGCGGCTTTTAAATCTGCTGAACCAGCCGTTGCTAGCTTTAAAGTCTTCATTTTTGCACACGGAACATATTCGAAATCGTCCCCGCCAATGCGTATCTCCAAATTCGCGTAAAACGGGGTACCGTAGGTTGGGGTATTACTGTATACACAATTAAGTAAAAAACGAATATGTGCCCACAGTATGAGAGATGAAAAGAGCAAGTCCGTCTTACCCTGTCGTGTATTTTAATAAATTTATTATTTAAACATAAATATAAATTCCGTATTGTCTTCCGCTGATATAAATATTTCAATGGCAAGCACTACACATTTCTCCTTCAGGCCAACAAACTTTCGTCATCCAACTGAATCTCAATTTATTTCCTGACTATATGGGTTTTTATTTGCCTCTTGGTCATTCATACTCTATCTATTATTTTTCACTTCCGATGAAACATCCGTCCGGTTATCATTTAAAAATAAAACTATCATAGCTTTCACAACATAAAAACACAATGACTGAAAATATAAAAAAAAAAATCAACCAAGACAAAAGTCAGGCAATAAAAAAAATATAAAGATTTTCTGTGCTTCACAGAATACAATACTGAATTGGCCCAAGTGTCGACTCCATTGAGTTCGATTGGTAGCGAAAATTACTAGAGGAGAAATAAAATCAATTATTAAAAAACAACCAGAAGCTCAATGAAATAGTTGTTGGGTCTAGAAATTGGAAGCTATAAATTACAATCTGACCCTTAAAATGAACCTGAGTCAAATCAACAAAAACCATTAACAATTGGATCATTAAATGGGTTTATGGCATTTTATAGCATTTATTCGATGATTTTATAGGACGTATTGAGACAAAACGTTTTTCGAATAAAAATTAATAATACAGCATGAAAATCGAATTCCGTCAATTAAATCAATGTTAATTCTTCTAGACATTGGATTTTGAATGAATTTTAGGGCTCGTAAAAAAATTAACATTAGAGAGGTCGTGAATTTATAAGTGTCTTACATTTTCTTCCTGATATAATAAATTTTTTAGCTACATTTCTAAGTTGAACTAAATTCGTTCAGAGACCCCATTTGAGAGACTTATGAAACAGTTTTTTTTTTGGGTTTGTGATTATTATCCTTTTTATTTTGTGATCCTAGTCGTCCTCATTTAGCCCATTGACATAAATGTTGGGTGAGAGGTAAAGTGGAAAGCGACAACCAACATTTTCTTTAGCATATATTTGATATTTCCAGTCTGAGAATCCTTTTCTCCTTCTCCTTATACTAATACGTTTTTAGAATGAGGGAGGCTCGTTTTTCCGTTTTTTTTTTTTAAGGTCAATCTATTTTTTTTTTGTAGCGAATTGCATCAAATATTCTCTCATTTAAAATGAGACGGAAAAATCCAGTCTACCATAATACGTCCTTCAAAGTTATTACCCCATTAACATCACCTAACCTCCAGCTGCCGCCATCATCATTAGTATCGAATCAACCAACTCGTTGACCTCATTTCTGTGCAAATTATCTGCCACAATCGACCGCTTTCTTTCTTTATATGAGCGGTTTTTACCGACTACTTTATAATAATTATGACATCCTGCCACTTGTATAATAACATCCCGACATTGCCATACAAGGACTCATTCACAACTTATGCGCACATATGATGAGGCGAAGTGTAGTATAAGAGGCTTTATAAACGCCCACTTTTCTTTAAGCGTTTAGTCCTTAAATTACATGTATGTATGTAGTACCTTACCGCATCAGTGCCACACACAAAGAACAATACACATTTGCATCGGTGCCATAAAGCTCTAAGCACACACACACACATACAAATATTCGCATCATTTCTTTGCACTTCATAAAGGATCAATTATAATCATATTTTTCCTTATTTCTTTGTCCCCTTTTCTCAGGAAACATTAACCTAATGTGTACCTTGTAGTCCTGCAACCTTCGAAAGCATTATACTTGCTTTGTACAGCCGCGATGTGCAAAAATGTTCGATAAAGGCTATGATGCAAATAAATCACTCTTACTCTTGGGAGATTTTATTTCCTTAACCCAAAATCCTTTATGTTTATATTTTTCATCCCTTCGACCTTTGCATTTAATTTGAGGACTAGGAAAGGAAGAAAATGGTGTCTTAGCTCAAATGCTTGGTAAATATTTCACCAAAGCAGAAGGTAAAAGTAAGCATAGCCGTAGCAGGATTGAGGGAGGGAGGTAGAATGTTGGTCATAGTTGGTTGCAATCTGGCAAATTGTAGAAGAAATATATTTTATTTTATTAAGTGTGTAAACTTAAAAGGAGTTTAACTACTATATCGAATGATTAGAATGAAATGCCCTACTGCTCTTGGGTGGACTCCATATAAAACAGTGTATAAACTTAAAAACCTTAACAAACCGTTATAAAAGTTTCAGTGTGTCGATTGCAAAATACGAAAATATCATCTATACGAAGTTGTTCGAAATTTTATAGCCCCATTTCCCCAAAAAGTATTCAACCGATTTCGATAAATTGTATATGGTTGGAAACCCATAGCAACGGAGGTTTGTGGATTATGCCATTTTTATTGAAAGAAAAAGCTTGTATATTTTGGATTTGTTATTACTTATTTCACTCTGAGTACGAGTACCATTCAGTAGTAAATTGATCATGAAGTCATGTTGTTACTTACTTAACGGACCCAGACCCGTAAAAATTCCATTTCCGAGACACCTCAGTGCGTCATTTTCTTCCATGCAATGCACGCTGGTTTTATTCTTTCAGACCAAATGGTATGCGCGATAACCTGGAGCATTGTTGCCTATTCAGTCCATATGATTTACACAAAGAAGTCGCAGCGATTTGACTTTGCAGATTACATCCACATCTCTATACAGCTCATTTCTTTAACGGGTGTATCTTTTACTTCATTGTGCATTAAAAAAACCAGTGTCAGCTCTCCTCTTGTGCGAATTGTCTAGCATTCGACTTCGTAAAGCAGTAGTGGCAAAATAAAAGTTTTATATGTATTTCGCGAGAGTAACCTATTTATTTCGCTAAATCGTCCGATTTGCACTAAGGCTTCATAATATGATGATTTAATATTGACTCCAAGGTCCATGTTCTGTAACTCAGGCGAAAACTTTTCCTCAATTAACGCCTCTGAAAAAATGGGTTTCTGTAATTTGAAGCGATGCCTTAAATTTTTAATCTGTTTGACTGGAAGGCGATAAATTGAAATAATCATTTTGGTATCTTAACAACAAAACGAACATTTTTTTTGTTTCTCAACTTCTTTTATCGATTCGAAAGTTACAGAACATGGGCCCAGGGTAGACAAACTAATTCGAAGTTGGTGCTAACATAAGTGATATTTTATCCAAGGCTGTGTGTGAACAGATTATGTTTGTTTGCTGATAGCAAGTGTTTAGTATTGCCCTCGTTATCTTCAAGACCTTCCAGTTTTCAATGATTTTCTGTTTCATAAATAATTCGACAGTTTTATATTTTTTTTTAACTATATGCCTGTAAGACCTAAGGTCTTTTAAATGCAACGTGAATTGCACGGGACTAGTTTGGCACAGTAGATTTGAGAACCAGCTATTGCCTGTCTCATTTTACCCATGGGCGGCATCCGGTATCCAATTAAAATTGGAGTTATAGACAAGAATGCGCCTAGCGTGGGGATCGAACCCACACGTCTAAGTTAGCAATCAAGCACTTTATCCACTGCGCCATTGCCACCCAAGGAAAATATCAACACTGACATCTTTAAGGTTTCGGTAAGATCTTATCGAATCTTAAATGACTTACCGAATTATTATCGAAGCTGAACTGTTAGTTGGGTTAATTTTTTTTGGGAACGAATTTGAAGAGCTGAGGATGCTATCATGAGTGAAAAAATTTACAGGATTTGAAGAAAGAAAGAGAATCGAAGACAAATTTGCATATTTGCGCTAACAAGCATTTCTTATAATAATGACGGACCATCAAAGTTAGGGGTTTTGGGATTTCACGTTTTCGGAATATTAAGTTTTTTGATTTTTTGATTTTATCCGATTCCCGAATGTACATACATTCAAAGCCGGTATCTTAAACGGCCTAACTACTGCGACCATTAGGTCTATTGGATTCTATAGCTTTCTCTACAAGCTTAGCTAGGGTAGGTCGCTTTCCTTTTATGTTGCTCCAAACATTTGTTACTTTAGTGTATAAGGGCATTACATATTTCTTGTATTTGGTTCAGGATCTCCTCATGAAGTGTGAGATCTACCACTGCTCATTGAGACAAAAATTGCTTAGATGAGTTCTTTTCTTAGCTAAAAGTTCTCAGTTAAAAAGTCCTGTCATAATTCTAAGGTTTTTCGTTTTCAATTAGCTACAGGTTGTAAACTCTTTTTAGTCGTAATTATAAATTTAGAGTTTGTCCTGTCTCAGCCCTGGGAATTCCCTATGAATTCATACTTGTTTTTCTAAGCATAGTTTGGCTTTGTTGGAGTGATACGTAGTGCATTGGATCCTAAGACAGCTTGTCTCAGTTCAATACTCGCAAAAGCAAAATAAAAAGATTTTCAATTAAAATGAAACAGTAGACCAGCACCACAAGAAAAAAACAAAGGAATCTGACAATTGATCTGGCAAGTCGTGAAACAGCTATAATTCTATCCGAAAATTCACAAAAAAAAATTATTGGTAACACATTTAAGTTGTTGTTTTTCGTTGAAAAAAAAAATATTAGACAATTTCTTTCTGCACATTTCATATATAGCGCTTACCTCCAGCTACAAAATGCTTTTGATTTAAATACCAACGAATCCTGCCCCAGTCCCTTAAGATTTACTCGAATCATTGTTCCACTTGATAGGATTTGCTGCTTTGACAGTAGGTAAAATTTATCGTTTTTGTCGATATATTTGTTGACAAATCCATTTCTAGGAATATCAGAAAAATATGTTTTTGGGCCTTAGGGATAGGCTCAAGAGTATGCCAATTCATTTTGAGTCATGATGTCTGCCTGTGCCGCCTTTGCCGTTCGCCGGAGCTTAACCATTATGAAATGTTGAGCTACCCTTAATTGCTGATGTAGCATGCGATATTTCTAGTTATTGTTGACAGTGTTGTTTTGGAAGGATGCATTGGAGGGTTTTTCTCAAGGCTGTCCCTTGTTTCGGTAAACTGAACATTTGAGCTGGCTCCTATCTTCAATCTATTTTTTTTTTTTTTTTTTTTTTCAAAATTTGCACTTCTCTGGTTTGTGGTTCTCTCCATACTTTACGTTAGAATGATTTCATTCCGCAATACTCCGTGGCATGACCAAACCTTTAGCACAATAAGTGGTAGTCCGAGGCGTAATGGCTATTGAATTAGAATTATCGCTTCTGAAGTTCGGGGACGAATGCCTATGGCAATTAAGTGAACAATTCCCAAACTCTTTGGCAAACAATTCCATTTCATAAATTCTTGGCAATTACTAACACGAGCTGTCAATGTTACCAAATATATGTATTTATTTAATGTACCAATACATAGTTGAAAATGTGGTTCATCTCTCCTTAAAGCCTTATTCCAGACAAATAAATGGAATAGGTTAGGTTATCTCAATGTCTCCTTTGAAATTAAAAAGAAAAAAATAAGCTTTTACGTAATACCTATTTCCTATAAATATGAGTATGTAATCATTCACGGTTATATTATTTGAGAATTTCTACCAAAATTTCAAGCTTCTCCCCATGACTAATAATTCTCTCCCCCATTTCTCGCTAAAATATTCTCTATCTACTGCCTTGAATCTAAACTCATGTTGTTTTCGGTTCAAGGACTGTTTGAACAGAAGAAAGTGAAGGGTTCGGTAGTGGAGAAACTACACAGGGCTATAGGGAAAATCTATGGTTTTCATGGATTTCAAAGTTAGAGCTCCAAAAGATAACCATCTCATTAATTTTAATTAAAAAAAAAAATATAACAAAAACTAAACAAGCGAAACGCTTTTGCAGAGTTCTGCTGCCAGCAAGAGCGTTAACGTCTCATTTACTGGCTTAGATAATGACGATGTGATTTATATTCTTTATGTATTATGCAAAGGGTAAGCACATACACACTCATTCCCATACATATGCAATGATATATTAACTGATAAAATGGATGTATTTTTGTTTTTTTTCTTACTCCCGATATACACGTATATGTAAGTACATATGACTGTAGATTCTTCCTGCGGTGTAAAACACACTTATGTGTGAAAATTTAAATTTAAGTTTGAAATAATCCTGCTCTCAGGTGTTAAAGCGGATTTAAATTAATTGTACTTTTATTTTAGTTTAGAAAAGTATATATATACTTTTGTTTATATATTTGTTTTTTTTTTGTTCTGATGTGGGATTAAACACAAAAAAAACATCTGTAGGCAATTTATTTTTTGTTTTCCTTATTCACAAAAAAAAAACATTGAAAAAATATAATTGAATGCTTTGAAAGTCCTCGAGGGAAATTAAAGTGTATGGGTGTGTGTATTTTTCCTGGAAAATAAAACGATGGGATGATATGTATATATTTTACCCAGAAACTTTTGAAGCTAAATATAGAGACAGTCGCGGGTATGGAAATCATAATAAAATGCTTTAATGTATTTTTTTAATTTCTGAGATACTTTAAAAGCACCACCGAATGTAACACAGAATTGTGTTTTGAAAATGGAGAAAATTAAATTCGTGCAAAATGTAGCTAAGAATAAGTACGTATACGTGAGTAGTTCATTCAAAATTGACTACTTTTGTTGATGCTTACTCCCAATCGCAAGTAAGTTTTACTATATAGAGCAAGTTTGCATTTGAAATAAAAAATCACCAAAAATAGCGTCAGGCAATTCCGTTTGTCTGTCTGTAGAACGACCTACATCCTAAACGGCTGAACCAATTTTGTTCAAACTTGGTGCTTAGGCGTTTTATGTGATTGTCCAAAATAGATTTTTGAATCGTTGTTTTAGCCCCAAAAATAACGGTACTTGCCATACAAATTTTTCTACCATCTTAATTATCTCGAAAACGGCTATAACGATTTTAATAAAAATTGGTGTGAGTACTGCCTTGATTATGGTCTACATTCTAAAGGAAAACAATTTAAAAATATTTTGTTATTAATGGTACCTGCCATACAAGCATTTTATTGATCTTCGACTTTCTCATAAGCGGCTCAACCGATTTCGATCAAAATTTTTATGCAGGATCTCCTTTGAATTCTAAATAATACTGCATTTCAAAATTTTCGAAAAATAGTTTTTTTTTTGGATTTTTGAAAAAAAAAATATTTTTTTCTTGAAAATTCAATATTTCGCAAACGGGTGGGCGATTTTTTCTGAAATATTGTTTTTAGATTTATACTATTAAATATTTAAAATTTCCATACCAATTCTTTTTTAGAAAAAAATTAGGAATTTTAAATGAAAAACGACTTTAAAAATACATTTAGCTATTTCCATTAAGAATCTTTTGCATATAATGTGATCGAACATAGGAGCAAGTACGTACGATCCAATCTAGCATTATATTTTATGAAAATTTGAAGTCTTGAATTTGTTTTTATTAAGTCCAGAAAATTATCTAGGCTAAATATGGACCGTTGATTGCTGAGCATTCGGTCGAATTTAAAGGGATTTTCCATCACTTCATTCTTCAAGGATATGCTTTTTGACGTATCTGAAGCATACATACATACATGACATAGACTCGTGATTTCAAAAAAATGTACAAAAAAGTTAGACCACCTAAATCGGATGCCTACCGCTGTAAATCGCAAAAACGAGAGATTAGGCGACTCCGAAATGTATTCCTCAAATTTAGGGTTGTGTAATATCCGCCATGGCTCCATCCTGTTAGAACCACATGGTCTCCAGTCCAAATTTATCCATTGACTCCAGGTATAAAATTTAATCAAAATCGTTAGATTGGTTGTCGAGCGTTCTAATTCTATCATTTAAATCAAATTTAGCCTCTCTAGAGTATAAGCAAAATAAAAGATCGAGTCGAAATGACGAATAATTATACCATGTGAACCAATTTCCCGTGTTTTATTTTAATGCCGTTTAAACTTTGTCGTCGCTTTTCTCGACAATAGATGTTTTGCGACCAACTATTAAAAATAACACATATGTATGTATGTCAATCTCAATCTTAGACCGTTATAATAGAGTATATTTTCATTTTTTACTTTTTTTATAAATTGCAGAAAGTCACATTATGACATATTACTTTTGCCTGACAAAAACTAATATATTGTTTTAGTCCGCAGTCCGCACCCCTTTTATCTATACATCTACACATTATGTATTTTATTAATGACCCACATTTAATTTTCTTATCGGTATTTATGCTAATTTCATATAAAAGTCAAACCTCAAAAATATGCAGTACTTTTGTTTTTTATTAAAACAACGATGGTTGTACACTCTGGCGTATACGTACTTTTTTGTTAAATACATTTTTCTTAATTTTTATTTCTAATAAGATTTATAGCAATGAGGCCTATTGAAACTAGGGGCTTCGGCTGTGTAACGTGATCTACATAAACAATGCTACAATTAGACGGTTACTTTAAATGCTCCCTTGTTGGCACTCTGCGAAGCTTCACGACACAATCTATTTCATTCTGTCAATGCACAAAACGTTGAGGATGACAAAAATGACGCAAGTCAACTGACTGACTTGTCCCAAAATGCATTGTTGGGACATATGCATCAACGCGATGCCTACTTCTGCATCTGTTAATCTTATGCTTATTATTCAGTCATATAATAATATTTTACTATCTGAGCGCCAAAGGCCGACAAAATCAATTCTAGCGACAAGGCTCGTTTTTTTTTAGTATAGGGGACATTAACCCATACGAAGTTCGCCAGGTGGCGATGTATCCACAATAAGGGTCATTGGTTCGTTTTTTTTTAAACATGATGTGGTTCCAGCTGCAGGATTGATTTTAAGGCTTGGTTATCTCATACAGAAGTGACGTACGCTGGCTACCGAAATCGTGTGGTATGATCTCGTTAAATCTTTTTATATGGTGATTTCTGAAGTATGTTCCAATATGACGAAATCGGTGATTGCCCTCAGCAACAACACAACCCAGTCCATAGCTTAACTTAAGGAAGTTCTATTACTTGCCACAAAGTTACAAATTAAACCACTGCGATCCTTGTGAGCGCAGTGAATAATTGGATCCCTCGAATTCTCATTAATTTATTTCATTACAACAATTAACCGCCCTTAAATTAAACTCCTTTATATTACACAAACAGAACAAACACGGCATTTGTCCACTAAACTTTTAAGGCGGCGTAAGTTGATCATGTATAAAACTGTGCCATCGTCGAATATGCTTATTTCGCTGAAGAAAAGTCCTAAATATTTTGTCAACTCATCCCTATAACGTTGACGAAGTCATTAAGCGGTTATTTTTAATGCATTGAACAAAAAATTGGTTTACCGGTGTTACCGTACTTGTCAATGCATTGACAACATTATTCATTGACAATAACATGGCATGACACACTTGGGCAGATTTAAACGTTATTTTTTCGCCAGAGAGTTCACGCGTTCCACTCAGTCCATTTACATACATTTTTTTAGCGGCCGTTAACTTTAAATTGTCATCATCACTGTTTTCTGTGACAGCATATTTGAATAGAACCACGATGGGCGGAGTTGAAAAACTCATTTTAAACTCATTTTGAAGCAAACGGTGAACGGAACAGCGTACAGAAAGATGATTAGGTACTTACTTTTTCGTGTCTGAAAGGGAAGGAATTAATTCACTGAACTAAATATCTGGCAAACCCGGCAATTAATTTCACGATATTGACCTTTTAACTGACCACCTCTTTCGCGTGATTTGACGCCATTAGTTTACTTTCTCTGGCGTCTCAGGAAAATAATTGAACACATTTGAAAGCTAACTTTTGCTAATTACCTGCCCAAATACAGCCTGATTTACTGTACAGAGTAATGTGTGAAAATTTGAACTCTAGATTATTCAATGTATAGATTAGCGTTATCGGCGCTAGCGTATTGTTATATTTTTTTTAAAGCCATGTCGGGGTGAGGCCAGCTACTCGAAATATATACAAATCGATTACAAAACGTAACAGGTGGATAATATGTTTCATGAATGACATAACTCATGACATGAACACAAGAAACCAAAAATTCTTCAATCTTTAGCAGTTGATCAAAATGTTCTGCCACCTGCCAAATTTCTCACGTGACTATACTCCTTTCGTCACTCAAATCGAAATGTCTGTGACATTTGCGTACGTTACGTACAAAGTTTAATTCGAATAAATTGAATGGCTCCTCTTGCAATGTGTCACTCTTGTGTCAAATTAACTGCCACTGCGTGTAAGCTCCAAAAAGCATCCTCATAAAATGTATTCATACAATTTTTTCATCTTCGCCTTGTCACCTTCAATTAATGTTTTCGTCCGTTTAATACAATTTTATGCATATACCTACTCATATTCAAACATACGCACACATATATTGTAATATAAACCTCTGATATGTGTTGTGTTTTGGATGGTGTGGTGTTTGCATGCGATTATGTGTCATGTGACAGGCAAACAAGAAAACCAAATGATGCTATTAATAACACATTCATTCGAAATTACCTACCAGCAGCCCCTGAGAGGATTAACTGTATAGACCAAACGGTGATAATACATTTAACAAGAGAGATGACCGGATGCGGATTTGGAAAGGGATCTAGTTAACCCAAATGTAGCCAAGCCACCCATATGCTTAACGGACACTAGAACACAATTTTGAATCTTTAACACATAATTCACATATGTATAAAACTGACAGTGCTGTTGAAAAAAAATTCAATTTTTCGTCTAAGTCCTTATCATAGTCTGATGCATTTGGTAGCTAAAACGTATTAGTTGAAATCCTTAGAAAAACTCCTGTTAACATTCCGAAACAAGGAGTGAGCGTTTTCAAAATTGGGATCGATAAATTGGATGGTAAAATGCAAATAGTGCAGAGGCGGACTGAGTATCAAAAAACCCCGGGACTTTGAGATAAATGGGCCCATATTACAATTATTTTATCATCTGAAGTCAGTGCCACTTTGATAGGTATTACCTTAGTTTAATTTTGAATTTCTTTTTTATGAGAAAGCTTTGCGTTAGTTTAATGAAGCTGCTGCAGCTCAGAGGGGCCCCAGCTCGGTTGGCAGGGAGCTAAGAAAATAAAATGCACGATTGGAACGAACGTACTTGCTCTTATGTTCGGTTATATCGTAAGCACACAATATTCTTAGTAGAAAAAGCTACATATATTTTTAAAGTAGTGTTTCACTTTATTTCTTATACACAAAATTTCGTTATTTTTTTCTTAAAAAAATGGTTTGCCAATTTTAATTATTTGATGATGATGATTTTTGTTTCTTTCAAAAAAAAAAATGTTTTTTGAGAATTTTTGATATGCTGTATTATTTAGACTCCGAAGGGCTTTTTACATAAAAACTTTGATCGAAGTCCGTTGAGACGTTAATTGGAAAGTCGGAAATAAAAACAAAACTGTTACAAAATTTTTAAAAGTAAAATGTAAACTATTTTTATAATAGTGCACTGAATATTTGTTATCAAAATCGTTAGATCCGTCTTCGACATAATTAAGATTTGACATTTTTGGTACAAGAAATTTTAGAAAAAAGATTCGAGCAAATCACCTACTAAGCTTAGGTACCAATTTTGCCAACATGTCCGAATTTGAGTCCTACTTTAAGTTGATGTGTATTCAAAATATGCAAGAGATGATTGGGAGCATCTAAATTTAAATGAATTAAAATAAATATAATTACAGTACTATTATAATTGCCAATTATCAATTGATAATTAAAATCTGTTGAAATTTGATATTTAACAACCCAGTTGACAAAAATTTTAATCACTGATAAATGATAATGTAGACCGTTGTCGGTGAATCACTAAAAAATTATCGATAAATAAATAAATGTACCAATTTTCAATATTTATGAATTGATAATTGACTATGGTGAAAGGTGGTGATAACTTTTTATCGTTTTATTTTTAAATTAAATTTATTTTGTCATTTCTTATAAATTATAATGGAATAATAGAATGCTGGCAACTCTACCCACTTTAAACACATCCAAATCACACAAACAGACTATAAACTTCACCAACATTCAAAAGAATTTAAGTATAAAATATATATTTTCTACACAGCACTGTATATCAATCGAATCGGATCTAATTAACTACGTGTGCTCGTGTGAATGTATATAATATAAGTCATTAGGCCTTTCGTCACGAAAGTGTAATTATTGAGATTTCATTTTGCAGATACAATAGGTATAGCAATATCTGTCCTATCACGTACAAACATACATATATACGAGTATGTATGTGTAAATAGACACTATACGCAGTTTGTTGTGTGATTTTGATTGTGAGCCTCATCATTATGATTTTGAAAAGGATTATAACGTATCCGATACAATCGGCTTATTATATTAAAATATGAAAGGAGAACAAAAGAAAAACCTCTAGTAACACATTGCATGGGATGGGATGGAAAGATTGAATACGAAAATGAGTTTAGGGGCAACTGTGGCAGATTTTAATTGAGTATGCCAGCTCTCTCGAGACAATAGAAGGGTTTACCGAACTCGAGGATATAAAGCTACTTTGGCATACTCCAACTCGGTTTTCTCATGCCTTTCATTCTGAATATTATGAAGACAATAAATCGATTGCATAATCAGTAAGCACACTCGTCTAGATAATCCTCTCTCGTCAATTCGAAGGATATTGATTGCTATTTATTTAAAGAGGCTTATACAAGTACAGATATGCTTTCGTTTAGAAAAAAAAATCATATTGAGGATTCTCTTTTGTTCTGATGATAATAAGGAAATTGGTGCCAATCTTAAGATATCTGGCAAGCTTGTCCTCGAATGAGGGATGTTTCGTCTAAGTGTATTCTTGTTAGTTGGTTTATTTTCTTAAAAATTTAAATCATTTATCATTTTGGTGATATTTGGGGTCGTTATTGTGTTGATGGTTTTGGGTTTGTTAGATGTCACGGCAGGCATCATAATTGATGACATTTCATTAAAAAAGCAGGATTATCCAAAATATTCACGAACAAAATTTCTAGAATTCTAAAAAACATATTTATTTTATAATTTATTCCATGTAATTAAATAAACCTGGTGAAATGATTCTGGATGGATATTTCGTTGGAGTTTCTGATGGTGACACATTTATCAGGTTGCGAGAATATTAACCTCGAATAGCCAAGAATAAATATGACATAGAGCTAGCTCATGTAGAAGGCATCAATAACAAAAGAAAATTATCATAGTTATTATTAAAAGCTTTATTGATTGAGAGGTAGTTAAATTTAATACTTCTTTTCAATAAAATGTTAAACAATATTGATCAATTTTTACTTTGTTCAATTTTGTTAAATTTTTAATGAAGTTTTGTCTTTCGTCATTCTTCAGACCTATCATCTCTCCAACCTTTTGGTCGCTTTCCCATATTTCTTCCTCTTCAGATCATTAAGGACCATTTGTTGTGCGTCATCGAAGCCTTTCGATTTCTTGACCACATTTTTCGAAATCTATCATACTTTTTGTTACTTCATTTCTCATTCGTTGGTACTCATTATATTTTGTGTATTATTTTTGTAGATGATCTAGTGCGCTTTTACGAAAGCCACCCGTTTCTCTAGAACGATACTAATTTTAAGGCTTCATGAATTTTTTCTGAAAAGACTTTTTGCAAAAGTGAAGACTTTTTGCAAAAAGTGTATAACAGAGTGGTCTTTTCATCAAGTGGACCAGGAATATCTTATTGTGATGATTTTGAAAAGTATTGTAAATTGTAGGTGCCTGTATAGTTGCTATTAAAATCAAAATTGCCTAAAATATCCAAGTCCATTTAAGATTTTAGAGTTTTTTCAGTAGACTCTTTTACAAATAGAGTCCATTTCGCGATAGCCATATTTTAAGCCATTCACCTATTTCAGATGCAAATATTGTCTTGAATATTAATAATTTATCACCTTTTAATCTGTAGAGTTAGACAACTATTCAATACTGATAATAACTCGAACTCATAGAACTGCACGTTGAGCCAGTGACCTGATTGAAGATGTATCAGATTCATGATTATATTATTATAAGTGGTTTTACTTTCGAAGGTCGGTAGGTTGGATTTCCGACCACTTATCCTTAATCCTAAACCATTTTAAGCGAATTCAAATTTACCATAGATGGACCTCCTGTTTGAAATTCTTAACACGCATATCTAAACTGTAAGTCCACCGAGACAGTCTTTCATGAAGTGGTGCGAAAAATAAGAAAAAACCATTAAGAGCAAAATTTCCTTATATGTGAGCGCTTAGAGGACTGCTATGCTTTGCGTTAAGTCTTCTTCTGCAACTCGTTACACATAAATTTCCAGGGCGTTAAGATCTATAGAGTAAATTATCATAATCGTTTATCATGAATTTCAATAAAAGTGTTATATTTTGGGCATCTGCTAACAACACTCCCACTCCAAACGACAAGATGGTCTTTTTTCATTCTGAGAAATACATTGCTTAGTGCCGAGATGATTCGACACAACAATTTTAATTGTGGGGTCAGGTCTTTTATCTGATTCATTAGATATTTGTAATCCTTCCTGGATTTTTAATTTTTCAAGCTGACTTTCTGGAAATCATGGAAGTATGCAAAATTCTGAAATAAATATCGAAATAATTCTATACTCACAGTCAACTAGGTTACACTTCTGATTCGGCTATGCATCAAATAAGAATTGGTGCAGGATCACTGTAACTGATTATTGTTCAAAACGTCAATCTTTTTGAAGGTCTCAGTGGCATTGAGCGAAATAAAGGGTTCATAACTCATTTTGCTATTTCTCATAAGGATGTGGTTGAAGCTATTAAAATGTTTTTAAATGTTCTATTGCCTTTACTATTGACATATATACAAGCCATCCATTAAATTCTATTATTTTAATCAACAAATTTTGTTCTCTGTTCTGAAAACTTCTAAAGCAGACTATTTCGACCAATTTCAGGAATACCATTTCTGTCGAAATTGTTTGGAAAATTACTGCAAATCAAATTATTACGTTTCTTGATCACCATGATGTGCGCATTGACATAAAAACAATCAATTATAAAAATAGTTGCATTGCTAAGTTTTTAGAGGACACAGTAAATCCATTTGATATTTTTCGACTTTCCTAAGAAATCTACATGGTAAATCATTTTACTCTGCACAAAATTCGACCATTTTTATAACTTCTCTCCTAATTCATGCCAAATTAACACATGCAGCCGAATTTAACAAAACTCTCTCAAATTTCATAACAAAAAATAGTGGTATACCACAGGAGTCTATACTTGATGCTTTGTTTTTTGTCGTCTATGTAAATTTGAACAATATTTTACATGCATAAACATGGATTTCTTAGAATTGAGCGTCACACCAAAGTAGTTTAATTATCAATCTGAATAAAATCTAAATGCTTGGTGATATCAAGGAGCAATCTTGGCGTGTCTTTTTTACGTCTTATATGTAGATTTTGCGAAAAATTAAGGTTTGTCCTGGAAAAATAAAGTTTTTTATATAATTGTGAAAACTTATGTTGTCCTTCGCACACTAATCGTAGTTCCTCGAATATTCGAGAATTACTTGCCAAAATAACTTTGATTACGTATGGTTCTCAAATATTCTGCAAACTGCATTCTGCAAAAAATGATTGTAAATGTGAAAGAAAACTTGCCGTTGAATTTAACAACCACCTGCCAAACTCTTGACAAAAATAACCTCTTCAAATACACCTGGCCTTACAATGATGCCCATTTAATTGTCTAGCTTCTGAATGTCAGTTTTTGCCAACTTTACGCACCTTTGCAATTCACCTCCACAACAAATAAGAAGCATACATACCTCATTTATTACAAACATTGATAAAAGTGAGCCTAAATGCCTACCCTGAGGTACACCTGAGTGAGTACTGAATGAGTTTGTTTGAAAGACAGTTTATGCTGTGCTTTAAGAATTGGCAGATTGAAGTCAATTAGAGAGAAAGATTAAAATTAGTTTTAAAGGAAGAAAATATATAAATTTAAATTTAATAATAGAGTGTAAAAATTAAAAATATAATATATAAAAAGAAAAGAACTAATCTTTAATGTAATTAATTATTTAATCAGTTTACTTTAAGAATACATACTTTGATGTAGAATGGAACGAATAATTATTTCAAAACTTTACACTGCCTTCTTATCATTATGATTTGATAGTTTGTTTTATATGATTCAACTCAGTAGATACTTCTACATTGCGGTAAAGTACAAAATTAACACAATTGGCTTCTAAAAAAATAAAACCCCTAACACTATTTTTTCTAATGACACAGTGACTTAATCACATGCAATAAAGGGAGCACAACTCTTTTTAATTTCCCAAATTTAACTTCCCCCAACTTACTGGCACCAAGGACCAAGGACATGCGAAGCCCTTATATAAATTATTTTATAATTATTTCATATTTTCTGATGATTCATTTAAAACTGTTCTATTTGCTCTCGCAAGTCTTTTAAAATAATCACCAACACATCCAACAAAAAAATATTTAGCAAAGAGTGCATCATACCCATTTTTATATTTTTTCTCAATTTATTAAAACCAATTAACCCAATTGCTCAAAAAAAAATTTAAAAAAAAATATATTTATGAAAGATTTTTAATTATTTCATACCATCAATATCGATTTAATTGAATATCAGGTAGCAAAGTTAAATCCACTCACAAAGGATCCCCTCGAAATATACGTGTGTAGCGAGTGTGTGATACATGGATATGGATATCCGCTTAAAAGTTGCTATATATTGGCTATAGCCGCAGTTTATAGGGACAAAAAAAACATTTGTTTTTTTTTGCCAGTAATGTAATTACTGATAACCCAAATACCTATAGTCGGTGAAATCATAGTTTTTTTGTATATTCATGCATGATATATATATATAAAATTCAATTTTCAAAATTGTTCATAGTGCAAGTTGAATATACTGATTCTTTGAAGAATTATTGATTTTCTGTACAAAAAATTGACAAATACGTTTGCAATCTGTTTGCGTACCACATAAACAATCCACACTTTAACGAATAAATCGTTCGCGCGCGACTTACCTCAAAATTAGATATTATATCAATTATAAGCCATTATTTGCGACGAATAAACATAAAAGCCTTGTAAACGAAAAGTCATAGAAATATTTGATTGCATTAAAAAAAAACTCACGGCAATCTTGAGTATTTAAATACTTATAAATTTATAAGCCTGTTTTCGAAATATACATATATATTTTATTGAAATTTCAAAAATACAAAAAAATATATTCCGATTTTTTTTTATAAATACAGAACACCAAAAAAGTGGGTCCGGCAATTCCGGCTGTGTGTCTGTCTGCTTGTCTTTCTGTAGAACGATCTACAGCCCAAACGGCTGAACCGATTTAGTTCAAACTTGGTGGTTAGGCGTAAAAATGTTTCTACCATCTCAATTTTCTCAAAAACGGCTTTAACGATTTCGATCAAAATTTTCATACGGGGTCTTCTTTGAATTCTAAATTATACTGCATTTCAAAATTTTCGAAAAATAGTTTTTTTGGATTTTTGAAAAAAAAATTTTTTTTTTTGAAAATTCAATATTTCGTAAACGGGTGGGCGGTTTTTTCTGAAATTTTATTTTCAAATTTATATTATTAAATATTTAAAATTTTGATAGCAAATTTTTTTAGAAAAAAATTTAAGAATTTTTATATATAAAAAATTAAGTGAAAAAAGACTTTAAAAATACATTTAGCCGTTTTCATTAACAATCTTTTGCATATAATTTGTTCGAACATAGGAGCAAATACGTGCATTCTATTTTTTATCAAAATTCTTGAATCCTATTTTTGAGAAAATATTTTTTTTCTTAATTTTTTTTTCAACATTTGTTACGTAAGTTTTTTTCAAAAGTTCTGGCGTCGTTTTCAAAATATTGAGTTAAAAAAAAAACAAATGAACTGTTTTCGAGAAAATCGAATGCCAAAAATGGTTCTTCTTAACCATTTTTGACAAAACAAAAAATTACGAAAAATTTCCCTTAACTTTTATTGAATAACTGATTTTTGTTTATACAAATCGTTAGAGCGGTTTTTAAGAAAAATAAGGTTTAACTTTCTGAAATAAAAATGCATTGCAGATACTGATAATTTTGGTCTTAAAAAATGTAAAAAAGTGTGGGGAAAAAGGAGCAATTTACGTGGTATAGATAAGACTAGAATTATTTTGAGACAGATCTAAATTTGATCGAGTCACTTTAAATCGGTTGTTGGATTGAATTCCGAAATATAATCTTAACACATGCTGTACTATAGTTGACTTATCATAGTCCAATTACTTTAGAAAATCAATATGTCACTCCAATTCATTTGCAGGGCAGTTCGCTGTCAATTTTACATTGCCAGGAAGTGTGTTGCCTTCTCCAGTACTTGAGAGCGTAAACGATTTCAAGGGACAAATCTTCTTTCGCAATCGTGCAATTGCTAGAGTCCTTAAAGGCTTTCATATCCACAAATCCATTGGGCCCGATAGTATCCCTTCCATCGTTCTGAAGAGGTGTTCTTCATTGCTGGCAAAACTTCTTTCCAAGTGAATGAAAAACAGCATTTGTCCAGCCTGTCCCTAAAAAAGGCGAGTCTTCCTCACACTCTAATTACCGTTCAATAGCGTTCGCGTGACTCCTTTCCAAGGTCAACGCTGATTAATAATCAGCTTAAGAAATATCTTCAAGAACGAAAGCTCCTTAATGACCGGCAGTAAGGCTTTCGTAGCAATAGGTCCACTGGTGATCTGATGGTATATCTCAGCGAGCAGTAGCAGCCATCGTTACATCGTTTTGGAAAAAGTAAGATTATTGCGCTTGGTATTTCAAAAGCATTTGATAGATTTTGACATCAAGCTCTCTTATCGAATATGCATGCATTTGGTATCGATTAATGCCTTCTTCGTTGGATTAGCAATTACATTTTAGACCTCTTAATACAAGTTGAATGTTGGTGTGCCCCAGGGCTCCGTTTTGTCCCCGACTCTCTTTCTTATTTTTATTAATGATCCTTTATCTGGAACTTCTAATCCACTAAATTGTTTTGCTGACAATAATACCCTCAGCTTTTCATATTCGTTTTCGGATGTAGAACTGCAACGGCAGCGTATGATACGCTTATTAAATTCCGGTCTTGACAGCATTGTCCAATGGGGAATACAAAACTGCGTAGAATTCAAAAACTCAGTGCTCTCTTCTGCCGTGGAATGTGGAATTCTCTACCTGGCTCCATTTTTGCCTCCCATTTTTATATTCAGAAATTCAAAACCAATGTGGATTTTCATCTCGTTTTAAATCCTTCCTATTTTCCTAACGCTCGCACATTGCTTGATTATTTTAAGGGTAGCTAAAACCCCTTTAGTGGACGCATCGTTAAAAAAAAAATAAAAAAAAAGCTTATGGCGACTTCTTTTAGAAAATTGGTGAACCTAACCTTACAATATCAATTACTAACCCTTTGTATTTTTATGTTTGTTGGTGTCAGGTTCAAGGCCAACCGCAAGGTATAAAATACTATTTAATAAAGCAGATACAGAAACTGGTCGGATAAGCTGTCAGTTTTTCCTTTCATTTCATCATTATTTGAATCCTTTGTTCGATATTTTTCCTATTTGAAGTAGGTACATACATATGTACATATATCACAAATACAAACCATATTTTATATTAAATCACAATAATCCTATATACCTCTTCAGCTATATGAATAAGCTTCTCCCTCGCCCTCTGATTCAGTTTCTCAGTCCATAAATCTCACAGGAAATCAACCAAGCTTACATGAATTCCATAATGATACGAGTATACAGGAAAGCGAGAAAATAGCGTACAGAAATAAAATTAACATGACGTCCTAAGGACACACTAACTTCCCCTTGCAGGATATGCCAATATACAAAAACAAAAAAAAAAAAAAAAAAAAAAAAACAGTACAACATTAACTTTTGTTACAGTCATTGTTGTGACTACGGTTGGCGAAATGGAGCCGCGGACTGAAACTGTTACTGTACTATATGAATATTTCCATCGAAGAAAAACTCATTTCATCCTTTGTTTATCCTTATCCGTATCCTTATATGAAAATTAAAAAAAGAATTTCCCTTCGACATGAAAGAGAGAGTTCTCATTCATGTTCTGATTTTTTTTTTGTTGAGTTTGACTTTATTTTTTATGATTCGGTTTTATGACTCACGAGTGGGTATTTTTTTTCAGTTTTCATTTCAAAGGATTTCGCAGCCTTTTAATGCATTTTTGATGTAATTTGATCGCGTTTGCCAGTACACAGAAGCAAGAACAAGCTGATCTTTTGATTATGACTTTTCATAAGAAATGTAATATTTCATTTCTATAATTCTGTTAAATTTACTAAGTATAGTTACTTACAATAAAGTCGGCAATTTAAAAGTTATTAAACTTTTTTCGACATATATATCTACCTAGCCTTATTACACCTGTTTAAATTTAACGAGATTGCTATATGTGTCGGTAAAATAAAAATAAACGAAAAGAGTCTAAGATGACGGTTGTGGTGGTTTGGTGTTTCGGCGGGCCAGGCTGGGGCTGGCCGACGACGATGAATCTTTCGAAATATAAAAAAAAATCTTAAAAAGGAAAATGTAAGTGGGTACTTAAAGAAAATTCTTTAAGTTGGTCTCCCTTCTCATATTAAATTAGTCTGTCTGCCACCACTGACTAGAGGAGATTAAATGTTAAAATTCCAGTAAATTATTTTCATTTTCATCTAAGGGAGATACTTGGGCTGTTTACCCTGGGGATTGATGAGGGTAATGAGTTTTGTTATGGGGAGTTCTACTTCTTAAATAAACATTTGTCAACAAAAAAGCAGAGGTGAATTTTTTTTCTGTATAAGTTTGAAAATGTGAAATAAGTCTGGAAGATGATGATTTTAAAATTAAAGAGATAAAACGAATTCGGATATACTGAAAAGCAATTTCGTCTTGATGGAAGTTTTAATTTTTCTTATCAAAGTCTGTTGATGCCAGGAGCTTCGGTTCTAACGATTTTTTATAACTTTCATAAAAACATGTTTTCAAATAAACTGCGCCATAAACTAATCAACGCAATATATGATTCTTAATTTTGTAAGAAAATTAAATTCACGACTGGATCAAACAAACTTGCTCAAGTCGCTTGATATTTTTAGATTTATTAATTTCCAAACTTTTAACAAAAATTTGAGGTTTTTATTTTTGAAATTGTCTTTATAATTTTTGTACGTAAAAGAAAAAGTGTCACTGTATAGAAAAGGTTGGTAGGGATAAGATACGTGATATTCATATCAATTTTCAAGACCAAAAATGTTAGAGCCTACAATAATAGGGTAATAAATCAATCTAACAATTTTGATTAAAAGAATCAGTGCGGCTTTTTAGCTACGACTCATCATATGGTTGAAAAAAAAAAAAAAAAATAGAAAAATGTCTAAAAACGGTACTTTCCATAGGACCGTTTTTTTTGCTTTCGACTATCTCATAAACGGCTCAACCGATTCTTTCGAAATTTCACACATATATAGGCTTAGGTTGCCCAAATTATACCGCGTACCAATATTTTTAATTAGTACTTTTTTGTATTTTTAAAATCATTTAAAAAATTTTTTTTTTTAATTTATATTTCGAAAGCTGCGCATTAAATTTTTTTCAAAAATTATATTTATATGTATTTATTGAATATCTATGAATTGGCGTTTTTGAATTTTTTTTTGAAAAATGTTTTCAAAATGTTTAAAAAAAAACTTTTTTTCTCAAAAACCGCCTCACAGATTTTTTCTTATAAGTTCAAATTTATCTAACAAATAAAATGGCGTACTTTTTTTGAGCTTAAATTAGTTTAAGTATTTATTTCAGAATTTTGAATTATTTTTACTCTGTTTAGGCTGATTTAATATTTTGTTTTTAAGTTTATATTATAATATTTAAGACTGTCATACAAATTATTTTTAGAAAAAAATTAAAGATATTTTGTATACATAAACAATTAAGTAAAAAACTGCTTTAAATATATATTTAGATTTCTAACAGAAATCTTTTGCATTGGATGTGATGAACATAAGAGCAAGTTCGTGCGATCCAGTCGTGCATTTTATTTAGTATCGTACTAAATCAATATGGCATCTGATAGTATATCAGCAATTTACCCAAGGGGCCCAGGTTCGAGTCCTGCTGGTGTACAATTTTTCTTCTTTTTTTTTTGTTAAATGATCAAAATATAAACATCGAATACTTATTTAGAGCACACGCTGGGTTTCCATCGTATATTGATATTTTTAAAATAAATAAATAAATAATAAAATAACTAGAGCGGTTTTTAAAAAATATTAATTTTGTTTATAAAATGTTAGTAACATTCTTAGAAAAATAATTATAAATTATTTATTGATATGTTTATTAAATTTTAATTTTAAAAAAAAATAAAAATCACTAACCCGTTTTTTTTTAATTATGAATTTTAATCGGTTCATCCAATAATGACAACGTCGAAAATATGAAAAATGATGGCCTTTATAATTACGCTAAATGAAATATTTTTTTATTTAAAAGTGAACACACAATTTTATTTTATCAAAATGCATGGAGCCATTAAAAAAAAAACACAATTTTTGTTTTTTTTCTTTTAACATTTGAATAAAATACAAATATTCGAATAAACCGACTGATTCGTTGAGTTTTCAAAACAAATAGTTTCTCGTATTTCATTTTATTTTTTTTTTTTTTGAAAAATTTTAGTTTACCATACTGTTTAAAGTTTTTAAGAGCTTCCCCATAAGAAAATTAAAAAAATTCAGATTAACCGTTTTCCAGATAATCGAAAACCAAAAAAATTAAAAAAAGAAACATTTTTTTGAGAGATCGTTGGAGCAGTTTTTGAGAAAAATAAGATTTATCTTTTTGTTCCGTTGTTTTTGGTCTTTAAAAAAATGAAAAAAAAACATGTACGTAGGCATATTACACAAAAAACTATATCTGTGAAGTTTGAAGAAAATTCAACTGTAGAGCATACAGACTGACAGACGGAATTGCGGAACTTTTTGTTGGTGTTCTCTTTCATAGTAATGTCAAGTTTGATCAAAATTTCGACTTTGATTTTTTTACGAATCCAAAACTTGTCATAATGCATAGTACTTATGCATCGATAGTAAAAATTGAACTCGAGATTTTGTTCAGACATAATAATGCGAAGATAAGGAACAGGAAAAAAGTATTTATCGCAATTTCAAATGTCTGCCTGTATGTAGGTCGATTTACCGCCGAGAGCGGTGAAGTGATTTTGGTATTCAAGCGTCGTATACGCCCGAAAAATAATACTACCTGGCATACAATTTTTGTCGTTAAAAGTTAACCTTAATCATATAGATAACGACTCTAATGAATATAGTAAGCAACATTTTGTTAACCAGTTTACATTTATGGTCAATAAAAAATGTTGCAAAAAAACTAATACCTAACTTTCTATAAAAGATTCATTTCAAATTCTTGATAATACTGTTTGCCAACATTTTGTTTATTTCTTGAGATTTTTTTAAAAATTAAATACAGGGTGTCCGCCGGGAAGGTATACTACTTTCTTCAGTCGTGAAGTAGACAAGTGGCAAATTTATTATGAAAATATATTCGATAAACCAACGTGTTTTAGTCGTTAAAACATTTTATCAAAATCAATCATCAATTACTGTAACGATGAGAAAGTTACGTGAAATTTTTGGGAGAAACAACGTGCCAACAAAACGCCCTATTTATTGTGTAGTGAATGATTTCGAAGAAAGAGGGTATGTAGGTGATATGCCCAAGCATGGACCAAAACGTACTGCAAGATAGGCTGAAAACATTACTGCTGCTCAAGGAGTTCAAAACAATCTATCAATTTCTTGGTCTTCAAAGAACAACTTTGGCCACAATTTTGCACAAGGATTTGCATTTGTTTCCATTTAAGATTCAGTTGACACAAGAGCTTCTTTTATAAGACCATTTACGCCACCGTACATATGCCAATAGGATGTTACAGCTAGCCCATGACAACCCCAAACAAAATAGTCGGTTCTGGGCAATGGAAAACCCTCAAATTATTCATCAGTCACTTTTGCATCCATTAAAAGTTACAGTCTTGTGTGAAATTTGGTCAGGAGGAATCATTGGACCTTACTTCTTTGAAAATGGATGGGGAGCGATATCGTGATATGATTGAACACTTCTTAACGCCATAACTGCATGCTTTGAGCTTGATTAACATGTGGTATCAACAAGACGGTGTCACATCGCATATAGCCAGGATTACAATTGAATTACTGCGAGACCTCTTTCTACAACAAGTTATTTCAAGAAATGGTGATATTGATTGACCTCCACGGTCGCCTGATTTGACTGCTCCGGAATTCTTTTTGTGGGGATATCTCAAAAGCAAGGCTTATACAAACAAACCAGAAACGCTTGAGCAACTCAAATAAAATGTTCGTGATGAAATTAATAAAATTCAGCGTGAAATGTGTGAGAATGTAATGGAAAATGTGTTCAAAAGGGCTCGCATTTATGAGACTATCAGATGCGGACATTTACCTGATATTGTATTCCATACATAACTGCCGACATTAAATAAAACATTTATCAATATAAGATCCATTCTCTTTCATTTAATCAAAAATTATAAACAAACAAACTAGTATACCTTCCCGGTGGATACCCTGTATATTCTGAAAACTGATGGACATTTTTTCTGAAATTATTTTTTTTTAAGTTTATATTATTAACTACTTAAAATTGTTTAAATTAAAAAAATACAGTATAGAAAACACTAACAAGAAAACGTTTTAAAAATATATTTTGCTATTTCTATTAAGAATCTTGTGGTGACGATGTGATCGAATATAATAGCAAGTTCGTGCGACCCAGTCGTCCATTTTACTGTATCAACAATTATAAGTAAAATACCAATAGTTCGATATTTAACTAAAGTCAAATTATTTATATATTTTTGTGGGAAATTCTTCTTCCAGTAGTTGTTGTCTGAAGTTAGCACTGTCATTTTTAATTGTTTAAAATTTATAAGTGCTGTCAAGTAGATACATCCTTCTATGCCTCACTTGTGTTGCTTTTTACTTTAGAGTTAAAAATATTCCATTTTTAACATTTGTCTTTTAAATTTAGATTCACATACAAGATAAGTTTAATCTAATGTGCTCCAATTTGTGCTAAGTTCATGTTTGAAGGTCTTAAAATTGAATTATATAAAAAATATTTATTTTTCGTTATTTCGTCTGCAATACAAAACATTAAAAGTGTCAGTTAGTGCAACATTTTTCCGACTTAATTTTCAAGTAATATAATGTCATGAAACGGTTGGGCATTATCATTGAGTTAATAGTTTTTTAATTAAAGCGTTATCCTGTTTTATTTTGAACCTTATTTATTTTACCCAGTTTCTGTTTATTTTATATAAGCACTTGAATACATAGAAATTGTTTTATGAAGTTCTTCACTCTTAAAAGTATTTCCTCTCATTTCCGATCAAAGTTAAAGCAATTTTTCATCTCTAATTATTATTTATAGTCTTCCCAAGTTGAATAATCACAATAATGAATAAAATGCACAACAAAAACAAGTCTAGGTCAAGGTTAAAGATTTGAATACAAAAAATTCCAATTAAAGAAAATGTGGACGAGACAAACTGGTGCGCTTTGAACATTTACTAACTCCCCAACTTTCGTCACCTTATAGGTTTTTTGTCAACAAACATTCTCATATTCCTTACGTAACAATTCAATAATTCAAACATTCTATTACCCAATTTTTTCTTATCTTGAATATTAAAGGAATAAAAATAAATTAGAATTTTGAATATCGAATAAAAACAAAGTTTCGAAAAACACGTCCCATTTGAATATCTAACTTTAATAAAAAAAAAGAAACATAACTTTTGAAACCAAGCACAAAAGATACAAAATGAGATCATAAATGTACATTGAATACAAAATAAAAGTTTTTTCCTTATAACTTTATGACATGCTAAAAGTTTTTTTTTTTGAATCTGAAATGCCTAAAAGATAAACAAAATAATTAATTTTATGTTTAAGAGACAAATCCCAAGGGCAAACACACACTCGAATACTTTTGCCTCCGAGAAATAAAAGCTCTGTTGTGGTCTTGGGGTTTATTATTTCAGGACATTCGCGAGCAGTAAACACCCGGAAAACAAAAATATTTAAATTAATCTCAAAAACTTAACAACCATGAATGTTAATATTATGGTTAATTATATAAAGCATTTTTATGTTCGGCAATGGAAGCCAGAAGGGAAATTGTTGCCGACACACACACACACACATAGGCATTATATATACAAAGAATTCTTCTTCTAGATATCGTAATTAAAATTCCTTAATGGATTTCAAGCTCAAAATGAACCCATTATTGTTTAGAAATGCGTGATGGAGATTAACGTTGTACTCGTACTGTGAGGAGAAAACAATTTGTATTGTAATTTATGTAAAGAGGATTTAAACCATAACAATAGCTCACACACTAGAACAATACTTCGATGGCGATGTGTGCGGTTTTAGTTAAGAAGGCATCAATAATTCGATTGAGGACAATTTAAGATCAATTTATGCAAAATGTATTTTGAGAATTATGTTAGGTATAGCTAGTTAATTATTTAGAAGGATTTGTAGTCTGGGAGGTAGCGTTGTATTTTAATTTAATGAAAAATATTTAATTCTGAAAATGACTATTTTAACACAAATCTTATGTTCGATCACATTATATGCAAAAGATTCTTAATGGAAACGGCTAAAAGAATTTTTAAAGTCGTTCTTCACTTAATTTTTTATATATAAAATTCTTAATTTTTTTCTAAAAAAAAAATTGGAATGAACATTTTAAATATTTCATAATATAAATTTAAAAACAAAATTTCAGAAAAAATTGCCCACCCGTTTTCGAAATATTGATTATATATATGATATTTTTTTTTTTCAAAAACCAAAAAAAACTATTTTTCGAAAATTTTGAAATGCAGTATTATTTAGAATTCAAAGTAGATCCTGTATACAAATTTTGATCGAAATCCGTTAGACGTTTATGAAGTAGTCGAAAATCAATGAAATGGTTGTATCGCAGGTATCGATAATACCAAAATATTTTAATTTTTTTTCAGCCAATATGTAGACCATACTCAACTTAGTACACATACCAATTTTAATCGAAATCGTTAGAGCCGTTTTCGAGATAATTAAGATGGTAGAAAAATTTGTATGGCAAATGCTGTTATTTTTGGGGTTAAAACACAATTCAAAAATCTATTTCGGACAATCACCTAAAACGTCTAAGTACCAAGTTTGAACAATATATTATGAATTTTTGGAACACAACCTGAAGTAAGAAAGATCATAGTAGCGTATGCTTTACTAGCGACTGGAATTTTAGTGACCAGCATCAGCACTTTGACAAGAAAGTGTGGTCTGATGGTCAATCCATTTAAAACTTAAATATCATCGATTGAAGATATTTCCTTAAAATATAGGATCAAGCTAAAAACCTTGGTTTGTTCCTTGATAATAATTTTAACATTAAAGGAAGATGAAGAAAATCAATAATCGCACTCTACATTTGCACCAGAATATTTTGAAATTTCTGAGCTTAAAGTTAATATAGATCTTAAAAACAATTGTTAGACCAATTCCAATATCTATCATGTGGCAAATTGTGTTAGTCGACTTGAATTTCTTAAAACAATTTTGTCTACCATCTCACGATATACTAATGATTCTTTGATAAGCATCTGTACGAACATATGGGAGATGAATATTAGTAATGGTACTGGCTTCTACCCAGACGTTCTGGAATTGATCAATCTTTTATTCTAAAATCTTTTGAATAGCGATGATATTAGACTCTGCTGCATTGCTGGAAGCAGTAGTACATCACTGGCTAGAATGGGGTCAACGCTTGACGGCAGACAAGGAAAACCAGCCATTAAGTTCTGCAGTGTAATATTGAACAGGAAAGTGGAGGAAGAATACTCGGGAATAGCTTTGTGAATTTCCCTTGATATATGGCTGTACAATCAAAAAACTATAACCAATTAGAAAAAAAGAAAAAAACACAAAATATAAATACGAGAAAGCCAACTAAGATGGTCTGAATAATTTCTTCAGGATCTTTAATTGGTGACTATGCTGCCTCGATAGTAACGCTGAATCTAGCGCTAATATGATTACAAATATGATTTTCAAGGGAGTGAATGCTTTTTTCAAAAGAATCAAATCAAAACAAAACTCTGGGTTCGGTTTGAGCTGTTAAAAGATTATCACGTTGACAGAGGTAAGCTTACGACGTTATAATGCCAACCTAACTGAGGAAAACCAGAATAAGTTCAAAAGAGCCAGAGAACCCTGTAAAAGTCTATTCAACGAACCAAATTGTTACATGAGCAAACATTTAAGCAACAAATATTATAATGTCCCAAAGGTAGTACAACTTTTTGGTCATTTGTAAAAAAAAAATTTGCTATCAGCACAGTTTGCTGCTAATTTTACGCTTCTACATAGTGTTCTGACCCCTCCTGTACTTGAGAACATTAATAGATTCATTCGACGTATTTGCTCTCGTACTCGTACATTTGCTAGAATTCTTAAAGATCTCGACATACACCACCCTCAGTTTCACTATTGCTCACAAAAGCTCATTAAATTCTAATCTTGACAGCATTCTTAAATTGCAAATAAAACATTGTGTAGATTTTAATGCTGTTTGCTTTATTTAAAGCGGGGCCCACTTCCAATGTCATTGTCCATAAGCGCCGCTGGCATCGTGGAAACCGCCGAACAACTTTCAATTCTCGGTATTTGCCATATACCGACAAATTTTTGTGGAACGAATACATATTCGGTATCACTAAAAATGCTGCATAGTATTTGGGAATTATTCCTCCGCTTCTGATCTGGCTGATGTAATCTATAAAGCCTACAATCGCCCAAAGCTTGAGTATCAGTGTCATAGTATCGGTTGGTGTTGCTACAACTCACTTAAGTCTGTCTCTTGGATAGGATTCAAAAAGGAGCATTAAAAATGATAGAGGTGATGGAACAATAACGGAAACAATTGCAGCTCACGAACACCATCGCAATGTGCTATGACTTTCATTGTTGTATCGCTATTTCTATAGAAAATGATGTAATGAAACATCCAGTTGCTTTCGTCCCCTATAGCAACTCAACCGTAATACTCGCGCTTCTAGTAATGCTCTCCTGTTAAACCTTGAGCCTAATTTCGAACGTAATGTCAAGTATGGGGATTCCTTCTTTAGCCGCACTACACGATTGTGGATCCTTTACCCGACCCTTACCCTATATTTTACGTCCCATTGTGATATTCAATAATTCAAAACTAATATACACCGGTGTCTCCTATTAAATCCTCTCTTATTTTTCCTATCTTTTCTTAAATTTAAGAAAATTTGAATCAAATATTTTGTGAATTTTTCAAAGGAAAACGAATCATGTTTTTAATTAAACTCAGAAGCTAGCCATCTACGTATTTGTTTCACTGCTCATTCGGACTACACTGCCATGTTCGGACCATCGTCTTCAAAAATGTCAGCTTAATTATTATTCAAAAGTAGAAGTTGATTTTCTTAAATCCCAAGTTTTTTCTTCGCATAATTCCAAGTAAACTCTTGTATGTTTGTAATATTTAAAATTCTAAACCTGTCAACAAAAATTTATTTAGATTAAAATGTTTTAAAATTTATTTTCCTTGAATTTCCTTCACCCAGATATTGAAGTTGATGTCACCCCAAATATACACATACATTCCGTTCCAGAAATGTTTTCTTTACTTTTTACTTAAGAATATTTTTCCTTGATTTATGTAGCTCTAGATCAACCTTTTGGATTTATATTGCAACAAATTATGCATGTGTTCGTGAAACTTTCCATAAATTCCCACCTTCCCCACTTGAGAAAAATCAAGAAAATCCATTTGATTGTGGTTTTGTCTACTCAGTCTCCATACAAATATACACTATATGTAAATCACAATGTGTTAAAAAAAACACAACCACGGAACAGTGAATACTGAAAAGAACTCAACAAATGTGTTGTCGGAAATAAAATGCAGATACAAATTGCTACTTTGTGGCTGAGATGTGAAAATGTATGGGGGTTGTCGATGTGAGCTGAGCTGGAGCATCGCTCAAGTTATTCAATTTTATGCATGAATGATTGATTAGCATGTTATAGTAAATATATGTAGATAGATACAGACAGGGCCTTTATGTATCAAAGTCACTATAAGTAACATACAAGGCAGCAGAAACTGATTCATTTTTCTCCACTCCTAAACTTTCACTTCCGATGAATTATTTCACATCCAAAGAGTTGAGTTATAACAACTTTTGGCAAACTTTCCAAAAAGGATTCAAAAATTTAACTTCATCGCAATTTGTCTTCCTTGTTGATGACGGAAATAAATATGTAATTAAGAAAACTCTTTCGGGGGCAAGACCTAACTCCACACTCTTTTGCTTTTTGCGTGAAACTTAAATTTCCCATGATAAATAGAAAAAAAAAAACAGTACTAGAAACTCACAAAAATTATGCGTGTTTACATTTATTTCCTCCGAAGATACTGTCCTATAATTTATTATTTATGTTTGTAGTATGATGATTTTTTTTTCCTGAATATAATGATAAAATGAAGCACCTCTCGAATATGAGAAACTTCGTCGAAAATGGTAATTTATTCCTTGCCTGTTGGCGAAATCCCCTTGACAATTATGTGTGGTTGTTCTTTTGTTTTTATTAGTTTGCACATTTCTTTTATTTTGTTAATACATAAGGACATAGAATATAAAACTTATACGAACAATAAGTCTGAATTCACTTTCGGGAATATACATATAAAAATGATCAACGGAAAACACAAAACAAAGTACAAATAATGGTGTTTGTTCTATATATTAACAAAATGGAGGAAAAAATATTTATTCGATGACGAAAAAAAATACAGGGAGAACTTGAACATCACGGGAAAAAAAGGCATTTGTTTTTATGCCCAGTGTTCTTGTGTTAAGTATGAAGATGATACTATTTGAAGGGTGGTAAGAGATTTTTTTTTGATAAAGGGGCAGTAGTACAGTTATAACGAGATATATTTGATTAAAAGAAGTTAATTGAAATGATTGTGAAGATGGAAGATTATATTTCATATTTGGTCACTCTGGCGTATACGTACTTTTTTGTGCCTAGAAGCTATATGGGTAGCAACATTATTTTTCTTCCTTATGAGTTCATGTTATAATATAGAAGCATGTAAGCAGAAGAAAGCACGGGCATTTCTTAAAGAAATAAAATGCACGACTGGATCGCACGTACTGGCTCCTATGTTCGATTACATTATAAGCAAAAGAATCTTAATAAAGCGGCTAAATATATTTTTAAAGTTTTTCACTTAATTTAAAAAAAAAAAAATTGTATGAATATTTTAAGTATTTAATAATAAAAATACAAAAACAAAATTTCAGAAAAAATTGTCCACCCGTTTTCGAAATATTGAATTTTTCAAAAAATCAAAAAATTATTTTTCGAACATTTTGAAATGCAATACTATTTAGAATTGGAATGAGCTCCTGTATAAAATTTTGTAACGAAATCCGTTGAGCAGTTTATGAGAAAGTCGAAAATCAATAAAATGATTGTATGGCAGGTACCGTTAATAACAAAATATTTTTAAAAAATTTTTGGCCGAAATGTATACCATACCCAAAGTAGTACACACCAATTTTTATCGAAATCGTTAGAGCCATTTTTTAGATAATTAAGATGGTAGAAAAATTTGTATGGCAAGTACCGTTATTTTTTGGCCTTAAACAAAAATTCAAAAATCTATCTTAGACAATCACCTAAAACGCCTAAGTACCAAGTATTAACCAAATCAGTTCAGCCGCTTAGGCTGTAGATTGTTCTACAGGCAGACATACAGACAGTCAGAAAGACAGACAGACAGACGGAATTGCCGGGCCCACTTTTTTTTGTTGTTCTCTATGATAGTAATGTCATGTTTTGATTGTTAGAAAAAAAAATGTTTTTACGAATACATAACTTGCCTTATAGTACCTATAATCGCAAGTAAAAATGTTTTGCGAAGCCTTTACCTACTTCTTCAAAGCTTGGATCTTGTTGATGATATTTAAAATTGAATTATATTTTTATCTTCATAGACACTATGAGCCTGGTGCTCATAGTAGTGTGAGATTTTTACTCACTAAAAAAACACCTGCCTTATTGTCTTTATTCGACTACGACTTAGATGCCTTACCAAGTAGCTTAAATTTAAATTTAAGCCGCATTTGACAAGGAGCTTCCCAGCGAAAACTTATACTCTTCGTCGCCATTTTGGTCTTACTGGTGAAAAAATTCATTTTTCAGCTCAACAGTGTTATAGACTGTATTGAAATAAAAGTAAAAGAGAAAATTGCTATATAATTAGTTAAAAAAATTAAAAAAAAGTAGAAATTATTACTTGTTAAATACCCAAACAAACAAATTATAAACCTAGTTTATAAAAAAAACATTTATATTTATATTTTATCTAAAGTATGTACCATATTCAGTTCAGCCAACAAACACATGCTTTGCATATGATCCAAAAGCAAAGAAACATATTTTTGACAGTTCTGTCACTTTTCATTCAGACTATTCCCGGAGTAATGTTTGCTTAAATCACACACACCTTTACGTGGGTGTATAGACACAACCCTAATTTAATTCGCAGTAGTAGCAGGGATAGATTTTTCTTTCAAATTTTTTGAATCCTATGAATCTTGTTATTTAAACAAAATTTGAGAAAAGGCAATTTTGATTACCCAGTTGGCCTTAACCAATAAGCTTATTTTAGTTGAATTTTATCAGAGTTTTCTAAAAGACAGTTTTTTTTATTTCTGTTTCATCGCCTTCTTTGCATTCATTTGATAAACATTTGTTTCAAAAACATCATCAAGTGTTTAGTATAAGGATGAAAGATTCTTTCTTATCAGAAAAAGATAGCTGACTTACTTTCGGTTTCATATTTTACATCCAAGAATGTATTCAAGAATAGTGATAATGATAAAGAACTAAAGATGCTTCCCTGGTGTTCACCAACTTCGATTTGAAATTTTTCTAAGCCAAAATCACATAGAAGATATTACTCACTTTTCTATCGAGTCTAGGCCCAGGGCGTACACTATCGAAACTTGTACCAAATGAGAGCTTTTTTTTAACCTTATCTATCTGTCAAATATTTTCTTTGTAGAGACTTCGAAATAATTGAGCTTGAAGTTGACCATTGAAAGTTGAAAATCTTTGTAAAATTTTTTTACAAACAATTACATGTTGTTTTCTAAAGTATTGGACATATTATAATTATTTTAATACCAAAATATTTTTCACAAAAATGTCTTTTAAATAATGATAAAAACTTTGTTTTAACTTGTAAGCTTTTGAGAAAAAAAAACTTCTGAAATAAATGCACTTGTATTACTTTCGAAGGCCAAATATCTCGAAAAAATCTGTGATGACCTATATTTTTGAAAGGGTTTTCATTTTTTTTAAATAATAGAATTCTACCTACTATTGAACTTAATCAGCCAAGTGGATTCAAAATAGTTTTCAACAGCCTTTAGTCCACAAAATTGTATTTTGTTGTTGTTTACTTCAATGCAATTCTTAATTGATAACCTTTAATTTAAGTATAATAAATAAAATTCTTATACAACAGTTATGTGGTTTGTTTTAAATACTCTTCCTTCAAAATGATTGTGGTGCCAGTCTTATTAGTATACACCCTGGGCCAAAGAATTGGTCACATCGTTCAAGAGGAATACTTTCTCGAATTTGAAATTCTCTATGACATAATAATTATTGTTTTCCTTAAAAACTAAAATTTTTTTTAATGCGAAAAACAAGCCATATAGAAATCGTTCTGCAATCCATATATTTCTCGTCAATTTCTCTCCTCTCTCTCTCTCCTCTTCGATTGATGATTTTAATCCTATATACTAAAATAAAGTGTTTTCTGCTTTTCAAACCGTTCCTATTAGAAAAAATCTATATATTAATTGCGTGTATAATAGCAAGTCTCTAGAGTGAATTTTGTTGTTAAAAAAAAACTTACAAACTCAAGACAATATTTGGTATACACAAAATTTTTTTTACTTGCGATATATAGTGACAAGCAAAAGTGGACACATATTTTCAATCATTTAAAAATTCGATTAAAATTTAGCGTTTTGAGCAGGGAAGAAATTATTTTTATTTTTATTTTTATTTTGTGTATTAAACTAAAATTTATTTCTTCAAAAAAAAATTTAAAAAAATATTACATAACATAGATAGAAAAATATTTTCTGATTTTTGGACTTGTCCAATTTTGAACGTTTCGGGATAATCCTTTGTGATAAAAAACTTGTGAACAACGCCTTGAAATACTCTCTGCTAAATTGTGAAGAAATTGTTCAGGAATTCGACTCCATTCCAGTTGAATTCGATCCCAAAGCTTTTTTTTTTTTTTAATTCATTTTTATTTAATCTTAACTTATAACTATCTTAAAGCTAGACAAAAATGTTTAAAACTAGCCTAATTGTCAATAACTTACAACTAATTTACTGGCCCTTTACGGGCGCTCTAAACTAAACTATATCTCTTAATACTAATGTCTTTCGGCCTTAAATCTATTTTAATTAATTCTAATTATTTTATTTTTATTTTACCAATAAAACATATTTTTAAAAAAACTCGGCATCATATCATATTTTTATTTTTTTCTTATAAACTACCTAAAGCTAGACTAAAAATAATTAAAACTATATACAACCAACTTATCCTAACTAAAAATAACTTAAACTACTTAAGATACCTAAATATACCCAAATCGATCCCAAAGCTTATATGCGTTAGATGGACAATTTTCATATTGCCCTAACCGTCGCTTTACAATTGACCACAAATTCTCAATTGGATTGAGGTCAGGATTTTGTGCTGGCCATGTCATCGTTTGAAATTCTTGATTTGCAAGACATTCTTTGACAATTTTATAGGTATACTTTGGATCCCCATCTTGTTGAAAAGTGATTTCAAACTCTCTGTAGCCAGTTGTTGACAAAAATCTGACTAAATTATAACTTAGGATGTCAAGATATTATTTTTCCTTATTAATAATTCACATCCTTCTGCGTCTAAGTCAGAGAGTAATCGCTTTCTTCCTTTTTTTAATAACGGCAACTTCAATGTTTTTATTTTTTTTTAATATTAAGCACTGAAGTTTTTGAAATATTTAAAATTTGTGATATTTCACAAATACGTTTTAATAAAAAAATATGACGCGTTCTACAACTTTTTTACATTTTTTTTTCATTTTTATAATTATGAACTCAAAAAGCTTCAAAATCAATCAATCATCGAAAATAACTAACCTACAAATGCAATGATGTTAACTGTTAATTGCGAAATAACAACTAACAAAAAAAATTAGAGCATATAGAGCATCTCTTACTGAAGAAACTTTGGTTTCTCTTGCTAACTCTAAAACGTGCAAAATTGGTCAAGTCCAAAAATTCATTATACATTTTTTTCTGTATAATATATTATATTTCTCAAATTTTTTGTTGAAGATATAAGTGTTAATTTAATATACAAAATAAAAAAAAATAAAAATGATTTGCTCTATGTTCACCACGCCAAGTTCTAATCAAATTTTCAAATGATTGAAAACATTTGTCCACTATTGCTCGTCACTGTAGGTACTATAGGGCAAGTTTTGCATTTGGAAAAAAAATCGAATCGGAAAAAAAATGGAGAACGCCAACAAAGTGTGTCCCGAAATTCCGTCTGTTTATCTGTAAACGGTTGCGCGGATTTCGATCAAAATTCTTATATAGTTCGTCCTTCGAATTCTAAATAATACTGCTTTACAAAAATTTCGAAAAATAGTCTTTGGATTTTTGAAAAAAAAAATCAAATATTTACGAGTATATTTATTTTATTAAATATTTAAAATTTTCATTCCAATTTTTTTTTATAAAAAATTTAAGAATTTTTTTTAAAAATATATTTAGCCGTTTCTAAATATTAAGAATCTTTTACACACTGTAGATCGAACATAAGAGCGAGCACGTGCGTTTGAGTCCTTCTTCCCTGCCTCGTTTACTGGCATTTAGCATATACATTGGATTTCGGTGAAGTCATGTGACCGTCAAAGTTTGAAGTTCAACGGACACCTTTTTGAAAAATTTGAAACAAAAAGTCTTATATGTAAAATACTGTTAATTTGATTTTTTTTTTAAATCCGCCTTTTGTTTCACGCAAACTGGTAATAATGTTAGATAATAAAACTTTTTAAAAGTGATCGTTGCAATTCAAGGAACTGCATATGACATCTAAATACTATATCATTTCATTTAAGAATAAGGCCGACTCTCTTGACGAAAAAAACAACAAAAATTGATGGTATAGGCAATAAACATTAAATACGATAATTATTTATAATATCTGTGTTCTCGAAACTAAAGGCTGTGACTTATCATTATGGAAATATTTTGCACCATCCAAAATGGCTAAGAACAATTTTGCAAACGTCTTCTAATTAGACAACCAGATTGTTTGAATACTTAACAAAGATACACAGGAATGCCATACATACTTACGAGCAATAAGCTTACTCATCGTAATAAAACCAAACGTTTATATCCTACTAGAATATTAAGCAAAAACTATAAATATATACATATGTGTAGTACATACTCGTATGTATTTTATTGCAAGGGATATATAAATATTCGTAAGTCGCACAGATACAAATAATGAGACCTAAAACAAAACAACCACATCACAAAGGAGGAAATCCTTTTTGAAAGTAATCGTCTTTTTCGTGGTTTCCTTGTACGAAATCAAACTTAAATTACCAACAACAAGAACAATTTTTTAGAAACTACCAGTCGCGTCGGTCGGCCTCAGTGGTCCATTGGTTCGTCAGGCTGTCAGCTTATTCGTCTAGTTACATGACCATCAGCCATCAGTACTTAAATCGTTGTGTGTTTCTTTTTTATTCTTTCTAAAACTACAATGTAGTTTAGTTGGTAGTTTTTGTTGTTGTGTCTAGAGAGCAAGTACAGAAAATCTGGTGTTGTTAATGTCAGACAACAAGGAGGCAAAAACTTTAAATCGGTTGTTGTATGCGGTCAAGGATATAAACTTTATAAAGAACACAAAAGTTCACAATTGTGCTATCTCTTCACAAAAAAACATGGTGATTAGATGAAAAAGGAAGTCTCTAAATTGTTCGATATAGCTAGTTAGTGTTGGGGTTTGTGTTTGAGGAAGATAATATCCAATAATGGAGGGAGGTTTGAGGTAAAATTGATAGGCTTATTGCTGACAAAATATCGCATTAGAGAGCAAATTTTATTAAATCAAAAATGTATAATATTATCTTAGATTTTTAAATCTGCTGAAGATGCGTAAACAAAAAAAGAATATTTGTAATATTGGATCGACGCAAATGGTCGTTTTATGATATTACTTATGTTATTAAGTAATAAAAGCCGTGTTTTATTGGGAAATTTATCCGTCGTAGCATTTTACATACAATTTGCTACGGTCGATGAAAAGCTAAAGTAGAATGCTGCGGTGGATATATGGTTGACGTTTATTCTAGTCTCGATTTGATTTAGTTAATTTTGTTGATAGTTGAATTTAATCTCGATGGATGTGTTCATAGAGTAGTTATAATTATTAATTTCCATTCGCAAGACAAATCGATCTTTTTGATTGTATTTTGTCTTTTTTTTGTTGTTGGACAGTTTATGTTTCTAAAATCGTAGATAACTCCATTTTTTAATAAATATATAAGCTGTTCTTCTCAAAAGTTTTTGAAAAAGAAAATCAATCTCTATTGAATGAATTTCGTTTCATTTTTATTTTTGACTAAGACCAATTTTTTTTCGTGTCATGTTCAATTTGTATTGGTAGTTATAAATAAACAGAGTTTGGTGAAAGAATGCATCTTTTTATTTAGATCTATGTACAAAGAAAGCAACTTGACAAGTTTGAATGGGTGGAAATATTGATTTAAAGTAGAACCGCACTGGGTGGAATTGCACTATAACAGAGGAACCGATCGACACTGCGCTACAAAATACTAATTCGTATGAAATTCTATGAGCTATAACGCACTATGCGGCAACGTAACTTAACAAAATGTGATAGACGATTTTTAAATCAATACAAAAATTGACCAGTGTAAAAAGGGACTGGACCATAGTCTATGAACAAACCCATTCACTTATTATTTCCTTTCTATAGATGCAAAATGAATATTCGAATTAATTAATATTAGCACGTTTTTCTACTTTCTATTTTATATATTTAAAAGTATATTGTTGGTCACAATTTTGATATTTTCTTAATTATTTTTATTGCAAAACTCTTTCATTGCTTGTGCTAGTTGTGCAGGGGTACCATTCTTTCAAAACTAAAACAAAGGCTACGGTCGATGCGTTTTGTTGGGAATTACTTACAGTACAATGGATAGATTCCCAATAAAACACAGCTAATTTCCAAAGTTCGTAATATATTTATTGAATGAAAATTTTTATTTTTCAACCTATTTATAGAATTTTGAAATACAGAATTTTGACAAACCCGAATTTTGAAACACGGAATTTTGACTAACAATGTTTTGATCATACAGTCTTTTGTACATACATTATTTTGAAATACAGTTTTTTAAGATACTGTATTTTAAATACAGTATATGACCCATACAGTATTTTCACCCCAACCCAAAATTTTGCATTTGACAAAAAATCGAACTCGAGATTTTAATCAAACTTGACAGCACGATGATAGAGGACACCAACAATGTGGGCCCCGCAATTCCGTCTGTAAGTTTGTCTGTATGTAGGTGGCTCTACACTCTAAGCGACTGATGTAAATTCCTTCAAACTTGGTACTTAAGCGTGCCTGGCTGTGTATTGCAAAACTGTATATGAGTTGATAATAAAAATGGAGTGCTCCATTTTATCAGTAAAATTTTCTAATTGAAATGTTATTAAAGGTACCTGCTATATAATCTTTTTTTTCGATTTTCAACTATCTCATGAACGCCTCAACAGATTTGGATCAATATTTTTTTTATTGAAAATTCAATATTTTAAAAACGGATGGAAGATTTTTTTTGAACAAAGTTTACATTTTTAAATACTTAAAATAGAAATAACAAATCATTTTTAGACAAAATTTAAGTATGAGATTTTAGGTTATTATTTTCGCGGATGATATTCATATTACATAAAGTTTAAATTTATGTAAAATTTAAGTAGTCTTGTATATGCAAAATTAATTAAAAAACGACTTTAAAACCATCTTTCGACATTTCTACTAAGAATCTTGTGTAGAGCAGTTAATGAGGAAGCCGATAACGTAGCGAAGACGCGAAAATTGAGGATGTATTTCAATTCATTCTGATTGTAAACGACTGTTTGGATTTTTTATAAAACTCAGTACATATTTTTCTTCACTTCAACGATTTCTATTTAAAAAAATGAGTTGACTAATAAAGAGGAAGATGTTACTCCTTGGTAATTTTTTTTCCAAAAAATAGTTATTTTTGTACGTCTAGTAGAACCATTTTTTTTTTGGTTTTCTGTTTTCTGAAAAATAGTTCAGTTGATTTTTTTTAAATTTTGGCTAACTTATTTTCTTAGTCACAGAATATTTTTCTATTCAAAACTAAAGAAGTTGTAAATTGCTAAATGAGTCAGAGTTATTATAGTATGCTTTTTCTATCTAAAGTAGTTAGTAAAGCCTACAGCATATAACCTATAATTTGTGCCATCCAATTTTGGGTGTGTTTTAAACGTTTTAAGTTTGCAAGTTATAAAAAAAATTCTCTTTTCCAAAATTCTAGAATATCGAAATTCTGTAAATGCATATTTTAAAAATCAATATTACCAAACTCTGTAAATGGTAAAATAAAATGGCATTCCCTGTCGAATTATCAAGCTATTCTTTGTTTAAAGAATATGAAATTACAAAGCATTATTTAAAAACATTTCATGTTGAAGAAGTTGTAATAGGATTAAATGTTCAAAGTGATTTCCGCACCTTAAAAAAAACTATGAGTGCCTGAGGGGTTGGTGTACCAAAATCGATTTTCAAATTTCTGAAAAACTATAATTCTGTAAACGATAAAAGAAAAACTGTTTTAATTTTCATTATTAAAAAAATTTTTGTGCAATTTTATATTTAGGATTTATTTATTTGGTAAACGGGAATTTTGGATTTGAAGATTTTTGAAATATGAAATTTAAATGATGAAAAATAATATGAGAAAAAAAAATTGGTAGTGCCACACTCAAGTTATTGTTGGTCATTCAAAATCATTAAAATGATATAAAAAGTGCTTTAAGAAAGCAAGTATGTAATCATACAAAAATTGCATTTTTCATACCCTTTTACTACTTTATTTTTTAATATTAAAAACCATCATCTGTGCATGTATTAAATTCTTTACATTTCATGAACTTCTCTAATTATAAACTTTATATTTTGTTCCTCTTTCCAGGTGAGTACATCAAAAAGTTTAATATATACAACCTTTCAACAGAATCGTAAGTTCTTAAAAATCTTAAGCTCTCAAATGTATAAGCACCGTATAATGTCATTCTATATACGAATACTTCAGCTTCACCCTAGTTAGGAAAATTTAGCAACAACAAAAAAATATGTAGAACAAAACAAAAAGAGGCTAACGCTCTGCTCCGCTCCAGTTACTTCCTTTACCAGCTTCCTTCATGGTTCTTCAAAGAATTTTGCACACCTGCCACAACACTCTGTTACAAATTCTAATATACACTCAAGCAGAAATGGAAAAAAAAAATAATCCTTGCAAATCCTTGTTTTGCAAAGTTATAATGTCGTCGTTGTCGTCTGAAACATCAGAAAAACTAACCACCCACGCTAACTTACACACGCGTGCCAAACAAGTTTAAAACAAAACTTAAACAAAAAAAATGAAAAAGTTAATTATAAGGTCCTTGCGGTGTCCTTATTTAGTATAAACCTCAGCGTTTTATGTGTGGTGGACAACAACGACAACGAAAACCCATGTACTCCTACTTAACCCTTGCCAAACAGAAATGTTTAACAACAGTTTTGCCGAAGTGCAGGAGTGCGCTAAACGGAACAGAGCTTGGAATACTTGAACTTTAACACTGACATGTTAAGGCTTCTAACCAACCATCAGCACTATAAGTCTGATAAATATATGCCATGCATTTTAGAAGCTCTCTAATTGTAGGTGTATTTGTTCATATTTTTGTAGGGTGCCAGAGGATACGAGCAGTGTAAGGATGTATCGCAGAAAATTGCTCTTCTTATTATTCCAACCACTTGCCTTTCTCGATTCCCATTCCATCTCATATTCTACTTCTTACCCTAAGAAGCTGCCTTTTTTCCTAGATGAGTTCACCCCTTCTTCTGGTTGAACCGCGTTCAGTAACACATGGTAGTGCTACTTGATGTCATAAACGTTTTCCACAAAGATATGTCATCATGTGGAAGGAAACAGCCCTCTTTTCATGATGGCGCTACATTTAAAAACCCCAACTCGCATGATAATTTCAGGTTTTTATTCCAAACCTTTACACAGGGGGAAAATTAAAAAAAAACTCCCCAACTGTTATGGCAAGGAGAAAGCGTAGGTAGTTCTCACAAAAGACTAAGGACATCAGAACAAGGACAAGTTCAAGCAGTTTTCTCTAAAACGAAATTGTATTAAGGACATTTTTGTTTAAAAATAAAATACTTTCAGCATCAATTGGAGCATAATATTGCAAGTGATGATTTATTTTATTTTCATTTTATTATTTTTTTTTAAACTTTATTTTTATTTGCATTACGTACGTACATAATGTGTTTTTGCTCTAAGGAATAAATGAATATATTAATTTGTGTTAATTATTAAAAATGTGCACATGAATGATAAATTACATTAACAAAATCGTAGGCGCTTAAAAATATACATACATCAAATTTGTCCTGACATGACAGAATGTCCTTTTTGAAAGTATAATAAATTAGATAAAACTCATCGACACAACATATAAATCCTATATATGTATTATAGGCGCATTGAGTATCATTTGTTTATTCAGATTGGTGGCGGGGTTTTGTGGTTTTAAATGGAACTTCAATTAATTAGAGGTATATTTTATGAAACTGCCTTTCATGGTTTTTATTTACAATTCAATAAAATACAAACATATGATCGTATATGAATTTTCATTCGTGTGTGTACTACGTGATACATACACAGCTACAAAAATGTGGTTGATAATTAATGTGAGGCTTTTCATTTGATTAAGAGTCAAAAACTTGAATCTGAATTTAATTCAGTGAGGGTGAAACTTTTCAAGTGATTTTTTGTGTTTTTTTTTTATTGAATAAAAAAAAATGGTGGCAGAGGTTTTAAAGTGCATTTGACAGTTAAATGGATGTGTGTTTTTTTATTTAAATACTGACTAAGTAATTATTAAAAATGCTCGAATGGTGCTTTTAATTGACTTATTACATATATATTAAGCCTACGCCCATATGTACATACATACATGTTGCTCGAACTTTTATAAACTAAAAACTAGCTGCTCGCGCCTGGCGTTGCCCCGTTCAATATACACTGCTGGACAAAATAAAGTGCAAAATCATACTTCGAATAATATCATGTTTATTGTACATCGGTTTATATAATTTTACTTAAAAAAAAAACTTTATTTTTCTTATTAAATTTGTTATACAACAAATTAATAAATGATAAACATAATAAAAATTAAAATAAGAAATATAAAGTATTAAAATATTTAGCAAAAAAAAGAAGACAAAATAAAGTGAAAATTCGAAATGTTAACTAAAAAAAAAATATAAAAAAAAGCTAGTTAATACCTTGTGACTCCCCCTTTCTTTAGAATGATGGTTGCAAGTCGCTTGTGTATGCTGCGGACGAGATTTTCCAAAATATTAGATGGAATTCTCTCCCATTCATACTGGAGACTTTCCCCAAAAATATGATAAATTTTGGCGCTCATCTAAGGGAATCCTGGCATCCAATATGGTCCAAAGATGCTCTATTGAATTCAGGTCTAGGGATTGAGGTGGCCATTCTGAAACTTCAACACCGAAAAACTGCTTTGCCACTTTGCTCGTATGTTTCGGGTCATTGTCTTGTTGGAAAATAATATTTTCCTACGACATTTTAGACGCCGAAGAAGCTTAGTTTTCTCTCATAATGTTTACGTAATGAGGACCTGTCATTTTGGTAACAAATTTTGACAATCTTGCCAACGCCATTAAAAGAAAAACACCACCAGACCATAAGAGACCCTCCACCATGCTTAACCGTTTTTTGGATGCGCCTTTGGTCAAGCCTTTCAGAGGGTTTACATCAAACTCTTTTTCTAGACTTTGAGTTTTTTAACTCAAACTTAGACTCATCGGACCAAATAATGCTCTCCCAAAAAGGTTTGCGGCTTTGCCAAAAACTTCCTTGCGAAAGCAAGTCGTTTTCTAATATTGATCTGGCGAAGCAATGGTTTTTTCTTAGCTAAATAATTTCTTAAACTGCTTGCATTTACATGCCGCCTTTGAACTGTCCTTCGTGTTATGGGAAGTTGCAGGTCTTCTTTGATAATTCTACCTGAAGATAATGGATTTTTTCGGGCCTCAATTTTTATTCTTTGGTCAACAGGTGGTGACGTTTTCTTCTTCCTTCCACAATGACTTCTAAATCTGGAAGCAGATCCGCGTTCAATAGTGGTTATACAAACCTTCCTTGCTCCAGATATGGACAGTCCATACTTTTCTGCGAGATTAAGGAATGTCAGCCCACATTGACGGTCCAAAACTAACAATTATTTCAATTCGGTCGATAGCTGTTTCACTTCAAGGCTATAGGAAAATAAAATTAAATTTGATGCTAGAAAATTTATAAATTCACATTTAGTGTTATAACCTTTCGATTAAGGTAATATTGTTTTTTTAATTGAGAACTTAAGACAATTTTTAAAAGAAAAATACCAAAATTGCACTTTATTTTGTCACGTGCCTACCTTATGTGCTATAATATTTATGCTATTCTAATTGAACAGAAAAAAAATAACGGTACATTTTTAATGGTTTGATAAGAAATGAGAATATGTGACGATACAGCATTAAATAGAGTGATAAATCCCTCTCACTCTTTAATCGCAGCATTTTAAAAGCGATGGAAGTGCATTTGCATTTTATTTTGTCTGACAGAGTATATGACTCTATCGCTAGTGGTTTAATCTGTAAATTTTCTGTCATTATTTTGACAATCATTTTGTGGGAACGCTTGGTGATTAACGCATTTTTGTTGTTTTTCCATGCAGGGACAAAATGAATATAGCCAATAGCTTACCGTACTTCGAATACGGCAGGTGAAAACTGACCGTGGGAAAATTATGACATTGCATTTGTTCGACTCATTTTTTAAGGATTGACAAAGCAACAATAATAATGGCAGGCTACGAAGTTCTGATTCCAAAAATACCACTGATTCACACCGTCTTGATATTTCAAATTAGAACATGACTCGGAACATGCCAAAAGTGTGACAGAAAAGTGGGGTTTATGTGACCCCGTAAGGTTAAAAAGTCATTCGACTTCCATAAATTAGTTGTCTGATTGAGTAGCCCCCCAACCGCGCTAAGCTCGCCGAATATTTAAAACTGTAATATAATTGTCGTAACTGCTATAAATTGGAATTTCTCTAGTCTCGTCCTTCAAGTTACTCGTTTTTTCTTGTGCATACCAAGAAGTCGCCGTCGATTAGCATCCATTAAAAGTGACTAAAACTGCTTGCAAAACAATGTAGGAATAATTCGATAAAGTTGCTTGGTAAAAAAGCTATGACATCAATGACTTTTTTGACGGTATTACTTGTGGCATTTCCGTTAATACAACATAAGCCTGGCTGTACGTGTTGGAACATTTATCCAATGCAATATATATAGTTCTGAAATTGACCGAGTCATCCACCATTTTTTGGATGGCATTTTTTCCCAAAGAAATAAATTATGAATTGAAATAAATTCAATGTTGTCAAAGATTTGACAGTGGGCTGCTTTAAATTGATTTTTTTTCTCAAAACATCAATATTCTATTAGGAATTTGTTGGTTGAGCAGCCTAGTTTTACATAGATTTAGCTTAGTTGTTTAGCTTAAGCTACAATTTTTGTGATTAAAAAATTTTCAACTAAAATATTTAAGGAAAAGTTTTAAAAAGTTTAGGATTCCTACATCCTTAACTACAAAGCTTTGACTTTTCTCATTATAAGAAATTACAAAATAAATTACAGTTGCTATTTGATAACTTTTTTGGAGTGGAGCGGCATTAGCCTCTGGACAGAAAATACAAGTATTTTAAAAACAAATAGCTAAGCGAACCTTCAATTCAATTGGTTGAAGAACCAGATATTCGAGTTAAATGCACTAAAGTAAATAAAGCCATTAGAAAAATGACAAACAAAATTAGGGAAAAGGCAAACATTCACTGCGAAATCGAATCAGAAACGCCAAAATGAGAGGGAAAATTCTCATTTCTTTGATCTTGCACAGCTATTGACTATATTCATACTGCTATATCTCAAAGCCCAAAAGACTTCCTGATGAATTCATTAATCAGAAAGGCTTCATCAGCCTTAATTTACAAGCCATATGGAATGCTGCTAAAGAATTGATAAGTGTATACACCCACATTAGGGGACTTGTTCATGACTCAAGTATCAATAAACGAGAATTTTAAATGGTGACTTGGGATATAGGCAGCCGATTTTACATACCGTAAGAGGACCCCGAAAACTCTTTAGAACGCGCGAAGCGATATCAAGCAAGTTATTGTTTCCTGTAAAAAATGCTTCGCTTAAAATCTAAACTCGAATTAAAACTGCAAAATTGCTATTTTTTATAAATTCTATCTAATCTTTATATATTACTTTGAGCAAGATACAAATAGAACCCGCAATTTCGTCTATCTGTCATACCTCGATTTAGAGCCTTCTCCGCTCAATCGATTTTCTTCAAATTTGATACTTAAATGACTCTATTAATTCCCTAGAGGAGGACTTAATTTTTGTTTCATCAAAAAAATTACGGTACCTGCCATTCAACCGCTAAAAAAGAGCGTAATAATCTCAAAAACAGCTTTAATGATTTTGATAAAAAAAAAAACAATCTTACATTCTGGGTAAAAACAAAACATTTAATATAAAATGTTTAATTTGTACAAAAAACAGAGAATATGAATTTATGACAGTTATAACAGTTATAACAGTTTTATAAAAATTGGTTGCCATTAAGATTCCCAGGCTTCCCGCGGGTAGTGGGTTGTTGCATCAAACAGCTTAATTTCGGAAATAGAATGACCTATTGAAAATGCGGGGGTACGGGCGCATAAATTGTAAGTCAGTTCCTTTAAGTTTTAATTGTTGAACACTAAAAATTGATATACAAACATTTTAATTAGACAAATTTTTAAGAAATTTTGTATTTAAATAATTAAGTTAAAAAAGATTTAAAAATATATTTAGCTGTAGAAACAGCATCTTGTGTCCATTTTATTTTCTACTATTTGCCCTTTGTAATATAATAATTATAATAATAATTTTAACTATAGGCCTGTAAGACCTAAGGACTTTTAAATGCAAGGAGTATAAAGGTAGGAAAGAATTTTTTGTTGGCACAGTGGATTTTAGAATTAGGTATTTACTATCTCATTTTAACCCACGGCCGGCAGCCAATTAAAATTGGAGGTATAGAAAAGAATGCTGGCTAGCGTGGGGATCGAATCCACAGGTCCAAGTTCGCAGTCAGGCACTGTATCCACTGCGCCTGCCATTTTCACTATTTTCAATGGCGAAATAAAGTCCAAAATAAAAAAGTAGATTTTGTTAATATGTATCTTGTTAGGGCAGTTAAATCATTGGATTTTATTTCATGGCACATATGTACTTCTTACAAGTTTTTCCAGGCCTCTATATTACTCAAATTTCTGACGTATAAGGTATGAATAAGGTAGCATAATAACCAGCTATCCACTAAATACTGGTTACTCTAATCTTCCTTGCCTTAGCATTCCCAAAGGCTATAACGTTTTCCAATTCAATCATCGCAATTTAAGGTATATGCCAATGATAAAATTTAATACTTCATTACTGAGAATACCGCATATTGACACACACTTAAAGGGCCTGTCTGCAACACGTCAAAATCATTAAGCCAAAATAGTTGGGTATAACACATATACTACATTGTTATCCTTTCCTAAAATACCGTCATCTGCTCTCTCGAAACCCCAAGATATTGTCAAAATTCACAATAGCATTGTTAACTAAATTTGCCTTACAGCCATTTCGTCATAATATCCAGAAAAAGGGATGAAGTCTTTGAACTTCATTTGCATTTATGAAATTATCTTATAAATGAGTGTATCTACAGATGCTGAGAAACTTTACATCTATTTAAAGGTTTCCTTTCAACAAAGTGTTTTAAGTTGTCATTATTGTCATTTTAACATGTAACTACAAGCATTTTTGTTTCTTATTACATTTTCGTCTATTTATTTTTTTTTCTGTTTCTAAAATCTTATCTAAAATGAGCATTGAAGAACTCTCTGCAACCAAATCATAATCATAGAATTGATGAAGGATATTTCTTGTTGGAGTAGCAACTTCCAACATACAATAAAACTCAGCAGTAGTCTGATTATGTTCTTATACCACCCCTTGGCATAGGTAGTTAATGTCCATAGAGCGACTGACAAGGACGATGAAAAACAAAATGAAAATACTTCGACTTTATCAACTTGGAAATAGATTTAACAGAGGGCTCTTGCCACCTATACATGTATAGTTGGAATGAGGTAATAAATGTTCAAGACAACAGACCCACTTCTCATACTAAAGTCACCAAGGATTTTGTAAGTTATATGAAACGGTCTAGAGGATACAGGGACTTTGAATTCTTGCAGTGGACACAGATTGTGACTTCCTATCCTATCGTCTGGCTTGATGTGGGGAAAAATAACAAGGACCAAACAAAAAAGACCATTAAAGTTAGAAGAAGAAAAAGTGATAACGATAACGTTGTTGAGATGTTTTTGCTTTGTCGTTCGTTATCGAGGATTAATTCAGGAATGGATGTCATGCTAAGGGAACAAAAAAAACAACACAAGTAAAATTTGGTAATAGCTTTGAAGAGGATCGCCATTTAGTTTGGATTACATTTGTGATTGAAATTATCATCACTTCCTGGCTTTATGTGGTGTCACAATTTATTTTCGAATTTATAAACTTTTTCTAACATTGTTAAATTGTTTGGAAGAACTTACTTCTGAATCTGGTAGTGTCATCTGGGTATCATCGTAAATTGGCATTTTTTTCTTGCAAAAGTTCTGCAACTCTGTTTGTAGAGTTATCTGGGAAATCAATGGGAAAAAAAATTAAATATTTTCCAGTATTTTTAACCAATACTTTTTGTTCCATATTCCAATAGTAATAAAGTTTCGAAACCATAAAATATAAAAAGATAGTAAGCTTTCGGCATAATCTACTTTTTGGTGGGTTTTTTAAATCGTCGCTTTGTTTTTGAATATTGGAGATTAATGAGAGCAATCTTGGGCCAAAAGTCGATAATGACAATAATTTAGTTACGTTTGGCGTGTAAATCAATTGGTTCAAAAATTTTATAGCTCTTTACCAATCTCTACTACATATAAAGGAGATCTGGGGCTTGGAGCATTTTTTTTAGCAGCATTAAACTTCAATGAAATTATTATGGTGTAAAATTTATCAAAGCTCAACCCGGAGCAGCTATTGAAACCAAGGGGGTATAATTGATCCTTAGATTGAATCTAGATAAAACTTTTCGATATCAAGAAAATTCGACAGGTATAGGTGAGGGATTCATTTGAAAACCTTGGTTTTTGTCCCCTCCCTAATTTACAAACAAACTGATTCAGCAGATTTTTGACGTTTTTCATAACCTTTGCCAATATAGCAATCGTTTGTTGCGAATTGCAGGTCGGTTATTTATCTTCAAGTTCTAAAAACCACAGTAAAAAGTCGTACGGGACCAAAACGGAGTAGCGGACTGGGTATTCTAATTTGCCGCTAATTGAGATTATTTAATCTAGGAGACATCCGATGCCCGTAAAGTACAAGTCGTTGCTCAGTAAAGCTGCCACAAAATATGTACAATTTGTTGAAAAACATAAATTCGACATAATTACATACTGTTCCGAATTTATTTCATACTCTTCAAAAAACCCGCCCAACGAATGTTTGAGATTTCCTTAAGGTTTCGTCAAATAATTTGCTCTTCTATAAGACCTTACCGAAACCTTATAGAAGCGGAAATGTAAGTTGAGCAGAGACTATAATAATTCCTGCTGAGAAAATTGCTTACCATAAAAAAATCTTTCCTATCATTCTCTTTCTTCTAACTAGTGCCGTGCAATTCAGGTTGCATTTAAAAAGACCTTAGGTCTTACAGGCATATAATTAAATTAAAAAAAAATAGATTTAAGGTGAATGCAAAGGGCTTTGATTTAATTCTGGGAAATTGGTGTCAACTCTATATTCAGCTTCATTACTAAAAACAACCATTGTTTCCAAGTTCCATACGTTTGAGTACCTATTCACTATTGACAGTTTGTAAAGTGATCGCATAGTACTGGCCCATGTTTAGACAGAGCAAAACGCTGCGGTAATTTAAGGATTAAAACTGTAGAATTGCATTAATAATCTAATGATTCGAGGGTCTCCAGGTCATCGTCTTGTCAGTTGTCACACGCAATTTATCTGAGTAGTTATTAGTTTAGTTACTGAGGTCTGGTGCATGGCCAAAAAACAGGGCTAGATTGAAGCGATTTTAGAAAACGTTCTGGCTTTCGATCACAGATGTGATCAGTCAAGCACTACATCCAATGCATTGTGTTGGTGCCTTTATTGATTGTGATTTTATGATTCCCAACCAAAATTCCCTTCCGTCTAATTGTCATTGTTTTATCTTTAGGTCTATCCTTCTCCTTAAAATTTACTTCACAGGTCTTTAGAATTTGACCCCTTATTTTTCAGAATGGTTATTTCCGTTCCGGAATTCCGAACTCCGTTTTGTAAATAATTCTGCATAGCAACTGAGTTTTTGTGCATTTTTTTGTAGGATATTGATATTGCCCTTTTTATGGACGCGTTCAGAGATTTATGCACTTGTGATTTTGAAGATGCAACCAGTAATTTTTGAATCCTTCCCCACGCCTTTCATAAATCAAGACAGGCTTTTAGAATTGAATTCATTAAACATTATTCAAGCCCACATCACAGCATACTCTGTTCAAAGCACAGATTTTACCGATTTCAATGAAATGTCATCGAATCCCCATATATCCGTCGGCAAAAAAAGAAAAGAAAATCCACCATAGCGGACATTAAATTGACAGACATTTCTATTGATTTCACTGCGAAACAATTCATGAGGATAAGCATTATGGTTTATAATACATATTGCATGGGAATAATTTGATATCCCCAGGGACAAAAGGGAAACACACACATTTATCCCATGCCATGGTGTATCTGTCCAGAAAATATATTGTCACCGATGCAAACATAAATATAGGTCTGTATAATCTACTACTGTAGATTATACAGTCTGGCTTGATGTGGGGAAAAATAAAAAGGACCAAACAAAAAAGACCATTAAAGTTAGAAGAAGAAAAAGTGACAACGATAACGTTGTTGAGATGTTTTTGCTTTGTCGTTCGTTATCGAGGATTAATTCAGGAATGGATGTCATGCTAAGGGAACAAAAAAAAAAAACAACACAAGTAAAATTTGGTAATAGCTTTGAAGAGGATCGCCATTTAGTTTGGATTACATTTGTGATTGAAATTATCATCACTTCCTGGCTTTATGTGGTGTCACAATTTATTTTCGAATTTATAAACTTTTTCTAACATTGTTAAATTGTTTGGAAGAACTTACTTCTGAATCTGGTAGTGTCATCTGGGTATCATCGTAAATTGGCATTTTTTTTCTTGCAAAAGTTCTGCAACTCTGTTTGTAGAGTTATCTGGGAAATCAATGGGAAAAAAAATTAAATATTTTCCAGTATTTTTAACCAATACTTTTTGTTCCATATTCCAATAGTAATAAAGTTTCGAAACCATAAAATATAAAAAGATAGTAAGCTTTCGGCATAATCTACTTTTTGGTGGGTTTTTTAAATCGTCGCTTTGTTTTTGAATATTGGAGATTAATGAGAGCAATCTTGGGCCAAAAGTCGATAATGACAATAATTTAGTTACGTTTGGCGTGTAAATCAATTGGTTCAAAAATTTTATAGCTCTTTACCAATCTCTACTACATATAAAGGAGATCTGGGGCTTGGAGCATTTTTTTTAGCAGCATTAAACTTCAATGAAATTATTATGGTGTAAAATTTATCAAAGCTCAACCCGGAGCAGCTATTGAAACCAAGGGGGTATAATTGATCCTTAGATTGAATCTAGATAAAACTTTTCGATATCAAGAAAATTCGACAGGTATAGGTGAGGGATTCATTTGAAAACCTTGGTTTTTGTCCCCTCCCTAATTTACAAACAAACTGATTCAGCAGATTTTTGACGTTTTTCATAACCTTTGCCAATATAGCAATCGTTTGTTGCGAATTGCAGGTCGGTTATTTATCTTCAAGTTCTAAAAACCACAGTAAAAAGTCGTACGGGACCAAAACGGAGTAGCGGACTGGGTATTCTAATTTGCCGCTAATTGAGATTATTTAATCTAGGAGACATCCGATGCCCGTAAAGTACAAGTCGTTGCTCAGTAAAGCTGCCACAAAATATGTACAATTTGTTGAAAAACATAAATTCGACATAATTACATACTGTTCCGAATTTATTTCATACTCTTCAAAAAACCCGCCCAACGAATGTTTGAGATTTCCTTAAGGTTTCGTCAAATAATTTGCTCTTCTATAAGACCTTACCGAAACCTTATAGAAGCGGAAATGTAAGTTGAGCAGAGACTATAATAATTCCTGCTGAGAAAATTGCTTACCATAAAAAATTCTTTCCTATCATTCTCTTTCTTCTAACTAGTGCCGTGCAATTCAGGTTGCATTTAAAAAGACCTTAGGTCTTACAGGCATATAATTAAATTAAAAAAAAATAGATTTAAGGTGAATGCAAAGGGCTTTGATTTAATTCTGGGAAATTGGTGTCAACTCTATATTCAGCTTCATTACTAAAAACAACCATTGTTTCCAAGTTCCATACGTTTGAGTACCTATTCACTATTGACAGTTTGTAAAGTGATCGCATAGTACTGGCCCATGTTTAGACAGAGCAAAACGCTGCGGTAATTTAAGGATTAAAACTGTAGAATTGCATTAATAATCTAATGATTCGAGGGTCTCCAGGTCATCGTCTTGTCAGTTGTCACACGCAATTTATCTGAGTAGTTATTAGTTTAGTTACTGAGGTCTGGTACATGGCCAAAAAACAGGGCTAGATTGAAGCGATTTTAGAAAACGTTCTGGCTTTCGATCACAGATGTGATCAGTCAAGCACTACATCCAATGCATTGTGTTGGTGCCTTTATTGATTGTGATTTTATGATTCCCAACCAAAATTCCCTTCCGTCTAATTGTCATTGTTTTATCTTTAGGTCTATCTTTCTCCTTAAAATTTACTTCACAGGTCTTTAGAATTTGACCCCTTATTTTTCAGAATGGTTATTTCCGTTCCGGAATTCCGAACTCCGTTTTGTAAATAATTCTGCATAGCAACTGAGTTTTTGTGCATTTTTTTGTAGGATATTGATATTGCCCTTTTTATGGACGCGTTCAGAGATTTATGCACTTGTGATTTTGAAGATGCAACCAGTAATTTTTGAATCCTTCCCCACGCCTTTCATAAATCAAGACAGGCTTTTAGAATTGAATTCATTAAACATTATTCAAGCCCACATCACAGCATACTCTGTTCAAAGCACAGATTTTACCGATTTCAATGAAATGTCATCGAATCCCCATATATCCGTCGGCAAAAAAAGAAAAGAAAATCCACCATAGCGGACATTAAATTGACAGACATTTCTATTGATTTCACTGCGAAACAATTCATGAGGATAAGCATTATGGTTTATAATACATATTGCATGGGAATAATTTGATATCCCCAGGGACAAAAGGGAAACACACACATTTATCCCATGCCATGGTGTATCTGTCCAGAAAATATATTGTCACCGATGCAAACATAAATATAGGTCTGTATAATCTACTACTGTAGATTATACAGTCTGGCTTGATGTGGGGAAAAATAAAAAGGACCAAACAAAAAAGACCATTAAAGTTAGAAGAAGAAAAAGTGACAACGATAACGTTGTTGAGATGTTTTTGCTTTGTCGTTCGTTATCGAGGATTAATTCAGGAATGGATGTCATGCTAAGGGAACAAAAAAAAAAAACAACACAAGTAAAATTTGGTAATAGCTTTGAAGAGGATCGCCATTTAGTTTGGATTACATTTGTGATTGAAATTATCATCACTTCCTGGCTTTATGTGGTGTCACAATTTATTTTCGAATTTATAAACTTTTTCTAACATTGTTAAATTGTTTGGAAGAACTTACTTCTGAATCTGGTAGTGTCATCTGGGTATCATCGTAAATTGGCATTTTTTTTCTTGCAAAAGTTCTGCAACTCTGTTTGTAGAGTTATCTGGGAAATCAATGGGAAAAAAAATTAAATATTTTCCAGTATTTTTAACCAATACTTTTTGTTCCATATTCCAATAGTAATAAAGTTTCGAAACCATAAAATATAAAAAGATAGTAAGCTTTCGGCATAATCTACTTTTTGGTGGGTTTTTTAAATCGTCGCTTTGTTTTTGAATATTGGAGATTAATGAGAGCAATCTTGGGCCAAAAGTCGATAATGACAATAATTTAGTTACGTTTGGCGTGTAAATCAATTGGTTCAAAAATTTTATAGCTCTTTACCAATCTCTACTACATATAAAGGAGATCTGGGGCTTGGAGCATTTTTTTTAGCAGCATTAAACTTCAATGAAATTATTATGGTGTAAAATTTATCAAAGCTCAACCCGGAGCAGCTATTGAAACCAAGGGGGTATAATTGATCCTTAGATTGAATCTAGATAAAACTTTTCGATATCAAGAAAATTCGACAGGTATAGGTGAGGGATTCATTTGAAAACCTTGGTTTTTGTCCCCTCCCTAATTTACAAACAAACTGATTCAGCAGATTTTTGACGTTTTTCATAACCTTTGCCAATATAGCAATCGTTTGTTGCGAATTGCAGGTCGGTTATTTATCTTCAAGTTCTAAAAACCACAGTAAAAAGTCGTACGGGACCAAAACGGAGTAGCGGACTGGGTATTCTAATTTGCCGCTAATTGAGATTATTTAATCTAGGAGACATCCGATGCCCGTAAAGTACAAGTCGTTGCTCAGTAAAGCTGCCACAAAATATGTACAATTTGTTGAAAAACATAAATTCGACATAATTACATACTGTTCCGAATTTATTTCATACTCTTCAAAAAACCCGCCCAACGAATGTTTGAGATTTCCTTAAGGTTTCGTCAAATAATTTGCTCTTCTATAAGACCTTACCGAAACCTTATAGAAGCGGAAATGTAAGTTGAGCAGAGACTATAATAATTCCTGCTGAGAAAATTGCTTACCATAAAAAATTCTTTCCTATCATTCTCTTTCTTCTAACTAGTGCCGTGCAATTCAGGTTGCATTTAAAAAGACCTTAGGTCTTACAGGCATATAATTAAATTTAAAAAAAATAGATTTAAGGTGAATGCAAAGGGCTTTGATTTAATTCTGGGAAATTGGTGTCAACTCTATATTCAGCTTCATTACTAAAAACAACCATTGTTTCCAAGTTCCATACGTTTGAGTACCTATTCACTATTGACAGTTTGTAAAGTGATCGCATAGTACTGGCCCATGTTTAGACAGAGCAAAACGCTGCGGTAATTTAAGGATTAAAACTGTAGAATTGCATTAATAATCTAATGATTCGAGGGTCTCCAGGTCATCGTCTTGTCAGTTGTCACACGCAATTTATCTGAGTAGTTATTAGTTTAGTTACTGAGGTCTGGTGCATGGCCAAAAAACAGGGCTAGATTGAAGCGATTTTAGAAAACGTTCTGGCTTTCGATCACAGATGTGATCAGTCAAGCACTACATCCAATGCATTGTGTTGGTGCCTTTATTGATTGTGATTTTATGATTCCCAACCAAAATTCCCTTCCGTCTAATTGTCATTGTTTTATCTTTAGGTCTATCTTTCTCCTTAAAATTTACTTCACAGGTCTTTAGAATTTGACCCCTTATTTTTCAGAATGGTTATTTCCGTTCCGGAATTCCGAACTCCGTTTTGTAAATAATTCTGCATAGCAACTGAGTTTTTGTGCATTTTTTTGTAGGATATTGATATTGCCCTTTTTATGGACGCGTTCAGAGATTTATGCACTTGTGATTTTGAAGATGCAACCAGTAATTTTTGAATCCTTCCCCACGCCTTTCATAAATCAAGACAGGCTTTTAGAATTGAATTCATTAAACATTATTCAAGCCCACATCACAGCATACTCTGTTCAAAGCACAGATTTTACCGATTTCAATGAAATGTCATCGAATCCCCATATATCCGTCGGCAAAAAAAGAAAAGAAAATCCACCATAGCGGACATTAAATTGACAGACATTTCTATTGATTTCACTGCGAAACAATTCATGAGGATAAGCATTATGGTTTATAATACATATTGCATGGGAATAATTTGATATCCCCAGAGACAAAAGGGAAACACACACATTTATCCCATGCCATGGTGTATCTGTCCAGAAAATATATTGTCACCGATGCAAACATAAATATAGGTCTGTATAATCTACTACTGTGATGGTATTGTTAGTCGGTTTCAGATTCTGGGATGCTGTTGCTTCATTGTGGTGCCACATTGTTATTTCAATATCCTTCCGTTGATGACGACAATCATAGGAATAAGTGGGTGGGTGAGAGTTTTCGAAAGGACATCAACATCTCGCATGCCTGAACACAGTGCAAATTTATTTTTATCATTCAGATTTTCCTTCTACGAGTTTTCTACCGTTAGCTGATAGATTGGAAGGAACTGTCAGCAATTGTTATAATTTAATTGACTGGAAAAATTTGATTCTGCCAATGTGTGGGTATGTGTAAGAGTGTATGTGAGTGGATATGTGGGTGGGTGACAATAAACTTCCGGTCATTGAAGTCTAGATCTTGATTCACTGTATATGTCCAAAGAATGAGAAAAGCTCCAATCTCAATTGGAATAGTGAGCTCTATGAAAGAATAGGAACATCTATGGACGTATTCAAGTAGATCAAAAATGGACTTTTGAACCTACACTTTAGGTAGTTAGTGGTAACAGTGCAAGAGTTAAAGGCCAATTAGTTCCATTTTTAAAATTCATTTCACATCGTTTACTATTAGTTCTAATGAACTCGTACGGAGCCAAGACGGCACATCGAAAAACCACATTATTCTCAGCTTTTGGATGAATTTCTTTTTGTACCACTCTTATTCTAATGAAAGCCTTGAAAGTGTCTCAAACACTTCTTTCATTAGCAAGAAATAATCTGATTTTAAAAATTTCTATTCTCCGTGTTCAAACAGAAGGCTAAAGCCAAAATGTTGTCTAAAATGTGAAAAGATTAATGAAGATACCTTTTTTCAAATATAAACCATTAATTTCTGAACTATTTCCAGAAGACGAATTATGTGTGTAAATTCAACTCATTTTATTTAATAATCTCCATGTAGTCGTAAATGTTGAGTCGGGTGGTATAATTCATCTCAAGAAATATATGAAATTTTTCAAATTAAAAGTAAAGCTCTGTCAAAGTCCTTCAAACTTTTCGACATTGTGACTTACAGCACAGTAATCACAAAATTAGTCTCGGAGGACAAACGATTTGATGTATAATATTTGTTCGCCAATTATAGTGAATGTGTTGTTGTTCAATTCCAATGGCAAAACTTGATTTCTACCGACCCCAACTGTTGGTCATGATTTCTCATGTTTACACAACTGAATCTCTCGATTTCAACTTAAAAAAACTGACTTTCCAATATTAAATTAATACATGGGAAATATTGACTCTGGCATAAATTTGATTGGAATCATTTAGGAAATTGTTTTCAACAAACCCAATTTGTTTTCTTTCCTTTAAGAATATCAAGATGCAAACTATTTAACGCCGACCAGATTCTTAGTTTCCGATATAATAATAATAATTATAATAATTTATAACGAATTGTATGTTTACAATCATTCTAAAATGATTTTAAATTTTTTTAGAGTCACCGCTTCTTATTGATCCAAAACTGTGGTGGAGGAATTTTTGGGCAGATATCCATTTACTACAAGCACTTGGCTGAGAAACGCTTAATAATCATTTTGGTGTTATCAATATGTTTTTTTATTTTAATGTTTTTGTTGATCGAATTTTATTTTAATGATTAGTATCTTCAGGTGCCATCACAAAAAACATTTCAGCTTCTATAAGGTTTCGGTTAGGTTTTATTAAAGCTAAAATTACTCACTTACCGAAGCCTTATCGAAGTTAAAGAATAAGTTGGAAACCGAACTTATATTATCACATTTGGAAAAAAAAGAAAATTTTAAGAGTGGATCTGACGGACTTTAAGCTTTTGATGGACTAAAAGGCGTTTTGTTTTACAAACAAACCACTTCTTTTAATTCTCATTTACTTAATATTTCTCGTTTTAAGGTTTAGTTTTCCAATGTGTCTTATTGCTAAACCTTCCTATATGCGACCTTTTGACGAGTCTGTTGTGGATGAAACTCGACTTAAAAAATTTAACATAAATCAAATATGTATTTGATTGTTCAAGGCACCTAATTTGTCTATGTATGCTACTTAGATTAAATCGCTCATCTGAAGGTATCTTTTGAGCCTTTTTCCAAAGGATCAGTATGGAAGGACATATTAAGTTTTTTTCAAAAGAATCAGTTCTGATTGTTTGAACACTTAGATTCGTGTGTACCAACTTCAATGCATATAACCTTTCACCTATGTTATATATTTTAAAAGAAAAGATCTACAGATGAAAGATCCAATTAAAATCTAGTCTATTATGTCTTATCATGTACAGCGGTATATTTTTTTACTTGCCATAGTGGTATTATAGGACATGTTTTGCATTTGTAAAAAAATCGAACTCCAGATTTTAATCAACCTTGATATTACGATTATGAAGAACACCAAACAAGTGGGTCCCGCAATTCCTTCTGTCTGTCTGTAGATCGATCTACAGTCCAAACGGCTAAAGTGATTTTCTTCATAATTGGTACTTAAGCGTTTTATAAATTATTGTCTCAAACAGATTTTAGAATTCTGTGGTATTTGCGATACAAGTTTTTCTACAATCTTAATTATATCTAAAACAGCTCTAGCGATCTTGGTTAAAAAAAACTGTGCACTACTTTTTTTTATAGTTTACATATATTGTTTTTAACGTTACCTGACCTACAACATTTTTGTTTAGTTTGAACTTTCTCATAAATTGCTCGAGGAATTTCGGTCAACATTTTTATATAAGAGGTCCTTTGTATTCTAAATAATGTTGCTTTCCAAAATTTTCGAAAAATATTTTTTTTTTGAAAATTCAATATTTTGAGAAGGGACGGACGATTTTTTTTAATTCAGTTTTAAATTTATTCTATTAAATAATAAAAAAATTATTACACTAAAACTTTTTAGAAAAAAAAAATTAAGTAATTTTGTAAGAGCAAGTATTGCGATCCAGTCGGCCATTTTATTTACCTGGATATAATGGTACCCAAATCAATAAAGTGCACAACTGGGTCGCACGTACTTGCTCTTATGTTCGATTGCATAATAATTCGTTTTTTACTTAATTTTTATATACAAAATTTTTAAGATTTTTTTAAATTTTGTATGCGAATTTTATGTATTTAACAATATAAGCTTATAAATATAATTTTAAGAAAAAAGCGTCATCAGATCTGGAAATATTGAATTTTCACAAAAAAATTATTTTTGTTTTGTTAAAAACCCCAAACAGATATTTTTTCAAACATTTTAGTATGCAGTATTATTTGTAATTCGAAGGCCCTCTTATTTAAAAAATTGTATTAAAATCCGTCGAGCTGTTTATGAGAAAGTCCAAAATAAACAAATAGTATATAATGTAAGTATATAGCTATATGTGGTTGTCAGTACTTATACATAAAACTATTGATGTTGAAGATATATTTGATTTGAAAAAAATTCAAGTGAAGTTTTTTAAATCTTCTTTTGGAACATTTCCGTATTTTTAATTTACGATTTAAAAAAAAACTGAATTTGTGCAAAACATGCAAAAATAAGATTTATTTTCTCTGCGGCACATGCAATCCTTAAATTTTTAATGAATTTCTTGTGAAAGAAAAATATTTTTAAAAATCGCCCATAAGGTTGAGGGTTTTTTTTGAAATAAAAAATTATGGTTCAAACTTCACGAACAGATTACAGGTGGTTGTTATTTGAACGACGAACAGAGAGACCAAACAATCGATTTTTTGAGAATAACCCTCTAAATTCTATCGTTCCGCTGAATAGAATAGTGTTTCACTTTTTTCAGTATAATCATTGGAAAAAATTTGTAGATTAGTTTATACTTTTTAGAGTTCAACATAAATAAATAAATTATACACTTAATAAATTTTGTGGGAGAGTTTGATTTTAAATTATTTCAATTAATAAAAAGAGCGGAGGGTAGGTTAAGTCTTATCAATATAAAAAAATCAACTATTTTGGTACACTCTATAATATAACAAGATGATTCGTCTACCACTTAGCTTTTAATTGTCATTTTCATGATTCCATCTCGTCCTCAGTGTGCAGCGCTTGGCTTCGTTAGAATATTTTCAAAATTTCTCCCTGAATTAATTTGCAACCTCTTATAAGTTTATGATGTTACGAGTATCATTTTAAATTATTTTAACAGAACCCCTTTGTTTGTATTCTAACGACTTCCCTGGATGAAGAATTTCAATTTCAATTTATCGGTTAAGTAATAACTTACTACAGATATATAAATTTTCCTATTAATTTCCGTTTTTCATGGATCAGATCCAACTATTTCCATTACCTAGTCAATCACAAAAAAAAAAACTATTACATAACCATGCATTCCATTCATACTCAACCCTACTATCATCGCTGAAGCAAAAAAAAAAAAATACCAGCAACCTTATGAACTCTAGTCAACCATTTGTTAATTGGAATTTTTCATCAAATATGCAAATATTACTTACACAGCGAGACACAATCCCATATGTATCCTGCTGACAAAAAAAAATACTGAACAAATTTCTAAGTGGATCATCATCTACACACAAATCCCATACGTCACACACTCACTCATCAAGCTTTCGTAATTCAGTTTTTTTTTAGTATTCATTGAACGAAATTCTTATATGGTCTGTCCAAAGGTCGAAACTAAAAATTAATAAAGAAAATAGTCTACTCGTCCATCGAAAAGGTCAGACAGACTCTCAGTACTCAAGCCATAAATAAGTATGATCTATTGTTTAAACAATGAAGGCTGTAGGTCATCAGCAGGAGGTCATAAAATGAAGAATTATATGTATATAAAAAATGGCAAATGAATGTTAAATACAATATTTATATTCAATGCATGCATATCCTTTCAATCCTTGAAGACTAAAAAAAATCATAGAGAGACGGGAAAATAAAATAAGCTATACAAACAACAGCACAGCGAAAAGAAAATAAATGCCCCAACCAGTACACACAGGGGATAAATGTCACAAACAATAGACAACAACATTTGCTTAATGTTTCTCGTTGAATAAAAAAAAATTATATATGTATGTATGTACATTTATAAGTAGACCGAAAAATCTTTATCCTCACAGGACGAGGATTTCTGCTGCTGTTGATACTGCTACTGCTGTCACCTGCCCCAACCAAACCTCAGCACATATATGTACTTACAAACACAAAACAGTAGAAAGCCTGAAAATAAAAATAACAAAAAAAAACAGGTCGTCCTCTGTGCAACGTGGACCAATATCGTCCTTCTTGTTGTACCCGCCGGTATTGTCATCGGTGTTGCAGGCACCGCCTTCGTCACCGACCGTCTGATGCAACTGCATGATAAAAGGATTAAAGTCTTCGTAGAATCCTGAAAAATGTTCCTCGGTATTCCTCTCGTATTTTTCTATTCCCTATCAAATAGGATGCGGACAACAAGGACGACGACAATAGAAAAAGCCCAATGAATTCAGAACGACATTTCTAGCATTTGAAACATCAAAAAGCTGTGCAGAATTTTTCTCACTTGAATTGGCGCGCAGCAACGTTAGATATGTATAAAAATATAAAAGAACAAAAATGGCCGCTGACACAAGATAGAAGAGGATATTTCTGGTGCCGTTTAAGTCTGAAAACTCATACAAACTAATCTCGAAAAAAAAAATTGATAAAACGAACACGAGCCAAGATGTAGAGACATCACGTGAAGAGGAAACTAGGATTTCGATTGTGATTGTGTCTATTGTTGTTAGTTGAAGCTCAGCTGGACAGCAAAAAGGACACTCGAAATTTTATTTAATGTACCTATATGTTATCCTTTAAAAAAATGTATTTCAGTATGTACACACTGGGGCGTATGAGTAATATATTGAATTAAGAATCAAATCAACTCCTTAAATGCATTAGAGAAATTAAAATAAGAAAATTGTATGTGAACACAAAATATAAGCAAAACCTCACAAGAAAACATTCTTGATTAGATCAGATTTTTTCTTGTCCCACAAAGCCCTGAATAGAGTCACCAAGCATGCTGGTTTTGAATAATAAGAATGGATTTGTAGAAAGGCAAGGCATATAAGAATGGTTCCTTCAAAACGAAGTCCTTTTTACGTTTGAAATGTTTCGCGGGGGTGTGTGGTTTTTTCTCTAGTTGTTGATATTATTATCTGTTAATGAAAATGTGTTATCGGGTTATTTGGGGATTTAAAAAGTGGATCCATTTGCAAATGATATTATTTTCAATTTATTAAAATCTAAAGGAAAAAAGGACACAGAGTAGACATTATTTATTTGACCGAGTAGATTTTCTGTTGCAGCAATTGTTTATTTAAAAAGTCACAAGATAAAAATTTTATTTGATAAATGAGGTCTTATTGTTCCCCTTAACTTTTTAAATGACGAGAATTAAAACATAATTTTGTAAAAGATGGCATTTTATTGGTTATTTAAAGGTTTTCCAAGAAGGACTCCTCGGTGTTCACACTTTTTTTTTTAGGGGACAATTTTGTTTTGGCAGCGTTTGATTTTTTACCGCAAAAAGTCGAAATAGTTTAGGTTATTACACAAGTTTGGCTCAAAAGTCGTTAGCCGATGTTCTTTGGCCAATATTTTTGCTTTTTGTTTTAATTGAAAGCTTTGATTCTGCTTTCGGATTGATTATTTGAGTCTTAATTTTTCCCTTTTGGTCGAGAAAATAATATCGGCTATGTGACCACAGAAACAGACGTTAGAATTGATGATCATTATTACTCTTGCCAGAACTTCTTGCCACAGGTCTTCGATATTCTCTTTTTGAACTTTAATAGTCTGAACCTTGTCAACGCATACTCGTGACTTCAAAAAACCCAGTAAAAAAGATTTTACCAAATCGGGAAATTAGACGACCCTGAATTCCAATATCTCTGCTGAGGATCTTATAGTATGCGCCGCCGGTAGTCCACGCCCCTTTGAACCACATGTCCTCAACTTCCAAGGAAGGAGAAAGTCGTTGAGCATTACTTTGTACCGCTCGCCGTCCAGGACACCATCATGGTGATATTCGTAATCATTTTCGATTAAAAGTCTCCTCCTGGTCGAGAATCAGGATTTCTTGGGTGTGGGTTATTCGAGCTTAGTCAACACCAGACTAACAACTGATGCACTTTATGTACATCCTAAGGAAACGAACGCCTTTAAATCATTCTCCGCGACAAGTTTGGTCCCAACTATATTATTCTAAGCAGAATGCCTCTTCCGCGATCGGCTGGGACCAGCAGTATCTGCATCGAAATACACCGACGAATTATTCCGCGAAAAAATCGAAACAATTATTTGGTGTTCTTTAGAAAAACATACATATAATGCTCCATGTCTTATTGATGTATGTTTTGTAATTGCTCACCTCAGAAATATCAAATGACTCTAGGCATGTAAACCAATTTTTTTCATAAGATCACAATAAATATTTTTCGAAAATGTTGGTATGAATTTGACCACCTGTATACAAATTTTCATCAAAATCCTTTGAGCCGTTAATGAAATAGTCGAAAATAAAAAACATTTTATTTTAAATGTTTACTGACTAAAATGTAAACCTATGATTTTTACTTGCGACACAGGTACTATAGGGCAAGTATTGCATGTGGAGAAAAAATTTAACGCGAGATTTTAATCACACTTGCAATTCCGATAATATATCTGCCTGTCTGTCTGTTAAACGATCTAAAGCCTAAGCGGCAGAAGTAATTTTCTTCAAATCTTGGTATTTTTTTAGTCCCAAAACTAACGGTACAGTAAAACCCATTTAAGCGAAACTACAAAAAATCTGTCTTTTTTTAGTTATGCGAGTTTTTCACTTAAATGTGTTTTGGATAACATATTTCAGTAAAGCAGACTTCATAATACGAAACTTAAACAATTGAAAAACAACCTGTGTTAATTGAAATTTCAGAATGGTTCTGAAACTTAGCATTCACTTGTGTATAAGAAAATGAAACAATTCAACAGCTGTTTATTTTTTTTTCTGTTCGATTTTTAATTTTTCATATAGAAAAATTGAATATTTTAAGTAATTTTTTTTTCACTTATGCGGGTTTTTCATATAACCGAGTTTCACTTAAGCGGATTTTACTGTACTTATCATACATTTTTTTCAAAGATCTTTAATTTTCTCAGAAACGGCTCGAACTATTTTGATAATAATATAGTCTACATTTTATTTAAATTTTTTTTTTACATATTTTATTTTTATCGGTACCTGCCATACAACAATTTTTTTATGTTTGACTTTCCCATAAACAGCTCGACGGATTGCGATCAAAAGTTGCATATAGTAGGTCCTTCAAATTATAAATAATACAGCATAGCAAAATTTTTCGAAAAATATTATTTTCTTAGAGTTTTCAAAATTTCAATATTTCGAAAACGAGTGCTGATTTGTTGCCGAAATTATATTTTTCATCTGTCATATCAGATTTTTTAAGAAAAAAAAAATTGTGTATAAAAAAATTAGTAAAAATAAAAAACGACTTTAAAAATATATTTAACCGTTTCTACTAAGAATCTTATGCATTTGATGTGATCGAACATAAGAGCAAGTGCGTGCGATCCAGTCGTGCATTTGATTTTAAATCAATATCGTTAGAGTCGTTTTCTAGATAACTGAGATTTACCATTTTTGTCCCAAAATATTGTATGGCAGGTACCGATATTTTTGGAGCAAAAAAAAAAATATTTAGAAAGGATTCGAACCAGTCACGTAAAACTCCAAGAAGAAAATCGATTCAGCGGGTTAAGTTGTAGATTGACTTACAAACAGACAGGCAGTCGGAATTGCGGTACTCACTCTTTCGTGTTCTCTATTATCGTAATGTCAAGATTTTTTCCAAATGCAAAACTTGCACTATAGTAAAATGTTATACAATTTTTCTTGGAATCGAGTGATACAAATCGTAAAAGAATTCCTGAAAACCAAAAAAAAAATCTAATGAAATTCTCTTTCTCTTTAAACATCTGAAAATCTGTTGTAGGAAATTTAATTTACCGTTCAAATTAATTTTATTATTTCCAAAAACTCTCTTTATGTCCATTTAAAAGAAAATCATTTGTAACTGTAATCGTAATAAGAACTGTTCGAACCAGTTAGGGATCTATTTCAGTTTCTGAAGAGATTGGTTTAATACGTATCATCAACCTCTATCTCATTTGTATATTAATAACAAGTGAGATAGAATTGATGTACCATTTAAGTTCTGTATATAATTTAATTGTAAAATCTCTAGAAATTCTACCAAATCCTTAATTAAATTATTATCTGTATACCTGCTCTATGCAAATTCCATAGCACAATTTTCTTTCAACTCGAAAGATTGTATCTGCTTATTTTCATAATTTAATTTCAAAAACTTATTACAATCTCTCTCTGGCTTTGTGGTAATAGAATTCTGTGTTCCTCTTCAAATCGAAATAATATTCTGTAATGATCAGTTATTATACATTGGCACAAGGTTTAAATTATCTCAAATCAGACAGCAATTAGTAGAAAAACGAATTGAAATAAGCCGTAGCATACTCTTGTATTCGCGAAGGACGATTATTCTAATTTGCCTACTCCTACTAACTCCACTTCTCCTATCTTTTGGCTCCATTGGCTTCTGGGAAGAAGTCAATCAAAATAATATCCTTGTAATCAGCCAAATACGCTCTACAATGAAAGCTTCTAATTTTGTATCTGTCTGTTGGCTGATTTTGCATCTGAAGTATGAAATAAAAATGTGATTATAAGGAAGTACAAATATTCGGCCCGTTAAGTGGCAGGAAAATTTCCCTCGCTCTTTCATTTCAATTGAGTTATCATTTGAAGCAATTAAATACTGGTGTTGCCACACAAGTTAAATAAATCAAACATTTCCATGCAAGATGTGACTATGTAGACGCCCTCCGGCTGTTGCCTCGCACGACTTTCAGCCTTGTTGGAGAAATGTGTATGTGTAATTCAGAGCCAAACAAAAAATTGAAACTTAGAACTTGTGACATCATGGAAATTTATATAAATTTTTTAAGCTCCGCGAAACGTGAGCGGGTTAGAAGTTTCAGCGACAATGCATGTTTGGTTGTTGAAACGAATTAGAACCAGTGGAATATCCCTTTTCCAGACAATTTGCATCAAGTTGCCTTGCGGTTATTCTGGTTCCTGCAGTTTGAAAAGTTTGTTTGCAATTTTTTTTCCTCAGATCGTGGTATGTCAGCATGTTAGAGAGAAGTTGAAGCAGTTTTTTTTTTTTTTTTTTTGGAAAATCCTTTGGATTAACATTGATACTTTTTTTCAGAGAGTTTTAATTAATATTTGTTTGAACTTGCAAATAATATGGTTGTATAAATGCCAAAGATGGAGAAAATATTAGTTAAATTTTGCCAACTGTTAAATTTGTGACAGAGGGAGTCGCAAAAGCCCTATTTAAAAAATATGTGAATTTTTTGACTAGTAAAAAATAGACGTAAAACCTAGACTAAGTTCAAAATGTCAGTAATAAACCAGAATGTCTGCTAGTTAACATTTGCAAAAAACTTATTCCTTCGCTAATTAACCGAAGACGGTAGTTTAGTGAAGGAATACGAATTGACATTAAGAATACAAATTACACGGACATAGAATAAAAATAGATAGATATGATACTTATTGTAGTAGATTTTGTTCGTGGATACTCCATTTTTTATTAATTGAAAATTTTAATCCGCAGGCTAACTTCTATTCTATGGCTTACCGTCAGTTTCACAGTGCTAGTTTAAACTTAAGATAAACTGAGTTTAAATTTATGGTTTAATTCGTCCGGTTTTGCAGTGAAATCTGTTCTTCAGATCAGTTGAACTTTGTTTAACTACATTTTATGAAACTTTGTTGGCAGCATTTTTCTTGCCTCGTCCTCCCTTTCTTTCTCTGGCGCAAAAAAACACACGAAACAACGAAAATAGTAAATTAAATAATATTCAAAGTCTATAGAACTATAACAACTCGATAACATTTGAATACACAATTTTGTTTTGTTCATAATATTTTCTGAAAAAAAAAAAACAATACAAACGCTACAAATTGAACTCAGTTCAAGGTTTAAGCGACACTGTGAAACCGAATGAATTGCTGATCTGAAGTTTAAACCAAAAGTGGAGTTTAAACTCGCACTATGAAACTGGAGGTTAGTAAAGTAATAGGTTAGAGATGTAATAAGCTATTTTCATTAAAAGGACTTTAAATAATTAGTTGGGTTTTATTTTCACATGATCTAACTCGGGTTAATTCTTAACGAAATTTCAAAGTCTTGCTGACACAATATAAAACGAGCACAAAAGAGAACACAAGAAATAAAATTCAGCGGTGAGTTAAGTCTAAACTTCCATTGTACAACACTTCATAGGAGTTAAATCTAGTTCAACTACTAAACCAAGGCTGATCCACGATTGTACGATTGCTAATCCAGTTAATCGAACATCAATTAATGTCATTGGCGCAAAATTTTAAACAACCCACTGTTAAGGGCTTAACATTTTACTAGTTAGCAATTTCCTAAGCGCTTTTTGATTGAATAACTATTTCAAAATTTTTAAACCTTTTCTAAACTAGTAAATTGCTAATTAAGCAGAAAGCTGAGCATTTGTACGGTTTGAATTTTGATGAATACAATTATTGTTGTTATGCATTGTAAATTAATTATATGTTGATGAAAACCCAACATGTGCTCTAAAAAGGTATTAGTTATTTCTATTTTTCATCATTTTAACTTCATTATTTACAAAAAAAAAAAAAATTGTGCACCTGAAGGACTCGAACCTGGGCACCCCGCGTGCAAGGCTGATATACTACAGATTCCATAATGGATTTAGCAAATTGCTAAAAGTTAAAGTAGCCATTCCGCGATTTTAACTTTAGTAAAATGTTAAAATCGATTAAAACTAGCTCAATCATCTTTCTAGCTTAGTAAATTGCTAAAAGGGGCTTTAACATTTTACTAAATCGTTTAAAATCTTGCGCCAATGTCAATAAAATTTGAATATTTCCTATTATTGGATAATGGCGTTTTCATTTTAACCAAAAAATCGATCTTTCCTGGATTTCTTGATCTTAGATAAGTTTTCGCCTAAAGCTAAATTTGCTGAAACGTTTAACATATACATAGGTACGAGTATAATTAAAGAAAATTTTTGCGTTGTTTTTGCACAGAAAAATCCGCAATCCCGGATCAAAATCCCTATTGTCAAATCTGTAAACTACCGCTGAACAAAAAGTTCTGGTAACAACACCACATATCTTTTTTCATGCAAACAAATTTTTTGTACAAAAAAAAAATACGTAAGCGCCATTAACATTTGAATTTCTTAACACATCCCTAGTCATATTTTTTATTTTTTTTTTTTGGTTTGGCTAAGTCACATCTATTCATGAATAGAAAGTATATAAATATGGCCTAATGAGCCCTTTATGAGCTTTGCAAAAAAAAAAAAACGTGCAAAAAAAGAAACTCCATCTGTTTGTATTGATTTTCTTTTTATTTTGAAACGAAAACATCCCTGGTCATTTTGAGACACTTTGGTTTTTTTTCGTAAAATTCATTATAAAAGAAATCAACCAGGCGAGCATGCGAAACCAGTAGGTATTGCATTCTTATGTTTGCTTTTAAATTTCTTAAATTTACTCACACGTTGTTACATTACACTAAATTTCTATTTGCTATACACAAATACTTATGAAAGCTCGCCACCCACATCCACCTTTAGACACAGATTCAACAAAAACAATTTACCTGCAGCTGAGGGGAGACAAAATTGTGATTCTTAGATTTAATCTTTGCAAAAACATGTAGGGCTGGTCAGTTTGAAATTTTTGTTGGTTTTGTTTTCAAAATTTATTCTTTCAAATAAATCCAATCGACCAGGCGCCCATGCGAAAGCAGTAGGTAATGTAATTTTATGTTTACTTTTTAATTTACCAAAAATCTACTCATACGTTATCAGTAATTCATACACACTTTATCTAAACCCACACACTAATAAACGAAACAAATTCAATACAAGGCAATTAACTGATGCAGCTAAGCTGGAGAAAACAATATTTGGCAAGGAGGAAAGCAAAAAAAGCAACTGAGTCGATTGAGACAGTAGGTATATGAGTGCAGAGATATCAGGTTTAAGTGAAACAAGCCAGACAAATTAATCTAAAAAAAATTAAATATTTTCGCATTAGGTATTTATTTTTTTTTTCAGTGCAAATTTATTTTGTTTCTGCGTTATTATGTTTAAATATTAAATTTAATTACCTATTCCTTGTAGGCTGAACGAGAAAAATTAAATTTTTCATTTATCTAATTCTACATACATATATCATTGTTACATAATGTAAAAACAAAACTGAGAACTCTTCTCTCTCTCTTTCTCTCTGGCTTTTGAATTCTTGTTGCATTATTTATTAAGCGAATAAAAGTGGGTATGTGCGCGAGTGAGATGCAGATATTTTTTTTTCAATTGCGGTTATTAGTGTGTTTGCTTTTAATTTAGTCTTGTGTTTGAATTTCTCTAGATTCTTCAGTTGTTTTCTTGTTGATTTTTGTAAATTTCTGATTTTATTACTACTGAATAATTATTAAAATAAGCGAGTGAACATAAAAAGTAAATTAAACAGAAAAAGAAAACAAAAAACAAATCTGACAATTAAAAAGACAGAACGAGACAATTTAGAATAAAAAACTGCTCACTGGAAACACATGTTATTTAACAGCTAATGTTCAAAGTAAGTATTTCCTTATGTTAAAAAAAATATTACATATTATTATCACCTCCTGTTATGCCACGTTTATTTGTTCGTCTGAACTCAGCCTAATGTCAAACATATTTGTGTATCAATTTCTCAATTGTCATTCAAATTGTCACCTTAACTGTCAATGGCTTATGTCATTTTCAGAAGATTAGTATAAATTTTGAATTATTTAATCATGAATGCCGGTTGTATCTAAAAAGAATAAAGTCAACAATTATAGCTGTCTCAACTATTCATGGTGCAGATATTGTTAGTCGACATCGATTGATTCATATAACTAAAACTTTAATATTATTTCCCTTAAAATTTTATTTTAAATGTCAAACATTTCTTGTCGATGAAAAATAATTATTACTTTTCTAAAACTCTCCATTGACTTTGATTGACAGTTTACAGAAAAAAAACTCTACTTATTCATAACAGAAAATTATTTGACATCTGTCACAAAACTTTCATTTATTTTCTATTATGACAATACTCATTGTCAATTTATTTTTGTCAAGGTAAACAATATACAATTCACGTACAAAAAAAAACGAAAAAAACACATAACATGTCAATTATTTCGGTATAGTGCAATATTATTTCAAAACATAAACACGCCAAAGCAAAACAAAATCTAAAAGTCTGCCACCATCACTAGCACAAAAGCAAGCAGAGCACACTCACAAAAATATAAAACAGCATAACCTATAAAATTCCATTAAAACGAAAGCATTTTGATAGTTTTATTTTTTTGTTTTGTTTTATTCGTGTTTTGTGATGTTGTTGTTTTTATTGTGCACTTAAATTTTTCAATAGCTAGAATTTTGCTATGTATTAAAGTTGTAGTCTGCGGACTCATTTTGGAGGTAAAGGAAGTATGTGATGTAGATGTTTTAATGTGTCATATTCCTATTCGCTTGTATTTCGTAGAGCATGAGATGAGCAAGGACAACACCATAGCAGCAAAGCACCACCAACAGGACTTTGAACACAATGCACATGAATTAGAATTAACAAAAAAAAACGACATTCATATACATATTATAGTCTGAGCGGAATTGTTGTAATTTATCTGGGCATCATATTTTGTTTACTTGATTTTTTTTTTGTTTTTTTTTTTTTAATTATACTTTGATCACTTTTGTTCTAACACCTACTACCTAGTGGTTCATGAGGAAGCATAGCAATATTTCACTTTGACTACGAATATTTCATGTAGTTGCTTTCAAATCATTTGAATTCAGTAATTGTTTGGCAATTTATTGCATTGCATATCAAATCTATAGAAGAGAAAAACTAGATCTGGACTTAAAAATATTCAGGATTTGCCTACTTAAAAAAAGCAATCGAGACCAGTTGCAAAAATTTTTAAACCATATTTCAACCTTGGTTCACGATGTTTACCCACTTTTATCAGCAGATTCATATTGAGGTTCGACGAGGATACAAAAAGCATGATCCATATTTGAACCTAACTTAATCCGCCGAAATTGGTAAGATAAACTCTATAGTAGAACCGATGCCGAACTGCGGTCTACATACTTGTGACTCTGGATTCTTAAGTCTTAAAATACAGACTACCTCTTTTATTTTCTCGTCAAATACAAATTGTGAGATGTACACAATTCCGAAAATCCAAAATCACGAACACCCAAAATCCAATCAATTTTTTGGGGGGATTCTGGGTTTTCGGTATTTCAGTTTTCGGATTTCTGACTCCGACCGGTCCAAATTTCTATAAACTTAACAACTTTTTAAGACGTGTATACTTTGATCTTTACAATATATTGTGTAGTATAGATATATCCGCGATATAACAGAAGAACTTTTCTTTCGTTCACTGACAGTATACCAAATGTTTATTTTTACTGCTCATCTGGTAGTAGCTCTAGAGGAAGATCTACAGACCCAGTAGACAGTAGAAACTTATTATGTAACATAACTTCTTATTTAAAACTATAAAGTACTACATCATTTATCCAGTATTTCTGAACAGAGAGGCTCTGAAAGACCAAAAAAACGTCTGTAATGACCTTTTAAAGTCTTATTTTTCTTGATAATTTTTAAATTTAAACCAACTAACTAACCACAATATAGTCAGTGTAGAAGTTTTAAATGTCAACTTTTACGTAAAATACATGGTGTCCCTCACAGTAGTTATCTTGGTCCACTACTTTTCACTAAGCAACAAATATTAAGATAGTTATTACTATAAATAATTATGTGTCTGTTGTTAGTTGAGTTGGTTGGTTATCTCGGAGTTATCTGCAATAACGAATTGAAATTTGAACCTTAGTCTATTCGGGTTAAACATTTAAAATGGGGTCATTATTAGTCTTAATCTCGCTTTTCGGGAAAATCGAGCTGGAGCTTCAGCCGCCATTTTGAATTTAATTAAAAATCTTGTTTTGGCCAATAACTTCGCCATTTTTAATTTTTGACAAAAATAGTTAAGGCAAAACTTGTAAGAAATTTAATTTTCTACAACTTTAGACTCAATATTTTTTTCAAAAAATTTACTGTTTAGGAGATATTAATGAAAAACTGTTTTGGACCTTGTGGCCCTCTTCTCGAAAATCGAAGTTTAGACTACTAATAAACCGCCCAGCGAACTTTAAAAGAAAATTGTAAAAATACATTTTTTTCATTTCAGCCCCTTTTTTTTGACAATCCGACTGGACTACCTCACGAATATATTATTAACCACATTTGTTAAAAGAACACTTACCCAATACCCTCCACTTTTCAACCTAATTATCACTCACGCAGAATCTATCTCATTCAATGCTATTATTGGTTTATTTAATTAGCGAACACATTTGCTTTGCATAGTTTGTTATTCGACGAGCAACATTAGTAACAGTAGGGCAGGTATAACTGATTGATTGAAGAAAGTACTATAGGGCAAGCTTGGCGTTTGGAGTAAAAATCGAACTTCAGATGTTGATCAAACTTGATATTACGATTATAGAGAACACGAACAAAATGGGCCTGTCTGTCTGTAGGCCCATATATAGCCTAAACCGCTGAAGCGATTTTTTCCTAGCGTTGTACTTAAGCTTTTTAGGTGATTGCCTCAAATTAATTGTTTAATCTTTTTCTCAGCCCTATAATATTAACTTGCAATTTTTTCTACCATTTCAATTCTCTCGAAAATGGCTCTCACGGTTTTAATTTTAAAAAAGATCTGAGCACTGCTATAGGTAGTCTACATTTTGGTTCAAACACTTGTTTATATATTTGTTATTTATATATTTTTGATTTTAGACTTTCTCATAAACGACTCGACGGGTTTTGTTCAAAATGTTCATAAAGGAGGCAATTTGAATTCTAAATAATACTGCATTCTTAAATTTTCGAAAAATATTTGGATGAATTTTTTTCTTCATTTCGTAAGATTTACAGATTTCTATATACTACCTATGTGTGTATCCAACTTTGCATCAAAAATTAAAGCCGATTCTCTGCGCCATCTTGGAGTAAGGCAAAACAACAAATTTTTCTCGATTCTGAGAGCTTATTTAAAAGTTGGGAAAATATTTTTTTGAACAATTTTCAGTCCAATTTTTGTATATCGTCCTGAGTCAATTATTTCATAGTGTTAACAAAATATATACAAATGGACAATATAAAATATAAAAGAAAAAAAACTAATATGATAATTATTTATTTTTACAATTTCCTTGTATTTTCTATTTTAATAATTTGTATTTCCTTATAATTATTAAAATATAATTTTTTAAAGTATAATTAACAGCAAGAAATATTTGCTTCAACAAAATAAAATTGCAAATCTGTCAACAAATTGTTCAAAAAAAATTATTAAACTTACAAAATACTCCATAAACTCGTATAGGAAAAATCTGCTTTTTCGTATCTTCAAATTGGAGCCTCGGCTTCTCTTTATCTTTTGGATAAACTATTTGAGTTCAGTATCTAGATATATACGAAATTCTATGGTAACAGTCATAAACTAATAACTTAAAGACCCGAAACCTCTGCTTTCATTTGACATTTGCCTACAACCTGAAACACGCATACAAATAACTTTTCTGTTCCTCTTTCAATAGACACATTGATAAAAACGCACACAAGAATCTTTTCTGTTCCTCTTCCATAGACACATAGACACCACAGCCCTAGTAATTTGTTTTTGTTTTGTTTTTCGATTTCACATCTATTCATGGATAGAGTTTCAAAGGTACAAATACAACAATGTAATCAAATAAGTTTTGGGGGGTGAAACGTGCGAAGGTTTCCGATCTTAGTATGGCTTATTTGTGGTAACAGTGACTAACAAAGTACTTCAACAAGTTTATTCTATTTGCAACACTACCTCGGGAACTATCTCAACAAACACTAAACTACATAAATGCCGACCAACAGCAGTGTTGAATGGATTTGTGAATTCAAGCACAGTTGTAGCAAAATTTGAATTATCAGTGAACTCAGTCTGATGAGCGCTATCCCGGCTTATCAAAGATTCATTAGGCAATTGTTTTTGGATTCAAATTTCGACAGTTGTTGTACAAAATGAACAAAAAAAATACGGTACCCAACAAATACCCACACATACCCTACCCACTAACCAGTGTTGTGTTCAGAAATCCAACAATTGAAATAAATAATAAATATATTTTCTTTATTCTTTTATTCTTGGCACGAGGTTATTTTGAGGATGATTTGAATTCCTGATTACACCCCTGAAGGTAATTGGCAATATTTTTTTTTGTTGCTCGATGAAATGACAAGAATTGGTATTTTATTTTTGGTGAACATCGCTTAAACGTTTTTTTTATTTGTTATGTATATATTATGCTTTTAGGATAAAATGAAGCTGTGGCACGAAATGAAAATGAATGCTTCAAGGTACCTATCCACATTTTAATTTTTGATTGCTTATGGAAGTTAGAGTGGCAGATGAGAATGATAATTTTATCTTTAAACTGAAAATTAAATTATGTTGGTCATGGTTTGGGTTTTTATTTATTCTTTAATTTGAAATAATCGAGCAGGTTGGACGAGTTTGTTCTTTAAGGTTAGTTATGTTTATTTAGCAATATCTGAATATTTGATATATAAAATTAAGGTGGTAATACATTGCAGTGAACCGTTTCTCAAATTTAGACCAATTCTTCCACAGTTGATAAAAGTAGTACGGATGTGGAAAGCACTAAAAGCACTCTAGGAATTCTTAAGCCTTGCAATTCTAGAACTTCCTAACGGATATTAAGATTACGCTGGATTGGTATTTTCAGATTTGTTTACTCATCTTATTCTTAATTAAGGACTTTTATAAAAATCATAGCGACATTTGTCAACATCTTCAATCATCATCTGGACGGAACCATATTCCAATCATGACGTCTTTCAAGGTTTTCCATCAATCCAGATCCCGAGCTGATGCCAATCAGTTACAGTTGTACATCCCAAGGTTACGGGCATCCTGGCAGTATAAATACACTTATCGACTCGAACAAGGAAGCGGCCCGGAATCGTCCTTCTTACATACAGTGGCAAACATTTTCCCTTAGTCCTTTTTCTTACAAACGCTGATATGATATCAGGCAAGATCATATTCTTCTAAAACTGTAGTTTTGAAGTTACTGTTTTTTTTTCTGGGTTTAAAAGGAAGGCCCTCCCACACTATTATTAGGCTCTGTTGAGTTTGAACAGGAGCCGGGATATTTCTTATTCCGTGTTGTTATTATCAGCTGTTGCTGTTAGTTAAAAGATTACACTATATTGCAAATTCATGCTTTGTTCTCCCTTTATTGACAGCAGATCCAATTTTTGTGAAGCCCAATCGGTTCGTTCGATGAAGTTCTTGACGATAGTCCTTTTGAGAATGCACCAGTCTTGTAAAGCGTTTTCCAAGCCAGTTCGAAAGGAAGTCCCATCCCTTGTCAGAGTCCATTAAATATGTTAATTGGTCTGGATTTTAATCCGACTGCATAATTTAAACTAGACTTGTTATATTGGTCACGATGGTCAGATACAATTATACATATTATATTATATTATCTATTTTGTATTCATTTCTATGGGGGACATCACTGGATAGTAGCAAAATACCAAAAAGAAACCTTATCGGACAGTGTTGTTACCATTTCCACTGACTTTGTCTGATATTTTAATATACGAGTACATATACCACGGGCTTGAGTGGTTGATTCCCTTCAACTAATTTTTTCTGCATAATACAGTTCACATTAACTTACGTCAAAAAATATCATGACCCAAATATACCGTCTTATCAGAAACATGGTTCGGCATCATTGGTCAGGTGTCGTCGAGCAGTGGATCGGAATAGTTCGTCTGAGAGGCTAACAATTCAAGGTTATTTATTTTTTCAAAATAGTTTTTAACGGCTTTTCTGGTCTTACAAAAATTGGCATTTCGTCCCGCCGATCTCACTTGCACTCAGCAGTTGGCTATAGTGATGACCTTTGTCAATACACAAATTTTGCCAATTTCTGTTAATCTTACATAGATTTCGTAAAGAACATCTAGTGTGAACTATATCCAACAAGACTGTGAGTTTGCCGGGATGAAAAGCGCAAAAGCTAGTTTGAATCAATAATTCAACAAGTCCAAATATAATAGTTGTAAGTCTTCTACTTTGCTGATGTAAATCAGTAGTATTAGTATATATCGAATTTGTATTAAAAACCTGGCTATTTATTTTGTCTCTGGAACTTCCCTCAGCGTTCATCGGTACAATAGTTTTAGTAGAAATAAAATTAGATGGGGTCGAATCGAAATTTCTTGATATGTACTTCCCTTCTAAGATACTAATACCTGCTGATCCACCAGAGCTATTGCCCGCTTTTTTGAGAGCTGCAAATATTGCATGACATTCTTAAAAATTCACATAAAAGTTAAATCTTTGTAAAAACAGTTCCATTTAGTAATATACAAGTAGGAAGCACTTTAAAAATAATTGAAATAGTAGAAACCTCAGACCTGAACAACTTTGGCCATTAAAAGAAAATAAACAAAAGACGGTTAAATTCAAGTACCTACCTACCTATCGGCTGACTTACTGAAACAGAAATGGTATTCATTAGCAGCAGAAGGTGAATTAATATGGTATTTGGCATGTCTTCAAAGACAACAATAAAAGTATATACTAGCAAAACACGACCATTACTAAAAAAAAAAAAAAAACACCCATAAGCACAACACCGATTTTCTTCAATCGAACTCTGTACTACAAATGCATCGATTCATCTTTAAAACAACTCTATAGTTTTCTTCTCAAATGGATGGTGAAGTTTTCAATTTCAACATTTTTGTTTTGCATAATCTTCTAGCAATAACTTCAAAAAGCTTTCAAAAAAAATTCTCCATTTTTTTTTCACTTAACCGACTTAAAACAAAAATCCACAAAATACATTATAGTTGTCCGTAATTGAATTTTTTATACACGTGCATCACCAACCACAAATCTGTGCAAGTTCTTGATTTTTCCACACAAAAAAAAAATCCCTTAATACAAAACTCACTTGAAACATAAAATTGCAGACGTAGACTCAATATACGTTTTCCCAAAAAAAAAAAAAAAAAAAATCTTATCCTGAGTGCATCTTTTGGTTCTTTATTCATTTATTCACGAAGGATTGCTGAGATTTTTTTTTTCTCAGCTCAAAATGAAGAACATAACGAAACAACACAACAACTCACTTTGCAGCTGTATAATATAGCTCCTCGTCCTTTGCTTTGTTTCGTCTTAAACTTTGCTTTATTTATTTTGTTATTTGTATTTCGTCATTCTCTTGATCTCCCAGAATAGCTATACTATGTACCTAACTTAAGTTTATAACTCTCCTGTTTGTTTGAGTTTTAGTTTTTTTTTTTTGTATATTTTGTTCGTTCTCATTCTATATCAGAAAATTTTTCTACCCAAAAATTCCACAATGCACCAGAATAAGGAACACAAAGTTCTTTTCTTTCTTATTTGTATTTTTGTTAGCCGCTGAACTCCCATGAGGAATTCTGATTTTTTTTTTCATTCTCTCTAGCTACTCAGCAAGTTTTAATGAAATTTCACAAGAGTGTCCTTTCGAAGGATATCATAATCAGATGAGATGAGAAAATCAGCATACCACAAAAAAAAAAAATAAATACATACCAAAATAATAAACTCATTGCCCTCCGCAATAAACCAAAACATCGCATCGACAATGAAGAATTAGTCCTTGAAAATAGGGAGACAAAGAAAAAATGTGGGGGCTCCTTTAAGGAGCAAAAATGCTTCTGGATAAATAAATGGATAGCATTCGTGCTGTGCCCGTGGTTGCCATAAACACAGCCGGGATACGAAAAATGTTTTATTACAAAATTAGTGGAAGCTCTTCTTGAAACAATATTCAATTTGGCCCTGCTACTTGCTCAAGGGCGTGGTATAGGTATTCCATGTAAATTTATTTAAACAACAAAGGAAAAAAAAGTTCCGAAATGTTTATGTTGTCACGATAATGGTGGCGTTAGTCAGCCTCCCCGTGATGATGTTCATACAAACAAGAGGACATACAAAATAATGTAAGTACAGGTACGTATAGCGAATCTCCTCTCCGTTTTCGAACAACAAGGACAAATGAATTTTTTTTCTATTTTTGATAGTATTTACTGAAAATTTTTCATTTTACTATTTCACTCATCGCAGTCGATTTTACATAGAATTGCCAATTCGCCTTCAATACGTATCGACTGGCGCGGTGATTTCGATTTCTTTGTAGCCTTGAGGTTCAATTTAAAGAGGGACCAGAGGAGGTTTGAACGAATACACAACACACAGCACTATCAGCATACTAAATAAATATATCCTGACACGTTTTATGTATTTTGTCGGGAAATTACTTTATTTTGTTGATGGCAGAGGGAGAAGACAGAGTAAATTTGGATGGATCGCTTCAATTGCTGAAGGGATTAAGCGATGGGATGTTATCGAAGGAGTGAAATTCGACATCATCGTGTAGCTAGATTAAACATTTGCTTTAAATAATGTTGCAGGTTTGCTTGCAGTACATTATTGTATAGATTGTAAATTTATCTTGTAACAGATGTCGGATGTTCGAAAATGCTGGTGAGTCTTGAATAAAAAAACAACTTAAGTGAAAGTTATTTCTTCTTGAAATTTAATTATGTTTCGATGCAGAGTTTATGCTAGGTTTATACCTACCTACGGCAGATACTTAAAAAACAATTTGATGTCGGGAACTTTATTGAAACTATACAAGAGCTCATGTTATATTAAACACAGGTTTCTAGGTAGCTCACAAGAAAAAATATGTTGCCAGAAAGTAGGTACCTATCGACATAATAAACAAAAATAAGCTTCAAAAGTTAATAATAGGCGTGTTTTTTTCTAAGCCCCGGGGAAATTGGACGAAAAAAACGATGAGTAGGATTAACAATTTGCATACTAAATCCAACAACAACTAATCCCCGGGGGTGCTTAGCTTAAGCCCAGAGAATTCTCGCGGCTTAGCTATTGGAGAGGATAAAAACTAAGTTATAGATAAAATGTATAGAAACTTCAAAACTGACATTTTGACATGTCAAATAATTATCAATTTTATTTTTTCCACCTCGCCATAGCTCAACCTTCTACAGCGATTTTCGTTTTTTCCTTTATTTTTATTATATGTACATACATTAAAACTTGACTGTGAAATTGTTATTAAATAAACAATTATTTCTTGAAGTTGATATTCGTTCAATTAACAAGAATTGAATGAACTACAAAACAAAGGTTTCTCTGAGAAAATTGTTTTCGGCTGCGTTTTGTTGTACACGGGAGCAACCCAATACAGATTCTCTGCTACATCCTAGGCATATTTCAATCTTCTTGATCGTCGTCCGCTCTTGCGAAGACCTATATTCCTAATGACATAGGAACTGAGCGTCCCGTCCCGAATAAGCAACTCGTCCACTAATATCATGTCGCCAGTGACCGACGAATGGGGTAGTTTTCAAGTAATTGAATTCTATGTACCACTGTATTTGTGAAAATTAAAATTCAAAGAAAATCACAATTAACTTGGTTCTTTTTATGTTATTTTAATAGAAAACTAGTTTAAATTCAATAAATATATCGAAATTACACAAAACAAATCAAACCGATGATTTTTAAAAGGATGAAAATGAAGCAAACAGTGATGTTTGTTTTTTTCTTGCATTACAACTGTTCTTCAAATGTCATCTTGCAAATTAATAGTGCTGCCAAGTATTTCATTAAGCGCCTTGGTCGTTTTTTCAACCGTTTCCCCCGGGGATTGAAAAAAAAACGCACCTAATGTGTGTATAGGTGAGGGAAGTCTTAAAAAGTAAAACATACTTTATTCATATTTAGGCTTCAAGATTGAATCATTGAAACTTAGAAAAAAAAACTGTACATACTTAGGGATACACTTACTCTTTATTTTTAAAATTTTAATACAAGACTTTTTTGTTTAAGTTTATCATATTCAAATTAGGTATCGATTGTTAACAAAACGCGAAATCGTTATGTTGTCCCTCCGCGTAAAATATTCGCTTAATAGAATCGATATTCGTCTTCCTACTCCCCACGCCATTCTGACATTTCTGCTTCTATAAGGTTTCTGTAATGTCTTATCGAAGCAAAAATAATTTAGTGGAAGTCTTATTCAAGCTGAAATGCTAGTTGAACGATGTATAATATGATGAAGAAGTACGTTATATCTCAATTGGTTCATGTGTATGTGTTTATATACTAATGTTTCCATTCGTCTGTTCTCTTGGGCTGGGTTATAAAAGGATGATAATAGATTTATGTATTCAATTTTTAGGGACTTCAATAAAAAGATTGCATTTCAAATTATGCAATTACCACTCTTTTCCACTTGCCATTAAAAAAATCTTATTCATTTTTTTACATTCGTTTTACAGAAATCAAATATTTTGGGATGCCATTCATTTTGTACCAAGTCGAAATGTCAATGAATGAAATATTTCAATGTTTAGGAAAATATTGAATTGTTTTAAAAGCTAAGTGAACAACACATCAGCCTGCATTAAGCTAGATGAATTTCTTAAAATAACTTATAGTAAACACTTTTATGTCATTCTTTAACTTATCTAGAACTAGAAGATGCTATACAATGATTTTATTTTAAATTACTCAAAAACGCATATTACGGTTTTGATTAAACTTCTGGACCATATAATGTAAGAAATGGTTGTGCTAAAACTAGATTTTAGGTTTTAGGTGAGAAATCAACTTTAGAAAAAGTTTGTATTTATTTTCAATTATTCAAACTATGCTTTCTACTCGCAAATAGTCTTTTTTTAACTTTAAACTAATTTTATAGTTGAGATTTTTAACGTTGTTTTTATTTTAATAAATTAATGATTTTATTTAATTAGCTCAAAATAAATTATTTATTTATTGCTACCGAAATGTACATCTAAGCAATAAATAAATAATTTTATTTTTTTTGCGTTAATTAAATAAGAACTTTAAACTATTAAACTTGTTTTTAATTCGATTTATTTAGTAAAAAAATTAATTTTTGATTTTTAAATTTGTTGTGTGACTAAAGTCAATTCGTAGATTGGGTCTTGTTCGAGGTCTTGCTTTTTTTTGCCTTTTTTTTGGCTTTCGCCGTTGTTGCTCTCGATTAGGTATTACGAGTACCATAATTAAAGTCTATATTTTGGTTGAACATTTCTTATTTTATTTGGGACTTTCTCATTAACGGCTAGACGGATTTCAATCTAAATTTTTATATAGGAGGAGGAGGTCCTTTTTAATTTTTTGGATTTTTGAAAAAAAAAATCATTTTTTTTGAAAATTCAATATTTCGAAAGCACTTGATGATTTTTTTCGGAATGAAATTTTAATTTTATAAAAATTGTCACACCATTTTTTTTTTAGAAAAAAATTAAAGAAATTGTGTAGTAAATTTAGTAAGAACCGACTTTAAAAATATATTAAGCCCTTCTATTAAGAATCTTGTGCTTACGGTGTGATCGATAATAAGAGCAAATATGAGCGATCCATTCGTGCATTTTATTTTAATATAAAAAATGCTCATGAACGCCTTTAGAGAGATGTTAAATCAAATAACGATTTGTCTAGCTAATAATGATGATCTTTTCACTAATAATGAAGCGTTTCTTTTCCAAAAGCTATGCACGTAAAATCGACAGAACATGTTTTTTTCGTCTTTTTATAAATTTTTGTACGATAAATCTCTTTTTTTTTCTATGTTCTTTCCTTGTTTCACTGATTGCTTAATATAAATATATTTTCTGCTGCAAGCAATTATTGTAAGCAAGGCAATGATTGCGAATGCTTTGTTCAATAAGTTTTTAATTTTTATTTAGTTTATCTTTTTTTAAAATTTGTATTGCTCCTACTAATTTTGATGAACAATACGTGCCTCTGACCACTGATTACAATCAAGAAAGAAAATAGAATGTGGCGATGTGAATGTTACCAGTTGATTTTTTTTCGTTCTTTGATCTTGTATACTTTTCGTATTGTTTCTTTTTCGTACAAGCCTATGTCCGTTTTCCGAAGCCAACAAATTTTCGGTTACTTATTTTAAACTTTAAATTTGTGTACGTATGTTGCATTATTTATTCCTTATTGTTTAACCTTAAATTATTTGAATTTTCTACGATAAGTTCAATGCCGCAGTGGATAAAGTGCTTGATTGCTAACTTAGACGTGTGGGTTCCATCCCCACGCGCGCTAGTGGCATTCTTTTCTATACCTCCAATTTTAATTGGATGCCGCCCATAGGTTAAAATGAGACAGGCAATACTTGGTTCTCAAATCCACTGTGCCAAACTAGTGCCGTGCGATTCAGGTTGCATTTAAAAGACTTAGATCTTACAGGCATATAGTTAAATTAAATTAAATTAAATTAAAATTAATGTATGAACGAATTGTTTATTTTTGTCCTAAAAATAGCACGTATTCGCCCAAGTGAAATTAAAAAAAAATTATAAAAAATAAATAAAATAATAGTTTTAAAGGGCACGTTACAAATATCAATTGTCTAAAGTAGTTTGTAACCATAAATGACGCACCTGCAGGAAAACCGTATAAAGTCTCCATAAACCCACTAACTACGTACATAAAATGTACTGAGTCGCACGTTTTTGCGTGTATGTTCGATCACATCGTAAGCACAGAATTTTTAGGATAAGCAAGAAAACTGGGTCTCATTTTATTTTTTATATAACAAAATTTCTTTAAAGTGGTATTGAAATTTAGATATAAATTTAAAAACTGGATTTTTAAAAAAACGTCCAACTTTGTTAAAAATACTGAATTTTCGAAAATAATATTATAATGTATTTCTATTTTTTTTTCAAATATTTTAATAGAAAAATAACTTTATATGCTTTATATTTATCTATCGTTGCTGACATATTTTTTTTAATCACCAAATCTGATTGATAACAATTCAGCTTAGCCAATATATAGAAATGCCTTGGGCTGAACTTCGCAGCTCGGGAAAATATTCACTCTCCCGTGAGCGAAACGCCTTTAAGATCACACATACGAGTACCAGGCTCAAAAAGTGGACCATAAGGAAAGGGCTATATTGTTTCGGTGAAACTCCGAATTGGTTTAATTGTAAATAATTGATTTGTTCGATGGGATAGTTTTAACAGAAACGGTATTTTATTTTCATTTCAATCTTTAACACTAAAATGTACTTTTTTGAAATAGACGTTATACGTTGAAACTTATGACTCTGCGATCCGGACACATCCATACCTGTATATAAATTCGCAGATTTTTGCTAATGTAGCTAATGTGAACAGTTTTAAAGGCCTCAGATTTTTGATTATAATAAGCATTATTATATAAGAATTGAATACATACTTTAGAGTCCAATATTTTACATTCAATCTGATACTCATATTCTATACTTGAGAGTAAAGGACCCAACATGCTTCCCTGCTGGAAATCTACTTGAATCGGAAACATTTTCTTTTTAAAGAACTATACCCGTTTAAAATTTTTGAATTCATTAGTAGTGTACAGTGTTGCAGAAGGTGCAGCATTGAAAAAAAAATGTAAACTCTGAAGCTTAAAAACTTTTGTATTGGCAAAGTGACTCTCCTGCTCTTTCTTTGAGATTTCGAAAAATTTAGTAAATAATAAACTAAAACAATTGAGTAATTTCGAATTGGTTGTTACCAAATTAGTAGGTATATATACACATGGCTAGAATCGTACTTAGTCCAGTCGGGTTAAACATTTGAAATTAAAAAAATTAATTTGTACAATTTTTTTTCACAGTTCGTTAAGGGGATCATAAGGGAAAATCCCGCTGGAGCTTCAGCCGCCATTTTGAATTTAATGGAAATTTTACTTTGGCAATAACTTCGCAATTTTTGATTTTTGACACAAAAAATAAATGTAAAATTTGTACGAAATTTAATTTTCTACAACTTTAGTCTTAACAATTTTTTCCAAAAAAGTTACCGTTCGCGAGATGTTAATGAAGAACTGTTTTGAGTTTTCAAAAAAAACGCCCCTACTTCAACTCAACCTCCACGGTGTTGCGCTAAAGGGTTGTATATGAATAAAAAAAGATAACCAATTCTTCATTAAATTCAAAATGGCGACTAAAACTTCAGCAGTCTTCCGAAAATCGATTTTTAGACTACAAATGGTCCCCCCAACAAATATAATAATATTTCGTAGTCCCAGAAGGGGGTTACAAGCCCCAAACAGTTTTTCATTAATATCTCGCGAACGGTAACTTTTTTGGAAAAAAATATTTAGACTAAAGTTGTAGAAAATTAAATTTCCTACAAGTTTTACTTATATTATTTTTGTCAAGTTATTGCCCAAATTAAAATGTTCATTAAATTCAGAATGGCGGCTGAAGCTCCACCGATTTTTTCGGATTTTTCCCGAAAACCAAGATATAGACTACTTCTGACCCCCCCTAAAGAACTGTGAAAGAAAATTGTACGAATTAATTTTTTTCTATTTCCTTTTTTTTGACAACCCGACTGGACTAACTAACTGTAGTAGAGGCTATACAAAAAATTGAAGAATGATTTTGATGATGGTGAAATGTGCATTTTCAATTGAAAAAAAAAAAAAATCATGTGATCGAAATTTCAAGTGTGTTCCCAACCAAAATTATTTGTTATTCAGTACTTTGGAGTCCTATTTTAGAACTAATAAGTTGCTCAGTTTTCAAAATATCAAATCTACGTATTTGGAAATAATAGCAATTTAGATCAATTGAGAAAATAATAATTTGCGTAAAAAATATCACTTCGTATGACCAATAAGGATTTTTTATTACACTTATATCATTTTATTTTTCAAAAGCAATTATTTTTTTTTATCTTTTACTATAAGAATATTTAATCAAATTCTCCCCAAGAAAGCTTTCTCAATTTCATTTCTTTCATTAAATGAATATTATTCTCCATCAAAATCTAACACTCTTTATTGCAACACGAATTTCTCAAATTTTTCTTTTAAACAAAAAAAATTAACTAACCATAAAATATGAAATTTATCCTTAGAATATAATTTTTTTGCCATTGCTTTTATATGAGTAAAGATATAAAACAAATTCTTCTTGGGTAGTAAAATACAATGAGAACAAAAACGTAATAAAACTCTTTTATCCGTAAAATAGGGATAACGAAAGCAGATGAGGAAATCCAATTTTAACCATAATTTTGCCGACAAAATCTCATTTCAGGCTACCCTTTAAGGTTATAATAATAAAACAAACAAAAAATAGTGGAGAATAGAGAAAGTGACGAAAAAAAAAACCAGAAGAGAAAACTATCTGTATGAACATAAATAATAAACTTATCTGTCTGCACTCATATCTCACCACGCTCATACATACCTAATATGATGATGGCTGAAAACCAAGGGTCAGGGAAGCTGAACGAAGTATAAAAGGAGTCATAGTACTACTGTACTTAATACTTCGTATAATCCTGGAACCAGCTTATTAAATCAAACTTTAAAAAAATCTACATTGTCAATTTTATAGCCTTTGATTTAAAAGTGTAATCTTTTTCAGAGCTAATTTGTTTGATTGTCTGCCTTCTTTGCGGTTTTACATATATGTTCTTGTTGTCCACCGGGAGAATTTTCCTTTTTCAATTTTCACTACATTCATTCACTATGCTCCTGATATATGTACATTGGTAGAGTTGGTAATAACTCGTATACTTTTATTCACGCAGGCACACACTATCTCTCTCTGTAAATTGAAGGATTAATTGTTATTGGTTTGCGGTCCTTGCACCGCCTAATAAAAGCACAGAGTCCAAAAGGTCCGCGCTTATATTGCATGTTAGCGGATCATTAGCCTTCTCTGAGTAAGATAGTAATTAGCCAAGATATGTTCCTTACCGTCGCGTCGCCTCCGTAACTTATAGAATTTTATTCCATCCATGAAGTAGACAAAATCCTTCGGTTGATTTTCGATATAGATAGGTAGGTATCGGTTTTGTGGTTGGTGAACAGAGTATATTAAAATTAAATCATTATAAGTCCGGTTCTAAGAGACTCAGTAAGCCAGATTATCGCCCCGAACACATAAGTCAAGCTAGGCCGAACGAATGTCAATTCATACACTGTGCAACGTAAACCCTTAGTCTGAAAGAAGTTCGCGCTACAGAAGCAATTGGCCGCTTTGTCAAATTCTGAAAAGAGCGCCAATCTTCAATTCGGAAAGTTAGTTGATGTCGTCAATACTTAAGTCTGGTATCTCACCTAGGACTTTGACTTGGTTGTCGTCAACTTTATCGGATTCTACACTTACTGAAACTGTGGCGAACCTTTATCTTAGTATTTCTAATTCCAAATATAGTTTGCGATCGGCATTCTCGAATGCTCCTAGACTTTCCTCTTCGGAAGGAACGGACAACTATTTTCTTAAGCTCCTCTAGTGGATTTAATCTCTGAAGACTGCGCATGAGCTCCTCACTACTCGGTATGATGCTTATGAGAGGCAACCATACGCATATGTGTCTGCTATTTATGGAGAGCTCATACACAACCATAACTTCTAAATCGTATCTAACAACTTGACTTACAACGGCGCAATCGACGCCGCTTGCTTTCGGAGGTGGGGTTTTGAAGGTTTATTTCCATTCGTTGATTGATACATTGTGAAAGAAATGTTAAAAATATGAGCTCTTATGACTCGTGAGTAGGTTGGAAGTAGTGTCTGACCGAAGCTTCGGATTTGGCCACATTTGACTATAAAGATTACATTCGGCTAAACCTTATAGGCTTTGGCCAAAATAGGCCGTAGCTTTAGCCGAAGCGGAAGGTTTATTTTATGGTGAATTTACTTGATCATCGTCTGTTTGAAGAACATCTAATATTTATATGTTATGGCCTTGGGTCATACAATTAAACAGTAAATTATATTTTTACAAAACAACTATTTATTAATTTAAAACACAAGAAATAAAGAAGTAGTTCGGTTAACACGTAACTGCAAGAAGAGACGCCGTTAAGTATAATGTAGACTATCAAGATGCACAAGGCACATGTATAGCAAAATTGTATCTCTTTCTTATTGCAGTAAATGCAGATAGTAATTTAATATAGCAGTGGTGCCTAAGCAGCACAATTGATTCCTTGCTCTCAACAATATGTTTCTAGATAGAACCTTTGCTTTAAAGGAATGCTGATGTATAGGAATATTGGTCTAGACCATGCCTGTATCTACGGGCAATTGCTTTAAAATATTTATCTGCTCCTCAAACTAGTGTTCCTAGTAGACCGAGAGCCCACAGCAATTTTTGGGTGTGATTGATAACAAAAAATAATTAGTATAATTAGATAGTACTTAAGTAGTTATTGGCAAATTTGGGCGTCTTGCATTCTCAAGTGGGAACAATAGTGAGTAATAGTGCATCAAATATGCATTTTTTTCCAAAGTCAAGACAATTTTTATATCAACTTTAGTATAACTTCAACATGTAGAGGTGAGCTCCCTGATTGCAAATATGGTAGTCCCAGATGTTTTCTGGCGGCTTTCTGCCTGTAAGAAGCGCCTACTTTGAGCTCGTCTTTCAGACAGAAGACCGCCAGCAAAACATGGTGGACCACCATATTTGGAATCAGAGAGCTTACCTCTACATTTTGAAGTTTATGCTAATGTTGCTACAACAATTATCTAGACCTTAGAAAAAAATGCATTTTTGATGCACTATTGCTCCCACTTGAGAATGCAAGACGCCCACATTTGTAAGTAACTACTTAAGTACTATCTAATTATACTTATTATTTTTCGTTACCAATCACACCCAAAAATTGTTGTGGGCTCTTAGTCTATTTTGAACAACAACTTATGAGCTATTGGTTGTTTTATTCTGAACTATTTCAATAAAATATTAAAATTGAATGTAGTTTAATTTGTTTTTATTTTTGAAAATTTAATTTACCCCGTTGGATTATTTATTGGATGCATACATTCCAGAAAAAAACTTCAAAAAATAATGTTTTTTTTTTTAGTTTTAGTCAATCTTAAACGGAAATTCTTTTAAGTTGTCAAAGTTTCAGCTTCGGCCAAAGGGAAATGTTTAGCCGAATATTCGGCTTCGGCTAGAAATCGACCATCGGACGGTCACTAGTCGGAAGAGAACGTCAGCCCGGGCAAAGCTTACATACCGAAGTAAGGCAAAGGGCTAACATGTACCCTGTCAAGCCGTATGTTGACAGAAAATTTGTTAACATAACTGTTCAAATGGACTCGCCGAAATATTGTGGAACACATCCATTTTTAAAGCAATAAGTTCAGGCACTTATGAAAATAATTTAAAAAATGTCCTACTTAAAATCAATTCGAATGTTTATTTCTACTTAAAGTCGACTTTAATCAATACAGTGCAGTCCATTAAATCAAGAACAATATTTTCTTGCACCCATATTAAAAAAAACACGATTCATATACGGTTTATCTTATTACAAAATGTCATCAATAAAACATAATTTTTGCAATTTGAAATTTAATACGAACTTATTTCTTCGCTAATCCATCGAAGACGGTGGTTTAGTGAAGAAATAATAATTGACATTAAGACAAAAATTTACTGGAACATGGAATATAAAAAAGATACTTATTGTAGTAGATTTTGTTCGTGGATATTCGGTTTTTTTATTAATTGAAAATTATAATCCGTAGATGAACTTATATTCTATGATTTAGTAAGGTCATGGATAAAAGGTGAAATAAGAATTTTTTATTGATTGAGCTGTTATTGTTTGCATTTTCTTCTTCTTCTGTCATAAACACATTTATCATAAATTTTCTTTTATGTTCCGGGAGTCTTAAATTTATTACACAACTCTTATATTCCTTCAAAATAGGTACATGTCGAGGACAGCCCTGGTGATAAATAAAAAAATCCTCAGTACAATGCTGACAAATCTCTTTTTCTACATGCTTATCATCTGTTTTTTATTTCCTTTTGTTTCTACTCTGAAAATTTATTGCGATAAAAAAAATCCTTAGGATAAGGACCTTACTCCACTATTTGTTTAAAATTGAATCCAATGTGTGTTAGAAAACACAATTATGGTGAAGTTTGCAGGATAAATTGTTGTTTTTCTTTAAAAATGTGCCGTTTGTGTTTGAGTTTTTTTTTCCGAGGAGTCCTTAATCAATTACTTAAGGTTGAGGTATTCCAACAAAGTACCCTCTTTTATTTTTTACGTGGAGTAATCAAGGCAATCTTGTTTAGGCTTAACATTTAAAGGACATTCAACGGTCCAAAGCGTAATGGTTCAGAATGAGCTTAGGTACTTTCGGCAACAAATTGCCGAAGAGGAAATAATAGAGACTCAGTCAAAAAAAAAAATTGTCATTAATGTCAGAAGCTGTAGTTTTTTTCTCGTTTGAAATTTACATATAATGATGAGACATCATCATATACTTACATTCTTTGAATATATTGTATTTTTTTTTTCATTTTTTTTGTTTGTTTATTGTTGAGAGCTTGTGTGTAATGGATGGTTGGTTTGGTATGCACCAGATGGGAGACATTTTATGGGATATTATTTTTATGGAGTCTCAGGGGTCCTGTTTCCTGTTGTGCTTTGAGTTTAAGTATATTTGTTTTATGGCGAATTACTGTTTTATGGAAGGAACAAAGAAACATGAGAATATGCCTTTCAGAGGCGTCTCATTTTGACATGCCTTCGAAATTACCTACTTTGAACGAATAAAAATGTCGAACTGACGGTGACGATCTCTCAGCATTGTTGTAGGTTCTGTAATATTGTTAAGAGTCGAGGTGTATGGAGAAGTGTGCTGGAGTAATAAAATATTTCGATATAAGAGAATTTGTGTATAGTTTTGCATAAACATACATATGCATTTGTATGGCTATAAATTTTATCTCGTTAACATTTTCATGGAATTCTTTGTTTCTTTTTTTAATTATTCTTCCGTTATTTTTAAAGAAATATGTCTTTAATGAAAGTTATTGGTGAATCCTGATTCAGGTCGAGATTCCATCTTGAAATCTTTAGGTTAGATTAAATAACAACTATTCCACTTTTAGTATTAAACTTAACATAATCGTTGGTGTCTTTCGGAGTCAATGAAAAATAGGCCTTGTGTCAGCCAATTCCTAAAAAACGCGAATTGAATTTGGTTTCTAATTACCGACGGATTGCAATAACGTCTTTGCTTTCAAAGATCATCGAAACTCTGATAAATCATTCAGTCAAGAAATATCTTGAGGAAATATCTTGAAAGCACCTTAATGGCCGCCATAGGTTCATCGGTGATCTAATTTGACCACCGAACAGTGGAATCAATTTGGAGGAAGTTAAATTATTGCACTTTGTCCGCCAAATAACTTTTTTTTTTGAAAATGAGCGCAAAACATCGAGTGTAGCTTCGGCTGTGTGGCACGTAGCGCCGTGCTGTTGAAACCAAATATTGCCAATATCCTCCTCTTCAATTTTTGTGAACAAAAATTCGTTCAACATGACCCGATAACGATCGCCATTGACCGTAACGGCCACTCCTTGCTCATTTTCGAATTATGCCTCTGGACCAAAATCCGCACCAAACAGTGACTCGTTTTGGGTGTATCGGCTTTTCAATGTATGCGTGCGGGTTTTCTGTGCCCCAAATGCGACAATTTTGCTTGTTACATACCCGCCAAGATCAAAATGAGCTTCATCTGAAAAGATGATTTTTTTTGGCAAAATCGCCATCTTCTCAAAGTCGATCGCAGGCCCACTTAGCGAGCGTTGTTCAAGCGTATACCCAACAATATTCGTCCAGCGCAAAGATAAAACTAATTATCTGCCAAACCAGACATGAGCTAAGTGTTACCATTCACGAAATGAGCACTAGTTGAAAAAAAAAACGTTAGATGGCGGACCCGTTATTTCAAAGGCATTTGATGGTGTCTGACGTCAAAGTGCGAGTATTTGGTATCAATGAATTAGAAACTTGCTTACACCATAAATGCTGGTATAACTCATCAGGGATCCGTCTTGTCTCCGAACTGTTTTCCTATTTTTACTAGCAATATATATGTACTTTAGGCCAAGTTTTGCATTTAAAAAAAATCGAACTCGAGATTTTGATAAAACTTGACATTAAAATGATCGGCAAAACGATAACCCGCAACTTTGAATGTCTGTTTGAAGGTCGATCTTAAGCTTTTAAGGTGATTACTTATTTTTGTATTGTTAATCTTTTAGCACCTAACATAATGGTACCTGTCATACAATTTTTTGTAGCAAAAATGGGAAAGCTTAATTATATCGAAAAGAGCTCCAACAATTTTTCTAAAAAAAAATGTATAGCCCACACTCTTGTCCAAAAAAATGGGCAATAAATGTTTTCAACGGTATATGTTATAGAACCGCTTTTTCCTATTTTCGCCGTGTCGTATTATTTTCTTAACATTTTACTAAAGTTAATAATAGTATCGTACTAAATCCATCTGATAGTATATCAGTCTCACACGCGGGGGGCCCAGGTTCGAATCCTGCTGGTATACATTTTTTTTTTTTTTTTTTGTAAATAATGAAGTTAAATTGTTAAAATGTAAACATCGAATACTTATTTATAGCACAGGTTGGGTTTCCATCAAGATATAATTAATACACAAAGCATAAACACAATAATTGTGTTCATCAAAATTCAAATACTACAAATGCTTTGCTTAATTAGCATTTTACTAGTTAACAAAAGGTTTAAAATTTATGAAAAGTTAGTAGACTACTATGTATGTATAAAGTAAATTGTTAACTAGTATCGTGTTAAGGCCTTAATAATAGGTCGTTTAAAATTTTGCGCCATCATTTTTTTTAATTTAACATTTCCTTTCCCAATTTGTTATGAAATAGCTATTTTGAAGTGATTTAGTAAATTAAAATTTAATTAAGTAAAACACGACTTTGAAAATATATTTATAGTTTTTTTTCATTCTTTTGATCAAAATCTCGTTTGATTTTTTCAAATGCAATACTTGCCCTAATAGTACATATATCGGACAAATGAAAGAAAGGTTTTTCTTAGAAATTGTTAGATTTTTTGTTTCACAACTTAGAGCTTGAAAATTAATTTTCCAAAAACTCTTCACTTTGTTTTAAATAGGTAAAATAAAATAAAATAAAATAAAATAAAATAAAATAAAATAAAATAAAATGAAATAAAAAAAATTAAAATAATAAAATAAAAGAACATTTTTATTGCTTCAGTAATTTGTAAATATTTCCGTTGTGTTTTAATATTTTGTTGTTATTTGTTATTTATTTTTTTATAACAAAATATAGGGAACAGAAATGCACCCCTTATCCACCCATACATTTTTTGATGTCTCCCAAATAGTTGGCTTGTTCATAATATTAAAAAATTAACAGAAAATACTGAAAAAGTTATCGAGGTTCGCTTAAGGCTAACGTTTAAGTCTTACACAAGTGTCTTACTCCAAATGAAATTCTGTTTACCTCAAGAAGAAAATTATATCAATACTTGTTGACTACCTAGTCGTGTGTTTTTCGCACTTCAAGTAATAATGTTTCAAGATACAGCTAACTCTAGTCTCAAATCTACTGTAATTTACATGAGTAACTTACGTTTCATGTGCAATATTGGCCTATAGGCAATTTTGTGTCGCATTAATAAAAGCGACGAAATGCTTTATTTTCAAATTTGAAATTTGGTTAAGCTCGTCTTTCCGAATGGGTGTCCCCTCATAGGACATTGAGTATGAATTTCGTGAGTAACTATCAGGCTTGGCGCATGCTTTCGTATTGGTCAGGTTTTGTCTGAACCTATATATTATGTGAATCATTTTTCGATACTTACTATATTTAAACCGTTGGTTAAAATACCAAATTGCGACCTTTTATAAGTCCCAAAGACCTAGATACTGACAGGACTTTAATCTATTTACCTAATTTATTAACAATGAAACAAAATCTATTTTGCAAAAAAAAACGTGCATCGTCATTAATATTATAAAGCTTTGTATGTATGCTTTTGAACTTATTCGAATCACTCTAGCTAATCACACCCCACACAATTTGCATAAACTTAACATAATTTTTAGATAAGTCTTTTCATAATTGAATTGCTTTGGCTTTTATCACGAGAAGCCCTTGGAAACTCGTCAAGAGCGTTAACAAAAAATCATCATCTTTAGCAATTTTCCATAAAAGACAAAGTAGGTACAATACAAAAAATTATTCCCAAGGCAGTTTTTTATTTTATTTTATTTTTTATGAAAACCATATTTTTTGAGATGATGTTGGTTGGTTTTTGCTGTCGCACAAGTAATGTTTTATTTTGTATCCAATTAGTATGCAACATTTCACTTTATGTTCCAATTATTTTAGGTGGTAATTGCCCGAAGACTCATTGAACAAATTCTTTGCATTTTATTTTGTAATTGTATATGATGTACATATACTATCGTTGTCGGCATAAAAATGTGTTTATTATTTTTTTCGGTGCTAAGCCTTCACGATGACGAACACAAAAAAAAGTATACTGCCTAAAGCCCATTTCGCCAGTCATACGTTTTTAGTAGAATAAATTTTCTATTGCCTTCGTCCCATCTCGGCAATTCCACACTCGGATGATCAAACATACAAAAAAAAGAGAAAACTCAGCTTAAACTGAAAAGCCGAAAATGTCCGTAAGAGTGAGTTTTTAAAAAAAATTAAAGGAAGTATATATTGAGAGAGAAAAACCACTTAATCTCAAAATGATGACACAGGTGTTATATGTACATACTCGTATGTGTGTATGAATGAATCCCTAAAATAACAAGCTACCTTATTATTCGTCCTAAAGCTACAATTACATTAGATAGGAAGAAAAAAAATGAACAAAACTGCCAATCATCTAAATCACAAGAGATTTTCGTCCTTACCTGTATCCTTTTTTTTTACACATATACCAAATGATAAAGGGGTACTTAAGGGATTTGCACAAAAAAAAACAAATTGAGATTTCGACGAAACTTGACATTGAAGGCATATAGTTGAATACATTAATATAATTGAAAATAAAACTTGTAGGGATACCTGGCACATAATCTGTATGGAAAAAATTCTGGCTGTGACTCGAAATATGCCAACAATTTGACAATGTGACGGGTGTTATGTTTGAAAGTACGAGAGGTCTTCAGTGGTGCAATGTAACAGTTAAACAGATTGACAGTATGACAGATGAACAGTGTACACATTGACAATATAATAGTGGTACAATGTGCTAGTGAGATAATGTAAAAATGTTAAGGTGTGACAGTGTTACAATGACGCTGTGTATCCACTATACTGTTTAAGGACAGCAGTCTGTCTAATATAGTGGCAGTTTCAGATGAGTTAAGACCTTAATGACTGATTTACAATGTCGCTTTGTTAAGGTTTATTAGTTTAAATAGCCTTGACTGAAGTTGATTACGTTAGGTGGAAGTGGTTGTCAGCAAGAAAACCTGACCGATTTGAATCTGGGAAAATTCCTCCTTGCACTTTAAAGTATTTTGAGCTCTTTACGAATCATATGAGGCAAGTAAAACATTGTCTGATATTTATTATCATTTTAGTCAAAATGCTCCTATATTGATCCTGGGAGTTTTTGGAATAGACATAGAGCAACACTTCTAGGTACTGTACTTATATTTAAAAATTCTTACCAAACTATAAAGTTTCTCGTTATGCTTCTCTAGGAAATTCCGCGGAGTATTTTATTCGCTCGAATTTTTTCCTGTTATAGTGAATCTCCTACGGAATAAATTTCCAGCTAAATACCAATAAATTGCTATGGAAACTTTTGAGCTGGTCAAACTCTGAGTAGTCAATTGCTTCCGCTCCCAGAAATATTCGGCGGTAAGTTTTGAAAATAAGACAAATACTGATGAAGTGGTAGGGGTTCTCGGTTGCATCAAGGTTACATATTGTGCAAAGTCCGACAGTGTCGTTAGGAAAGGCCCTTCCATTCAAATCCAGTATATCTCACCGAACAGTGGCACAAATCTTTACATCGTTTTGGAGAAAGTAAGATTATTGCGCTTGATATTTCAAAAGCATTTGATAGAGTTTGGCATCAAGCTCTCTTATCAAAAATGCGTCCATTTGGTATCTCTTCTTCGTTAGATTAGAAATTACCTTTCGGACCGTTCAATACAAGTTGTATGCAAGTTTCCACCAGTCCTTTGCTGAATTGATGCTAGAAAGTTGACTCACAATATGTTGATAGTATAAACGTTGTTTCGTTTTACTGCTTTGTAGTTTTTGTTTGCTTCACAATAATTCTTTCTGCTTGCATCTAAATTGAATTTTCTCTAAATTTTAAGTAGCTTAAGTGAAGTTTTTCTACTAAAGTGACAATCCAAGTCAAACCACGGTTTCTTTCTTTCAAACTTAATATTTGAAGTACTAGAATTTCTATAAGCTCTGTAGATACATTCTTTTAAGGTCAGACATCGTGCCTCAATGTCAGTATTTGTAACTATTCTTTCAGCAGTTATTTATTAACTCAGTATTTATCCATGCTTAATTTGGGAGAGCATATATAATTTCTGGGAAGATTAAATAGGGTCCAAAGGTCAGCCAGTTTATGTATTAGTGGATCACGCTGCTCTACACTCTCGGCTGCCCTAAACATACTACTTAACCTTAAACCACTTGGTATTTTTTGCAACCAAATGGCCGCGAATACATCTATTCGTTTCAGAGCCATCTTTCAATGTACCAGCAATTCTATAGATCATTCTAATATCCTGAATATAATCGGATTTAAATTAGGACGATCCGACTACACCGACATACCAGTTAATCTTTGACAAGAACTTCCAAGTTACCATCCCCCGAAGATCTGCTTGGGAGGATGAGAGGTTCTTAAAAGATGAATCAGCTCACTTCTATACGGATGGTTCAAAGCCGAGAAGAAACGGCTGGCATAAGTATTAGTCTTACGTTCCGTCTCAAAGACCATTGTAGCGCGTTCCAAGCGGAAATTTGGGCGATCCACATCGGATATCCGTATTTTCTCAGCAGCCTTGAAGCTATTTCCCCGAAATTTATAACTGCCCGCAACTATCGATCATCTCCCACGGAGATGGCAGAACAGTTTGACATTCACCTGATTTAGGTGTCAGGACATAAAGATATCTTGGGAAAATCCAAAGCCGATGAACTCGTCAGATATGGAACCTTAATACCAATTCCTCCGATAATGGAAGGAGTTGGTATGTCCATCGCTATATGTAAACTTATGCTAAAACAAAACGCCACAAAACTAATATGAGATGATCAAACATCACTACCTGTCTGGACAATAGACAGATTTGGCCAAAAATTGATCCAAGACGAAGACGCTCAAAAGGCTTGATTTCTTTGAGCTGAAAACATCTTGGATCCGTAATAGGTATCATAACTGGACCCTGTCTAATTGGCAGACACGCCAATTCACCAACGACCTTTGTAGAAGTTACATGGATGAGGAGGGCAAGGGGAATATACTTCATATTCTTTCCTAATATCCTGATCTCGCCCAAGGACGTAGATGACACCTGCGAGAATGCTAGTGATATAAAATACACAGAGATTCACCAACTACATCCCTTCATTAGAAGCTCCAAATGGTTTAATTAACAGACAATATCTCTTTATGTGGCATCATAATGAGACCATCTGCGGTCTTAGTGTGTCAGCCGTTTACATGACAGCCTCGTCAACACCTAATCTAACCTAGATACTCTGACAAGTATCATGGATGACAAAATAGCCTTATTATTCGATTCGATTTCCTCAATGTCTTGGTTGATATCTACGCTTTGCAAGGGATGAAGTCTCTGCTAAGCGTAAGCAGCTTATAGTTATCGGTTGCATTTGAATTTAAATAGTCGGCTGATACGACGGTTGGTTGGAATGTTACGGCGAAAGAAGAAATGATATTTGGTTAAAAATGTTTAACTTCGTTACAACACAAAAACTGAATTTTAAAATATAACAGAATTTGAGTATTTGAATTTTGTATTTAAATATTTTGAATATACGGAAATTTCCATTCATAAATTTTTGAATTGAATAAATCTACAAATTTTAATATACCAACATAATTGTTTATTCAAAGATTTTTAAAAACACAACATTTTTTCAATAGAAACTTGGATTTACAAAATTTTGAAATCAAAAAATTGCACATAATTTAAAAACTTTAAATTACACAATATTTTTCTTAAATTAGAATTTTTTAATTTAATGATTTATTGTTATTTATGATAGACACAATTTTTAAATGTCTAGAATTTTAAGAAATTCATAATTTTCGAATACAAAATTCTTGCAAAACAATTTCAATTTTCCATAAAAGTTATTTGAATTATATGACCAAGTACGTGCGATATTGTCCTGTGCTTAAGTGTCTCTAGAGCTCATTCGCAGATACACAAGCCCAAATCCTAAAAATGAACGAATTACAGGTAAAGCCATAACCTTTTCTTATGAAGGAGCTTTCAAAAATTAAACCAGAGAGCCATACCAAAGGGATAGACTTAAAAGTTGCCATACGAACATCTGTGGTGTGTACATGTACACTTTCTGTATAGATGGTGGCAAGGATCCCATGTGTCTTTGGTTATTATTGTTATCTGATCTGAAATGTGGGGTAGACAGGAATAAAATCGATTCAGTTGTCTGGGGAAAACCAAAAATAATCTTCAATTATCCTGCTGGTTGGTTATGTTAGGTTTACGTGTATTAATAAATATAGGACGTTTCTATGTATGTGTATAGAATTCGTTATTACGTGCCTGAATAGCAATTTCGTCCTAATGTTCGAATTGCCAGCAGGTGTTTTATACTAATTGGTATAATTTGTGTCTCTCGTTTTTTTATTAGTTTGCAATTTTGCACGTTAGAAACTGTTTTTTTTTTGCCAAACTCCCCACAATTGCGGAAAATTAAAATTCATAAAAAAAACTCGCTGGTCAAAATGTTAAATTGCCAACTCAATCGAAAATTTTACTGACTTCGAAACAATTTTTTTTGTGCGAAAATAATTCATTTTATGCTTTTATTCAAAAAAAAAAACCGTAGGAAAATGATATTATTTTCCAATTGGTATCTAAAAATATTGGAAGGATGTTTGATGGCAAAAGCAACAAAAAATCCCATTGTAGCGGGAGGGAGGACAGAAGTGGAAGGCAGACTGAATAGAATAACGTTCGTCAAAATTTGTTCTGAGTTTGATTGGAATTCACCTAAATTGTCATTCCCTCGAGTGTTTTTGATAAATTTTTTTGTGATTGGAATTTAATTGATGTTACGTGAAAGGAAGAAAAAAGAAAATTGCCAAATAAATAAAAGAACTTGAGTTTAATTACAAAAATTTGGTTATTTTTTTGTATCATTAAAAGACAATTTTTTTGACACTTTGAATATCTTTGAATTTCTGGGTTTTTATTTTTAACGGTTATTGAATTTTATTTTTTTTTTGAATATTAATATTATTTAAAATGTAATTAAAAATCAAATCCATAAATCCTTTGGTTGTGTCCATTGTTCACGTCTTATTAAGGGCCTACCTATTAAGGGCCCAGTTAATCGATTGATTCAGGCAAAAATCCATTGGATAATTTATGAAATGTTCACGCATTTTGAAATGCAAATGCTATACTTATGGAGAATTTTTGTTTTTGCAAAAAATATTTGCGCAGAATAATTATTTTTTGTTTAAAATGTATTTATTTATTTTTCTGGTGAAAATTAAATTGTTGCGCCAGCTGATTGTCATTTTAAGCAAAATGGAATAAATCATTCCAATTATTTGAGTTCCAATTTCTCTCGGTCTACTGAAAGAATTGTGGACAAAAAACTTTTTTGTGTGTATTTCAATCAGGAAAACTTCGGGGCAGAGTGGGGTTGAAGCTTGCCAACTGACATAAATTTCCTGGATTTTTCATATTGTTTCAAGTTTTCCTGATGCGTTTTCCTGATCGCTATAACTCTGCTCCCTAATGGAGAAAAATAAGCGATATGGTTCTAAAATTGTGTATTTATAAATTCTATGTACGTATTCAAAAATTCAGTAAGAATTATAAAAAAATGTGTTTTGCTAATGAAAGTTGCCAAGTGTGCACTTTTCCACACTCTAGTTCTCGCAAAGAACCGCTTAACTCTGAGACAACATAACCACCTCGCGCCACACATCTTTCCAATCCCTCTTTCTTTTTTTCACATGACGACCGCGCTGTGTTAAAAAAAACATACAAAGTGTAATCATAATCCAAAAAAAGGGGAAAGTTCTTGAAATCAAAACCTATGTACCTAAACAAAAGCTCCGACAAGTCGAAAATCCGACGTAAACAAGGCAGCTTCAATAACAAGAACCTTTAGATCTACAACGTAATTATAAAACACGAATTCTTACTTTTTCTGAGTGTCGATTTTGCTATACACACCCAAAATGTTTTTCAAAATTAGTACAGTAAAAATTATTTTAAAAAAGCCAGGATTAATAGTTTCGACCAGGAAATATTAGCATATTGGGGGTGGCCGTGGTGCGATAGTTGTGTGCTCGCCTGTCAACTTCGTGGTTGCAGGTTCGATTCCTGCCGTTGTCTATGTCTTCTTATATTCCATTAAAAACCAATTCTAAAAATTGTCATAAAATAAGTTGCTGCTTTGCTCATTACATGTTGTTTAGGCATAACACTAACAGCATGTGATTGAGTAAACTAGAATACCCATAAAAAATGACAACGAAATAAATAAAATAATGCGAATTATATGGGACATAAATAAATAAGACACGGTAATTCTCTGCGCATTAATTCAGCCGCCATCCCTGCAGATAAATCTGAGACAACAACCAGCTCTAGTCTCAGAACATCGCGCCACGCATCTTTCCTATCCTTCTTTCTCTTCTTCCGGATTCCCGCGCTTTGTTAAGAAAAACATATAAAGGGTATTCATAATCCATTGAGCGCGTGCAGTTATAAAAAAAATGATTTAGCATTTCTTTAAAAAATGTCTGCATAATATTGTCAAAGAAAATGGTTGCTCATTATAAACGGTGATTTTTTAAGAGCTTGGTTTTTGAAAATTCAAAAAAACACAGAAACTTGTAAAAAGTGAATGAAATTTTTATTTGGAGCGATAAATCAATTTCTGCCATTTACTTTTTAAAAATAATTTCACTTAAATGTTGCCCGCGGCTACGCTTCAGGTGGTCCATTCTGAAGGTCCAATTTTGGCAAACTTTTTCACACATTTCGGCCGGAATCTCACCAATGACGCGTTCAATGTTTGCTTCCAAGGCAGCAATCGTGTTTGGCTTGTCCCCATAGACAATAGACTTAACATAGCCCCACAAAAAATAGTCTAACGGGGTCAAATCACATGATCTTGGTGGCCAATTGACTGCGCCAAAACGTGAGATCAACTGCTCACCAAATTCGCCTCTCAATTGATGCATGGTTTCGCGTGCAGTGTGGCATGTGGCACCGTCCTGTTGGAACCACATCGACCGAGTTCAATTCTTGCATTTTCGGCAAAAAAAAATCTGTTATCATCGAACGGTACCTTTCTCCATTGACCGTAACCCTGCGGCCTTCATCGTCCTTGAAGAAGTACGGCCCAATGATGCCGCCTGCCCATAAACCGCACCAAACAGTGCATTTTTCGGGATGCATTGGTAGCTGCTGAATTGCCTCTGGCTTCTCTTCACTCCAAATACGGCAATTCTGCTTATTCACGTATCCATTTAGCCAAAAATGAGCCTCGATTATGACGACCATAAAACGGACGTAGCTTGCGAAACACATTTTTCACAGAGCACGAATTTTGATAATAAATTTCAATAATTTGCAAACTTTGTGCAGGCGTAAGTCTATTCATGGTGAAATGGCAAACAATACTGAATCGAAATGTCAAATGTTCGTGAAATTTGTCATGTGTGATCTGTCAAAAATATAAACGTCAAAAACCAAGTAGCAAAAAAATCACCCTTTATTATAAAACAAAATTAATGTAAAATATATAAAAATTCTTAAAATTGACGTTATGGATCCTCATTTTTGTTTTTTTGTTTCTATTTGCAGAATGCGCTCGTTCATGGAGGAGAACGAAAAAAATGATCCTCTTATTAATGCCCCGGATAAGAAAAACAATCCATGGGCTGAAAAAGGAAAATGTGTAATCATGTAATATTACACCAATAACAAAAGCAACAGCCAACATCAGCAACACATTAACAATAGTACTAACAACAACAATAACAATAACATTCAAAATTTCAACAACAACAACAACAATACGATCAATACTACAAACGACAACAACAATATAAAAACTAAAACACACTATTACTACTATACCAACAACAACAATAACAGCAACTATTATAATTACAACAAAAGCAAAAGCATTTTTTTCCATAATGTGAAACGTAGAACATTTCACGAGCTCCATCATCGACCAATTTTAATTCAATTAGTCACATTAATTTTATGGATATTCTCAAAAATTCGTGCAATGCTCTATAATACAATACCAAGGCGGTTGCAATAAGTTAAAAAAAAAATAAACAATATTATAAAATAAACAACAATTTAAATTATTATTTAAAATAAAATATTACAAAAAAAAATAAACATATTGGACACTAAAATAACTTGAAATGTCCCACTTTTATGTAAAATTGGATAAGAAATACTTCAAATTTGGAACATCCTTTAATTAGAAATAAAAACAGAAACTATCCAAAAAAAAAAACATTTTACACAAAAAAAACAACATGTTTTTTTATTTCAATTTAAAACTTAACAACACCTCTTCTTGTTGCTGTTATCAACGGCACTTGATGTTGCTGTTTTCCTTCAAGTTTCAGTATGATTTGATTTGTTTTTAGTTTGTATTCTTTAACCAACCCAAAAGTAAAAAAAAAATGTAGATGTAAAATTTTATTTTTAATAAGAAAAAAAAAGAATAACCAAATTTACAAACTTTCATGGTTTCTTTTTTCTTTATTTTATTTTTATTTTAATTTTTAAAGTAGACTGCTACTTTTAGAAAAACAAAACAACTCAACCAAACGCACTCTTTATACCACCCTGTTAACCTCTATATAAGAATTTTTACAAGAAAGACAACTTTTTTCCAGCAAAACAAACAACAACAAAAACTAAACAATGAATAAAAAGAGCACAAAAAACGAAACGAAAATATGAAAACTCAGTTGGCAACCATTATTTTCCAGAGAGAAGAGAAAAAACAACAAAAGTTTTAAAAGCGCTCTCCTAAAACGATACAATGATTTTTTTAGCAAATTTTTGATAAGAAAATAAAACAAAAAAACTACTTAGATAAATATTTAAAAATTAAAAACAAAAAAAAAAAACAAACAGAAACAAAATATTTATACAAAAGTAAATGCTATTTCACCAACACCGCCTTTTTATAAAATGAAAAAAGTGTGTCCTTCTTAAAGATGATTTTTTTTTTAAATTTAGTTTCTACATAATTTTATATTTTAGTATTAATTTTAAAACTTTACTTTAGAACTTCCCACTTAAAATAAAAAGCGTACAAAGCTCTCTTATATATGCGCAACAAATTTTACGCCCCTTGACAACAAAACAAAACAAAAATCACAAAAATAATTTTGCTAATTAGAAACCCTTAGTTTTTGCTTGAGAGATATAAAAAAAAATTAGATGAAATAAAAACAAAAGTAGAAAGAAATTAAATTAATTTAATTAACAACAACAAAAAAAAACATAAATCAGCTTGCGTAGATTTTGAGCATTAAACATAAAACAAAAATCATTTTAAGCAAAACAAAATACTTATTATTACCAAAAAAAAAAAATCGCAAAGTAAAACAAAATGGTATTTATACAACTTTTTTTCCAGGTAGTGGGAAATATATTATACAAGAAACAAAAAAAAACTATATAGCAAATATAACAAATATAACGTTAAGTTTAAATAATTTTAAATATTTCGTTTTGTAATTTCTTTTGTATTATTATTTATTTTTATTTGAGAAAAATAAAAAGACAACATGCCCAAATATGAGGTTAAGTCATCAGTCATTCATCGTAAAATCAATACAAAAATGAAATCATTGAAACAAAACAAAAAAAAAGATTTTTTTGTTTCAAAAAAAAAAATTATTAAATTTAAGTTTAGCAAAAACTAAAATATGAAAAAATAAAATTTAGAAGAGTCGAAATGTAGAGGTTAAACCAACCAAAAAATGAAAAATAAATCATAAACTTATGTAAGAGTAGCAGTTTGAAAATAAAATAATTACAATTATGCAAAGGAACATAATTATTATGTTAAGTAAAGTTATAATATTACTTTGAATTTATTTAATAATTATAAAGTTAACCATAACAAGAAATAAAAAAAATATAACAATTAAAAATACAGCTTTCAAAGTTAAAAAAAAAAATAATAAATTAAAAGAAATCACCTGAAGACGAATGAAGTACCAAAAATGATGAAATCTAGACTTTAACATCGGATATTGTTAAGTGGGATCACTTTCTAGACGGATCTGAGGTGTTGTGATTGCTGGCGGAAATTGAGGACTTGAAACACATAAATTATAGTGCTCCAAAACTCATCTGACTCTGACTACTGTGTGCTGAATTTGTAGAAATTTATTGGAGCAACCATCGTCTCCAAGGCAATTGGTCAAAATTAAAACTATTTGTCCCAAGGGTATGTATTTGTTTTCCTATCGGTTAATTATTCGAAATTAATTACATTTTTTTTTTATATTTTAGAAGCCCGTGCAGAGCGGCGAATCAACGAAAGAAACGTCAAATTTCTTCAAAACTACAGCTCGATTGCTCAAAAACTGTCATTTTGCACTTCCACAAATGTTATTTCCTGGGACTTGATCTTTGGGATAACAAGCAAATTGATTAGATAACAATACTTTTGACGGTCCAGAAATACAAAGATGTACAAAAATGTTAAATTCTATGGATAAGTTGGAATTTGATGAGCAGCGAACACATTTGTAATAACATTTTAGTACAAGTAGTAAAACAAAAATAGCCAATCAATAGATGAATTGCGATGATTTTGTACCAACAGAAAAAAAACACCTTAGTTTGTGTTTTCAAAAAAGTTCGAAATTCTGTCAAATTTTTGATCCAAGAACTCTGTTCGTAAGTGCAACTGAATTCAGCGGCAGATTCCTACATATCGAAGAACTTGCTGAACAAAAATATCAGCAAATCTTCTTCGAGGGATGACGGCGTCAAAATTTCTCTACTTGTGCTTTTTGTTCAGAAATTGTAAGTATATTCAATTTTCATATATAAAATCAAAAGCTTACTAACATGTATTTTTCCTCTTTCATAATTTAGCTAAAGGAAGCATTTCAATCATTTCAACCAGTAAGTCTTATTTGTGAAACACGGAACAAAATGATTTTTGTCAAAGTTGAAATTTGGTACAGACACAAAAAAATGGACGAACATAAATATGAAATTATTACTCTCTCTTACTTTTACGGATGCGTCTTCAGTCCATTACTCAAACAAAACCAAATAACAAAATTTAAATGGGTTGGATATAAGTTATAATAAATAAAAAAAAAAATTATTGATATATTCTCAAACTTAAACAAAAAAAAAAAACAATATGAAATATACTCTTGAAATATTATGTACTTGTAACTTGATTTGATTGAGTGGTATAAATTAGTAAATTAAATAAATAATTCAAAAAAATGCAAATTATATGCCAAGTAGAATACAATTAAAATTATAAACTGTAGTTAATTACGTCTCTTAAAAATATATAACAAAGTTTAAATATTTAAAAAAAAAATAAGACATCAATGCACTTTCCGCATCGATGTTGTTTCGTTAATTTTTTTCAAAACAAATACACAAAAAATCTTACCTTCTATATGAATCACCTATCCCCAAAAAAAAAAAAAAAACAAAACAAAAAATAGGTTAAGATACTTCAAGGTATCAGGAGATAAGATATAAATTAAAAAGAAAAAAAAATATATACCTAAATGTAAGGTCAATTCATTATATTCAAACCAAAATATTTAATCAAATTAATCTTATTCAATAAAAAAGAGTTGCAAACTTAAAAATATTACATATTATACTCTATCAAATATTAATAACAAACCAAAAAAAAAATTACTAAAGAAGGAATCGTAGTTTAGCTAAAATTAAATGTTTTTTCTTGTTAAATATATCAAATATATATATTATAAATAATAAGCAAATATAGAATATATTCGATATCGATCTCGTCTCACCGGTCAACAATGTCGTCATTTGTTTTGATTGCGTCGCATCGACATTGAGCATTAGGTTGCGTCTTCTAAAACAACATCAGACATTGTTTAACAACAACAAAAATAAAACACAATATCCCTCAAATACAAGCCGGAAGCGAGTCCAATTGCGTAGCTATCTACCATCACACACAGCTGCCACATAATCTTGATCTAGCGCATTCAACAAAAAGTTGCATCGGTGATTCGAGACCGATGTAATTTCCTAGCAAAAGTAATGTATCGCCCGAACAAAAGAAGAAGAAATTTAATTATAAATTTATTAATATTATAATTATAATTAATTAATTAGTAAATTTAAGTGACAAACAAATATATAATCTTTCAACAATCTGAAACATTCAGAAAATCATGTTAACAAAATTATTAAAATCTATATAACTTGTGTGTTATTAACGATTTTAAATATTCTTTAATAAAATCATACAAATATTTAATCAATAAAGTTTAAGAAAAAAAAATCAAAAACATTGTAGTCGAACATATAGAAAAAAAAGCCCCTTTAAGAAAAACATTTATTGACGAAATCACATGAAATCTTATTATAATTAAAAGTGAAAATTTAAAATTTTAATAAATAAATTTTCAAAAATAAAATTATTAAATATATAAAATAAGAAACGATAAATATTCATTTAAACTTACATATACAAAAATACACATTTAAACAAGTAGCCTGACAAAAATGAATTTTAAGTGAAGTGGCAAAATGAAATGAAGCAAACTCTTAAGAATATATAATTTTAATTGCAATTATATAACAAACAATTAATAATTATAAGCATCATAATTATTAATAAAAAAAAAAACAACATTTTGATGCATAGTATTTAAAAAAAAAATAAATACTATGATTTCGTATTAAATTATAAAAAAAATACAAAAAAAATGATGAAATTATCAAAATACAAATAAAGAACATTACTTAAATCTCTAACTAGCGGAGAAAAAAGAAAATGGTGTTTTAGTATTTTGTTCAAAGGTTGAGAAAGCTAAATTTGAAACAGAGGTAAGTTATTAAGAATTTCGCTTGATGGGCAATGATCTTGTAGCGAACATTGGAATGGATAATTTAAAATAAGCGCTAAAAGTTATAGTTAGTATTAGCCAAGTTCAGAAGACGCAAAAACTACTGTAGTCAACTGCATTTATTGTACGCAAATTTGTCTAGAATCCCAGTTAATTTTTCGTAATTTGGGTTCCTACTACATACGTTCGAACTTCAAATATTTCTTTGCAATCCTCGTCATCGTTGTAGTGTGACGAAAACATTTGCTTTAGCTGATGGCACAAATGCGACTGAGTGCCTTTTGTGACGTGTCACGATTTTATTTTTATTTGAAATTTAAGAAAACAACCAGGCTCGCAGGCGAAAGCAGTAGGTATCACTTTCTGATTATTTGCTTTACATGCATGTGAGTTCACACTCAAATGTATAAATTTCTATACACAAATATTTTTAGCTCTGCACAAATACAGCCAAAAACAATGTTAACCCCTGCCACTGAGCTGGAGAAAACAACATTGCGCATGTGGTAGAAGAAAGCAATAAAAGAAAACTTAGGCATTGTTGCGATTGAGACAGAAATTTGAGTCTAAATAGAATAAATGCAAAAGGCGGGAAGCAGAAATGTAAATCCCAGCAAAAGTACCTACTGCTTTCGCATGGGCGCCTGGTAGATTTCTGTAATTTTAAATATGCTTTGAGTGAAGCTGGTTTGTGTATAGAAATTTATTTGTTTGTGTGGGTGAAATAACAATGCATGAGTAAATTTTAAAAGCAAACAGAATTCGATACCTACTGATTTCTTATGCGCGCCTGGTAGATTTCTTTAATTTCGAATATGCTAAAAGAATCGAATACTATTTTAACTGCCATACATTTATAAAAAATAACTTGAGTGCATTTCCATTTTGTAAATGCGTCTTTTGTGACGTGTCACGAATTTATTTTTATTTGAAATGAAAGAAATCTACCAGGCTCGCATGCGAAAGCAGTAGGTATCACTTTCTGATTATTTGCTTTACATGCATGTGAGTTCACACTCAAATGTATAAATTTCTATACACAAATATTTTTAGCTCTGCACAAATACAGCCAAAAACAATGTTAACCCCTGCCACTGAGCTGGAGAAAACAACATTGCGCATGTGGTAGAAGAAAGCAATAAAAGAAAACTTAGGCATTGTTGCGATTGAGACAGAAATTTGAGTCTAAATAGAATAAATGCAAAAGGCGGGAAGCAGAAATGTAAATCCCAGCAAAAGTACCTACTGCTTTCGCATGGGCGCCTGGTAGATTTCTGTAATTTTAAATATGCTTTGAGTGAAGCTGGTTTGTGTATAGAAATTTATTTGTTTGTGTGGGTGAAATAACAATGCATGAGTAAATTTTAAAAGCAAACAGAATTCGATACCTACTGATTTCTTATGCGCGCCTGGTAGATTTCTTTAATTTCGAATATGCTAAAAGAATCGAATACTATTTTAACTGCCATACATTTATACAAAATAACTTGAGTGCATTTCCATTTTGTAAACGCGTCTTTTGTGACGTGTCACGAATTTATTTTTATTTGAAATGAAAGAAATCTACCAGGCTCGCATGCGAAAGCAGTAGGTATCACTTTCTGATTATTTGCTTTACATGCATGTGAGTTCACACTCAAATGTATAAATTTCTATACACAAATATTTTTAGCTCTGCACAAATACAGCCAAAAACAATGTTAACCCCTGCCACTGAGCTGGAGAAAACAACATTGCGCATGTGGTAGAAGAAAGCAATAAAAGAAAACTTAGGCATTGTTGCGATTGAGACAGAAATTTGAGTCTAAATAGAATAAATGCAAAAGGCGGGAAGCAGAAATGTAAATCCCAGCAAAAGTACCTACTGCTTTCGCATGGGCGCCTGGTAGATTTCTGTAATTTTAAATATGCTTTGAGTGAAGCTGGTTTGTGTATAGAAATTTATTTGTGTGGGTGAAATAACAATGCATGAGTAAATTTTAAAAGCAAACAGAATTCGATACCTACTGATTTTTTATGCGCGCCTGGTAGATTTCTTTAATTTCGAATATGCTAAAAGAATCGAATACTATTTTAACTGCCATACATTTATACAAAATAACTTGAGTGCATTTCCATTTTGTAAATGCGTCTTTTGTGACGTGTCACGAATTTATTTTTATTTGAAATGAAAGAAATCTACCAGGCTCGCATGCGAAAGCAGTAGGTATCACTTTCTGATTATTTGCTTTACATGCATGTGAGTTCACACTCAAATTTATAAATTTCTATACACAAATATTTTTAGCTCTGCACAAACACAGCCAAAAACAATGTTAACCCCTGCCACTGAGCTGGAGAAAACAACATTGCGCATGTGGTAGAAGAAAGCAATAAAAGAAAACTTAGGCATTGTTGCGATTGAGACAGAAATTTGAGTCTAAATAGAATAAATGCAAAAGGCGGGAAGCAGAAATGTAAATCCCAGCAAAAGTACCTACTGCTTTCGCATGGGCGCCTGGTAGATTTCTGTAATTTTAAATATGCTCTGAGTGAAGCTGGTTTGTGTATAGAAATTTATTTGTTTGTGTGGGTGAAATAACAATGCATGAGTAAATTTTAAAAGCAAACAGAATTCGATACCTACTGATTTCTTATGCGCGCCTGGTAGATTTCTTTAATTTCGAATATGCTAAAAGAATCGAATACTATTTTAACTGCCAACATTTATACAAAATAACTTGAGTGCATTTCCATTTTGTAAACGCGTCTTTTGTGACGTGTCACGAATTTATTTTTATTTGAAATGAAAGAAATCTACCAGGCTCGCATGCGAAAGCAGTAGGTATCACTTTCTGATTATTTGCTTTACATGCATGTGAGTTCACACTCAAATGTATAAATTTCTATACACAAATATTTTTAGCTCTGCACAAATACAGCCAAAAACAATGTTAACTCCTGCCACTGAGCTGGAGAAAACAACATTGCGCATGTGGTAGAAGAAAGCAATAAAAGAAAACTTAGGCATTGTTGCGATTGAGACAGAAATTTGAGTCTAAATAGAATAAATGCAAAAGGCGGGAAGCAGAAATGTAAATCCCAGCAAAAGTACCTACTGCTTTCGCATGGGCGCCTGGTAGATTTCTGTAATTTTAAATATGCTTTGAGTGAAGCTGGTTTGTGTATAGAAATTTATTTGTTTGTGTGGGTGAAATAACAATGCATGAGTAAATTTTAAAAGCAAATAGAATTCGATACCTACTGATTTCTTATGCGCGCCTGGTAGATTTCTTTAATTTCGAATATGCTAAAAGAATCGAATACTATTTTAACTGCCATACATTTATACAAAATAACTTGAGTGCATTTCCATTTTGTAAACACGTCTTTTGTGACGTGTCACGAATTTATTTTTATGTGAAATGAAAGAAATCTACCAGGCTCGCATGCGAAAGCAGTAGGTATCACTTTCTGATTATTTGCTTTACATGAATGTGAGTTCACACTCAAATTTATAAATTTCTACACACAAATATTTTTAGCTCTGCACAAATACAGCCAAAAACAATGTTAACCCCTGCCACTGAGCTGGAGAAAACAACATTGTGCATGTGGTAGAAGAAAGCAATAAAAGAAAACTTAGGCATTGTTGCGATTGAGACAGAAATTTGAGTCTAAATAGAAGAAATGCAAAAGGCGGGAAGCAGAAATGTAAATCCCAGCAAGAGTACCTACTGCTTTCGCATGGGCGCCTGGTAGATTTCTTTAATTTCGAATAGGTAGGTAGGTAGGTCTAAAAAAATCGAAATACCTGGGCATATGTGTATGTGCAAAATAAATTAGTGTTTGTTCATTCATATTCACGTGTTAAATCAGAAACTACTTATAAAAACGATTGTGTTGTTTTTAAGCCTGTGTTGAAAAAAGCATGTTTGCTTTTTTCTATTTAGACCTTTTATTTCTATCTCAATCGCTCCAAGATCTCAGTTTTATTCTTGCCCTATTCTAGCCCAATGTTTTCTCCACTTCGGCTGAAGGGGTTAATTGTTTTTTGTTGGTTGAGTGGAGCTTAAAGATTTGTGTATAGAAATTTATCTGTTTGAGTGCATGAGGAAATTTTAAAAGCAAACAACAGAATTCGATACCTACTGATTTCTTATGCGCGGCTGGTTGATTTCTTTATTTTGAAACGAAAAAAGACTGCAGCGAATTTCGTTTAGAAGTCGCTGTCATGTGCTGTAAAATCAATCAAAATCATAATTGTGTTGCGATGCCACCAGTTGCAGTCACAATTTTTTGTTAGCTGCATTTTTAATTGCGATAAGGATAGGGCTAGTCTTGCATTTGAAAAAGAAGTGGGACATGCAATTCCGTCTGTCTGTATTTCTCAGCCTACTTGGTATTTAAGAGTTTTTGTTGATTGTTTAAAATATGGGTGCTTTCATAAATGCATGGTTGCGCATTCATAAATGCAAATGATGATGTCCTATGAAAAAGAAAAGCCCACAATTTTTAATATTTAGTCTTTTTATTATGTGTATATATATATATATATATATATATTTGTTTCTTTTTTTTTAGTAATTTTTATTTGCCATTATTTTTTTCATATTTTTGAAACAATTTCAAGTACAATATAATATACATATATATATTATTTTTGTTTGTTTGACATTTGTGTTTTCTCATTTAATAATTTATGTACCTTAAATACTAAACAAAACTTGTGTTTTTTTTAATAATAATAATTAATTCTGTTTTTGTTTATTACTTTCGTATTTTTCTTAACTAATTATAAGTAATATGGGTGTGTAATTAATTAATAAGTATTCAAAACTTTATACAAACAAAAAATATTCTTAAACTCTGTTCATTACAGTAATTAAAAAATAAATGTATAGATTTTGTACAGTTTTGTGATTCTATTTAAATTGTTTAATAGATTCAGAATATTATTGGTATGAGTTGTATAGAATTTCTGTTTCATATTGGAATTAATATTACAAAATTTATATATACGACAGCAAATTCAAAGTAAAAAAAAAAAATTTATTAGTTTGTTTACAGATTAATTTTAAATATACATATGTATGAATAAATACATACAATTTATGATGTTATTTTTATAATAATTAATTTTACAATATACATGAATATAATATATAGATTCGAAGGTACAGCAACTTATAGTAAGAACAATATTAATAAGTTTTTTTTTTTTTTTTGTTAAATTTAATTCTGAATAAATAAGTTTGTTTATATTTTTTTGTTTTAACAATTGATAGGGGACATCTTTATTTTGTATTTTGAAGTATTTTTATGTAAATTTTTTTATTTGTTTAAAAAAGAATCAACAGACAATAAAGAGAAAACAAAAACAATTGAAGGTATCTTGATTTTTTTCTTGATAACTATTTATTACATATTTTATGGGTTGGGGTTTGTATTCTATGGTGTTTGTATTTTACATTTTTGTGTTTTTTTTTTTTTAAATAAAAAATGTAATATTTTTTGTTCATATAAATATATTTATAAGAATTAAAAGAAGAAACAAAGCATTTAAATATAATTTTTCCCAGTTCTTGAATACAATTCTACACTTTTTACACAGCCAATCATTTCGGTGATCGAATTTTTATTTTCTTTAACAAAAAAAAAAACTTCGATCACTTCGTACCAATTTGTTCCTTATCAGATCAATTTGTTAAGAAAAATTAATTTATTTATGTGTAGTTTATAAATAATATAAAAAATTGTAAATTATTTACAAATGTTTTCTTTTTTGCAGATTAGCAAAGTGATTTTCATTTTGCTTTGTCACCATCGGAATCACTCTTAAAAACTATCATTAAGTTTTTGTAATTGTTTTTATTTTATTTTTCAATTAATGTTTTGTGTATTTGTGTGAATTGTAACTATTTTTTTTTGTATTATATTTTTTTTTAATAATGCGCTTTTGTATACGGTATGAAAATATCGGCAGTGGATTTAAATTTACTATTTCTAATATTCAACGAGGTTTTATTTTAATTTCATTAAATTTTTTTATATAGTTTTTGAAGGTGCTGGTTTTGGTGTTTAAATTTGTATTTATTATTTTTTCTATATATACGCTATAGTGCGTGACTATGAGTGTAATTTTTTTTTTTAATTTATTAATGTAATAATGTTTTTGAAACTGCACTTTAAGTGATTTTTGTATATTTGAATTTTTTTTATGTTACTTTTAAATATGTTCGTACTTTTTTTTGTGTTATCTTTTCTGATAGAAAAATATCATTATTTTGTTAATAAAATTTAAATTTTTTTTGTTTGTTTGAATTTTAAATTCTATAAGGTTCTAATGTTTTTTTTTTAATTGCATTTTGTGGTGTGAAAATATATTATGTTTATTATTTTTATTTTCAAATGTACAGAAGATTTTTTTGTTTTTAATAAAATTGAAGTATGTATACTAAATGGTATATGTACATTCCCAGGGCGGGAAAATTTTACAAATGCATAAGTTAAAAACAAAGTTTTTTTTCTTAATAAATGGGAAAGTAATAATGCAACTATGTATAGGTAGGTATGTTAAATTTTAAAAATAATATTTTATGTCAAAGTTTTAAGCCCTTTGGTTACCCGGCCTACAGATCGCGTAAGACATAAGCGATAAGAGATAGAGACAACAATAATTGCCAAAATGACTATTCAAAAATCTTTAAACAACGCTGTTCTCTATTTTTTGTAATAAAAGAATTAAATTGTAAAAAAATAATCTATAGTTCAAAAACTAAAAAAAAATATGAATTGGTTGTTTCCGAAATATTAAGTTAAGAACATATGTATTTTTTTTATCAATTGCATACCAAACATCGGTAAATCTTTTTACAAACAACAAAATTGCTCCTTCAATAAGTTATCACTTTAAAAGTTCAAATCATTTTACGTTTATTTATTAAGTTTAACGTTAGTCGTTTTTCTTTAAGCGAAACGACTTCTTGCTTTTGGGCGGTCTAATTTAAAAGGTCCTGCATACCATCACATGTTATTAATACAATTTACTGTCGATGACAGGCTTTGCATTGACATTGTTCTGTTAGTTTTTTTTTTCATAAGCCTGGCCAAATTCCTAAACGCAAGATTTGCAATGCAAGGCTCATGCTAAGCAAATGCAAAAATTGAAAAGCAAGTGAAGTGCGCAACACAAGTTTAAAACTTGCAATGAAGTTTACGCAAAAAAAAAGAATGAACTACGTTTTGGGACAGTATACTTAGTAGAGATTTTTCTGTTTGCGTTTAGGGATAGTTTGCTTAGCTTATTATGCGCAAGATTAGCGTTTAGGAATTTGCCCCCTGTTGTCTTCTGACAGGAATATTGGTGAGCTTACAAACGATCAATATTACCTGAACTGAGATTCTTAATGTTGACAATTGTGTGAAGGACCCTTAAAGAACAGACAATTTTTTTTTACATTTAATGCCAAATGTGTCGTATACCTTTACACGGTCTGATAAAGTTTAGACGAACTTGCAGTGATAAGACTGGAAATGTTTACCTACGTAAAAAAATGTTAATTAATTTTAAAAAATATAAAACGAATAAGTTTTCTATCCGCGTGTGAGCTAAAACGTATGATAAGGAGCAGCTATTTTTTATCCGCGAAACATATTAATGATTAAAAAACAAAGTGGATCCGAAGGCCAAAAATTATTGCACTATTACCTTATAATAAAATATTAATAACATTTTTTCTTTGTGTACTTTTTTGACTTTATGCAGTTAATTTAATTATATTTGAGGTTATTTGCGTTTGAAGGTATCTGCCGAATGTTGGTTTTGTTTGTTTTTTATTACAGGTTTTAACATTTTAAATATTCAAAAACTTGTTTTTTTTTTAAGTATATGTATACTCATATGTAAGTTTTTTTTTTCAAAACGGGGGATTTAAAATTTTCGTCGTTTAGTGAAAAAAAAAACTTTTAAATTTTTGTTTGTATTAAAGCCGGTAATGCACTTTATTATAATGTATTTTGTTATAATAATTGGAATTGTGTATAAGAATTTAGTTTTTTTTTTTAATATCAAAAGAACTATTTTGTTGTATTTAAATTTATAATATTATTACACATTTTCCATTTAAAATCGACCAATTTGTTTACTTATCTGCACCATTTTTACACATCACATTTTTTTCAACGAACTGTGTTCATAAAAACTAAACCGATATTTCTTACTTGAAAATTAAATACTTAAGTTATTTATTCTGTTTTATGTGCATTTAAACTTTAATATTATTATAATTATGTTTACTTAATTTATAAGACTATTTTAATTTTAATTAATACTTTTCTTTCTGTGTCAATAAGTTCCACCGTTTTTTTCTGTTGGTATTCACGATTAAAAAGCCGTTATGTATACACAATTTTTACACTTTATTTTGAATAGTTCTGAATGGTATATAATATATATATAGATGTATTTGTTTAATATATAATAATTATTCAAGTAATACGTGTATATATATATATATTTAATATTTTTTGGGTTGCAATTTTTTTTTTGTTATATAATATAGATTTGTTTTAATATATATAATATATTTATTTATTTTTAAATTTAATTTGTATTATTTTTATTTTGAACTTAAATAGAGGTATTTCTATTTTCCCAAGTATTTTGTTACCTTTCTCCATGTTGCTTGTCATTTGGTTGTTGTTTTGTTTACTTTTCTTCATACTTTTTTTATATTTGGTTGCTTATTACTTTTATTTATAAACTATATGAAAAAAATAAAAAGTTAATATTAAACAAAAATAATTGTTGCAAATGATGATGGGAAAATAAATTTAAATAAATAATTATACCTGAATAGTAATTTATTAAAAATGCGCTTTGCTGGACAGACAATGTTATTTTAGGCATGAAAATTGTTATATTTTATTTTGGAAATACATTAGGGCGCTCTCGGGAATCTTGAGGGAATATTTTGTCAATTCGACATTTTCTCTGCGACCGTGAACATCTGCAGCAATAAATTTAACTCGAACAAAAAATCGTATGAAATGCAGTGAAATTTCCTTGGAAATTTTATTCCCGACCCAATAAATTCCGAGTGATACTTTCGAACACAGGTCCTCAGGTTGGAAGGATCCAAATACAATTCCAAGAAAATGTATATTTGCGATAAAGGAAAATGTTAATTAAGAATATCCAATATACATACATAGGTAGGCACTTCAATAGCAGGGGTGTATCTATAAAATTTTAGTAAGGGACAAATGCTGGGATGTTAAAAATTTACCGTTCTTCGCGAAATACAATGGAAGTTGTTGTTTTTCAAATTGTCAAAATTAGAAAGAGAAAATTGTCGCCCAAGTATTTAATAGGTACTCTCTGGTTTCATGTTTTTATCGCCGTGATCTGACATGAAAAATGACAATGGGCCCTTTTGGGAATCTCCCAGAATTTCGTTTCTCACGAAATATTTTATTCGCTCGAAATTTTTGTAGCGAACGTGAATCTCAGACGGAATAAATTTCCTCCTCGAATAAAAAATCGTATGAAATAACAGCAAAATTCCATGGGAAAGCTTATTCCCCATACCAATAAATTCCGAGGGAAACGTTTGCACATTGTTCACGCTCCAAAGATTTGAGTTACAGGAAAATTCCGAGGGATTTTTTTATTAACGATAACCCCCAGGATCTCCGAAACATTCGGCGCAGCAACAAAACTTAAGTCGATTGGTCTACGGGTTTAATATGGTGAGTCGCATCACACTGAAGTGGGTGCTCTCGTGTATCGTCATGAATATTTTTTTTGAAAAGTGAAAGTATAGTTAAAATTATTATCAAATTATTAGAATGTTTCCCGTTAATTTAAGAGAGCTTTAAATTATCTAGATGACTAATCGAATATACGAAAGTTACGAAACCAATTCCCTAATTTTATTTGTTACTTCTAACTCATGCAGTGATTATTACCGTTAAATTTATACATACCAATCTGGTTTAAAATAATATTCGTGGATTTATGAATATTAAAAATAATTAAGAGTTCTACTAGTTATTCTTAAGCATTATCAAACAAACGTAGAATATTTAAAAAAGAACACTCACCACTAGAGGCATACTTTGGCTGCTAACAGTTTAAAGATGAATCAACCTCAAAGTAATTATTTTTCTAATTCATTTTGATTACTTCTTTCGCTTCTAAATTTAAAAATCTTGCGCTGCGGAATTCATTTTGCATCGCAACATAACCGGATCTCTTTATTCGAAGGATTTTTGAAGTATTAGAAATAAGGTGGTGACATTTTATTTATGACAATCAAACACAATTTGACGATTGCAGATTTGAAGATGGAAAACGGATCGGATATAATCATTTTAGATGTCTTGACTATAGCATGTTGATAGTTGTCTTGAGTTCATCTTCATATAATAAAGAAAATTGATCACCAAAATCTGTACCATATAGGTAATTAAAATATTAATTTAAAAAATAGAATATCTAAAAAAATGTCGAATTGTTTGTCTTCAAATTCTAGTACAATAGTGATCAAAATACATAAACCAAAAAAAAAAAAAACAACAGCGGTATTTATTTGAACCGAAGGACTAAGCCCCAAAATAATAAAACACATCTTCATACTTTTAAAACCGATAGAATATTTTGTATATTAAGAAAGAAAAAAATAACTATAAACTTAAAATGTATCATAATATATTAATTAATAGTAATATTTTTTTTTATAATAATAATAATAAAAAAATCATTTAACATTTGTTTTAATAAAGTTAAAAGCATAAAAAGGAAATAAACAAAAAAGAAAACTCATTAATAAATGTACCTACATATGTGTATCTTTTAATATATATATTTATAAATTTTCATTAAATTTAACTTAATTTATGTATTTTTTTTATAACTTAACAAACTTATATTTTTCTTTTCAAATTGTATTTTAATATTTAAATTGAAAATAATAATAATCATTAAAATAATTAGAATTAAATATTTTCCTTTTTTTTTAAATAGGAATTAAAAAATATTACAATTCCATGTATAGTGTGTATGCGTGTACAGTAACATAAAAACGTAATTTCCATCTTGTATCATCTTTAAAATGTATTCAATGTTTATTTACTTTTTTATAATATATAACTCAACAAGGTAAAACAAATTAACTATTTAAATATATATTTTTTCCTGCATGTGTATAGATTGTATGGATATAAATTATATTAAAAACAAACAAAAACAAAAAGAAGTGTTTATTTAACCCAATATTAGTAATTTTTCATAAGTTTTTTTCTTTCTTATATATTTCATAAGTGGCATATAAATTTATTTACTTGTTTTTTTTCGTTTTTGTTTTTAAACAATTTTTCTTCAGAACTTTTTACAATTTACTTTCTTTGTTTTTTTTTTGTTTAATTTGAAGAATAAAATTGCAATATTTACACAAACAAATAGTTTAACACCGTGGGTCTATAGGTATTTATATTGTATTTTAACTAAATCAACTTCATTTTTTTTATACAAGTAATTAAATTAGAATTTTTTTCTTAAACTTAAATATATACATACATATATAAATATATACATATATATATATTTAAAAATAATAAAGCAAAATGTATAACCAAAAACTTTTTTTGTGTATACAATTATAAAACTAATTACATAATTTATAAAGTATATATATACCTAGTGCATTTATGCATGTATACAACTGATTTTTATTTCTTTTGCTTTTGTTTTATTTTCTTTTTTGTTAAAAACAATTTATTATTTACATTTTTTATAGAATTTTCTTCTTATTTTACATATGTATATGTATTTTTTATTTGTTTAAATTTGTTTAATTCTTTCATCACATTTATATTTTTTTCCATTATGAAATTAATAACAACAAAAAATAAAGCAAAATTTTAATTTGGTTTTAAAAGAAAATTTATTTAAAAAAAAAATGTAGTTAACAAAATTAGACCAAGAAATAATCCTGTATGATTTTTTTTGTTGAAATTCAGCAGACAAATTGCAGATCATAATGCGAGATTGAGGCAAAAAAAAGTGCACAACTTAGTGAAGTACAATTTACTTCAAAACTTTTCAAAGCCATTTTAGAAAATGTGTTAAATTTATTTAAAAGGATTCCAATTAACTTCCAAGTAAACTTCGAAAGAAGATTAAAGATAAAAATTATATTAGGATATATATTTGAATAGATGTCAAACGTAACTCTTGTAGAAGGCTAAATTTAATGTAAGGTTCTTTCAGTAAGGTTTATGTAACTTTTTTATGTATTTTTGTCAGAGGGAACTATAAAATTTGACACCTATTAAGAGCGTATTTCACAAATTCAAAAGCTATGTTTCAATCAAGAAGTTAAGGGGCAATATTTTGGAAAGAAAGTAGTAAATAAATGTAATAAGAAACGGTTTTTTGTGTTTTTCGCGATTCGATTTTAAAATTATCAGTTCAAAAAAAAAAAAAACTGTTTTCCCTTTCGTGACGACCGACGTTTTAGTGACATTCTCACTGAACGTGCCTATGCAAAACAGGCTAATTTCATTAATTTACGTCTGCACAAATAAAGTAATAACACATCTATTTAATTGGTTGGCTAGGCTTAGTTTTGTTTTCTAAATTTGGTGGCTTAAATTATGGAATTACTTAAAACAACATTTAAAATGCCATCATTAAGAACTTCTAGTCGACTTTCTTTTAAAAAGTAATTCAATGTGACAAAGAATGTTATCCAAAAAAACATCAGAAATTCACTTTGAACGACTTGTAAATTGCTCATTTGTGGTCGGAGCTGGCAAATTCCTAAACGCAAATCTTGCCCAAAATATGCTAACCAAACTGTCCCAAAACGCAAAGTTTAATAGGTGCATGTTAAAAAGTTTTGTTACGTACTTTACTTGGTTTTCAATTGAAACCCGGTTCGTGCATCTTGCGTTTAGGAATTTGGCCAACGAGTCGGACATGAATTTTTAATTATTTTGTTCTTAATATAAATAAATTTTATGATTTTTTTTTTAATTTATATTTTATAATGAGACTAGGTACAGCTAGGTTACGTTCAGACATGTCAGATATTAAGAAATTTCTCACTTTTGGAAGGCTCTAGTTAGTTAACCGGCTATAATAAAAAGTTAGATTTCTGAAGTTAAGTTCTGATTTTTTTCTAACCAAGATATGCAAAAAAAACATTATATGAATTTCCATTGTTTAATTATGTATTAGAAATCAATAAAAATATATTCTGCTTGTCTATAATGATTACCTTATTTTAACGCTTATTTAACTCTTTATTTATGAACTGCTTCAAAACTATCGAATCTATAAGTTTAGAGTGAAAGTGAGTGCCAGTGAAATTGCTGGCAGAATAAAAATCTTACAATCCAAATTTAAACCTTTTGAGATTGATGGGACTTGCGAGATATCAGTAAGATCTACGAGAATAGACACCAAATTGCTGTTTTGAGACAAAAGAGCAATTGTTTGCCGAATAACAAATCGATTAAAATAGATACAAGGCTCAAAATTTGACACATGAGATAGAAAACATATCCTGAAGATGATGGATGCATTTAACAAAATTGAAAGACTACTATCCAGAATTTGGGAATTGTTTAATTTTCTGTGAGAACTGTAAATTCATACTTCATATTGAAATCTTTTATAAACGCTCTTATCTCTAGATTAGACTGTCAAATACTAACGTTCATATTATTGACTTTTTTAAAACTATATTTGCTATAAAAAAAGTTCAGAGAAAACTAAAAAAATGATTTTTTTTTAAATTTATATCGGATATAATAGTTTTGTCATTTTGAACTTGAATTTTGTTATTAAACATTAAAAACGTCCACAATTGTAAAGGAATTGCAATTATAAAGTTCCATTGAACGAAATATAAATAGATCATAATTAATCTGACACTGTTTATAATTTGAATTAATTTGAAATGTAAGGTGATTAAATTTAAGATAAAATTGAAGTCGAAGAGTCCTACTAATTTGACCCTTAGAAGTACTTAGACGATTTTAAATAATCCTTGAATATAATGTATAAAGATTTATCGAACGAACTGAACAGAACAAAATGAAACCAGAAAAGCACAATTTATTGCTAAGATTTTTTCCAACTGATGCTCAATTATTCTGTCTGGTAAATCTTAGAGTAGGTTTGAACAGATTCGTAAAAAAGTCCATGTTAAATGTTTTTTATTTATTTTGTCACTGATTTAGATCTTCTAAAATAAAAAAAAATTATGTATTCATTTGGCGATTTCTATCTTTTACTAATTATTTGTTGATAATTGAAATTTGTTCTGTTGGAACGTTGTATTACGAATCTTTCCAATCTGAATTTTTCGTGACTGAGAAAAGATTTACAAACATAATAGAAAAAAGTTTAATTCAAAGGCGTTGGAAAATTATTACTCAAAGTAAAGGCACAACTAGTTAACGAAATCTTATAGAAAAACTTATATTTCCTTAATAAAAAAAAAACGTTACCTTACAAACGAAAATGCTTTTTGAAATTTAGTTTCGAAAATTAATTAGTTTCGAAACTGGCAGATGATTTTACTTAATTTTTAATAAATAACTAATTAAGTTTTTTTTACGAAAGCACATATGGCTAAAGGAACACTATTGCCATTATTTATTTATATGCCCAAACCTCAACTTTTCGACCTCTGTCAAAACTGCCAGGATTACTTCTAGAATTTTACTTGTTTTTAAAAGTTTATTTTCTAAATTGATTTAAATGATATTTCCGATGATTTAAATTATGAGTTCAAATTAACTACATACAAAATAAAAATTATAAATTAATATTATTTTAAAAGTTACTTGTTTTTTGTTTATACTTCATTTATCACACTGAACAATTATATTCTTTTTTTTTCACATTTGTTTTATTTATAATTTTTAGTTTGTTTGTGTTAAATCCATTTAATTTAGATTTTTTTGTTATTTTTTTTTTAGTAAACTTATATAAAAAAGATCTTAAAAATTATTCCTTTTTTTTAAATTTTTTCCTTAAGAACTTGATTAGAATTGTTTTTTTTTTGTTTTTTTTTTTCAAATTTAAATATACAAAATAAAAACGTGGACATAGATATCCAATCCTTGGTATACGTTTTAATTATTAAATATGTTAATATTATATATATAATTTTCTTTTATTTTGTTTTTCTTTTAAATAATTAAATTAAATAAGCTAATTTTTTTTCCTATTTCAATTTAAGTGTATAAGTTTATATGTGTATAATATAGATCTAGTTTTTTTTTTGTTATGTCGCAATGCCACCAAACCACAGATTACCATTTTGTTTTTAAAAATTTATATTTTATAGATAGATAGATATTTAAATTCTTTTACAACAATTTTTTTCAAATGTTTATATCCCATTATTTCCGATTTTTAACTTTTTTTTTTAATGTTTCGTATTGGTCAACTGTATCCTTATTTTTAGCTTTTTTTAATATTTGTTTATGATTTAAAAATTTAACTACAATCAATAAAGATTTTTTTTCGGTTTTTGTAAGATTTTTTTTGTTGATTTTTTTCAGTTTTTTTTTTTTTGTTAATAATAAATTATGAAACTAACTTTAGTTAGCTTAAAGATAGCAGCTGGTGTAGGAGCAAGGATTGTTTGTTTCCTTTATTAGGGTCACCTTGTTGTGCTGCTTCCAAAGAAATCGGCTAAAATTCAGAAAAAAATAAAGACAACATTTTAAGTACAGCAAAGTAAAACACAGACTTTTTTTTCTACTAAGCAACTATATAGAGGTATTCATAAATACAGTCTTATCCTCAGGACTTCCTAAACTAAGTAAGCTAAGGCATAATAAAACTCATATGTAAGCAATAAATGTTATATGTTATAAATTTCTTGATGTTTTTTTCCTAAATTTAATTTGATTTCGTAAAATATAAAAACAATAATACAAATCAGAAAATTGTATACGATTGCGGTGTATCTTAATTTTTATTTTTACAATTTTTTATTGATAGCTGATGAAAGAAAAAAAATTTGCAACAGCTTTTTTGTGCGCATTTCACCAAAACTTTCTTATACTGTATCAAAACATTAATGATTATTTGAATTTTCGCGGCCATCTCAAAGGTGAAATCTCTAACGCTTTCCGGTACAAGCATAGTTAGGGTTAACGTAAATAATAATTTACCATGAAATGTTTCCCTACTTTGCATATAGGCAACGTGAATGATGGTCTAAAGAATTCTTAGGACTAATTGCCTTGCATCAAACTTTTCAAGGGAAATTGTTTCTCGCCTAATAGTATTTTTTGTTCTGGGGGAGCTGCACGAAAACAATTTTAAATTCGAAAAGCCAGAAATTCTAGTTAAGATTGTTTATAGGGCCAAGTGTAATTTTAGAATATATTTATTTCTACCTGTCCCATTTTACTGCCAGAAATTAAACTAACAGCCGGATACTGGCAGTGTGGTTTGAGGTTTCTCAAGTTATAAGCTTTTGTGCGGTTCATTCCTTCTGAGGTTATTATCAAACGAAAAACGAAACCTCACAAGAAACTCACCACAGCGATATACTAGGTAGATACGATTACTAATAGATAGAACAAATTTTGAATTCTGAAGAAAATCGAACTTTTTGACATTACGATTATAGAGAACAGGAAAAGATTGGGTTCCGCAAATTGGTCTTAGATTGAATCGGTAGATTATCTACAAGCCGCTGAAGCGATTTTCTTCAAACTTGGTTGATTCCGCAGATGTTTCATTTTTTAAATATTTGGTCATTCCATGCAATTTCTTGTAGCGAAAAACGATTTTGATAACAAAAATTCCGTCCGCGTCTAAATTTTGGTCAACATTTTTTTTCGAACTAGGCTTCTCGTGCCAATATTTCTATCTACAAATTATTGTCATATATTACATCTACAACTTGAGAGCTTATGAAAAAATACAAATCTTTTGGACAAGACTGTACTTATTTAAAGAAGGAAAATACACAGTATGTTTCTATAAATAACTAAAAATTAACAAACAAAAAAAAAAACATAATCGTTGTTTCGATACGGTTATCAAAAAATTTCTGACGGTCGTTATTAGACTATTGTTTTTTTGTAATTTTTTTTTCTTTACTTTTTTTCCCGAAAACAACTTTCGATACAAAATATAAAACACACCTCTTTTTTAACATATTTTTTTTTCAATAATTCATGTAAACATGAAAAATTCATCTGATCTTTGACTTTTGCCGTCTCTCTGTGTATCTCTGGTCAGTGGGGCCTGTGGGGTAAGTCAGGGGCGTATTTCTAAAAAGTGTCCTTTGATTTTGGTTTTCAACTTACGTGTCTGTGGTATGTCGAAACCGAAGTTTAATGTTGGATCTGGTGGTGTATTCATTAATGAATTCCCCGTCAACTGCTGCTGTTGTTGTTGTTGTTGTTGTTGTTGCTGCTGCTGTTGAACTGTCACAACTCCCTGTTGTTGTTGTTGCTGTGGGCTTTGTGGCATACCAAGTTGATTTGTACTATTCCCGCCCACCATCGGTCCTTGGCCCATACCGAGGGGGCTCTGTGGTGTTCTTAGTCCACCACCTCCAGGATTACTTGGATTATTTACACCGCCACCGCCTGGAACGCCATTATTGACAGCGGCCGCCGTTTGTTGTTGCGCTCTCCCACTGACAACTGCTCGTAATTCCTGTCGCACAAACTCGGATGAATTTGAACCATTACCAGCTGCAAGAAGGAAATCAAGAGCTGAAATTAATTGAAATAGAATAATGAAAAGATTATTGTTTTTTTTTGTAGATACAGTAATTATGAAACTCTCGTGTGTGTGTGAGTAAAACATTTAAACATAAATTTAAATTTTTGTTAGCCACATTTATGTAATTTACATTTATTTATATTAACAATTAAATTTTCAGGTTTAATCAATTTGATTTATGTATAAACAATTATATGGATTTAATATTTGTTATTTATTTTTGGTGACTGAATAAAAATGCAACTAAGTGGTAGTGGGTTGGATTTTAATTTTTAAATACACGGGTGGTTGTGGTGGTGGTCGATTATAACTACAAGTAGATTTTTTATTAATGACAAATCGTCGTTGTTTAATAAAAACTCTTAATTCAATATACATATGTACCAATTGTACAATGTGGGTAGTTGAAAAGACAAAATGAACTTTAAGATAGTTTCTATTAAACGACGATGATTTATATTATTATTCATATATATGTACATATTTATGTAGATAGCTTGATGCTAAGTGGGTGGATATTCATAAATTTTATTGGACAAAGCCGAACAAAGTGCAACCGAAGCGAATGGTGGTGTGAATTTATAGACAAATGATAAAATGAATGAAACATCGAGGAATCCCAATTATGTGTCAGTGAAGAATTATATTAATAATTTATTTACAATTTTAAACTAAACAAAAATAGAAATTATGAAATAAGAAAAAAAATGAATGATAAATTGTAGAGTCTTGCCAGTTCACAATTATAAAAACCAAAAAATGTAAAGCAATTTGAACTGAGGCCCCAGTCATGGTTGAAAAATATAAGCTGATTGACAAACGACAGTAATTATCAATTGAAAGAAGTGACGACAGTCATTGAATTGATTACTTAATAAGTTTGTTCGATGAATCCTGAAGTCGCCCTAAAGCGGTTTTTGAAAAATCTAAAGTCACCCTGATAAACAAATACTGTGTTTTTTGAAACATAGGGTCGCCCTCAACTCGCACTGAAGTAGATCTAGGTTTTTAGCTGGGGTAAGTTGAGGTAAATGAATAAATGTCAAAGTCAAATGATATCTAAATTAATTTGTTATTTTTAAAATAGAAATAAACGAATACTCAAATTAAATTTCAGACACAGACATGCAAAATAGAAAACTTTGAAGTTGCGGATTGGACCATAGGGTCAAACAAAATGTACTAAGATGCTAAATTTAGCATATTTCAAGTTTTTTTTTTTTTTTTTGTTTTTTTGTTTATAACTTTGCACGCGCTCAAGGGATTATGAATACCCTTTATTTGTTTTTAACACAGCGCGGCATCCGGTGAAAGAAGAGAAAGAAGGATAGAAAGATGTGTGGCGCGACGTATTGAGACGGTGGTTGTTGTCTCAGATTTATCTCCAGGGATGGCGGCATAACTAATGCGGAGAAAATTACCGTGTCTTATTTATTTATGTCTCTTATAATTCACATTATTTTATTTTATTGTGTTGTCATATTTATGAGTACTTTCAGCACTTGAAAGGGTTTGAACAGCCCTTTATATTGATGTACAATTTTCCGATTTCATTTTTTTAAAGATTTTTGAAAAAATTGAAGGCATGTTTCCCAAACTCATCAATATATACATGAAAAGAAAGGTCTATAAAATACCTATCCACTGCTGAAAACCAAACCCGTCTGCAGCTTCTGGTTCTCGAGATATGTCAATCCAAAATTATTTCCAAATTTGTCAACCCAATCGCATTTGATTTGCTTTGGAAGCTGATATCTCGGCAACCCAGAATCGCAAGAAGCTGCGGTTTTCAGCGCTTTAAAGGGTTTGCACAGACCTTTCTATTGATGTATAATTTTCCGATTTCATTTTTTTAAAGATTTTTGAAAAAAATTGAAGGCTAACCCCTTGCGGAAAAAAATTACATTTTGAAAAATATTTCCCAAACCCATCAATATATACATGAAAAGAAAGGCCTATAAAATACCTATCCACTGCTGAAAACCAAACGCGTCTGCAGCTTCTGGTTCTCGAGATATGTCAATCCAAAATTATTTCCAAATTTGTCAACCCAATCGCATTTGATTTGCTTTGGAAGCTGACATCTCGGCAACCCAGAATCGAAAGAAGCTGCGGTTTTCAGCGCTTGAAAGGGTTTGAACAGACCTTTCTATTGATGTACAATTTTCCGATTTCATTTTTTTAAAGATTTTTGAAAAAAAAAAATGAAGGCTAACAACCCAAACCCATCAATATATACATGAAAAGAAAGGCCTATAAAATACCTATCCACTGCTGAAAACCAAACGCGTCTGCAGCTTCTGGTTCTCGAGATATGTCAATCCAAAATTATTTCCAAATTTGTCAACTCAATCGCATTTGATTTGCTTTGGAAGTTGATATCTCGGCAACCCAGAATCGAAAGAAGCTGCGGTTTTCAGCGCTTGAAAGGGTTTGAACAGACCTTTCTATTGATGTACAATTTTCCGATTTCATTTTTTTAAAGATTTTTGAAAAAAAAATGAAGGCTAACAACCCAAACCCATCAATATATACATGAAAAGAAAGGCCTATAAAATACCTATCCACTGCTGAAAACCAAACGCGTCTGCAGCTTCTGGTTCTCGAGATATGTCAATCCAAAATTATTTCCAAATTTTGTCAACCCAATCGCATTTGATTTGCTTTGGAAGTTGATATCTCGGCAACCCAGACTCGCAAGAAGCTGCGGTTTTCAGCACTTGAAAGGGTTTGAACAGACCTTTCAATTGATGTACAATTTTCCGATTTCATTTTTTTAAAGATTTTTGAAAAAAATTGAAGGCTAACCCCTTGCTGAAAAAAATTACATTTTCAAAAATGTTTCCCAAACCCACCAATATATACATGAAAAGAAAGGTCTATAAAATACCTATCCACTGCTGAAAACCAAACGCGTCTGCAGCTTCTGGTTATCGAGATATGTCAATCCAAAATTATTTCCAAATTTGTCAACCCAATCGCATTTGATTTGCTTTGGAAGCTGATATCTCGGCAACCCAGAATCGCAAGAAGCTGCGGTTTTCAGCGCTTTAAAGGGTTTGCACAGACCTTTCTATTGATGTATAATTTTCCGATTTCATTTTTTTAAAGATTTTTGAAAAAAAAAAATGAAGGCTAACAACCCAAACCCATCAATATATACATGAAAAGAAAGGCCTATAAAATACCTATCCACTGCTGAAAACCAAACGCGTCTGCAGCTTCTGGTTCTCGAGATATGTCAATCCAAAATTATTTCCAAATTTGTCAACTCAATCGCATTTGATTTGCTTTGGAAGTTGATATCTCGGCAACCCAGAATCGAAAGAAGCTGCGGTTTTCAGCGCTTGAAAGGGTTTGAACAGACCTTTCTATTGATGTACAATTTTCCGATTTCATTTTTTTAAAGATTTTTGAAAAAAAAATGAAGGCTAACAACCCAAACCCATCAATATATACATGAAAAGAAAGGCCTATAAAATACCTATCCACTGCTGAAAACCAAACGCGTCTGCAGCTTCTGGTTCTCGAGATATGTCAATCCAAAATTATTTCCAAATTTTGTCAACCCAATCGCATTTGATTTGCTTTGGAAGTTGATATCTCGGCAACCCAGACTCGCAAGAAGCTGCGGTTTTCAGCACTTGAAAGGGTTTGAACAGACCTTTCAATTGATGTACAATTTTCCGATTTCATTTTTTTAAAGATTTTTGAAAAAAATTGAAGGCTAACCCCTTGCTGAAAAAAATTACATTTTCAAAAATGTTTCCCAAACCCACCAATATATACATGAAAAGAAAGGTCTATAAAATACCTATCCACTGCTGAAAACCAAACGCGTCTGCAGCTTCTGGTTATCGGGATATGTCAATCCAAATTTATTTCCAAATTTGTCAACCCAATCGCATTTGATTTGCTTTGGAAGTTGATATCTCGGCAACCCAGACTCGCAAGAAGCTGCGGTTTTCAGCGCTTGAAAGGGTTTGAACAGACCTTTCTATTGATGTACAATTTTCCGATTTCATTTTTTTAAAGATTTTTGAAAAAAATTGAAGGCGCTGAAAAAAATTACATTTTCAAAAATGTTTCCCAAACCCACCAATATATACATGAAAAGAAAGGTCTATAAAATACCTATCCACTGCTGAAAACCAAACGCGTCTGCAGCTTCTGGTTCTCGAGATATGTCAATCCAAAATTATTTCCAAATTTGTCAACCCAATCGCATTTGATTTGCTTTGGAAGCTGACATCTCGGCAACCCAGAATCGAAAGAAGCTGCGGTTTTCAGCGCTTGAAAGGGTTTGAACAGACCTTTCTATTGATGTACAATTTTCCGATTTCATTTTTTTAAAGATTTTTGAAAAAAAAAATGAAGGCTAATAACCCAAACCCATCAATATATACATGAAAAGAAAGGCCTATAAAATACCTATCCACTGCTGAAAACCAAACGCGTCTGCAGCTTCTGGTTCTCGAGATATGTCAATCCAAAATTATTTCCAAATTTGTCAACTCAATCGCATTTGATTTGCTTTGGAAGTTGATATCTCGGCAACCCAGAATCGAAAGAAGCTGCGGTTTTCAGCGCTTGAAAGGGTTTGAACAGACCTTTCTATTGATGTACAATTTTCCGATTTCATTTTTTTTAAAGATTTTTGAAAAAAAAATGAAGGCTAACAACCCAAACCCATCAATATATACATGAAAAGAAAGGCCTATAAAATACCTATCCACTGCTGAAAACCAAACGCGTCTGCAGCTTCTGGTTCTCGAGATATGTCAATCCAAAATTATTTCCAAATTTGTCAACCCAATCGCATTTGATTTGCTTTGGAAGCTGACATCTCGGCAAACCAGAATCGCAAGAAGCTGCGGTTTTCAGCACTTGAAAGGGTTTGAACAGACCTTTCTATTGATGTACAATTTTCCGATTTCATTTTTTTAAAGATTTTTGAAAAAAATTGAAGGCTAACCCCTTGCTGAAAAAAATTACATTTTCAAAAATGTTTCCCAAACCCACCAATATATACATGAAAAGAAAGGTCTATAAAATACCTATCCACTGCTGAAAACCAAACGCGTCTGCAGCTTCTGGTTATCGAGATATGTCAATCCAAAATTATTTCCAAATTTGTCAACCCAATCGCATTTGATTTGCTTTGGAAGCTGATATCTCGGCAACCCAGAATCGCAAGAAGCTGCGGTTTTCAGCGCTTTAAAGGGTTTGCACAGACCTTTCTATTGATGTATAATTTTCCGATTTCATTTTTTTAAAGATTTTTGAAAAAAATTGAAGGCTAACCCCTTGCGGAAAAAAATTACATTTTGAAAAATATTTCCCAAACCCATCAATATATACATGAAAAGAAAGGCCTATAAAATACCTATCCACTGCTGAAAACCAAACGCGTCTGCAGCTTCTGGTTCTCGAGATATGTCAATCCAAAATTATTTCCAAATTTTGTCAACCCAATTCATTTGATTTGCTTTGGAAGTTGATATCTCGGCAACCCAGACTCGCAAGAAGCTGCGGTTTTCAGCACTTGAAAGGGTTTGAACAGACCTTTCTATTGATGTACAATTTTCCGATTTCATTTTTTTAAAGATTTTTGAAAAAAATTGAAGGCTAACCCCTTGCTGAAAAAAATTACATTTTCAAAAATGTTTCCCAAACCCACCAATATATACATGAAAAGAAAGGTCTATAAAATACCTATCCACTGCTGAAAACCAAACGCGTCTGCAGCTTCTGGTTATCGGGATATGTCAATCCAAAATTATTTCCAAATTTGTCAACTCAATCGCATTTGATTTGCTTTGGAAGTTGATATCTCGGCAACCCAGAATCGAAAGAAGCTGCGGTTTTCAGCGCTTGAAAGGGTTTGAACAGACCTTTCTATTGATGTACAATTTTCCGATTTCATTTTTTTAAAGATTTTTGAAAAAAAAATGAAGGCTAACAACCCAAACCCATCAATATATACATGAAAAGAAAGGCCTATAAAATACCTATCCACTGCTGAAAACCAAACGCGTCTGCAGCTTCTGGTTCTCGAGATATGTCAATCCAAAATTATTTCCAAATTTGTCAACCCAATCGCATTTGATTTGCTTTGGAAGCTGACATCTCGGCAAACCAGAATCGCAAGAAGCTGCGGTTTTCAGCACTTGAAAGGGTTTGAACAGACCTTTCTATTGATGTACAATTTTCCGATTTCAGTTTTTTAAAGATTTTTGAAAAAAAATGAAGGCTAACAACCCAAACCCATCGATATATACATGAAAAGAAAGGTCTATAAAATACCTATCCACTGCTGAAAACCAAACGCGTCTGCAGCTTCTGGTTCTCGAGATATGTCAATCCAAAATTATTTCCAAATTTGTCAACCCAATCGCATTTGATTTGCTTTGGAAGCTGACATCTCGGCAACCCAGAATCGAAAGAAGCTGCGGTTTTCAGCGCTTGAAAGGGTTTGAACAGACCTTTCTATTGATGTACAATTTTCCGATTTCATTTTTTTAAAGATTTTTGAAAAAAAAAAATGAAGGCTAACAACCCCTTGCGGAAAAAAATTACATTTTGAAAAATATTTCCCAAACCCATCAATATATACATGAAAAGAAAGGCCTATAAAATACCTATCCACTGCTGAAAACCAAACGCGTCTGCAGCTTCTGGTTCTCGAGATATGTCAATCCAAAATTATTTCCAAATTTGTCAACCCAATCGCATTTGATTTTCTTTGGAAGCTGATATCTCGGCAAACCAGAATCGCAAGAAGCTGCGGTTTTCAGCACTTGAAAGGGTTTGAACAGACCTTTCTATTGATGTACAATTTTCCGATTTCAGTTTTTTAAAGATTTTTGAAAACAATTGAAGGCTAACCCCTTGCTGAAAAAAATTACATTTTCAAAAATGTTTCCCAAACCCATCAATATATACATGAAAAGAAAGGTCTATAAAATACCTATCCACTGCTGAAAACCAAACGCGTCTGCAGCTTCTGGTTCTCGAGATATATCAATCCAAAATTATTTCCAAATTTGTCAACCCAATCGCATTTGATTTGCTTTGGAAGTTGATATCTCGGCAACCCAGACTCGCAAGAAGCTGCGGTTTTCAGCACTTGAAAGGGTTTGAACAGACCTTTCTATTGATGTACAAATTTCCGATTTCATTTTTTTAAAGATTTTTGAAAAAAATTGAAGGCTAACCCCTTGCTGAAAAAAATTACATTTTCAAAAATGTTTCCCAAACCCATCGATATATACATGAAAATAAAGGTCTGTAAAATACCTATCCACTGCTGAAAACCAAACGCGTCTGCAGCTTCTGGTTCTCGAGATATATCAATCCAAAATTATTTCCAAATTTTGTCAACCCAATTCATTTGATTTGCTTTGGAAGTTGATATCTCGGCAACCCAGACTCGCAAGAAGCTGCGGTTTTCAGCACTTGAAAGGGTTTGAACAGACCTTTCTATTGATGTACAAATTTCCGATTTCATTTTTTTAAAGATTTTTGAAAAAAATTGAAGGCTAACCCCTTGCTGAAAAAAATTACATTTTCAAAAATGTTTCCCAAACCCATCGATATATACATGAAAATAAAGGTCTGTAAAATACCTATCCACTGCTGAAAACCAAACGCGTCTGCAGCTTCTGGTTCTCGAGATATATCAATCCAAAATTATTTCCAAATTTTGTCAACCCAATTCATTTGATTTGCTTTGGAAGTTGATATCTCGGCAACCCAGACTCGCAAGAAGCTGCGGTTTTCAGCACTTGAAAGGGTTTGAACAGACCTTTCTATTGATGTACAATTTTCCGATTTCATTTTTTTAAAGATTTTTGAAAAAAATTGAAGGCAAACCCCTTGCTGAAAAAAATTACATTTTCAAAAATGTTTCCCAAACCCATCAATATATACATGAAAAGAAAGGTCTATAAAATACCTATCCACTGCTGAAAACCAAACGCGTCTGCAGCTTCTGGTTATCGAGATATGTCAATCCAAATTTATTTTCAAATTTGTCAACCCAATCGCATTTGATTTGCTTTGGAAGCTGATATCTCGGCAACCCAGAATCGCAAGAAGCTGCGGTTTTCAGCACTTGAAAGGGTTTGAACAGACCTTTCTATTGATGTACAATTTTCCGATTTCATTTTTTTAAAGATTTTTGAAAAAAATTGAAGGCTAACCCCTTGCGGAAAAAAATTACATTTTCAAAAATGTTTCCCAAACCCATCGATATATACATGAAAATAAAGGTCTATAAAATACCTATCCACTGCTGAAAACCACACGCGTCTGCAGCTTCTGGATCTCGAGATATATCAATCCAAAATTATTTCCAAATTTGTCAACCCAATCGCATTTGATTTGCTTTGGAAGTTGATATCTCGGCAACCCAGAATCGCAAGAAGCTGCTGAAATGAATCCCGCACAAATGATCTCATTTGCAGACCGAGACGGGACGTAGCAATGTTAGTCGCTATTACTAGCACTGGGCCCTAGCTCTTGAAAGAGCACGCACCAAACTTGGAAAAGGAAGAGTTCTTCACTTTTTCTGCAATTGTCTCGCTATGGCCAGACTAAGAATGCAATTCTTTGAAAAAGCTTTCCTTTCTGATCTAAAAGAACTATCTGATACAAAAATCAAAAACCTGATCTCTTTCCTCAATATGGTATGCGAAATGTCCTAGCGACGCTTTTTACAAAGTCAACAGATTGCTATATTTTTATTAATAATTTATTAACATATTCGTTGCTATACACTATTATTGGAGCATTTTAAATCTTGAAGCATAAATACTAACTTCCACTTTAAATTCTAGAGAAATATTATCACTCTTGTTGTATGTTTTATTTTTTGTTTAGTTGCTTTTGTTTTCTTCAAATCCATCTTCAACAAAAAAAAAACAAATATTTTGAAAATGTTTCTAGAAGTGTCAACATCAAAAACAACAAACAAACCTGAATTATGTGCATTAGTATCTTAATGAAATTTCCCAATCGATTCAGAATTGATTGCAATGACAAAAATGAATGTGGCACTATAATAAAATTTGGCACAACTAATAAACAAATTTCTGTTAGCAATATTAATTATGTAAATATTTTGTGCAGGGTCTTTATAATTCTGAAGTTTTTTTCCTTTGTCTAATTTGCTCCTATAATAAATATGTCTCAAACCTTATTTATTTGATTTTAAAGAGGTTTCGAAGTTTTTATTCTGTCATATCATGGTATCCGATTACGTTTACTTTGTGGATGGTATCCGTTTTCGTTTTGTTTATTATTAAATTACCTGCCTACATTTTATGACTGAGCTAAATTACAAACCGACTTTTTTGGCCAATTGAAATCTGTTGATTTAAAATAAATTATCATCTAAGACCCATTAGTAATGAATGAAGTCGATGTACATCGTGTAACTTATTCTATTAATCGACTTAAGTTGAATTTTATTTTAATTTCACATATCTTTAAAAATCCCGTCGAAATCGAAAAATGAAACATTGAAAACATGTTTAAAAAAAAAATTGAAAAAATAACATTTATTGGAAAATTTGAGTTTTTTTAAATTGTCATGTAAAGTAAAGTTGATAGAGCGTTGATTGAAATTTATGACATGTGAAAAAAAAATATTATAAAATAAAATAATTGTTTAAAATAAAATTTGGAGCTTTTGTTAGAAAGCCGGTGGACATTTAAGAAAACAATGTTGCCCGCAAACGCAAACTGCAAAGGTTTTTACTTGCAGTTTGCAAGCATTTTGTTTAAATATTTTGTTATTAACGGTATCTGCCATACAACAATTTTATTGATTTTCGACTTTCTCATAAATAGCTCAACGGATTTCGATCAAAATTTTTATGCAGGATCTCCTTCGAATTCTAAATAATACTGGATTTCAAAATTTTCGAAAAATAGTATTCTTAATCTTTTGTATATAATGTGATCGAATATAGGACCAAGTACGTGCCATCCAGTCGTGCATTTTATTTTTTATTATTTTCGATAACGCAGTTTCCTTCTCAAATTCAAGGGGTGCCACAGTAATTTGGAAGTTTACAATTATCTTAACTCGAAGCACTGAAGTATCCAGGCCCAGTTAATTTGTGATCTCATTAAAATGTAGATACTAAGCAATTTACTTAGTATCTTAGTATTCTTCATTAGATTTCACTAACACAATTATAGCTATGCAGTGAATAATAACTTATGTAACCGCTATTCAAATCCTTATGCAATACACTTTTGTACACATTATAGTTAAATTGGGTTTATAAAAAGTTTACAAAGTCCCCATTTTCCTACCCTTCAAAAGGAGGAAATTGGTATGCAGATGTCAAAAGATATTTCGATACAAAAACACTAAATATGTTCCCTCTTACTTTTACACAAAAATTTAAAAAATATCAGTTTTTCAAGAATGGGGGTAAAAATCTATCGATGGGAGACAAAAAAAAAATTGCGGAAACGCATTGAACACAAAATTACATTTAATTTAATATTTTAAATGTCAAAACTCAAGAGAATGTCTATAAGATCTTAATAAAATGTCTCATCCCTTACTTTTTGCACAGAAACTCACAAAACGTCAAATCTCAAAGAATGGAGACAAACTTTGCCCAAAAAGTATACACACAGCGCAAAAGTACGGTAACGCTTAAGCCTGCAAAAATGAGGGGCTGGTTCAGGAGTTATTGGGTCTAGAACCAAACTCTCCGTTCCGATGGGGCATTCCACTAGCATATTCCAGGGAATAGGAAAATGCGCAGAACGTAATTTCGAAAGAAACTATAGGAACCAAAACAGTGCATTATGTCAGATAGTCAAGCTGCACTTCTAAGCTCTTAATCTATCAGCTCAAACTGGTATGGGAATGTGTGAGTAGACTGAATGAGCTGGGCAAGTATAATAAAGTCAGTAAAGGAGTAGTGAAGCCATCATTCCCCAGAGATACAAATTTCTGGGACATCACCTAATAAAGGAAAAGGAACTACTCTTCTATTAAAATACCACAAATACTAAAATTCCTCAAAGGAATTAACTTGGAGGACGTACTATAGAATGAGAAATATCATCCAGTTCTGTTGGGTGGGCACAATAAATCGCAAGGTTGCAGTGCATCAATACCCCAAATTCTTACATTCATTCATTCACTCACTGACAGATCATCAAAAATACGGATCACTTCCCGAAATCGGAAAACAACTGTAGGTTTTGTGATGCAAAAAAAGGTGCAACTCGAAAATGTGTAACTTCAGGGGGTGTGGTATTCGCCCACTTACTCATAATTGATGTTAGTTGAATCTAACACTTCCAATTGCTGTATAGCGATAAAATTTTGTAAATCTGTAGGCTTTAATTGCATGAAAAAGAAAAAAAATAGAAAATTCAAGGTTTTCTATACAGGGGGGCATGGTATCCGCCCGTTAGATAGATGTTTTATATAGAAGAACATGACTTATTTTTAAAATTTAAGTTTTTGCTCTGATAAAGTATCAATACACACCACAAAGACATTTAACTGTACAACAATTATAGTCTGTTCGATGAATAATTCGAATTCTGAAACATAAGACAAGATACAACAACAATTACAAAATTAAAGAAAAACAAAAATATAACAAAACATATACTGTGAATTTATACAAATGACTCCCTTCGATGATTTTGGATTGTTAAAATGAAACATTTACACAAATATACGTATGGATAATGGAAATGGATGTTATTTTTATGTTGTGCAACCATATAAGTTATTAAAAAAAAAAAACAATTACTCTTCTTTTCCATTAAATTTACAAATTTAGACAAAAATGTTAAGGCTTAAGGAGACGGTAGTATAACTTGAGCATGATGGAAGGTGAAGGATTAAAAAAGTGCATAAGGAGTGTATAGACAAAAAAAATGTATTTTAGTTTAATAATGTTGAGTAATTTGTTTATAAATAATGTCAATTATTGTAAGGGAGGAAAAGAACAATAATTGAGAGTGTAGAGGTTTGTTATAATTTCGTTTAGGGTGGGGGGTGGGAGTAGGTTTTGTTAATAACTATTAAACTGAATGACCAAAACATGAAGAGACGGTCTTACCGGTCTGATTGCGACCATAGAAATCATTTGGCGGTGGCCCTTGTCCAGCATGTTGCATGCTATTGTACATCATGCCATAGCCGCCGCCGCCGCCCGTACCATCCGATCCACCAAAAGAACGGGGTGAGCCTGTGTTTTTTAACAATTTGCATTTTATTAGAATTTGTTTTTTATTTTTTTTTCTTACTTTCAGTTTTATTTTATTTCGTATATTTATGCATTTTTAGTTTTTTTTTTTTTTTTCTTAAAAAAAAAGGCTAACAATTTGTATTAATGGGTGGTTTTATGGATCGCAGTGTGTTCAAATATATGAATTAATTAATGCCTAGGGATGTGTTGTTTTTTTTTCGTTTCGAATAAGGATGGTTAATTAAAAATGACAAAATATTTTGAACAGAGCACAGTTTAAATTAAGGGTTCCATTTCGGGGCTGGGTGGAATTAATTTTGATGCATTTTTTTTTTTTTTTTTTTTTTAAACTTTGAACGCGCTCAAGGGATTATGAATACCCTTTATATGTTTTTCCTAATACAGCGCGGCAACCGGTGGAAGAAGAGAAAGAAGGATAGGAAAGATGTGTGGCGCGATGTTCTGAGACTAGAGCTGGTTGATGTCTCAGATTTATCTGCAGGGATGGCGGCTGAACTAATGCGGAGGGGACTACCGTGTCTTATTTATTTATGTCCCTTATAATTCGCATTATTTTATTTATTTAGTTGTCATATTTTATGGGTATGCTAGTTTACTCAATCACATGTTGTTAGTGTTACAACAATGACAATTTTTAGAATTGGTTTTTAATGGAATATAAGAAGACATAGACAACGGCAGGAATCGAACCTGCAACCACGAGGTTGACAGGCGAGCACACAACTATCGCGCCACGGCCACCCCCATATTATATTACAAAAACCTTTGAATTGGCAGAGGTGGTCTAACTGGATTTTCAAATTTTCCCAAGTACAAAGATAAAAATCATTAAAGCAACTATAAAAGTGAGGAAAATAACCAAAATATTAAAATAGCCCACAATTTTATTAAAATTTGTTTAATTCTTAAATCTTTTTAAAAATTATGCAAACAATGTGTTAAATTTGTGGGGTGAATGAAACGTGATTTATTGGTTTTGTAGTTTTGGGTTAAAATAATGAAACTTTGACTTTTAATATTATACAAATACATAATCAATTTATTAATTATGTCGTATTATGTTGTTATTTGTGTTTTATGAAGTGGAACGTGGGGGGATGTACTATTTATGTACATTACTAAAAAAATTAGTTGAATTGATTAGATTCACACCCATGTCATTCGGATATGGACCTACGCAGCCTATGTTAAGCTCATTAAATTCTAATCTTGACAGTATAGTCGAATGTGGAATAAAAAGCGGGTAGAATTTAATGCTCTAAAAATTCAATGCTGTCTCTCATTATTAAAGCGGGACCCTCCCACCAATACTGTTGTCAAAGAGCGGCGCTTGCATCGAAGAAACCGAACGACTTTCAGTTATTGGTATGTGCATCACCGACTACCTTTGGTGGAATTATCACCATTCCGATATCGCCAAACACACTGCAAGGTGTCGCAAAAATATAAATGCGGGATATAGTGCCGTGAGAAAATATTTCGCGGAATAGGTACTTCAAAAAATCTACGGGTAAACGTTATACGATAACTGATGGTAACTGAGCTGCGAGAAAATTTACAGATCCCACAAAAAGCTAATAGGAAAAGACTAGATACACATCAAATGCGCACATCACATGTGTATGCAACACAATTACATTTTGTCGTAGAAACTTAAGCTTAAGCGAGCCATTTTACGATTTGCCAAAGAGCGTTATTACACGAGCGTAGAAAAGAATCAGCTTTGTGGATTCACACAGAAAACAAATTGAGTGGGAATGCAAGGGAATTGGATGGTAAATTAGGAACAAAGTCTGTTACAAATACAACGAAATATGAATGGTACGAGGAAACAAAGCTATTGGGTAGTACCTTCTCCTTCGGCGGCAAAATAAAAATGAATATATCTGCCAAACGGGAACGTTTTAGAATGAAATATGATTTTTAACGCAATACTCATATCTGAAAATGAGGAAAATGAGGAAAATTATGAAACTTGGCTATTTTTTCATCCTTTCTTTCATTCGAAAAATCATCCGCTCTCTTTTTTAAGTTAACTACTTTTTACGCTCGTGTAACCAGGCTCAAAGAAGAGACTGGGGCAAAGAATCTGTATCTGTCACTTTGAGATCTATACCAAATTGAATAGGAAAAATCTCAAAATCAGTGTGAAGTGCAGATTCTGCAATAACCAATAGAACGCACCGGGCCGGTTAATAGGTGTGATACCCTTATGATCCAAAGGCATAAATATTTGTGAAAACAACAAATCGAGGAAAGTAAACATAATCCAAACCAACCTTTAGAAAGAGCTGTAGAAGGAGCAACCTCATCCAGCTCTAGGAGCCTCAATAGACAAAAAAACCCCGCAGTGATATCCCCCCACTATTCATTTTTTTTAATGAGCGTGTAAGTTAAACTTAAACTTCTTCGAGCTGAATACGATATGCGACACCGAAATGTATCCATCGAAAATAATAGGCTCAATCTAATACACTCCCTAGATTTTAATTAACTTTCTTTTTCATTTAAGTTTTATTTGTAAACAATAATGGCGAAGAAATAACTGTTATTTCGTAGTTTTTTACCAAAAACTTTAAATCTGTCAGAGATATTTTCTAAAACCAGCTATGATAGTGAATCTAAATTTAAATTTCTTGTCCAAATTGGGTGACAGTTAGCTTCAAGGGTTGGTCTCTTGCTTTGAACGGAGTAAATTTAAAAACTATAAACAAAGCGTAGAAATCATATCAATCTCTTACTTTAAACTGTGCCCTACTCTTGTTCTTATATTTTGTCATTATTTGTTAAGATTTAAGATTAGGAATTAATAAAAAAAATAAAACTTTTAAAAAGCTCTATTTAGTTCAATAAAATATACCTGGCAAATGTTGCGTAGCTTGAGGTACACTTGTCTGACGTTGCATTCGCTGCAATTGCTGTGCGCTAAACACATTTCCAGGTGGTCCGTATGGTGATGATTGAGGACTAGGGGAGGTAGGTCCAGGAAATCCGTCAGCAGTTTGTTGTGGAAATGAGTTTTGTCGTTGAATATTCCCAGCGCCACTTGGTGAATTCAATGAGCGTCTTTGCGTTTGATATTGCCTATATGGACTAACTCCCTGTATAATAAGTTAAAAAATTTAAAACAAAAAAAACACAAATTAGTAAGAGCTTCAATTAATATTAAAATTCCACCTTATGTCCCACCTGCAACTGAGCACTCAGCATGGGATTGTGCTGCTGCAGGGAGATCCTTGAATTGTTATTCCCACCACCACCTCCATTATTGTTGGCTCCATTACCAACACTACCAGCTGATGCTGCATTCCATTGCTGTGGGGATACTCCACCAGCACCGGTGGCAACTGATTGAGCATTCACACTGAATGGTGGTAGCCGTGGAGAAAGTTGGGCAGCTGTATTGTTTCCAACGACATTTTGGAATGCCATTTGCTGCTGCTGTTGTTGTTGTTGTTGCTGCTGCTGCTGCTGTTGCTGTTGGATTTGTGAGAGTTGTTGTTGTTGCTGTGGTGACAGACGCTGGCCATTGTTTGTAAATTGTTGTTGGAAACCTATTAAGACACTTTTAGAGTATGTTTCTATGAGGACCGGCATTTAAAAAAAAACTTACCTGCATTTGATTGTGGACTGAAAGGTGCACCTCTCTGTCCAGGACTCAATTGCTGCTGTATCATGCTTTGGGCATAGCTCGGACTTAGTTGGGAGTCGGGTGGCATGTTGTTGCGAGATAGTGAGACATTTGGTGCTACAGAATTATTTAACAGGGATCCAATGTTGTTCAGACCTGGATTAAGACCTAGAGCATGAAGATTAAGCGGGATATATACGACAAGAGATTCGATAACACTTACACAACTGATCACCACGCGCTGTTGCACTTTCTGGGACCAGTAGATGTTGCTTCTGTTGCTGTTGCAGAAGTCGTTCCTTTTGGGCGGCTTGCAGCATTCGATCACGGTGTAATCGGGACACCGGAATTGAGGTAATATTTCCATTCGAGAGCTGAAAACGTAGATTTCTTGGTGGCTGATATATTGGCGGGGGATGTTGGAAACCCTAAAATAGCGTAAGATTAATTAAAAACAAAAAAAAACACAAATTCCTGATTATTCAAAACTTACTTGATTCGCCTGCATGCTCTGAAGTTGCTGTTGCTGCTGTTGAGTCATCCCACCACCAACATTCAACTGTTGAGAGTAGGGTGGTGGCGGCCGACTATTGAATGCTGACGCTTCCACTTGCATCAATGACTTTTGAATCTCATTGATGGCGATTTTTTCGTTAAGCTCTTGCTGCGACAGCACATGGTTTGCATTCCCGAATTGCTGTTCTGGAATATTACAATCAGGCACACAGTCGATAACATAGTTCAGAATGTTCGCTAATTCGGGATCAAATTCGGAATTCTGATGGTGCTGTTGCTGCTGATGTTGTTGCATTGCATGCATTTGACTATTGGTGGAAATGGTGACGCCTCCGCCACCAACTCCAGCGCCCACCATGGCAGCTGAAGTTGGGGCAGATGTCACCGATGAGATGCTGCCACTAAAAGACGACAGGGACACTGAGCTGGCCGAAGCAGCGGCTACTGCACCCGCTGAGACCGACACAGATGATGTAGATGAGGTAGCTGAACCGAATGGGGAGGCACGGTGGTCCAATTGATAGGAGGCGGTGGCGGCGGAATTGCCACCCCCACTCGATGATTGAGGTCGTTGTATTGATGAGGTCGCGGATGGTGACTGGAGCGAGGAGTTTTTGGCTTGATCTTGGAGCTGCAGTTGTTGCTGCTGTTGTTGGGCAACTTGTTGTTGTTGTTGTGTGAGGTAGGCATCGGAAGGCTGCTTGCGTCCACGGCCAGTTGACGTGTTAGCATGCGAGTTATTTGCGGCAGCCGCTGCGGCCGCAGCAGCAGCTGCTGCCGCCGCGGCTGCTGACTGTTGTTGAGTGACAACATTGGCTGTATTTGTTGGAAGTCCCTTCAGCTGCAGCCCACTTAAACCGGATGAGCTGCTAACCCGATTCACTGACGGTGTGATGTCAGGAATAATCTTAACGCCCGGCGAAGATGATAGAACTGGCATCTTCGTCGATTTCTCCAACAAGGAGGCCAACATTCGATTGCTTTCACGTAACTTTGAGGGCTTATCATCGGAACGCTTAGCTGCCTTGCCGTCGTCGGGTTCATTAGAGGGACGTTTTCGTTTGCCAGGTTCTTCCAATTGAATTTTCAGAAACCGCTTGAGATCCTCGGAGCTCATGTTATTGGGATTTTGGTGATTGGGGTGGTGGTGATGATCTTTGGGTCCGTCGTCTTTTTGCAATTGACGCATAAGTTCACTACTCGGACGAGCTTTCGATTGTGAATCGTCATCTTCGTTTTTTTCGTTCAAGAGCTACAACACAACAGAACAAACAAATTTACTATCAAAGATTCAGGAAAAGGTATTAACTTTTGTTTACTTACCGAAAGCAGCATACGGTTGTTTGTATTGGTTTGCTTAGGCATTGTATTGCCATACATCCGATTAGCCATACCAGATGCATTCATCTTGAACGGAACTCCAGGAGCTACGATATTATCTTTGTCTTCCTCAGAGTTCAATAAGCCCTACAAAATTAGTTATTTAGAAATTGATATCAAGGTTTATTTTGATTTACAAATTTACCTTGAGTATGTGATTTTCATTCTCGGGGTCATCGCTACCTCCCATCCCTTGTCCAAGCATTCCAGCGGACTGTCCAGGCGCTGGCTGATTTGGTTTCAGCGTTAGCAAGTGGCGTAATCGCTCGGAGTCCGTGCTATTTCCACTTCCACTGGATCCACTTGGATTTCCACCCCCACCTAGACTACTATTTCCGTTGTTTGACCCGCCATTGTTGTGCAAAAGATTATGGTGTTGTTCTTTACCCAATGAAGAATCTTTATCGTCGAAATTGGGAAACACAAACCCGTGATACGCTCCGTTGTTGTTGTTTATGCTGTTGCTGTTATTGTTGTTGTTGTTTTGCTGAGGACTCGGTTGGCTTGCAACACTGTGCTGCGATGATAATTGATACGGAGTCGATGGCGACTGACATACTCCATGTGCAGCGGGACTAAAGGCCTGCCCGGAGGGTGGTCGAGGCGTGCTTACAGGTGTGGCAACGCTTGTTCTTGAATTTGGTCTCGAATCGCCCCACGCTACAGATTCTATTTCGAAGGAGGAATGTGGAAAATCAAAATCGAACGTTTCTGGCATATAGAAGTTGGCTGTTGTGTTATCTGGACCAGAGGGGGAATTAGAAAACGCCGAAACAAGACCAGTTCGCGGTGACGCTTGTACCTGACCGCCGCCATTTATCACCGAAGTCATCAGAGGTCCACCGACGTTTGTTGTCGTCGTGTGATGATGGCTTGTGCTTGGCATCAAACTCTGTGATGATGACGATGATGAGTCAATCGACGATGGACACATCGATGAAGCTATCGATGAGACCATTGAAGCGGCAACTGAGGCGTTGGAGTTTACATTGCTGTCATCCCCCTGACCGAGTATAGTCTGCCAGGACATGATGTAGTCAGTTTCGCCGGGAGTACTGTTAAGGAACAGTCTTGAGTTGGCCTTGACGTGCATGTACACATCGGGAGATCCCAAACGCAGCCGAAACGGCCTCGAGGTATAACTATTTAGATTTGCATTGCCGCCAGAATCTTGTACGTCTTTCATGTGACACTTAAGGTTGCCCAGGTCATTGATGTGACACAAATCCTGAATGAGGCTTCCACGGGATTTGGATATGTAATCGGCGAATGCAGCTCGTAACGACGATGTGTCCGTCTGAAGTATTTTGCCATGCACATCAAGCTTAAATGTAAGCTGTTCAAGAGAACGCTGCACAACATGCTGTTGGATGTTCATTTCGAGTGGTGATTCATCCTCAGGGCGTGTGATCAGACAGAGAAGTGACGATGAATCATCACCATCGTCTATATAAAAAAAAAAAAAACAATCAAATAAGTAAAATGAGAAAACGATAAATGCTCTAGAAAATCACCTTTAACTGGCGCTGCAATCAATACGACTTCTTCATACTTTTCACCGCGCGTGAGACTTTTTTGGTCCATAGCATCATTGGCCCTATCTTTGACTAACATTCGAACTTTGGTCGAAATGCTACGCTTGCCCTTTAGCTGCATTTGTTGCTGTTGTTGAGTATCATCTTGATCGCCCCAGCCCAATGACAGGGAATTGTTACTGCTGTTGCTACCGTTATTACCGCCGCTAATTTGGTATGACATAGTATTAAGGATTGGATTCAGTTTGGCATGATCAGCACTATGCAGGTACGAGTATATTGGCTGCTTATGCAGCTCTGACTTCTCATAACCAAAGAGATCGCGTACGTTTTGGGTGCAGGTCTCGATGCAGCCGTCTGAGTTAATTTGCAACAATACCCAACCCACTGAGGAAATGTAAAATTCGATGGCTTCGAAATATGCTGATATTTCGGGCACTTGACCGTTCAGCGATGGTTCGGGCAGTGGCGGTTCTGTCGATGAGATGTCACCCTGTTGAACCGGATGTATAGTGCAATTATCGGTTGCACACCGGGCACAACGATTCGAACCGGTTGCAGAGGAAGCGTTGGCTGTTGATGTTATTAGAGAGGGAGATGTCCCTGGAGTCGCCGAAGATGATGTTGTATTTGCTAATGTTGACGACGACGAGGAGGAAATGTCACGAGATTGACCTTTATCGCAGATATCGCGATACTGTAAAAAAAAATAAAGAAGAGCATTAATCATTGTGCCAAGGAGAGATATTGAGAATCGTTTTAAATTTAATTATGAAATAGCTTGTCTGAATCACTCAAAATATTTGGAGTGACGCACAAATAACATATACAAATACAAATAGCCTAATATCAAAGGGCACTTTGGTTTCTCTAGATCTTTTGTGAAAATACTACTGATAAACCATTATCTATGTTTGACTAATAACAAAGCTCATCCTATCCTAAACACGATGGTATACATTTCAAGTTACGCGGAACAAACAAGAAAACTGACCAAAAATTGAATTTGTTCGACTTTTGACAGCAACTGATACTTATCTGACCTGGTTCAGGTCATTTTCAAATATAATACACACACACGCACGAAAACTCTAGTGGTCGGGATCTAACCGAATCGCAATCAAACAAAATCCGGATCAAGAAATATTTGGTGTGTTCATACTAATGAGGTTTGGGAGACCTCCAGTCTTTGTCTAACTTACTTTAAAATTGGTAGATAATACTTCGTTTCCACCTCTCTTGATTTTTCGATCTCTCTTGTGGATTTCCTGATCTCAAATAGTGTTTTCCCCACTCCAAAAGCAGATCAATTTTGACAGCACTATTCAAAATGCAAATTGTGTTTCATTTTCTGTTATGATGTGGAAGTGAAACAGATAGCTTCATCTGGATCAACCGAAGCGAAAAATTCACTTTCCCGATGAATGTGTTAATTTTGATATGGGAATAGGTTAGTTCAATTCGTACATATACTGGCCCTATGAAGATTTAAATGAGATTTATTTCAAATCTTCATCTGAGAACCTTCTCAGATTTTGTATGGAAAATCCTAAAAAATTGTAGTAGATTTAACTTAAATCTCGGTTTAGTGGTATGTGGAAACTAAGTAGTAAATTTTAATTATCTCAAAAACGGCTGTAAGGATTTTGATAAAAAAAATCTGTACCATTAAATTTAACATAAAACATTATTAGTAATACTTGTCAAACGAGTAAAACCGTTTTTTTTTGTATCTCACTTTCTCATTAACAACTTTACCGATTTAGATCAAAATGTTTATATCGGTGGTACGGGAGAGGAGTAAGAAGCAAAAGCGGAAAAAACAGGGTTAAAAATTGGGTAAGCCGGAAAAATGTTCGTCTTTTTCATAGCTACCGGCGTATACACTTGAGTTGCAAATAGAACCTTGACAAGATAAGTCCTAAGAGTGATGCCAAAAACAACAAGTTTGTAATTTTTTTCTTTTATATTTATTTGGTTTTCCTTCTCACACGAAAAAGATACAGGGCTGAGTGTCTTTTTTTGTCATGTAAGTCCCCTTTCACACAAGGAAACTTAGTTGCCGGCAACTGGGAGTTTGAGCGCAAGAAGGGCAAGAAGTAGGGGAATGAAAAAATCTCCCGGTCAACGATTTGAAGAGATTTTTTTGACGTTTTGCTTTGCATTCCAATTGGACCAACAACATCTTCACAGTTTCCTCCTCAGTTTCTTGGTGCCAATTTCTTCGTGTGAAAGCTACAAGGCAATTAAAGGAAAACGTTAAAAAAATCTCCAGCAACTGGTTTCCATGTGTAAAAGGGGACTAATTGTATTTTGGGCACAATTGTGTGTATAAGTTTTCGGTTTTGATAAATTTTGTTCTTTTTGTTAAATTTCATGCCGGGGTTAAATGTAACATTTTTTTGGCTGTTAATTTTGTTTAACTGATCGCCATGAACAACATCGACAAGGATCGGCTTTCGAGATATTTGTGATGCTTCATTTGCAACCTCTTCAGCAATTCGTGTTTCATTTGCTCCGGAAGAGTATAGACCTTATGCAAAGCCCCAACAAAGGAAGAAAACAATGTCAAGACAATCTGATCAAAACACACAGCAGGCCCTTCTAGCGGAAAAAAAAAACAAAAGCTTGGCAAAAAAGGAAAACTAACCCAAACGAAGCTAAGGGGTAGATGAAACACAAGTCAAGAAAAAAGTTTTAGTCTCTTCATTTGAAGAGGAAGAAAAAGAGTTTTTGTGCCTCTTCGCTGTGAATCTATTGCCACATTCTCTCAGCTGAAAAATAGATACTGAAGTGGTACCAAAACGTCGAGACCTTTATAGGCATAAACTGCGACTCTGATGGAAATTCTTAATTTTTGTATTCAATTAATCTTTTTTCTCAAAAAAAAAAATCAGTGTAGGTATATTCTACATTTTGGTCACTAAAAATTTGTAATTAAAATGTTATTACGGAACCTGCCAAATACAGTGAAATCTCCCTTTGCGGACACATTTTATTGTACGGAAATTGCTCCATATATGTAAGTTTCATTGTTTTTAGTTTCTCTTGGACGGAAACGGACAGGAATTTCACATATGAATGACAAAATATTTCTCTTAGACGGAAAACAGAGCAGTATTGAATATGTCATCACGCTGATCATTTTTCCAACGGTATTTTTTTAAGTTTCAGTCTACAGCGAGCAAAAATTTCTTTTTTAGTAATGGAAAAATAAATGCGTGGCAGTTGCTATCTCAGACACTCTATTATGTGTTGATTGTGTAATTGAAGGATTGTAGGTATCTGTTTGATCCTTTTTATATTATTAGTATAATGCTTTTAAGCTTATAACAGCAAAAACAGTTATTAATTGTTTAAAACATGCTGGTTTTGGAAAAAGTTTGAATTAGGAGGTGAATTCGATCCAGAAAATGACTTTCCTCTAGCAAATTTAAGAGAAATGTTCAAGCTCCTTCGTGAATGCAATCTACATTCTGAATGAGAACCTAAAAGTTTTGTGTTGGTGGACGAAAATGTAAATATGAAAGATGACTTTGACGTGATGCCAGAAAATATTGCAGTTCCTGTGGGAATAAACGAGTCTGGCAGTGAATCTGAGGAAAAAGATCAAGACCTAATGGGAACATCTATTATTTCCTACCAAGAAGCAAACACTTCAATTGAAAATTTAAAAAAATTTACGGGCATGAAAAATGACGTTGAAGCTGTTCAACTTTTGGTTGACATACAGGCCAGATTCCAAAACAAATCGGTCTTTACTAAAACATAAAAAAATATATTGAAACATTTTTTTTTTGAAAAATACATAAATATCATAATACATCTTATATTTACGCAAAGGTTTTTGAGTCTGATTTTTTTACATGGATTTATGTGTTAAAACTAATCATTTCATTCCACGTCATGCGATAAAAAAGAACTGAAGCTTATTTTTTTGCTGTTAACAAATTAATATAGCCATTATTAATTAGGTTAATTTTAATAAAGTGAAGTTAGTTTATTTTTGTTATCTTTATTTTCTGTTAATAAATTAATGAATGTTCCAACAAAAATTCTTTCTATTCCTTCTAACTACATAGTGCCGTGCAATTCAGGTTGCATTTAAAAAGACCTTACGTCTTACAGGCATATAATTATTGGCGCAAGATTTTAGTCGATTTAGTAATATGTTAAACCATTTTTAGTATGATACTTGGCTAAAAAGAGGATTTTGTTAATTTTAAACCAGTTTAGTATCGTACTATTTTCTTAACATTTTAATAAAGTTAAAATCACAAAATGGCTACCTTATTTGTTTAGTATCGTACTAAATCCATATGCCACTTTGACATTTACAAATGTCAAAAATTTATGTTCGCTTACTTTTTTGCACTATTTTAGGCGTGTTTAGTTGTAGTTTTTTTTAAGAAAATAGATTTAGTATGGTACTGGTTAAAAAGTGTTTAAAATTAAAAAATATCAGTAAAGTGATTTAGTATTAACAAAACTGTTAAGTATTATCATGCTAAGCCCTTAACATCAGGCTGTTTAAAATTTTGCGCCATTATTATTATTATTAAACACTGTTAATTTTGAAAATTAGGGGTTTTGTTTGGTTTCCCTTAAACGGAAAACTCCGTTTGGTTGACAAAAAATTCTCCAAGGGAGATTTCACTGTAACAGTTTTCTTCAAATTTCCGACAATCTTGTTAACGGCTTAACGGATTTCGATCAAAAAGTTTATACAGGTCTTTCTAATTCTAAATTCTGTATACCTACCAAAATTTTAAAAAAAATATTTGTTTTTTCAACTTCAATATTTCAAAAACGGATGGACGATTTTTTTTCAAATTGTGTTATTTTCAATTTATATTGTTAAATACCTAAAATTGGCATATCAGACATTTTGTATACCTATCAACAATTGAGTAAACAACGACTTTTAAATTATATTAAGTTATATCTATTAAGAATCTTGTGCTTGTGATTTGATTGAACACAAGATAAAACACGTGCAATCCAGACATGCATTTTTTTAAATCGTTTTTTTTTTAACTATTTTCGTCCATATTTGTTTGCTTTTTTGGCGTAAGCTTTTGCAGTACAAAAGCTCGCTCGGACAAACAATATGTGGCTGTCAAATGTTTCTACCATTTAATTTATAAGAAATTTTGACGATGATGCAGAAAAAAAACATCACCAATATTTATTTGTCGGTACTGACGTTATGCGTCAGATATCCAGAAGCTTTGTCTGTCTGTCCCAGCGGATACTTTAATTTTGTTTGCATTCCATGTTTGCCACCATTTCATTTACAACATACTCGTAAGCTCGTATCAGGAAGTTTACGATTTGTTATAAAAAACATTCTGTTACATATTTGCACAGTTCGCTTACGAAGTGTGTGCGTCACACAACAGTCTTACTATAGGTTACATGAATTCACTTAATTGTTTTTTTATTCCGGAAAAGAAATACGAAAAATGGAAAAGAAAAAAACTGTGTAACGGAATGAATAAAACAAGAAAGAAACATACGAGTAACTAGAACAAAAAGAATGTCAGTTAGTTCTTCGGCGAAGAGCCAAAACAATTGAACAAACATATATTATTTTTTGTTTGCGCATTTATTTATTCAAGCTTGGAGCGTTTTTACGCTTGTTAACAGTTTTTTTTTTTGTTTCTTTAATAATAATGCGTATCGGTAATAAATGATAGAAAATATTGATAATTCGATTTGTAAATTTAGATACCTATAAAGATTTAACACACAATTATTGAAAAATTTTAATTGCAGAATTTGAAGTATTCGGTGAAAACGTACTATTAGTCAGATAGAGTATTTGAGAAAATTAGTTTTCCGATATGATAAACACATCTTGTACAGATTCCCAATTGGTTTTGGTAATTGAATAAAAATTAGTTTCTTCTAAAAAAAAGAAAAAAATGTATCTGAATTTTGTTATTCAGAATCGAATGCAGAAGCATTTAGGAGTATCTTCTAAATTAAGGGGAAAAATGCAGCTATCTGCCAAAACATCCTACTCGCATTAGATCGATTGCAATAAGATAAACCCATGAATCAAATATAACAAGATTACGATACTTCTTTGTTTTTCTTATTTTATTGACGTCACCAGAGATCGAAATCCATTAATCCACAAACAACAAACAACAACAATTTGCAGATGTTGTATCTCTGGTGCTGTAATCTTGTTTTCTTGATTCATGAGATAAACCTATTATTAGAGTAATGCCGGATTTACACGAGTGACAAATTGCCATTATTTCATCCATTTTATTGACATTACTGGCAAAATCGTGTAAATGGCTTGAAAATTTGTCATTATTTTAGTCATTAAAAAAATGGCAGGGAAGACTGGCATTAAATATTGCCATTATAATGGCGTCATGTAAATGCACAATGATGCCATTTTGAAAATTATGGCACATCACGAGGAAGAATGAACTTGCTCATTCATTAATGGCAGATTGCCATTATCAATCAAAAAGGCATTACTTTACCCCGCGTAAATGCTTATCATTATTGATTTGATTTTACCATTATTTTGCCAGTTTAATGGCACTCGTGTAAGACCGGCATAAGGTGAGTTTCGGAACGCTCTTGAAATTCAAAGACAAAAATTAAAGAATTTTGCATTTTGTTTGTATAGTTTTTTTTTTAATAAATCCAAGGAAAAAGAAGTCACAAACGTGAGCTTCAACACAAAATGCGAAACCATTAGTCAACTACTGGTTCCATTCGTCATATTTAAAATTGTTAGATCTTAACCCATTAAGATTTTTGTCGGTTTATTTTTTGAACACATTAAACTGTGGTTATTTCGCACAATATCTAATTCCACCTAGCAAAAAAGATACAATTAAAATGAGAGAAATGATTAGAGGTCTGCATGCGCGCTCTAATGAATAATTGTTTTTTTTATGGACACCTTGAAATAGTTGAAGGTCGTTTTTCTTGCGAAATTACAAAGAAAAGGTAAATTAAGTTAAAAAAATATATATATGTATATCTTAAAGTTTAAGTGTTTTGTGTTTCGAGGAATTGAGGCCGATTAATATACGACACAATACTGGAACACGTTTTGAAACAAAACTATAAGATTACCTCAGGTTGCAACTATTAATAGAAGTGGGACTTTGGCCAATTTGGTCGTACATGTCGAATTTTCCCTTTTTCAAATGTTTAAAGACTTCAAAGTTACTTTAAAGAGAAATAAAACATAAAATCATCGCTGATGACAGATATTTTCGTTTAAAGTTATTGACGTCTATTGGATTTTAAACGTCAAACATTTTCAATAAGTCAATAAGTCCTAATTGGCTTGTTCATATTCTCAAGTTCATTGACAAAAAATTAATAACCAGTTGATGGTAAAAGGCTGACAGCACGTTTTGATGAAATAAAAATATTTAGAAATAAGAATAAGCCAGATGTCAATATTTCCCACGATATCTGTATCTTCATATATGGCACGTGCATAGACCAATTGAAAATTAATTCTTATGAAGAGTATGATAAATGGAACGAAACGTGTTTAAACTATGAAATTTGTGGTGCCTTTAATGTTAAAACCAGGGTATTTTGATTGACAAGCTGTCAAGTCAATCATTGTATTGAAGCTGTATTAAGGTTAAATTTTATGTAAATCTCAAAGCAATGTGAGCCCTTTATACAGTCAAATGACTTTAAACTTTTTGTTTTCATATTGAAACCCTTAACAATTAAAGGTTCTCTTGACAATAGAAGCTGTAAGTGATGCGTTATTCAGTATAGTCGGTGTTAACAATTCTGTAGTTTAAGCTCGTAGCCTTGCTAAAGAGAAGATACGAGTATAGTATATCTATATCGCTATAATTTGATGAATTAGTTCTAGGAATAGTTTAGCCAACTTTGACATTTCTTGGAGATTGTTCAATATTTTTCTGTTCATATGGCAGTATGATCGTTTAAGGCAATTTTAAAACTAGAAAACACGCAAAAAATAGCAACAAGCAAGTAAACTTTGTTAACAATAAAAAAGATAATTTTTTGACAGCCAGGTTGCTGGTGTAGTTTGATACTTGAGTGAGGGTTGTTAATGACAGTTTGTGCTGAAGTCAGTTGAATCATAATTTCTGCATAACAAATTATTGAGAGGTTGATTGGATACAACTACGGAGCGGAGCTACTTACAGAAAAAGGTGAAGAAGAACTTCGCACTATTCCGTCACCGAATACCGCCATTACATTTTATGTGTAAGAAGAAAGCTAGGTTGAATGTGAGGAGCTCACCAAGATGGTAATTTTTGGGACGTTGGGGAGATTGTTGCGAAAAATTTCTAGAAAAACCTTAAATCAGTTTGCGAATTAAAATGTTTTTATTTCTTATTTCGTTGAGAAATAATTTTTGGGAATTTCCAGGATGGAAACTTAGAGTTAAAAAAATATATTGGGCCCTATCGATCGGGAATCTCCCAGGGAATTTGGTTTCCCATTGAATATTTAAATCCCTCAAAATATTCCAGCGATCGAGAATCTCCCACGGAATAAATTTCCCTCGAACAAAAAATCGTATAAAATGACAGAAAAATTCACTGGGAAAGCTTATTCCAGATACCAATAAATTCATGTTCCAAAAATTCGAATTGAAGAAAAATTTCCGGGGAATTTTTTATTCACGTGAAAGTTGGACCAGAAAACTCCTAGAATTTTATAGGAAAGACAAGTATATCTTTGTGGAAATTTTTTTACCACGAGTATAAAAAAACCCTGGGCTCATGGCTGCCACGTGTAAAATGCATAACTCAATAATTTTTATTGACATCAATTTTATAACAACAAGAAGTTGTTGAGTTGAACCTTAAAAAGTCTGGAAATTTTCATTTTTTGTATTACTTCCTCTTTACCGCTTTTCTACACCCCTCACTCAATCTGTGAAAAGGCGAAAAACGAAACAACAAAAAAAAAAAGGAATTGTGAAAGCCTGCTCTTACATGTCTGCAATTTTTAAGATTTTGTTCCCATTTCGGTTTCACGAATGCGAAATTTAATTTAAATAAAAATAACTTTGTCCAAGTGAAAGAAATAATATATCCGATTTCCCTACCCCTACTAAACCAATAAAAAAAAAACACAACAACAAAAAACAATAACTACAATCTCATAATTGCGTAAAAATTGCAGGCTAAAGTAGGCTACACACTGTCAGTTTTTTACATCATTTCTGATGGAATGATGCAAAAAATTAAAGTGTGTGGATGTAAATGAAACGTTCAGAAATGACAGTTTTGGAATGTCATTTAAGAAATGACAGTGTGTACCCTACTTAAGATAGCATACTGTAATAGCATTCACTTCGTACATTTTTTAAAAACAGTTGGTGAATTTGGTAAGGGATATTTGAAAAGGTAAAAAAGTCCTCTGAACTCACGAACGTTTCTAAAAATTCCAAAAATTATCAAATTTCCCAACCATTTTAAGAAATTAAGGAGTTAAATGCTAAATCCCTTACCATTCCCTAGGGGGCACCACAAACTCTCTTTTCTGCCAAATTGTTTTTTATCATTAAATATGAACAAAAATTTCACCTAATATTTCCCAAAAAATCCCTTACGAAAAAAAATTTAAATGTGTAAATGTAAATGTGTGTGTGAATGCACATTAAATATCCCAAATATTTTAGCATCACATCCAAAATGCTTCGTTCTTCTAAAAACGAGCAAATATTTTCGAAAAAAGATCAAATCTTTCCTTCAATGAAAAACGACATAGGAAACCATCAATATGGCGGGCATAGTGAAGTCACAATTTAAATAGGAACAGATCACTACTTTGCTTTAGTAATTCTGCAGTCATGCATTTTTTTTTTTCTAAAACTCCCAAAAGATAAAATGAGACAAAACATTTCCTTATGTGTTAAATAAAAGTTTGACGTTTGTTTAAAATGTATAAACTTTTTAATGTATGTTCATGATTTTGCTGATATTTTTCCATTACCATTAGGAAATGAAGTGCCAAAATTGAATTCTGTTCTCAAAAAAATATTATTTGAAGGGCTGTCAAAAAAAAACAACATTGACTGAAAGAGCTGAATAGCTGACTAAAGTAGAATGGTGCATTCAACGATACCAACCTTAAACTGACAAATTAAAGAAACCACTATTACTTTTTAAGCAATTTTTAAAACAAATTCAATAAACAATAATAATATCGAAGCTTTCATCTATATATCTTATCAAAAGAATAAATATAAAAATACCATTAGTCAGCAAAAATGAGCTTTTATTACGAACGACAAAAAGACGCATTCGAATTCTTAACTGGAAGATAACCCAAACATCAGAGAGGTTCAAATTACTTTATTATTCTTTGCATGCTTAATGTCATCGCGTCGTTCGCGTATATTATTAAGTCACATCATGAAATTAAAACCGATGCCTAAAGGCTACTGTTTGTTGGCGACAACCATGATGATGACGACAGTGACGTATTTTTTTTTGTTTTTTATTTTTTTTTTAATTTATGCCGAATGTGAAAATGGCCCTGGCTGAATTAAGAAAAAAAAAACAACAACAACCAAAAACCAAACTAAAGATAGATTTTGGTTGAAGACGAACAATAATAATAATTATTATTACTATTCGTAATGTGGAATTGCAATTAAAATATGAACAGATGAGGAAATAAAGAATGATTGTAATAATTTTTTTTTAGCTTTTCCTCTTTAGGCAATTAGAGCCACACCTCAGTTAAATGAGGGGAACACAAACAGAAAATATACCAAAGCATGACAAATACAAATAAATTAACGCACAACCAATATATTAAGTAGAGTATGGTAATAAACATAATTTATTACTCCTACCCCCCCTCATAATATAAATATAACTTATGCTAACAATAAACCTACAGGTGTAAATTCGATAAGCGAATGTAAAAACGTGTAAAATGGTTGATCGATAATAAATAATAATATATTGAAAGGTAACATCGTAAATAAAGTTTTGCTTTTGTAAATTGGTGGAATTTCGAAAACAGAACGGGACAAAAATCTTCATTTAAACAATAAGCCACATAAAAGATATACGTAATAGGTGCGATTTAGAAGGATGAGAAATATTGGAATGTTTATAAGTTTATGGGCACATCCACGTGTAAACATAAATTTTATTAAAACTAAAATAAATCTAAATCTTTGTTGGTTTAAATTGATTTTTTTTAAAAGAAAATAAATGTTTCAGTAAAAAAAAAATAAAATAAAATGCACGGCTGGATCGTACGAACTTGTTCTTGTACTAAATCACATCTTAAGCACATGATTCTAAGTATATTTCAATAATCGCTTTTATATACATAATTTCGTCAAGTTTTTTTCTAAACAGAAATTTTATGTCAACAATAAGTATTTAAAAACATATATTTATGTCGAATTCCAAACAGCCAAAAAATCGATTTTTTTCTGAACACCGTCGAATTATTTCTAAACAAAATCTGACAAAACAGATCTTGCGTTTTTAGCGCGATTTCATAGACTTTACACGCGAACAATTTTTTGCAAGTTCCTTACAACAAACAAAAAAATCGATCTGAAATCGATTTGAAATGGTTGTTTGAAATTCGACATTAACAACATCGTCTTTCTAATTTAAAGAAAAATTTGGTATAAAGTAGAATCTGACCTCCTGTTTAATAATTTTATCGAAATCTGTTATTGGTTATTTGGCAGATACCGTTAATACCATTTTATGTAATTTTTTTTATAAGTCAAAAGATAGACTAGTCCTATAATAGTGAATCGTTAGAGACGTTTTCGATATAATTTAGATTTACCATTTTTGGTATAAAAATTTGGCTGGTATTTTTTGGGCTAGCAAAAATAGAAAAAAGAATCGAGCCAATCACCTAAGAAGCTTAAGTACCAAGTTTAAAGAGAATCGCTTCAGCGGTTTAGGCTGTAGATCAACCTATACAGACAGGCAGACTGAATTGCTGATTCGATTTTTATCTAAATCTAAAAATCTAAGAAAAGAAAAACTTACCCTATAATACCTACATATTATTATGTAAGCCGGAAGCGGTTTTTTTTTAGATTTTTTTTTGTATAAAATTCTGAAAACATTTTTAGGAAAAAATATTGGATCGCCGATTTAAAGTGATTATTAATATTCGTAAATTTAAAAAAAAATATTTCAAAAATATTTTATTTTTTGAAAACTCGATTTAAAGAAATCAATAATTTTTTAAAATCGATTCAAAAAAGTTTTTGAAAATTTGGAGCATTTGAGAAAGTCGCAATTATGAAAAGTGGTTCTATAGGAAGTAACGTTAATAAAAACATTAAGTACAAATGATAAAATAATTTTTTATTGTAAAGTGGACTGCAATTAGATATTTTTGTATCAACATTATTGAAAAAAAATTGTATAACAATGATTTTTCTCTCTTTCGAAACTTGAGAACGTGAATGATGCTCAAAAGTTTCCCTCGGAATTTATTGGTATTGGGAATAAACTTTCCCAGAGAATTTCGCTGTCAACTCGTGCGATTTTTTGTTTGAAAAATGTATTCCTTCTGAGATTCACGATCGCTGGAAAAATTTCGAGGGAATATAATATTCCATGGGAAATGAAATATCCTGGGAGATTCCTGCTAGGGCGCTATACTGCTTAACTTTAGGAGATTCTCCACAGAAACAAATAAGAATAACCGTTTTATAGAAAATTAAAAAGCAACAATAGAAAAATGGTTTTAACAAAAATAACCATTTAAACAAAATCGAAACAGAGTCTTTTGCCCTTTAAAATAAAAAAAAATTGTTCGAGCCGTTTTTGAGAAAAACAAGGTTTAACATTTTGGGTAAGAAAAATAAATGTATGACAGGTACCGTTATTTTTGGTCTTAAAAATGAAAAAAAAACGTATGGGCATATTATGTACCCAAAAAAATGATATTAGTATCACGATTGAAAAAAATCCATTCACCCGTTTAGCATGAAGGCTCGGGAACAGAAAGACAGACAGAATTGCGAGACCAACTTTTTTCATTCACGCTATCATCGTACTGTCAAGTTTGATCAAAATCTAGATAGGTGTACGAATCCAAAACCTGCCTACTGTACCTACATATGTAGGTATATATCGAAGTAAGAAAAGCGACGATAATACCTACAATGATAGGTTGTACCTGTGTTTGTTTGTAAGCCAGAAATCTTAAATCTTAAAAAATAAATTTTTAAATAAAAAAAATTAAATACATAGATACTTTTTTTTTGAAAATTTTAAAGAATTAAGTACTATATTTTGTTTTCGAAATTGAATACTTTTATCAATTTTTAGTCAAAACCTTAACAAAAATTACTTTAAAATAATTTTTTGTCCTACATCCAGTAGATACATATATTCACTCTTAACTATGAAGTTACATAATATCTATTACACACTAAAAGTTATTTTAAACTCCAAAATCCATATACTTCCACAACAAAAAAACAAATTACAACATTTATACTACCAAACTTTTAGCCACAAAATTGAATTATTCAGGTAAACCTTCATACATATATTTATTTGGGGAACTCTAACAAATTAATAGGCCCAGCTGAATCACAAAATAAAAACTTCAAGTTAACAAGGGAAACACAAATGTATTCCCGCGTTAGCGATCCGCTCTTACATATGCCTCCTGTTAAGTGTCTAACAACATAGTTAAAGCTAATAGCTCCAAAAATGGTCTCTTGTTTGACGTTTTTGTAAGCCCGCCTATTTGCATAATTAATGATGAATTGTTAATCATCCAACCAAGTTTCTTACACAAAATACCAATACAAAAAATAATGAAATACTCAAAATGTATACGGTATTGACGCTAATGTATACGGCCATCGCTAATTTCGGCCGCAGGGTATCGGCCGTTCGACTTGTAAATTCTACCTTTACTTTCTTTCACTGTAATACTCAAAACTAGATGTACCCACGCAAATCATGCCGATAGAATGGGTAAAATCCGTTTAAAAATTAGATTGATTAAGTTGTGTACATAATGGAAGGAAATTTAGTGTAATCGTAATTCAATTATTTGTATAAGTTCCCAACTGTAATGACACGTCTGAAAGGAGTCATTAAATTGTACTGATGGCATTGCATAAGAAAAGTGTCGAAATATAAGATAAGCCCAAGCTCAGGGCCTCAAAAGCTTTAGGGCCCTTTATATTTTGACCGTTAAACAATAGAACAATATTTCATCTGAATTATTAAAAATATGAATGCTGAAAATCTGATAATGATATTATCGTGCGAATGGTCAAAAAAAAAATTGGCTTCAGATAATGAGGAAAAAATTGGTTGGAAACCCCGTCGAATTAATTTATACATTTTTGTTTGAATTGAACTTGAAAATAACTTCAATAATGAGACAATAATTTCGGATGTTTTTTTTTCAATTAATTCATACGAAAAACAGCTTTTAGCGTATGCAAAAAATACACACAAAAAATTTAAACAAAAAATGCTGCTGTGCCTTTTCTAGTTTCTAAGTAGATTTAAGTAGTTTAATATATTTTAGGTAGCTTAAGTTTAAATTAGTATAAGTTAGTTTATATCTAGTTTTAATTATTTTTAGTCTAGCTTTAGTTAGTTTATAAGATAAAATTAATAAAAATGTTATGATACTAAGTTTTTTAAAAAAGATTTCTTAATGAAAAGTAAAAAATAAAATAATTAGCATAAATTCAAATAGTTTTTAGTTCGAAAGACATTAGTATTAAGGCCCGTTTGCTGATACGAGTCACAAATATTTATGTTCAACTTAAAACGCTTTGCGTAAACTGTCACATAAGTGCTTAAGTAGACCTTAAATGCTTAAGTTGTGTATGAGCAAACGGGCCTAAGAGATATATTTTAGCTTAGACCGCCCGTAAAGGGCCAGTAAGTTAGTCGTAAGTTATTGATAAGTATGCTGATTATATTAATTTTTTTCTAGCTTTAGGACAGTTATAAGTTAATAATAATTAAAAATGAATTAAACCAAAAAAAAATTAAAAAAAAACAGCTTTTAAATTTAAAAAAAAAAACGACAGCGTTACTAAGAACTATTTATTTTTTTTTAAATGCGCAACGGATGGATACAAATAAAAAAACATAAAGATATGTTAACTGTGATCTGCTTTAAAATAACTGGTCATGTTTAGAAGATAAAGCCACAAGGAGACACTAATGACGTTAAAATGATCTACTGTCATGATTCTTCATCGAATTTGGTAAAGATCTCAACGATAACTTTTCAGTATAATAGTTACACTGCCGGCCAATAAAATAGGTCCACACTACAAATAAATTGCACGACTGGATCGCACGTACTTGGTCTTATGTTCGATCACATTGTATGCAAAAGATTCTTAATAGAAACGGCTGAATAAATATATTTTTAAAGTCGTTTTTACTTAATTTTATTTATACAAAATTTCAAAATCAAAAATTGGGATGTTTTTAAATATGTAATAATATAAACACAAAATTTCAAAAAAAATCGTCTACCAGTTTTCGAAATATTGAATTTTCAAAAAAAAAAAATATTTTTTTTTTTTCAAAAATTCAATAAAACAATTTTTCGAAAATTTTGAAATGCAATAAATGTAAAATTTAAAGAACCTCCTGCATAAAAATTTTGATCGAAATCCGTTGTTCCGTTTATGAGAAAGTCATAAACGGAAACAAAATATGTAAAAAAAAATGTTGGTCAAAATGTATACCATAACTGAAGTAGTGGGGGTGGCCGTGGAGTGATAGTGGTGTGCTGTGGTCGCAGGTTCGATTCCTGCTGTTGTCTGTTTTTTTTTTGATATATATTATTATTATATATAGCATAACACCAACAACATGTGATTGAGTAAACTACCCATAAATATGACGACGAAATTAAATAATTATAATGACAATTATAAGAGACATAAATAAATAAGACAAAGTAATTTTCTCCACATTAGTTCAGCCGTCATCCCTGGAGATAAAATCTGAGACAAAAACCACCGTATCAATACGTCGCGCGACACATCTTTCTATCCTTCTTTCTCTTCTTTCACCGGTAGCCGCGATGTGTTTGAAAACATATATATGGTATTCATAATCCCTTGAGCGCGTGCAAAATTATAAAAAAAAAACCACATGCTTTTTTTTATCAAAATCGTTAGAGCCGTTTTTGAGATAATTACGATGCTAGACAAATTTTCATGGCAAGTACCGTTATATACCTATTCGATTCAAAAATCTATTTTAGATAATCATTCTACAGACAGACAGACAGAAGGAATTTGCGGGACACACTTTTTTGGTGTTCTCTATCATCTTAATGTCAAGTTTGATTAAAATCTCGAGTTCGATTTTTTTTCCAAATGCAAAACTTGCCCTATATGTATATAACGGGTCCGCCATCTAACGTTTTTTTTCAACTAGTGCTTGTTTCGTGAATGGTAATACCTAGCTCATGTCTGATTTGACAGATAATTAGTTTTATGCTTCCGCTGAACGAATATGGTTGTGTATACGCTTGAACAACGCTCGCTAAGTGGGCCTGCGATCGACTTATTTGCCAAAAAAATCATCTTTTCAGGTGAAGGTCATTTTGATCTTGGCGGGTATGTAACAAGCAAAATTGTCGCATTTGGGGCACAGAAAACCCGCACGCATACATTGAAATGCCGATATACCCAAAACGAGTCACTGTTTGGTGCGGATTTTGGTCCAGAGGCATAATTCGAAAATGAGCAAGGAGTGGCCGTTACAGTCAATGGCAATCGTTATCGGGCCATGTTGAACGAATTTTTGTTCACAAAAATTAAAGAGGATGACATTGGCAATATTTGGTTTCAACAGGACGGCGCTACGTGCCACACAGCCGAAGTTACACTCGATGTTTTTGAGTCCATTTTCAAAAAAAAAAGTTATTTGGGGGACCCTATATAACGGTAAATTTTAAAAGTTTTGGCAATTTACCGTTTTGATAGGAGAAAAAAAGCGAGCCTTACAGTGGTCGCATATGATGTGTAATATCTGACATCTGTTTTTTTTTTTATCAAAATTAAAAATGTCAGAAAGTTTCCTAAACAATAGAATATATTTTATTTTTTTATTTATTTTAAATCGCAAAAAATCCTAAAAACACAAAAAATAAGGTAAAAGGATTTTGTTAATATCTCGAAAAATTACATGTTACTTATGAAGATATTAAAAAAAAAAACAAAAAACTTTGGTAGGTTTGAATTCAAGCGACTTTCTGTACAAAAACTTTTATCGAAATCCGTCGACATTTTTGAATCCGTTAACTTAATTTTTTATTTACATAATTTTCTTAATTTTTTTTTTATAAAAAACGTTATTGCAATTTTTTAAGTACCTACTTTGCACATATTTAAAAACATAACTTCAAAAAAAATCGTCCATCCGTTTTCGAAAATAAAAATTATTTTTTGAATATTTTGGTAGGTATGCAGTATTATTTAGAATTCGAAGGACCTGCTGTATACAAAATTTCATCGAAATCCATTGAGCTGTTAATGAGAGGGCGAAAATCAGAATGCAGTGATTTTTGTTATTAAAATCTATAGAGTCGTTTCCAAGATAATTAAGATATACCATTATTGGTACAAAAAAGGTAGTATGGCCGGTACCGTTAGTTTTGGGGCTAAAAAATATATAAAAAAAACTAAACTAACACCTAAAAAAACACCTAAGACGCGTTAGTAACAAGTTTGAAGAAAGATGCTTCAGTCGTTTAGGTCTGTACATCTAACAGACAGAAGGACTTGCGTTTCCACTTTTTTCGTATTTTCGAGTTTCATGAAAATCTGACTCAAATTTTGTGACACACAGAATTTTAATCTGGATCAGAATTGGTTTTTATAATTCAAAAATGTTATAATTAAAAATATGAAAAAAATGTATTTCAAATATGCCCGATAGCGGGATTACACAATTTAGGTTTCTGACTTTTGGGACACATCGAATTCTAACGTGCGCCCTCTATGTGAATTAGGCCTGTAAAAATATTAACGCGGCACTGCAACAAGGTCCGAAGTGAAATTGTCTGAAAGTTTTTATGCCATTGAAAATTTGGTCACGTCTTCGAATATTTGTTCCGCATTCTTAAATGAAGTGCTTGATGATGGCAATCTCTTTAAAAAAAAATTAAAATTAAATAAAAACAGAACTGAATTTGTTCTAAAAATGCAGTTTAAAGTTCCTGGGGGATTTTTTTTTCGAAGAGGTATTCAAAAAAGAACCACAATTTATGGTTTATTTAATTTAACTGCAATTGTGTATTCTCTGTGGGTTTGTTTGCTTTAACATTTTTTTCTGTTTATCAAAATAAGAACGTGGGTGTGTTAAAACTTTTATTTGTTCATTTTTTTTTTAATTTAAAGTACCCTTAAGTGTTTTACTGTTTTAAAAAACGTAAATACAGTGCGTTGCAACTATGTATTCGTAAATAAACAAAACACAGTCATTGTTTGTTTAATTAGACAGGTGCTATTTGTATCTAATATGGAAATGGTTGATAGACAAGATATACCTATAGGTGGTACTGTCAAAGTGGTGCAGTTGCATGCTTAATTTTTGATGCATGTCACTATCTAGAAATTACATTATTTTCAAACAAATTCGAACGCACAATACTGTATTAATTGCGTAAGATACTTAAACAGATGTACTTTAAGGAATTTCTAAAAATATAAAAATAAACAAAAACACAGGTAAGTTGGTGTACATTCCTGAAATAGAAATTTCTTAAATTTGATGTTGTTGATTGTATTTACTCAAAATAACCTCAATGGGTTAGAATCTGGCATCTACTGCTTCTGGGCTTCGAAATTTCATTTTCAAATATCTTCGATTTATCCAACTTCATGTATCAGTTCCGAAGAGAGTTTACCTAATATCTCCAGTAATCAAGCGACGTCAAAATACGATACATGTCACATCGAAAACGACGAATATCAAAAGTCAAATTCTGCTTTCTTCAAATTGCATACTTATTTTTTCATTGAAAATTGAATGACAGCTATGTGAACTTCAAATTGTTGGCAATAGAAAAAAAAAATTGCGAATTATACTTTGGTAGCAATGCAAAATACCTTAAGTTCATATGAGTGGATAAAGTCAGTTCGAAAATACGAAATTAGCATTTATTTTAAATTTGAAGTGTGACACTTGTTATTATACAAATCTGAGTTATATTGTTGCAAGAAGCTGCAAGTGTATACGACTACAATTAGACGATTTTTTTGTACAAGGTACATTTATTATTGCTGCTGCAACTTGCCCCTGTAAGCCTTACTTGGAAAATTTAATTTAAATATTTTAACATTTTTAAGTCTACACTCAGAAAAAATGTTTGCGTGATAGGATTTCAGCATGCACCTATTACATATGTAAATAAGTTGTGGAGACAATAATAATACATTTTTCATTCTATGCATTCATACAAAAAAATTATTAAAATAACAAAAATATTCTAATATAACCCGTTTTTTAGCAATCGAATTAAACTAAAAAATAATTTAATCCGTTCAGCCAATGAGAAAATCGACAATAACGGCTGTTTCTTTTAGACCTGTGGTTTCAAGAAGAAATAACGCGCTCATAATTAAATTTTGTAGCCAAGAATTAAGCTTTATTATAAAGATAAGGTTTTGCCATTATGTTTTGAAAATGATTTCGGGCAAGTGGCCGTCACGGCTGGCTCGAAAAAATTCCAGCCGATAGGCCCAATTTTCGACACTTTTTGCAGCAATTGGGGCGGTATGTCAGCAATAACGTGCCGAATATTCTCTTCCAAGGCGTCAATCGCGTCTCGGGATTAGATATCTGCGTAGAAAAGCGAAAAAAAACTGGTCCAGCGGTGTTAAATCGCACGATCTTGGAGGCCACGACACAGATCCACGACGCGAGATAATGCGCGCACCAAGTTTCCTTAAATAAATTGATTGTTTCGTTTCGCTGTATGGTATGTAGCGGCGTTTTGTTGGAACCAAAGGTCGTCCAAATCACCGTCCTCCAATTCAGGCACGAAAAAGCCATTAATCATGGCTCTCTAGCATTCCCCATTGACTGTATTATGACCGGCTTCATTTTTAAAGAAATATGGACCAATGATTCCCTCTGCCCATAGAGCACACCAAACAGTGACTTTTTGAGGATGTAACGGCGCGGCGTCTTAACAATGACTTGTGGATTATGACACTCCAAATAAGACAATTTTGCTTATTAACGTACCAATTTAACCAAAAGTGAGCTTCATCGCTGAACAAAATTTTATTGTGAAAATCGGGTTCGGTGGCCATCTCGTTTGTTAATAAATTCGCACGATTTGCAAACATTGTTTAGTAGTAAGTCTATTCATTATGAATTGGCAAACCAAACTTAACATAAGTCAAGTGACAGCTACCAAAAAGACCAAATCCGCAAAAAGTATTGACAGATTGAAAACCACACGTCGAAAAAAAGCACCCGTTATAAAAAGTGTTCTAGGGTAGATACTATTAAAATACCTACGCAAAATAAAATATATTTTTTTTTTATTTAAAAGTTGACCGCAGTAATTTAAAAATTAATAAAAACACACATTTCTTATCAAAATCTTTGGAACCGTTTTTGAGAAATCATTTTTTTCTTAGCGGTTTTTAAAACATTTGTATACGGGAGGTACCGTTGTTTCTATGTTTTAGAAAAATCGTTTTTTTAACTATTCAAGATATTATTAAAAAAAAAAAAACTTATAAATACGAAGTATCGAAAAAATTTATTGATTCGTTTTAAAAATGTTGAGATTTCAAAAAAAAATTCAATTTAATAAATTTTTTTTTAAATAATTTTGGAGTTTGAGTATAAAAAATTAAAAAAAAAAAATCAAATGAACCGTTTTCCAGAAAATCGGATCGGTTAAAAAAAGTTCCTTTTCAATTCAAAAATGAACTGATTTTTTTTTTATAAAAATCGTTGGAGCCTATTTTAAGAAAAATAAGATTTTTCTTAGGAGAAAATAAATTGTATGGCCGGTTTCGTTATTTTGCGTCTTAAAAAAATATTAAAATATGCACATATGTACCAAATTTGAAACAAATCCATCCAACCGTTTCGGCTGTAGACTCGAGGACGCTATTATCGTAATGTTAAGTTTAACATAACATGCCATACCTATCGCAAGTAAAAATACATCGCTCCTCCAAAACACAAATCCAACAACAATATTTAGAAACTATCAATTAAGTCTTGTAGATGAATTAAAAAATATTGTCACCGAACTTTATTTATGACGAAGAGTGTATGACAATTCGACCTCTAAATTACCCCCATGTAAGTACATGTCAAACATAATTATTGCCCGTCAAATAAAACTATTGTCATGCATGTTAAAAATATTTTTATGTTTTATTTATTATTCTCAGATTCTAAAAATAAATATCCAAAAATCAATTTTAACTACCGACCGGTCTTTAATTTTCTGATACCCAATATTTATTTATGGATTAAAAATCCCACCCTAAATCTATAATTCCCCTTAAATATTATTTTTTTTTATTTTCCGAAAAGTTGATTAACTTGAATTTTAGTTTTTGAAAAGTTGAAAATTGCCCTGATAAAACTTGAAAATTGTATGAAATTAAAATATAAAATTAGTTCTTCCCCATTATAAGCCCACCAATAATTCTTTCTTACATTATTTAATTAATTAAAGATAACCAATTATTGTAGTATAAATATTATCTCCCCACTTTAAAATTCAACTTTATAAGTTGGGGTATAAAAAAAAAAAAAAAAAAAAACAATTAAATTCCACAAAGGCCCCGGCGAGATTCGAACTCACGATCTCCTGTTTACTAGACAGGCGCTTTAACCAACTAAGCCACGGCGCCACGTTGAATGTGGCTAAACAAATGGTTAATTTTTGTGCAAGATAGGGTGTAGTTATTTTTTAGAAGTACTATTGGAAATTTTCAATGAATACTTTTGAAAGAATCTATTACGTCATTTTGTTTTGTTCGTTGAACATAAAAATATTAAACTTTAATCTCATCGAAAATGTCGCACTTCTAAAATAAATTTGTATGTAGTTACTGTGCTTCTATTTCGTATTGAGGAATTAATAATAGAATAAATGGGAAATGTGCGATTCGATTTGGAAATTATTTATGTTAGTTTTGATTGAAAATTCTGAAGGAATGCATATGTAGATTAGATACATGTTCAAATTTTGCGAGTCAATATTTAACAGTTTTTTTTCCTTAAAAGCTTGAAATATTGATTATTGATATAAACTATAACACCACATTAATTAACATGGACCAGGAAGATTTAGGACTTATTCCGTGGACTAAGTAAGTACGAAATGTCATTTAATAAAAGAGTTTCTGCTATTTGACATTTAAAAACTTAGTTCTTCGCTAGGCCATTTAAAACAGTGGTTTTGTCAAGGACTCAGAATTGACATTAAGAACAAAATTTACAGGGACATAGAATAAAAAAAATTGTAGTAGATTTTGTGCGTGGATTTTCGATTTTTTGGTTTTTTATTTAAAAATTTTAGTCCGCAGACTAACTTTTATTATATGGTTTAATAAAGTCATGGATTATAGGTGGCATAAGCATTTTTTACTACTAATAGGGCTGTAAGTTTCCAATAAAGTGTAGTGTTCTTTTGAACTTCTCTTAAAAGAAAATTTGTTTATTTGTAATTAGTTGTTAAAAAATATCTTCATAGATTTTTGCTCAAGAATTTTAATTAAAATTACCAAAAGAACATTAAAGGCAGTAAGCCAACTAAATGAATAAAACTTACACCACAATTAGCTTGAGAGCAAATTAATTTAAGGACCAAACACAACTTTTTCAAAGCAAATATCTATTTACTTTTAAACTTCAAAATTCCTCAATTAATATTTTAATGATACAATAACTCACCCACGTATATATTTAAATCTTTAAAAGACTAAATCTTAAATTACTTTGGGGAACACCTCAAACCCGTGCGAAATGCTTCAAATTAATTTAAAATTCTCTTCTACTTTCAAAGACATAAGACAAGAAAAATAGTGTCAACAATTAAAAGTAAGAAAATTTATCTATGTGGACGAAAATTCTCTGCGAGGATTGACTTTGAAAGAAAGGAGATAAAGTTAGAAAAAGATACGAAAACAACAAAATTATGAAGACAAATTTCTATAACAACAAACAGTGGGTAATTAAAATTTCCTATGCTATAACCAATCTATCTCAATTTCCTTGTGAATTGATTTCCAAAGCAAGGAAGCCAGGAAGGATATACCACTGCATATGTATGGTATACTATATTTTTATGTGGTGACCATATTTCTGAAAGCCAAATTTATGATAATAGAGGAAAACTTTCGAAGGCAATTATTTCGTTCAAATGTGCGAAAATGTCAATTAACCGAAGTCTAATTAATCGGGAAATAATGTATATACTTGATATATTAAATACAAATTGGAAGATAAAAAGTCATGAAATCGAACGAGACATGAAACTAACTATAGATACCTGCGGCACAACTAGAACGATATGGCAAAGTCTCCCCGAACAGAACACGGAAAACAATGCGTTTCCTGAGTTTTATAACAAGTATTTATACCGCACACAATCGTGATATATGTACCATAATAAAGTAGTGTTCCCATATTGGTGGTTTTACCAACCCAACTGGTTGGAAATAAACTGTTTAGTGAAAAAATGGTGAAAAAAGCTCATAGAGGTTAAACGTTTCGAAAATGTATTTACTAATATAAGAAATTTAGTTTAGGCTTCGATAAGACCTTAACATAACTTTATAAACGGTGATTTTTTAAGAGCTTGGTTTTTGAAAATTCAAAAAAACACAGAAACTTGTAAAAAGTGAATGAAATTTTTATTTGGATCGATAAATCAATTTCTGCCATTTACTTTTTAAAAATACTTTCACTTAAATGCTGCCCGCGGCTACGCTTCAGGTGGTCCATTCTGAAGGTCCAATTTTGGCAAACTTTTTCACACATTTCGGCCGGAATCTCACCAATGACGCGTTCAATGTTGGCTTCCAAGGCAGCAATCGTGTTTGGCTTTTCCCCATAGACAATAGACTTAACATAGCCCCACAAAAAATAGTCTAACGGGGTCAAATCACATGATCTTGGTGGCCAATTGACTGCGCCAAAACGTGAGATCAACTGCTCACCAAATTCGCCTCTCAATTGATGCATGGTTTCGCGTGCAGTTGCGAAACACATTTTTCACAGAGCACGAATTTTGATAATAAATTTCAATAGTTTGCAAACGTTGTTCAGGCGTAAGTCTATTCATGATGAAATGGCAAACAATACTGAATCGAAATGTCAAATGTTCGTGGAATTTGTCATGTGTGATCTGTCAAAAATATAAACGTCAAAAACCAAGTAGCAAAAAAATCACCCTTTAGAAGCTTAAAACTGTTACTAGAATAATATTGGTAAGATAATGTCCTAAGCCAAAGAAAATAGTCTGAATGAGACTACAGCATAATATTTTTCGTATTCGCTTTTTCCTCGTTCGACTAATTCAGGGCGGATCCGACAATTATAGTTCCAGCTTAAGACTTCTTATAAGTTTGGTAATAGTTGAAATAATCAGAAGTCAGTTTTTATAACTTAATTTTTTTAATATCTAGTTAATGTTGGTAGGAAAAATACGGTTTTTTTTTTCATTCAGTACAGAAATGGAGGTATTTTGTGTTTGATCTGGTGGGATTGCAAAAAACCACATTTAGAGCATCAATGTTCATGAAAAGCAAATGAAACTCAGTACGGATGTGGCCTATGCAGATTATGTGAGCAAGGAAATGCACGAGGTAAATTCAAGTGTCATTTTTCACAAATCTGACACTTGAGAAATAAATTCTTGAGAAGTGATTTGTTTGATGATTAGAAGACTTTTGAAAACTTCAAGAAGATGCTATTAAAACTTTATATATTCCATCAAATGACTTGATGTTTCATAGATGTTATCAGTTTTTAGTCTATGGTAGGTAACACAATCTCTATCAAGACCAACTAACAACCCAAGGCACTAAGAAGTTAGGTCAGATGCTTTTCAGATGATTTGATTCGATTGGGAAGTGAAGTTCATTCAAATTTATCAACGAATGTGGTGTGCTTTACGTATCTGTTGATATTTTCTTTCTCAAAAAACATTTTAAACATTGATAGATGGTCACTCCAACACATTTTTCAATTCACACCGCCATCTATATATTAATCTTGGTCGTGGCTAATTTACGACAAAGCATATAAATAACAGGACTGCGAGGAAACAAATATGCCATCGAAAGGATGAAGGGAAACACAGAAGCATGCATGTGGGATTTTGTACAAAGTCCAAAGGTGTAATTCGTTTTATTTCAGCAAACAAAAAATGCATAAATTACGAAAGCTCTTTAATTTGACTTGAGCTCCTTTACGAGAGAAATTTGAGTTTTGGTGGACGTCTTAAATAGAAACCACAAGTTTTTCCTTAAACTAAAATGAAGACAAAACTTGGTTTATACACCCTTCTCCTCTCTCAGTTTTAAACAGCAGTGGGTCGATTGTGTAAATTGAGTTAAGAAAATTCAATGAAATATTGTGGAATGAGTTTCGCAAGGAAACAAAGGAGAAAAGATGAATAAAATACCAAGAATTCAAGGGTGCTGTGGGGGTTGTCTAGGGTGAGATGAGAAATCTTTCTAAATATATATAGACTAACATATAAAGAGAAAGGCGAATTGACCGTGCTGCGGCGAGAAGCAAATTTAATCCGATAATTAAATTTGCTGATCACATTACTAACCCCCTTCAGCTATTGAAATTGATACAAAATACACAAAGAAGTATTACAATGGATATTCGATGTACTTATACGAAGATAAAAATATGTTTGTACATGCATATGTATAACACGACATCGACGTGACACATAGAGAGAACCAGAAAAGTCCTTTCGACACATTTTGGTATCGTCCTTTTTTCTCGTCATCCATTCTACATCCATAACACAAACATTGATGACATATTTTTTCCTTTCCCATATGTCCTTTGCGAAGTGTGTGCTGTCCCCGTGTGATGTGAATGTCCATCAATGTCCAACATCCCAACCCAACCAGCACCACAGCATATCCAATCCATCGCCATGGTTAAAATTCAATTTCAATTAATTTCTCTTCATTAAACAAACCTTGTGTGCCAATAAATGAAGACAAATAGACGATAGAGGATATCTTTGATTTTTTTTTTGTAGAGTAGTAGTACGAGTATATGTGTATCTATGTATTACCTGTATGTATTTGCAAAGTATCGTTAAAAATCTATTTTAAGGTTTTTTTTTCGTTTCATTTTGTTTTCAATCTGACTGATTGAGTTTTGGTTGGGGGATGGAAAGGGGATGAGTTTATAATTTAAATATTTAAACTTACCGTTTTAACAACTTGATTTAAAATTGCTGCTTTATCTGGTTTTGCTGAGGTCATGTCACTACGTTTGTTAAGTTGTAAGAACTCCCCCAATTGTTCAATATAATTATTTTCCATTTCCCGTCGACGTTTTTCATTGTTGCATTTATTTATTTGCGATTGGGGCTGAAAGTAAAAATTAAATAAAAATTACAAATTAATAAAATAAAATTAATAAATTTGATATTTCACAACTTCTATAGGGCTTCGGTAATAAGACCTTAACGAAGATAATATAATTTACCCAAGCCTTAACGAAGCTGTGATGTAGCTATTAAAATTAGACAAAACATTGAAAGGGACCATAAAATCTGTAGACTAAATTGCGGACCAGAATATTCGGTTCTTACTTTTCTAAGAGTATTATTGAATTGAGGCTTGGCAATAATATTTTACGAAAATCCGTTGCAACTTAGTGTCTGTTGGCACGCAATTGCCAATGTAATGACGGAAGCATACGAAGTGTAAAGGGTAAGTTATGTTGTTCTCTTCTTCGAGAATCCAATTTTATAAAGACAAATCTCAGAGCATTAGTCCATTTTCCCAAATAGCAATATGAAAATGTGTGTTTGAAAAGCCCGACATTTTTTCAAAAAAAAAAAAAGATTGCTAGCCTTTTCTCAAATCGAAAAATAATTTTTCGAAGTACAGTGTGCAAATAATTTTGTTGGTAGATCATTTTAATACATTAATTGTTTAAAGGTTTAAGTTAAAACAATATACAATAGCAATACTAAGCACGAAATTCTGAGCTTGATATTGGTACTAGATTCTGTTTTAAAATATTTCTTTAGCAACAATAAAATACTAATTCTGCCTACAATCCTTATAAAAAAGTCTAAATATCCCGAAAACAGCTCAAACGATTTTGATAAACACAATGTACACAGGGTGCCTTATATTTTGGGAATTTTCGGTTTGCCTTATAGGATTTGTGATGGGGTCCAGTTTAGGTGTATGCAAAATTCTTTTGGATTTAAATTTGTTTTCGATTTATTTCGAAAATTTATAATTTCATCTGGTGATGCACGCGATTTAAGCTTTTAGGAGCTCGTCGGTATTCTAACAACCTTTGGTTTTTTAGTAATATGACATAGGGCTGAGTTGATGACATATGGCAGCTCTGCTTGCAATTAGCTAAGAAAAAACCGGTTAAATCTGTTTTTAATATCACCTCAATTTCTTCTAATTGGCACTTGGATTAGGAAAAGTTTTAGCTCGTAATAGGTAGATACAGTATTTGTCTCAAACAAAACATGTCAAATTTCCAACATTCTTTTTTTTTTTTTACTTAGTTCCCATGAAAGTGGGACATAATTCCAAAATTCAATTTTGGACTTTTGGAAAAAAATCATTTTTTGGAAAAAAAAATCATGTTTTGGAAAAAAAATCATTTTTTGGAAAAAAAATCATTTTTTGGAAAAAAAATCATTTTTTGGAAAAAAAAATCATTGTTTGGAAAAAAAATCATTTTTTGGAAAAAAAATCATTGTTTGGAAAAATGATAAATGTTTGGAAAAAAAATCAATTTATGGAAAAAAAATATTTTTTGAAATAAAAAATCTATTTAAAAAAAAACATTTATTTTTTGAAAAAAAAATATTTTCGAAAAAGTTTTTTTTTGAAAATGCATTATGTATTTTGATTTTTTTTTGAGATTTTATTCATAAATTTGTTGTGAAATAAGTACTCATAATGTCTATACCACTATAGTATTAGAAAAAAATTGTCAAAACGCTTAAATACATTAAGCTGTTTTTTTTTTTTTTAACTAAGAATCGTTTGCTTACGATGTGATCGAAGATAAGAACAGTACGCGATCCAGTCGTGTATTTTATTTTATTTCCATATCAACATTTGCCGTAGGAGAATAAAATTAACAGTGGGACACAAAATTGTTCTCCAAAATAAATCACATACTTGCATGGGAAGAATTTATAACCGACTCCAAAGTGGCGACTGTGCTTCACTGTAGAAATCCGACTTTATAAAACATTGAGTAAGAAACTACCATACATGTACATTTAGATTTCTGTGTTTTTTCCTAATCCCCATAATAGACAAATACAAGCATATTGTTTTATAGAGGGTACACTCAATTCTATGTCCTTTTTTAAGGAGAAAAATTTTGTTAAAAAGACGAAATGTGAAGTAGGTATAGTAGAGAACTTTCAGATAAGTACAATAATAATGGAATGCCATTTGAGAAGATGGTGAAGAGAAAAGCTGAATTGTTAATGTATATTAATTGAACAGAGAAGGTGAAAACACTTGAAAGTTTTTGTGGGATTTCTATTTAAAAAGGATTTTGTGTTTTGTAAATAATATATATTTTTATAAGGGTCCAAACCTGATTTGATTGAAAATTCTTGCTAACTTTAAAAGCCCAACAAATAAAACATAAAAAACTAATTATTTGTTTACCAGCTCTTTATTTATTGAAAAAAAATTATTTAAATACATTAAGAAGATACCTCGTGAAACAAGCTACTTATAGGTATGTAGCTACACAGCTATTCTTATGACGCTGATGAATACTTTTTTCTGTTATTCACCTTCGAAAACTCGTGACTCGGCTGAAAGTTTGTCTGCATCTGACTAATTCAGCCCGGTGGATTATTTTTTGAAAAAAATCAATGGGTGGCAGTCTTTGTGAGAGCTCTAGAGCAATTTACATGATGGACTGACATTTCAAATTCATATTTTAACAAAAAAAAAAAAAAAAAAAAAAAAAAAACATTTGCGTGACGTGAATGTCAAAAAAATATTGGCAGAAGTTGTCATATATAGGTACGTATATTTACAAGAAAAAATTCATTCTAATAGAATATCTGAACTGACTGAAGTTAAATTAAAAAAACAGCACTGCTGGAGACAAAAAATAAATTACTAAATGGTCGTCCCACACTTTATAGTAGTATAAGTCGCCTAGTATCTTTAATATTTATTAACAATAATATATAAAATATACAATTTAAATGAAAACCTGAAATTTCGTTATTTAAATTGACTAAATTACTCTTGACGCTTGGGTCAAAAACCCAACTCAAAATAAAGCCACCAGGTTTTACTATATTCTATTCGTAATATTTATTTTTAATGACAAACAGAAAATTTTAGTTTGTAATATTAATAAATATACTGCTATTATAGGTTTTATTAGTTAGCGATGCACTCAGGAGTCGGATTTTTGATTATAACGGGTGATTTTTTTGCTCTTGGTTTTTGACGTTTATATTTTTGACAGATCACACATGACAAATTCCACGAACATTTTACATTTCGATTCAGTAATGTTTGCCATTTCATCATGAATAGACTTACGCCTGAACAACGTTTGCAAATTTATGAAATTTATTATCAAAATTCGTGCTCTGTGAAAAATGTGTTTCGCAAGCTACGTCCGTTTTATGGTCGTCATAATCGTCTTCAGCGACGAGGCTCATTTTTGGCTAAATGGATACGTGAATAAGCAGAATTGCCGTATTTGGAGTGAAGAGCAGCCAGAGGCAATTCAGCAGCTACCAATGCATCCCGAAAAATGCACTGTCTGGTGCGGTTTATGGGCAGGCGGCATCATTGGGCCGTACTTCTTCAAGGACGATGAAGACCGCAGGGTTACGGTCAATGGAGAAAGGTACCGTTCGATGATAACAGATTTTTTTTGCCGAAAATGCAAGAATTGAACTCGGTCGACATGTGGTTCCAACAGGACGGTGCCACATGCCACACTGCACGCGAAACCATGCATCAATTGAGAGGCGAATTTGGTGAGCAGTTGATCTCATGTTTTGGCGCAGTCAATTGGCCACCAAGATCATGTGATTTGACCCCGTTAGACTATTTTTTGTGGGGCTATGTTAAGTATATTGTCTATGGGGACAAGCCAAACACGATTGCTGCCTTGGAAGCCAACATTGAAAGCGTCATTGGTGAGATTCCGGCCGAAATGTGTGAAAAAGTTTGCCAAAATTGGACCTTCAGAATGGACCACCTGAAGCGTAGCCGCGGGCAACATTTAAGTGAAATTATTTTTAAAATAAATATAAAGAAATAAAAATTTCATTCACTTTTTACAAGTTTCTGTGTTTTTTTGAATTTTCAAAAACCAAGCTCTTCAAAAATCACCGTTTATAATTGAGTCCTTCTAAAAAAGCTGTATCCACAACCATTAAAAAAAAATATAATTATGTGTATATCCTTCGTTAGTAAAACCATGACAAATTTGGAAAAAAGAACGAATTCTAAAAATATTTCTAAAAAGATTAATTTTATATGAATTGCTTTCAGAAGACACTAGCAAATTTAGAGCAAACACGAAATGTAATTAATTTTCATATCGAAAAGTGCTTAACCGTTTTTGTTGTTCTCAAGATATTGGCCAAATTCCTAAATGCAAATCTTGCTAAGCAACCTGTCCCAAAACGCAAAATAAAAATCCTAACAAAGCAGACTGTCTTCTTCCACAAAATGCAAAGTGCAAGTAGTTATAAAGTTTTGTTGAGCACTCCACTAAACAGCCTTCGTGCATTTGCTTACCATGATACTTGCTTGCAAATCTTGGGTTTAGAAATTCGGCCATTGTTATGGAAACTTCAAAAATTTAATAAAGTCGTTATAAAAAAGGGAAATTCGTTAAATTTAGAAAAAATGTAAGTTTCCCATTCTTAAGAGAGATTTTAAATTTAGTACAGATTCAATAGTTGGATCATGTATGACTCCATTTTTTCATTTCTACCGGTAATGTTACGATTTTGTCTACGGTCTGTCGAAACCATTTTCAAAGATAAAATACTGATTAAATAATTATAAAAAAAATGTTGCATCAAAAATTATTTCCTACTTTGAACATTGAAAGTATTTTATATTCCAAACTCGAATCTTTTATCTTTTAATATACTCGTACATTCAAAGGTATTTGTCAACAATAGTAAGTCCAAATACTACCACCCACTATAAAGCGAAGCTATCAGAATTCATGATAATTTAAGACTCTCTTTCCCGCACGAGGAGTCCGATTATAAACAAATAAAATATTTTATGTTGTTATTGCTTTAATTGTTTATTGAAGTTTACTTTAAGTTAAACAGTCCATGTCGTTTGATTGAAGAAGCATTTGTTTAACATTTCTTCGCCACAAAGATTATTTCTTGGGGGAATATATTTTTCGCTTAAAGCAGAAATTTTGTTGACCCAATTCCAAAACTATTTCTGCGACTCGAATTTTAGTTATTTCTGTTTAAGAAAAAAAAAAAAAAACTTGTATGTGAAATTTTCTGAGAAAATTGAAATGGGTAATTTGTGGCAACGAAATACACCCTTTTAATTATGTATATATCTAGGCGATTTTCGTTGCCTGCGAGAGCAGAGGAAGCTAAGAGCAGAGCTTTCGGATTAAATTATAAAATACCCCTGAGTACAAAACTAAGATCACATGAAAAATTGAAATAGCTGCGCTCGGTATTCTAGTATGTAGAAAAGAAACACTTGAGAAATAAGCAACACCACTAAAAACGAAACAGATTTTATTGATCTGTAGGGAATTGAAAAACCAGCGAACCTTACAGTAGTCGCATATGATGTGTAAAATCTGACATCTCAGATCGGGAGATCATAAAAATACATAAAATGTGGTTAAAGAATTTTCTTTATATCAAAAATACAAACTTACTTACTAAGATATTAAAAAAATGCTTAGTACGATTTTCTAGCATTATAAAAAATCGTCAACCTGTTTTCGAAAGTTTAAAGTAAAATTAAAAATTAAAAAATATTACAAATTAAAAAAAAATTATTTTTCGAAAATTTTAGTACATTTTTTTGAACGCGAAGGACTTTTTGTACAATTATTTTAATCGAAATCCGATGAGCTGTTAATGAAAAGAAGAAAGTGAAAAAAATAATATGAATCGTTGAGTATATTTGAGATAATTAAGATTTGCCATTTTTGGCAAATAAAATTATATATCAAGTTCCCTTTATTTTTGGGACTAAGAAAAAGGTTTAAAATACCATTAAGTACCAAGTTTCATCCCACATATTGTAGGAAATATGTTACACGCTACTTCACCAGATGTGCGCGTTATACTCAATCCTTGGCGAATAAAGGCTTCATAAATTATATAATCTCTTGCATCTTAAAAGAAAACCACGTCGATTTATTTCTCTCATGGATAGCGACACTTAAGGAAAGAGTATTACGTTTTTGATTTAAATTCTTTCGGGATCAAAACTAAATCAGTTTATCAATGGCTGCTGTTGTTTTAAATCTGAAAATAAGGCGTGAATCTAGAAGCGATAATGCAAAGCTGATAAGCCTAATAGCATTTGCAAAATTGTAGATTAGAATTTTCAGACAAGAAATCATTAGTGAATATTTGTAGTTAAGAGAATGGGAGACAGAACGGAACCCTGGGGGACACTCGAATTTACTACGTGGATGTCAGACTTGTAACCGTCCAATGAGTCGTCTTGGATTAATTAAACCCGATTGGAAGTATTTTATGCAGGAGACCTTTATGCCAAACTCTATCAATTACCTGAAATATCGGATTTTATTAAACAAAAAAAGGAGAGTTTAAGTATCTGCACACAAACGTGAAATTCAAATAATCCACAATTTGTTACTTCCCACAAAAAAACTCCTGGAATACAACTCTTTTTATGTAGGTATCCAGGTATAGAGATTTGTTTTCAGAATTTACTTTTGTCCATATATTTATTTAAGAAAAATATGTTTTGTGATAAAATAATTTTTTAATGAAACAAAGTTAAGGAAATCGGTCCTATCTTTTTGACGCGAAGTGTAAATGAGGCAAATTGAAATAAATTAACCGTGTTTGTTTGTATATTGTTATTAAATTTTAATTCACTTCTCCTCATTTCATTTAAAAATTTTCAATTATACATAAACCTAAAAGGGTTTCCTCACAATTTGGTCATTACAAGCAGACAAAAATCTAAAAGACTTAAAATGTTTAACTGTCTTTACGATGAATTTTATTACTACTTGCCTAGCCAGTCATGGGAATCTTCAATCAAGATTAGAGACCCCACGAAGCGAGGAAGTTTTAAAATCTTTTTTCATAAAAAAATAGTATAATTGTTTTATGTAAAAATAAATTTTAGACCTTTCGAGAAGAAACACAAAACTGAGACGGTGTGTAATTTTTATTGTTTATATTTTTTTACGATTCGGTAGGTATATTAAATTGAGAGTTTGTTGCGAAATAAAAATCATTAACTGTCCACCAATTAGTCTTCTATAAGAGAATTTGAGTATTCTTTTATGTTTTTATTAAAAAGTGCCTTAGCTATTCAATTTTATATCTATGTATCTACTTTATTTTTTTAATTAACAAAACAAAAAAAATTATATTAAAATATAAAACTCACCTTCGAATCGGTCTTTCTTCGAATTTTGCGATTTGATGTCGCTGTATTAGCTGAGATCGGTGATGCAACAGCATTCATAATTTTCGCTTGTGATGAATGTTGAAGATAATTAGCAGCAGCCAGTGTGGCTGTGGCAGCTTTTTGTTGCAATATTAATTGGTTGTTTATATTTAAATTTTTGTTATTATTATTTGAATTATTGTTGTTGTTGTTATTGTTATTTATTATAATGTTGTTATTTGATGTTGTGTTATTAATATTTGTTGTTGGTAATGTTACGTTTGGTGTATGGTAATTTGGACCGCCTAATGATACAGCAGCAGCTACACCTGTTGATACAGCAACGGCTGCTGTTGCAGCTGCCGGCGATGATAACGGCAGTGAGCAAACGCCTGTTGTCTGTGTTGTGTGTGGTGCCCAAGGATCTGGTAGGTCACATGGGCCAAGCCTAAAATGACAATAAATAAAAAGAGAAACATGAGTAAGAGTAACATTTACCATTTCTATTAAACATAAATATTCCCTTTTAAAAAGTATGTAAGAGTAGAGATATCATTACTCAACTTTATACTTTGCGGAAAAAAAGTATTAAAACAAGACTTTGAACTAAATTATGCGAAATTTCGATTATTTAAAAAATTTTCAGAAAAAAATTAAAAGCAATACACGATCCGGATTCTAAAATTGAAAATTCGTCTGGACGTGTATAGAGATGTTTGTATGAAATAATACATTTAAAAAAGATCCAAGGAAATAAAAGTGTCCTTACAAATGTATGCAAAATTGCAGTAACATGTGAGCGTGTTGCAATTTTATATATGTATATAGCTGGACCTCGGAGCGACCACATGACCAAAGATATAGTCTCATTATAATAATCGACCGCAGCAGATTGCAGCGTGAAAAAGTAAACTAGAAAACCCGCTTTTACGAAATGAGGAAACAAGTCTTATAGAAGCTCTGTAGGGAGCGTAACTTTTTCCCGGAAAAGAATTGCCCAAATAACGATTGCCCGCAAGTTTTTTTTGGAATTATTCAAAATAGTTTCTCGCAAATTTATGTATTAATTCATGATTGCTCGGAAATTTTGGAAAAGTATTATTTTGTACTTATCAAACTTATTTTATTTATTTCTTTAATATGTTGTACTATATTATACTTAGGCAAAATATTTTATTTATTTATAAAATATTTTTGCTTTTTCATAAAGTATTATAAAAAAAAGTTTGTTACCAACTTTTCTTTTCGAGTTTTTTTTTTTTTTTTTAATAATTATATAAACGAAAAAAATGACGATTTTGAAAAATGATCGGAGAACCCTTATGCAGTTTTGTTGAGTCAACAAAAATCATTAAATCCAAAAAAAACTTTGCATACACCTAAACTCGACCCCACACCAAATAATATATTTGACCTTAAGAAATTCCTCTTCCAAAATTAAAAATCAATAATTCTGCCAACTATTAAAAATCAAAAATTGTATTAGTTTCATTGAGAAAGGTAACAACTCCGGGGAATTGGCAACGGGTATTTGTTTTTCGGGCAATCGACACTCGGGAAACTGTCTTCCGGGAATCGTTATCCGGGAAATCGTTACCCGGGGAATTGTTTTTCGGGAAATCATAGCCTACCCGGTCTGTATTTTGACAGAAGAAAAAAAATCAAACATTCTGATATGTTAAAAGTGGATCGGAGTTAAGTAACTGAAGAACATTTAACGATCATTCAAGAACCAGGGTCAGGGTATCTGCGAAGAGTTACTACATGTTCTGGAGCATATAACATTTTTTGTTTTTGGAAAAAAAATGATATGATACCAAGTTTTTTCTGAATTTTTTTCTAGGTGAAATATTATAGTTTTAAGAGATTTAGTTTAGAGCGCCCGCTAAGGGCCAGTAAGGTAGTTGTAAGTTATTGTTAATTAGGCTAGTGTTATGAATTTTTGTAAGAAGTTAATAATAAATAAAAATGACTTAAGAAAAATTATTTGTAGTTGTTGGATGTGATGGAATCAATGTATAAATACAGGGCGGACAAATGGAGCAGTAGTAGAAGTGGAAAAGTGACATTTCTAGCGCATATTAACTCTTTTGGCTCAAGATAAAGATTAACAAGAAAGGGGATTAGTATTTTTCAGTGCCGATTGGCAAAAAGATGGTGCCAACAATTTATGGTTTCTTATTGAGAAATCTAGATATCTCCCCGAAAAAAAATTATTGATATTTTGCTTATCCTGAAAAATCATTCCTTCTAATATTGTGGTAATTGAGACTCCAACTTTAAAGCAGCACAATTTAGTACAATAAAGGAAGAAGTGAACACTATTGCAAAATGATAAGACTGGGAAATCAGAAAATGCTCTTGTACTTAACGACTCTATTGTACAGCTAAGCAAGCATTGTAAAAGGCACATTTTTATCTATTAGAGAAAAATATGGAATATATAATTAGGTACCAAGATGGAAATATATGAATTAAGAACACAATAAAAAATGTTTAGGCACCAGCGCAATTTAGGTAACCCCTCGTACAAGCATAAAATTCATTAAATATTAATTAACGACTTAATTAATTATTTGCTTAGCTGTTATAAATTAAGAAAAAGATGCCATATGAAATCTAATTTCTAAGGCAAATATGAGTATACGCCGACAATTTTTTTTTTAAATTGTTGTAGTGCTTTAAAAAATTTTTTAATAGTAAGTATGTATATAAAATTCTGGAAATTTAGGAAAACATTTTGGATCCCCAATTTAAAATTATTATCAATATACATATAAGTATTGTAATTTCAAGAAAAACCATTAACCGATTTTTACAAAATCGAATTTTCAAAACAAAAATGTTTAATCAAACATTTATTTTTATTTGAACATGTAATAGTTTTTATACTTTAAATAAGTATCTGCATAAAAAATAATTTTAATCGAAAACATAAAAACAGTCCTATGGGAAGTAAGGTTAGTAAGAAATATTTTTTCTTATTTAAAAATGAACTTGATTAATTTGAGAATACATATTTTTTTTACCATATTTTTGGCACCTTTTATGACAAAAAAACTATGCGGTATTTGACAGGCAGTACCGATTTTTTTTGTTTTAGGAACATGGTTTTCTCACGTATTCTAGTAAATTAAAAAAAAAAACTAATAAACACAAAACTTCAAAGAAATAGTCGTTTCCGAAATAATAAAATTATTTTTGTTGCATTTCCAAAAAAAAAAATGTTAAAATTGGTTTACAATATTATTTAAAGTTTGTAGAAGCTTCTCGCTGAAAAAAAATCGAATGACCCGTTTTCCAGTTAATCCAGCGTTAACGGTTAGAAATTGTTCAGTAAACTTGGGTCAAAAGTGCCTGAAAAAAAATATGATATCGCACTATCGTCAGTTTGGCCCTTAGTGCACATTTCTAGGCTAATAACGACAAATTTTCTGCCTTTAATTATTCTCCTTCAAAGTGATTTAAGTCCATTTTGAATATGTTTGGATACCTTTAACCTTTTTTTTTTTTTTGATTGAATGTTCTTATTTAAAAATGATTCATATATCCGAATAATTCAATCATTAACAAAAAAAACAAAATTAAACAAACAAAAGAAAAGAATCCTCAACTTTTTATCAAATAAAATTTAATTAGGTTTTATTTCTTTAATTAAAGTCATCCTTTACAGTGGAAAACAAAAAAAAACATACATACATATGTACATATATCATATCATCATCAAACGAAATAACTGGTAAAAAATACAAATATTTTATGGAATACCTAGCTGCCATTGTATGCAAATGAAATATAATTAAAATTTATTTTATCATAACTCATAACCATACCATCATACCATATACTTCTCTTATATAAAACAAATCGTGTTAAACAACCATAGATCATCCACATACATATATAGTCTGGGAGATACCTTTGCCTTTTGATTGCTGCAGACTTCGTCTTGGTCAAATTATGCACGTTGTGCGATGTGTTGTATTTTAAAAACTTAATATATGAACTAAAATATATCAAGGTCAATAAGGATATTCCAATAGAGTTGACATCCTGTGGCGGCCATGTTTTTTTTCCAAATCTGGTGCTTATTAAGTATTCAGTTACAGATGCTTAATAACCAAGATTCAGCAACACGTCAAAATGTTGAAATGAGTGCTTTTTAGGCCAACACATTATGGCATGCGTCAACCTGCTCCAAAGGTCTGTACTTCTTCAAAAAAGACGCACACTTGTCAAGCAACGGGCGTGGGAGACATAGGTATATGTAGTTCTAGCAGGATGGCCGGGCTGGCGCAGGGACATAAGTCCCAGTGCCATAAGTAATTCCCAACTTTTGTTTGGTGTTGATGGGACAAAACTCCCAAATTTTAAGAGACATATGCATGGCCACATAACACATTGTGAGATTTTTATTCAAAACATAAAATAGATTTCAAATGTAAACAATAAATTTTAAAAAGCTCGGCGAATAAGTGGGGCATGATGCCGCCCTGCAACCTCCATGCTTGGCCCAATATAGGATTTGGGTGGGTACAAGTATTGGTATATGCAATTTTTTTTGGAACTTTTTACAAAGAAATCTTCAAATCCAAAAAAAAAAAATTCATATACCCAAACTTGTACCCACCCCAAATTCTACATTGGGCCAGCGTCGATGTTTTTGTACGCCGTGAACCTAATTTCAAAAAAACACTTCACACAAGTAGCAAAAAAAGCCTAATAGGTAGTGGGACCAAAGTCGCAAATATTTTTTGTAGGACTTCTGTCCCACCGAGGTAAGACATAAGTCCCAAAATGCTAATTTGGGACTTATTTCCAAGCGCCGGCCGAGCTGCACAGCAATCACCCAAATGTCCACTTTGCATAAATGATTTGAAGGTAGGTCTATCTCTCGTGTAAATGGGCCGCCAATATCGGTCGATTTGACCCCATAGGCGTCTTTGGAGTTTTCTGAACTAGCAGTAACCTTTTTATTCAAACGGAAAATAGTACCTACAGTATATTACCAGCATAATTGCACTGACTATTTTGTCAAATTGTTCGGTAAATTATGCAGGTTATTCAATTAGCAAACCCCGTTTAATTGATCGATCTGTTCCCTGTGACAATCAGCTATTTTTCGATATTGTAGCCGATTAAGCGATTAATGCATCTAACCATGTAAGATTCTATTCTACTTAGGTAAACGGAAATTTTTCGGGCAATCAACCGCGAAAATCAAGTTGCAATTAATCGCAGACTACTGTAGAAGTAGATATCAACAAGCCTAATAATAAGGCATATGAAATGTGATGGCTTACAACTAGAAAATCAAAATCCGAAAAGTTGACCTAGAACGGGACTGCCAACTCCGCTTGCCCATCGACAAAAAAAAACCATCATTCCGGTAAAAACTTTTAAACCAATTCCCTAAAAAAATGTGTCGTATATAAGACCTTACCCAACGTAGGTAATATCCCCACTGTTTGCATGCCTTAATCGGGCTCTGTTCATTAAAAAAGAATTATTTGAAGACAAAAATAAAGCACATCCCTTTTTTTGATTTCCACATAAATAATAAATTAGGGAGCAACAAACAAATCCGTCGCAATTCTATCACGTCTTCGGTACAAAAAAAAGAAAATACGACGAAATAAAATTATACCTACATATTAATTTCTCGTAATGCAACTCTCTGGCGCAAACTATAAGAAGGTGTGGCAACGAAACCCCAAACACATTGCATGCAATCAAATCTCGCTCACACCCCATTAACACGCCCGGCGCCTTTCCTAGAAAAAATCTTCCTCCATTTATTTTTTATTTGATTTTGTTTTAATTTCTCCTTTTTCTTCTTTTTTTTTTATAAATCCTTTTGTTTTCGTGAAACATCCCAACCACAAAAATAAAATAAAAGAACAAAATCCATTATGTTTCTGTCACCGCTGGTTTCACACACAACCGCAGTTTTCAAAGAGCTAACTTAACGGTAATATGATGTATAAGCAAATGCATAAACAAAAAAAAAACTAAATGATTAAAAAAAATTACTAAAAATTGTTTAAAAAGGAATGAACAACATAGAAACCAGGCTGATGATGGGTTGAAAAAGCTACGGGGGGTTGTAAAGAGTACCCGCACGTACCCTAAAACAAGGGAGCTGCCGCTTTGTTCCCGTTGATGAATTCATCAAGAAAAACAAGATTTCTGTTCCAAAAAAAAAAAAAAAAACTTGAAGCTTTAGCTTTTACTTTTTTGTATTTTTTTTTTTTCGTTGCACGTGCTAAATCTAGCAGTGATTTTGTTGCAACACTCCCAGCACTAACTGTAAGTCAAACTCCTTATACCAAAAAAGAGATTTTTTTTTGCTCAATTTTATGACTTAAGGTGGTATGCATTGTGCTTTGCGATACACTTGGCAAAATGTTTTCGTTAAAATTTTCAAAATTTTTGTTTTTTGTTTTTTTAAACTCCCATGATGGAATATGTAGGTATGTAATTACACTGCGCCAAAAACAACAAACTAAAACCTGGGCGACATTGTTTAAGGATCTTACGAGAGTACCTACCTACATCCATGCTTATATATTTTTTGTAAATAAAAAAAAATGAATCCAGGATGACACAACAATGAAGGTTCGTGTCTTTCAATTGACATTGGCTTTTATTTTGTTTACACTTTTTATTCTTTGGGTGTTGATTTTCTTCACTTTTTGTTTTCACTTTCAACAGTTGGGTGTTTTTGTTTTTATTTTCATCCTTACACCGATTGTCGTCGTTCGTATGTGTGATGTGAGTAGGTATATATGGGAAAAAGAAGAGCAGGAGGACTTCTCGTCCTCAAGAAGAACAAACCCACTTAAAGAATTGAGCACGAACAAAAATGAATTTGAGTGGTTGCCATATCCAGGAGTGAAATGGAATTTAAATATTTGGCAAGTGGCAGTGAATTTTTTGTTTTATTTTTAGGAGTAGAGTACCTTTTTATGTATGTAGATATGTACGTATATGTGTTTTTGCTATAAATTTTTATAAAGGATAAGGCAAATGGGAACATTGTTGTTTCTAAGGCAACACAAGCATAAGGGCTCTTATATACCTATTAAAAAAAACGACGATGTAAGGTTGTTCACTTGATTTTTTTTGGCGACAGAAACTAAAAATAATTTTAAAATGTAAAAAGAAATAAGTATCCAATTAAGATCCTTTTTTACAGGATTTAACCTAATCAAAAAAAGAGGAAGGCAGGAAAGTATGTTACCTATATAAATAAAGCCATTTTGTATTATTGGGACAAGTCTCCACTTTTTTGACATACCTACAATTAATTGCAGGCACCATTTTCGCATATATATATACCTACCTAATTCATCATTTTGGATGTATTTTCTATCATTGTTTGTTTCATTTCAGTTTTCATTTGGCAAAATTCTCCATAAATATTTTCATTTGTTGTGTGATCAATAGTTTATAGATACCTTAAAGTTGGTACACTTAAATTATCTTAAAATACCTAAAAAAAAATAGGTAAGAGAAATTGGTTATTCACACCGATTACAGAATCCTACGGATGCCGTGCCGTACGGAGGAGGGAATCCGACTTAATTTTGACAATTAATTCATCGGATTCTAAAATTTTGTATATTTCTCGGGCAATATTTTTCTTTTGTTTAATATCTTTCCTCTCGCTTTCTTCCAATCTTTGGGAGTGATTTCGTAAGGGAAACCGAAAAAAGTGGGCCCTGTAATTCAGTCTGTCTTCAGAATAAGGAAATTCTTAAAAAATTATTTTAGTTTTTACTAAGAATCTTATGGCAAGAGCCAGTACGTGCATCCAGTATATTTTGTTGTATTTTTTTTTACTGATCAATTACCAGTTGAAATAAAATGCACGACTGGATCGCACGTACTTCCTCCTATTTTTGATCACATTATATGCAAAAGATTCTTAATAGAAACGGCTAAATGTATTTTTGAAGTCTTTTTTTCACTTAATTTTTTTTTATATAAAAAAAAAATAAATTGTTACACTCAAGGCAAGTTATGCATTCGTCGAAAAAAAGTTTTGGGATAACAATCAAACATGACATTACGATGATAGCGAAGACGAAAAAAGATGGTCCAAAAATTCTGTCCTTCTGTATGTCTGTCTGTATGTATGTATAGAAACCCACACCCCAAACGCGTCGGCCGAATTGCTTCAAACTTGGTCTATAGAGTTTTTTAAGTATTGTGCAGAGGGCAAATTGATTTTTTTAAACGATAGCTGCCATATAACCGTTACGTTAAAGTCTATTTTTCTCGAAAACGGCTCTAACGCGATTTTGATTTAAAACATCAGTGCAGCTTTTTAGATACGACCGATCATATGGTTGACAAAAAAAATGTTTAAATATCTAAAAACGATACTTTCCATAGGACCGCTTTTTTTGCTTTCGACTATCTCATAAAACGCTTCCCAATTCTTTCGAAATTTCACACATATATAGCCTTAGGTTGCCAAATTTTTACTGCGTACCAATATTTTTAATTAATATTTTTTTTTGTATTTTTAAAAGCATTTTTAAGAAAAACATTTAAAAAAATTATATTTTGAAAACTGCTCATTTAATTTTTTTTCAAAAATTATATTTATAATGTATTTGCTGAATACCTATGAATTGGCGTTTTTGATTTTTTTTAGAATTAATTTCAAGAAGCTTAAAAAAAAACTTTTTTTCTCAAAAACCGCTCCACAGATTTTAAAATTTTTTTTCTCATAAATTAAAAATTATCCAAGAAATAAAATGGAGCACTTTTTTTTTAGCTCAAATTAGTTTAAGTATTTATTTCAGAATTTTGAATTATTTTATCTTTGATTAATCCGATTTAATTTTTTTGTTTTTAAGTTTATATTATTAAATATTTAAGATTGTCATACCTATTTTTTTTTTAGAAAATAATTAAAGAAAGTTTGTGTATAAGAAATAAAGTAAAAAATGACTTTAAAAATATATTTAGATTTTAAATAGAAATCTTTTGCATACGATGTGATCGAACATAAGAGCAAGTTCGTGCGATCCAGTCGTGCATTTTATTTCTAAAAAAAAAATGGTATAAATATTTTAAATATTTATGTAATAATATAAATTTAGAAACTAAATTTCAGAAAAAAACCTACATCCGTTTTCGAAATATTGAATTTCAAAAAAAAAAAAAAATATTTTTTTTTCAAGCAGTATTATTTGAAATTTGAAGGAGCTTCCGCATAAAAATTTGTATCGAAAACCGTTGAGCCGTTGAAGAGAAAGTCAAAAATCAAGAAAATGGTTGTATGGCAGGTACCGTTAGTAACAAAGCCGTTTGTAGATCGTTCTACAGACAGACAGACAAACAGACAGACAGACAGACGCAATTGCGGGACCCACTTTTTTGGTGTTCTCTATCATCGTAATGTCAACTTTGATTAAAATCTCGAGTTCGATATTTTCCAAATGCAAAACTTGCCCTTAGTACCTGCGAGTATATCGCAAGTAAAAACTAGCCAAGGAAACATACGTACTAAATATTAGTCAGTATTCATTAAATAATAAATTTCTCTTATAATTTTGAGAATTCTCGATTTTAAACTAGTCAACAAATATTTAACATTGATATACTTAGAACTTTGTATATTTACATTTAGATCTTGAAAGATACACATGTATGATTGTGATAAGAATTCTGAAAAAAAAGCAAAATCACAAGTTTTGGGTAGGTGTACACCTCTTTCAATACCTACAACTCTAACAAATTCCATCATTTTATGATAATCAGAAATGGTCCAATTCTAAGAAAATAGGCGAATACCACGGCTCCTTAAAAGAACATTTTTTTTTATTTTGCTTGAATTTCAATTCCGCTCTACCAAATTTCGTTTACATTTATTTATCATTCCACGGCAATCCAAAAGTGCTCCAAATGATTGGAAGAATTCTGCAAAAGTGAGCGGCTTGCACGCCTTTGTACGCACAACAAGACCACCTACCGTTGAGCTAAAGCACAAGAGTCTACGGTGTTGGAGGATGATTTATAATTTGGAGAACATATTAGTATGAGTGAGTCAGTCAGTAACGGTTTTTGAGCCTTAAATCTCAGGAACTATACTAAAGCTATTGAGTTCAATTTTGGCGAGACATCTGTGTGATAAACATAATAGATACTCCGAATTTGTTCCTTTGTTTATTGATATTGAAGTTGGAAGGGGATCGAAAATCGCCTGTTTCATCCTTAAAAAGGGTGGTGTGCTGGAACTTGAGAACTTGTACATAACTGTCCTCGTTGATTTATAAAAGGCGTATTTAAAATCTTCTTCGTATATATAAAAATTGAACAGTTTAAAATTAATTTTGAAAAAAATCCCTTTTCAAATTTCCGGTACTTATTTCAAAATAATTAAGAAAAACTATTTGACATCCTTGTTTTAAAATTCTAAGTAGCTTAGCAATTATAAGACATTTTCAAATCACCTAGGTGAGGTACCTACCCTTGGAAAAACTTCTTCTATTTTATTTATTTGAAAAATTTTCATTTTATCGACTTTGATATAAGCTTTTTAAAGATTTCTACGAGTTCATCTAATAGGTATGTCAAACGAAAACTTACATCAATCGTACATCGGTAATTCATGAACTTAGGGCTCGCTAAGAGTCATCCTAAGCCTATACTAATTCCATTTGGTCTTACTAACGAAATCTCATTACCCAACACTTTTCTACATAAAACGTTTTCAGCGTTGCGATTATGATAACGACGACAAAGACTATGCGGATGACGATGTGTTATTAGTATGGTTATGGGACGCATGTCGAAAATCGATTGATTGCCATCGTTTGTGTAATTTTCGATTTCCTGCTGCATTAACCTAACTCTTCCGACCGACAATCATGTAACAGTGGGGAAGATTGCTTTATAAATTGGAATTAAATAAAAAAATTTTCTTGGCAATTTCGCAAGTTTTGTTATTTTATTAAAATTTATATATACTTTTTTAAGAATTTCGTTGAAAGAGCTTTAATTTGTTTTAAATGTTTAAAACTGTTTAAAGTAAGATTCAGTTAAAATAAAATACACGACTGGATCGAACGTACTTGCTCTTATGTTCGATGGTAATCGTAAGCACAAGATTTTTAGTAAAAACGCAATATATATTTTTTACGTTCGTTTTTTTTTTACTTAATTTTTTTCATATAAATTTATTAAATTAAAAAAAAATATTTACAACATAAACATAATTTAAAAAAAATTATGTTTTCGAAACATTAAATTTTCAAAAGATAGAAATAATATTTTTTTTCAAAAATATGATATTTTTTTCAAAGATAAAAACAATATTTTTCTAAAAATGTGCTATACCATAATTTTTTGGAATACGAAGGACTACCAAGGTATATAAAAAAAATGTTTGATCGGAATCCGTAGAGTCGTTTAGGATAAAGTTGAAAAGAAAAAAAAAATTCTCGTATGGCAAGCACCAAAAATTTGGACCAAAATGTAGAATACCTATAGAAGTGCACACATTTAAAACATATCGTTAGAGCTGTTTTTGAAATAATTAAGGCGGAAGAAAAAATGCTGGTAAAAAAAGATTTTTAAATCTATTTTAGACAATCACTTAAGACGCTTAATTACCAAATTTAGGATTTATAGCGATCTACAGACAGATTGCGTGACACCCTTCTTTTATCATCGTAATTTGAAATTTTATTAAAATCTCGAGAGATTATTTTTTTCAAATGCAAAACTTGCCCTATAGAAATACGTACAATGTAGGGAGACCGGGGCTAAATGAAACACTAAGATTTTGAAAATGTCTTAGCCAAATTTTTTTGTTTAAAGGGCAATATTTCACCTACGAAATCCAATAAAAAAGCAAAAAAAAAATACTGATCAGAATTTGTAAAAATATAACTCTTAGACAAAAAAAAGTGTTGTTACGACTTATACCCCATATGCGGGGAAAGTTGTAACATAAACCAGGGTAAATTGTAACAACAACTGCAATCTTCTTTCAAACTATCAATTTATAAACAAGATTAACAAAAGAAAATATAGCACATATAGCAGCAAAACATATTGTATTAATATTAAAATTTAAAAATACTTATATTTATTCACAAATTTAATTAATAAATTAATTTTTAACGGTCCTAGAAAAAGAACAAAATCAATATTAATTTTTTTTTAAACTGAATTTAGTTACATAAAAATTAGGACTGTAATTAGATATTCCAAAACCAGTATATTAGATATACCTAGCATACGAATTTTACTAATTAGCAAGTCAGGAAAACACATGAGCGACGACTTTTCTCTTCAGTCTTTTTTGACAACGATATACATACGTCAAATGATTTTTTTCTTTTTATAAAAAATAAAGAAAACAATTAAACAAAGCGAAATATAAACATCGAACACCATTTCCATCGCCTTGGTTTACAAAAATGTGTTTCAAAATATGAACGAAGACTTGTTACATTGTAACAATTGTTACAATGTAAGATTTGTTACAACTTACCCCACAAAAATGTTACAATTGAGTGATTTTTACCCAAATCACTCAATTTAAAAAAAATACCTTAACCATTCCTTGCTCAACTATTTACATAAACTTAACCAAAACATAAATACATATTTAAAAGAACAACTAGAACTGTATATATCTCTGAAGAGGTATACCAAAATTACAAAGAAAAAATAATGTTACAAACGTATCAATTAAGAGCACTACCCTTATAACTTTTCTTTAGGATGTCCTATTCACTGTTAAAATATACCTACTTATCTAGCGTTAGCTTTGAAACAGACGAACAATTTTCTCGTTCACCCGTTTCTTAATTTTCAGGGGAACCCTTTCATTTTTATCTGTTACTTATTACCCATTTTTCTTATAGCCCCGGTCTCCCCTATAACGCAAATAAAAATAAAAATGTGTTATTTAAAATAAATTAGATAGCTCAGGTCCCTCTTTATACTTATTCTCTTGTAGGTACATACTCTGTAGGTAACTATCTGTAATTTGTCTCCGGTAATATAATCAACTGCCCCAATGTATACCCACAGTGCACGTACATAGTTGTTACATACAGTATCTCTTACCACATTTTTTTTTCTGCATTTTAATTCCCAACGCATTCGTGTGTAACGGGAATTGAAAGCCCTTAAGGGAAAGCAAATAAAAACCCTATTACACCATGCACCGCTAGACTATTAATGAGCTTTGAAATGAAAACTATCTACCTATTTTTTTCGTCATTATTGAGCAAACTATTTTAAAGAAACATTTTGCTGATAGAATTTATAAATTGATGACAAAATAATTAGCTTTCTAATCGGCTGAATGCGCTGCATTGTGGGCGCCCCGTAGAAAGGGAGCGGAAATCGAAAAGACCAATTAACGTCAATTTATCGATAAGGCATACTACCTCCCTATACAATTCTTTTTGCTAGCTTAAATCCAAATAGAAACAATTCACCGTTGATATGATGCATACAGTACACAAAAACTACAAACACACATATACTTACATAAAAATCCATGTAGATGGCGTCGTCATCGGTATTGAGGCGTAGATAGGTAGGTATGGGTGAAAAATCAAAATGATGCCAGTGGGTCAGAGTCAGAGCTTCACAGTTTATTATATGCATGTGTACCTACTAGCGCACTTGGAAAACGGCTTTTTGCAGCCCAAACTGGGGTAAGGCTAACCAGCAGCTCCAATTTGGTTTTTTGCATGTAGCAAATTCTGTATATAGATCTTTTTTTACACCCCACAAATATAACAATAACAAGAAAACAACAACAATAACCGCCCTCTGATGTTGCGATGACGACCAATACAGTACCAACGAGTATAGAGCAGATTTCCATGTTCAGAAGCTACCAACAGTTTTCTGTAATTTTTTTTTTTTTTTTACTAAAACCACAATAAAAAGCTTGTGGCTTTCTGCAACAACTATACACACATAATTCACAAAAAAGTTGAATCGAAAAACGAAGAAACAACAACAAAACAGAGATGACAGTAAATAAATCGAAAACCAGACGAAATACAATTTCAGTGAGACAAAAAACAAAAAAAAACATGGCCGACAACGACGACGACGATGAGGGTTGTGATATTGGTTTACTTTATTTTTATTTATTTTTTTTTTAATTTATCACAAAACAAAAATACAAACAAAAACAAATGATTATAAACTGTTTTTATTTACACAGTTATCGCAATCTTTTTTTTTCTGTGTGTAAAATAATTATAAAGTTGTCGATGATGACGAATGGACTTTGTAGCTAATAGAAACGTAAAGTAGAAGTTCCGCTATAATGTGTCGGGACATACAATTTATGAAGTTGGCACTTTGTGCCTAATATGCCAACAAAATGGTTACTTCCGGTGTGGTTGCAGTTTAAGAGAAATAAATCAGTTTTTAATAATTTCAGGGTTAAGTAAAAATATTACAGATTTTGTCTAATGCTAGTCTATGCTTAAAAACAGGTTGCTCACAAAAGAACTTACAAAATGTTTGCTTTTAGTTACGCTTGTCAGAAGTACATACTGATTTAGGGCCAGTTTTAAAAAATATAATTAACCCGTGGTTAAGGTGGTAAAAATAAGACTAAAACTAATAGGTACATGAAAAACTGCGTGCGTTGCGATGAAGAAGGAAACTTTGATTGAATGACAATCTGTCAATTGTCAATCAACGAATGAGCGCGTTTATCAATAAGTAACCTGACAGCGACCAAGTGCTCTCAAGCAGTAGTGGCTCAGGTTTAATTAAGATGTAAATGAGTTGAATAATTGAATTTGCATATTAATAAACGAAAATTTGGTGTGGTTGCATTTACAGAAAAGGGTACCAAGAGGAGTTTAAGGTACTTATCAATAACCCATTAGAAATTCTGAGAATGGGGAAATGAATAGAATTTACATAGTATCGACGATTTCCCTAAAAGTTTATTGTAAAACTGTGTCCACACCAAAGAAAAACTTTTGGAGCATATAAGAAACAATTCTGAAATATTTCTGAAATGGTTTTTTTAGTGTAGACACTCCGAGAAACTTTGTATGTATCCAGTTTTGTGCTTGAAGATGTATTGAAAAGAATAAGCGTGGTGTTTTATCATTATGAAAAAATTCACACTGTTCGCTACATTTCAGAAATGTTTCTTTGTTTCTGAAATGTTGCAAAAATGTTTCTTTGGTGTGGACATAAATAAGAACACTTTTGCAAATGAAGGTAAAAAAAAACAATCTTTTTCAACAACTAAAGAAAGTTACAAGGTTGATGGTAGGTATAAGGCCAATAGCCAATTTTCCAAATACAAAAAAATCAGATTAAAAGTCAATTAGGAAAAGTTTCCGAAATCACAACTAAAAAATTGTAGCGAATTTTGGGAGATAAAACTGTCGAAATTACAGCCTATACAGGGAGATAATTTATATGAACTTCAACTGAAACTAGTGCACTAACATCAAGGAATTTTATTGTAGGTTAGGTTAGGTAAGTTGGCTGCCAGTTGATCTTGCTACCGGCACACTTAGATCAAAGTAGATCTATTGTGGTACCCTGAAGTGTTGTAACTTCTAATTGTATAACCTATTAGTTCTATTGTAAATCATTATCGAGCCATTTACAGGCTTTTATGAAGTTCAGTAGGCTTTTGCCTGGGAGATTCTAGAGCTCTTCTAAATCATTGAAGAAGTAGCTGCCCAGGAATTTGTTCCTTATATGGCAAAGTGCTGGACAATGACACAAAAAGTGAGAGGTGTCCTCATGTTCGTCTTCGTCATTGCAGCCTCTGCATAGGCCATCGTTGGTTCGCTTTATTTTTTTATGGTAGCCGAGAAGATTGTGTCCGGTGAGTACGCTTACAAGAGTTCGAAGAGAATTTTTATTTATGTGGATGGTACTCTCTGTTATTTTCTTTTCGAAGTTGGGCCATAGTTTCCTGGTTCTGGCACAGGCGTCGAGCCCATTCCATCTTTCGTCGGTTTTTGAAAGAATCTTCTTTCCAATGTTCTGTTTCGTGACTTAGAGTGGGATTTTAATTGACGGGTCTATTTGGGTAGGATCAAGTGTTGAACCCTTCCTTGCCAGTTCATCAGCTCTATCGTTGTCCGGTATATTACTGTGACCCGGGACCCATCAGAGTTTAATGTTATGCTGCGCGCCAAGAATTTTCAGCTCTTCGCGACAGCTAGCTACAAGCTTCGCCTTGGTAACTGCGGCAGAAATCGCCTTAATTTTAATTTTATTGTAAGACTACAATATTTGATACTACAAAGGAAATTGATCCAACAGTCTGCCCCAACTGGTAATATCTGCCAGATAATTACAATTCCTCTAAACCATATCTCCTCAATTTCAGTTCCCTTAGAAAAACCCAAACTCCTATATTTTTCTATAACTTATTTCTTAAATTTCAAAAGCTCGAGAACTTATCTAGAAATATTTTTCCTTTTGTTTTTTTTTTGCAGAGAAATATTAGAACAATCTCTTCCTATGAAATCCCAAAAAGTGAAATCGATAATTACACAATTGGCTTATCCATGTCGCCACAACCACATGTTGTCTGCTCAAAACCCTTGTCGATGGCGGGTTCAGCAGTAAGAACTTGTTGGTGATATTCTAACAAAGAAATGGTTCAATGGACAAGTTCAGCCCTGGTCCTTCAATCCCACTTGTCTAAACATAAAACTGACAAATTGTCCAAATAGGCAATTTTTGAAAAAGGAACAACAAAAAAAGAGATCAATTATTTTTACTTAGACTATATGAATTACAGCTGAATTATATATTAATTGATTTGCATACAATCGCTCTCGTGTAAATGCAGTGTCTCCCCTAGGGCTTATGGAAATAAATCAAAGATTACAGATTCTTACGGGTTAAATTCACTAATAATAATAATTACAAGAATTTTAACTATATGCCTGTAAGACGTAAGGTATTTTAAAAGCAACCTGAATTGCATGGTACTATTTAGAAGTAATAGAAAGATAGGAAAGAATTTTTTGTTGGCACAGTGGATTTGAGAATATACCTAATATTTACTATCTCATTTTAACCCACTAAGTTTATTTATTATTTAATTAATTGTAAATTGAAAAATTGCATAAAATAAATATGATGGTATAAAACAATTGGATTCAGGAACCTCATTTGTGCAATTAAGGCAAGTATCAATATTTCCTAAAACATCAGATTTATCAATTTAGTTTCAGTAAATCCTGGGGTTTTAATGGTAATGCTAAGAGCTGGAGATTTAAATAAAATACACCAAGATCAAACCAAGAATGCCATCTTTCTGTTCTGAAATGGTCATAAAAGCAAGCGGAAACTTTAAATCAGTAATGGACAAAGAAAGAAATTCTTCATCAAGTTAAAATTCCTCGTAATAAAGTTTAACATTTGTACATATCCGTTAAGCAAACACTTTAAATAAATATCTAATGTTAAACAGTTAGAGTAAAATAAAAGGTTGACCCTAAATTATTAAAAATGTTCATGTACTGCGACCTACAGGAGTTCCAAACATTTGTTGTCATTTTGTTTATATTCCACAATTTAAAATTTTATTGTTCTAATTCCAAATTCTCGATTAGCTTAAATTCATTTGTTTGGGTTAGAAAGAATATTCTGAAATAATGAATCATGATATCATGTCTCTGGATTACTAAATTTTTGCTTTGGTAATGTTGGCAGCACCTTTATGAATATAATCATGTCAATTATAAAATCACAAATATTTAACTTCCTTGATTCGGCAAATTTTCACTATCAAACTATTACATTTTAAAGCAAGAAAGATGGAAAGAATCAAGTCGAGTAGAACATTGAAGTTCAAATAGTAAATATTGAATTTTACCACCATACCAGATACATTCAAAAATAATAAGTAATAATTATAATCTTTCATCGAAATTAGTTATATCGGGGTTTAGAGAAAGTTGAAAAATGTGAGTTAAGAACCCTCTTCGGTTTTATTTCCAGTTTTCCAGAAATATAATTATTATTAAGTTTTATTCCATAACCAGCCGTAATTTTTGGTCCTCACCAAAACAAAACACCATTCTAATGACGTATTGTTCTGTACGAAATTTTAAGAAAATTCAGTAGTGAAATTCTACACACTAATTCAGTTTTGATTTATTTAGCGAAACATTCATTCGCCCAATGAAAAACTTCACTAAATTCGATTAAGGTTTCATTGCCCCAATGAAAATAAATTCGTATGTTTTCCCTCTATACTAAGAAGCGGTTTTTTTTATACATATATATATTTTTAAGAGTTCCCAAGTATCATTTCAATGTGCCGATAGTGTTTTAAAACCTTACATAAACCTAGTTCTCATAAAAAAATAAAGCTCTCATATTAAATTGTTCTGCCGACAAACATACAATAACATTTAAGCCCGCAGTTGTCAAGGTTGTTTTTCACTTTAAATATTCTGACACGTGTCTCTGTAACTTATATCTATCGGCAAATTGACTATTGTTTTAATTTCACTCGTCATTAAATAAAATTATTAGTGCGAGGTAGATCACAAAAAGTTTTGTGACTCAGCTTGAAAATATAATCAAATCAAAACAAAAATATAAAACAAAAACACATATCCGTTTTTATTGTTTCAGATAATAAAAATTATAATTTCAATATTATATCCTTGTTTTGGCTAAAATAAAAATTAAATCGTAAAATTGTTTTCCTAAGTTTTCAAAAGATCAATACAAGTAAATAGGTCTATCAAAAATGTAAAAATTTATTATTTATTTTCATTTTATTGACACAACCCCAATACTCGTAATGCGAACATTAAAACTTATAAATCATAAATACACAATAACCTTTTAAAACAAAAGAAGTTTGGGTAAGTGATAACTCATCGATCGATGTTTACTTATACCCGAAAAGTAATACACATAGATAAGAACTATGTTGGTGAAGAGAACAAAGAGTTATACGAGTTTTCATTTGGGGTTAGACGTAGCTAACATTTTTGTCTGATATTTTGTTCTTAGATTCCCATTCCTTATTTAAAAATATTTCTACTTTAAGTATTACTTGATTATTAAATGAATTATTTAAAGGGTGTACTGAAGTAGGTACTTTTCTCTCACCGAGAACAGAGCCTTCAAAATTTAAAAGAATGATAGAAAGTTTCTAAATTAAAAAAACACTATCAAAGTAAGGAGTTTAGTGAAGCTTATGTATTCTAAGAAAATATCACCAAAGAATTACTAGTACAGTGAAGTCTCTTTTAGGCGGACAGTGACACACGGTAACAACATTTATGTGCGAATAAGTGAAGGAAAACATCAAAAAGTGAAACGCTACTTCAAAATTTCAACCTGTGCATATTTCCTTTAAAGAAAAATCGTCCTGAAAGGTAGTGTTGAAATTGAAAATGCAATCAGGCTTATCCAAAACCAACTTTGCTTCATTATAGGGTTTACATCTGGCCATTTACTAGAATACTAGAAATATGGCACTTACAATTTTTGAAGAAGTTGAAGATTCAAAATTTTTAAGGCGCAGTAAATTTCGAGTTATATATTATCATTGTTCATTTCTTAACATTTGGAATTTCTGGAATACTTTCATTCAAGAATAATACTTCCGAATCCAACAGAGGTCCATCTTGTCAGATGTTAAATATATTTTTCTTTAAAATTTTCCGTCGGAAATGATGGGGAAAGTGATTCGGTAAAATTAACCAAACGTCATTGTGACTTAGGATTAAGTTTAACAAACATAACATTTACGCAAAATGATTAATGGATCGTTCGTGCAAACTTTTGTGTAAATTTTAAACAATGAAAATGTTTTTGTCCACCTAAGGGAAATGAAATTTATGGAAATTTCAGTCCTAGATACACGGTTGCGGGAATTTGACCAGATCTGTCGGCTTAAGAAAATCTTTCCGCAATAGGAGATTTTACTGTAAATTGTTTTAAAGTTTATTAAAAACGATTTTTATACCAAATCTGTTGAAAAGTCGCAATCAATTTAGATCAATGAACTAAACAATTTAAATAATTGTTCCATTTTTCTCAGATTGGATCTAAATTTTTAGAATTTGATCATTATTTAAATAACAGAGTTATTGCTTGATTCTTGAATTAAGCCAGCAAAATCGTAAAAACGTTAAAAGTTAAATTAATGTTGTTTAATAAAATTTCACTGTCAGAACTAGAAAAGAACAATAAAGCTAGAATTACACGGTAAACGTAATCACACGTCACTACAAAATGAATTTTCTGAAAATTCCTGTCAACACATTGATAACACTTTTTCGTTGCCAATCACAAGGCGTGAAACAATTAGAACAGATCACGTTAACCACATAATTTAGCTCAAAGGTTTTAAAACTTTTATTACGCCAGTTTAGAACAAAAAATAGATCTCATTTTGCATAAATGATTCGTCGGCAAAATTTCTAAGTTTTGCTGTCAAATACTGAGAAAATAAAATGCACGACTGGATCGCACGTACTTGCTCCTATGTTCGAACACATTATATTCAAAATATTCTTAATGGAAACGGCTAAAAGTATTTTTAAAGTCGTTTTTTCACTTAATTTTGTATATATAAATTTCTTAAATTTTTTCTACAAAAAATTGGTATGAACATTTTAAATATTTAATAATATAAATTTAAAAACAAAATTTCAGAAAAAATCGCCAGCCCGTTTTCGAAATATTGAATTTTAAAAAATCCAAAATAAAAACAAATTTTCGAAAATTTTGAAATACAGTATTATTTGAATTTAAAGGAGATCCTGTACACAAATTTTGATTGATATCAGTTGAGACGTTTATGAGAAAGTAGAAAATCAATAAAATGTTTGTATGGCAGCAAAAATATTTTTACAGTTTTTTTTTCAGCCAAAATGTATACCATACTCAAATTAGTACACATACCAATTTTTATCAAAATCGTTAGAGCCGTTTTCGAGATAATTAAGATGGTAGCAACAATTTGTATGCAAGTACCGTTATTTTTGGGGCTAAAACAACGATTCAAAAATCTATTTTGGACAATCACCTAAAACGCCTAACCACCAAGTTTTAACCAAATCGGTTCAGCCGTTTAGGATGTAGATCGTTCTACAGACAGACAGACGGAATTGCCGGGCCCACTTTTTTTTGTGTTCTCTATCATCGTAATGTAAATTTTGATTAAAATCTCGAGTTCGATTTTTTTTAACGGAGTGAAATTTGTGATATCGTACTGAACCGCTGGACTTTTTTTTGTCGTGGTACGCGAAAGACCGTGTTTATGCAGATAAACGTTTAACTCTTGAGCACTTAAAACCAACATTCGTCAAGTTATGGCTGAGATACCGCCCAATATTTGTCAAAAAGTGTTCGAAAATTACCTCAAAGGAATTAATGCTTGCAACAATTCGCGTGGTGGTCATTTAAATGGCGTAGTGTTTCACACATAATGTCAACGTTCAAACTTTATAATAAAAAAGAAATATCTTGAAAAAAATATTTTATATGTGTTTTATTTACGTTTACTTTTGAAACCGCAAAATGGATAGCGCATTATAACAAAATAAATACCATTCAACACTTCCAATGAAATCTGATAAGCAGATAACAACTGTATGATGTTGTATTATGTATGATGTGTATGATCTGCTTCTAATAATGCAAGAAATTCGACAGAAACCATTTTCAGCTACGGAGCCAGGGGAACGCTCGCAATCAAGCGAATGTGAATCGCGAATACTTTACTTGTAAAGGATCATTACGATTAAATTTAAATTGTTGCTTCGCAATCTATAAATAAAATTACTAAGTTTATTCACAGCAATTTTTAAATTTTTTAGTCGGGAGTAGCTCACGAATTGCCTTCTTGAGTATAAGTATTCAGTAGAATTCTTCGTATTTAATACGAGTTATTGACGAATGTAAGCTTATTTGAGATTCGTTCATAAAAAGGGATAGGTTCCTAGATTGTGAGTTTATTCGAAATTAATGTGAGTCAATCTTATAAAGAGAGCTACTGGTTACAGTTCGCTCTTAAGGATATAAAGTCCATTTTGACAATTTATTGTTAACTAGATCCTGCAACAAAATCAAGGTACCTACACCTTTCTCAAACTATGCCTACCTACTTACTCTACTCGTAAAAATCCTAAACGTACCCAAGACTTCTTCAATTTGTACCAGCTAAAGCAATTAATGCCAATAAATCAAAAAAAATAATTAATATAAAACAAATTTAAATCAAATCTTAAAAACTTGATTGAGAAAAATAATCGAGTTATTTGATTGAACCCTCTTCTGATTCCTCATATTCCCACGAGTGTGTACACTTTCACTGAGTTTCACCATTTAAATTGCAATAACTGTCTCAAACACAAGGCTGATGAATGAAAATATAAAGCAAGTCATCAAAGCCAGCTAAAAGCACGACGGTTACATATACATAAATGTACATAGTTAGACATGAAAAAAAAAAAAACAAATCTCATTAGTTGGATTGCAGTCCCATGGCAACACTTAAATTAAATATAATACCTATACATCGTTTACAGTTGCAATGGCAACAATATAAACAAAATAATTTGACCTGCATTGTAGTGTTCCAGTTGTCTGTGTTTGAATTAAAAAAAAAAAAAACAACAAAAACAATCGAAAAAAAACTTTGCAAGTCTGTGGGTTTTTCTTAATAAAAAAAAAAAAACAAGAAAAAATTCACGTGCTACCCGAGCCGCCTTCATCTACGTCATCATTGACAATCACACGATTAGTGTTGCTGATTTGTGTTGTGGTCGTGAATTGATGTTGTTGTTATTGCATGACTGACTCAATAGTTTGTTTGCCAACAGAGGGCGTTAAGTGAGGGAGGAAGTTAAACAAAAACAAAACTGACTAAGTCTCTCAAATGCAGCAGCGGAACAACAACGAGAAGCCGAAACAGTAGCTGCAGCAGCAGCAGAAACAACAAGACGAGTAGTATCGCAAGTGAGTAGTAGTAGTAGTAGTATTATAGGAACGTACACGAATATCGACTGAAATTCATGACCCACATTTTTCGCTTTTTCTTTCATCCATGACCCAAATTCGCACATACAGCGCCACAGTCACAGCAATAGCACATTTAATTCCTACACCGAAAGAAACTACAAAAAAAAAATTATTGTTTACAATAGAATCATCAAGCTCAGCAAAAGCGTGTAGAGCATTACACAATACACACACACGAAGTGATGGGAGAGAGAAAATCGTTTAAGAGATTGCTGTTACTCAGTCTGCAAATTAAATAAATCTACAAACAAACTAATCGAATTTTTAATACCGATTTCGAGAACATAACGTAGAAAGAGATGAGCCAAAAGGGGGTGGCTGTGGTGGCATGTGTTGTGTTGTGGAAGAAGACCCATACACACATGGGCAAGTGTCACATGACAGATTTGAAGGGTAGCAGTAGATATTCGATTAAATTGTCGTTAACAGAATGAACAGATTTAATTGAAATACCTACCATCTAGATAATTGAATTGATCATCATATGTAGTCTTTGAAGGCACGATATTGATACAAATCTATTTGATAGATGATCGCTCGGCACGGCCAAAGCAATTGACAGTTGATCGGTAAGTAATTGTCATCATCCTAGGTTGGTACATAATTTGTGGGAGCGAGCACGAACAATGGGCGTGTTCTCTTTGGTACGTGATAGGCGTAGTATTTTATTTAAAGGGTGTTTTTTTTATAGGAAATACATATATTGGATATGATAAATAATTTTAGAGAATTTCCATTCATCTTTGAATATAATTTAGAGCATAAGGTAACACGTGCACGTCATTTGGGTAACCCAATACAGCTATATTTCTTCAAATTACGATGACGAATTGACACAATTTGGATCGTAGAACGCTGCCCAATGTACCCATCTTGCAGGATGAGTACTTATTATCGTTTAATGTCATTGTGCATTGCGAACACAATCCATATGACAATTGCGATCACCATAAAACAATGAAATGCCAGTCTATACTACATAATTTCAAAACAATCGAGAACTGTTAAATCAGCTGTCACAGAAAATAGTGTTGCCAATTTAAAGTTCGCCATTTCTAAAAACAAAACCAATCGAATCATGTAGGTAACTCGACGAAGAGGCAGGTCTGTTAATAGAACGTTCATGTTTATATGTTCGTATTCGCTTCCATTTTGTTCCGGAAGGAACTTGTTATATTGAATTTTTAAAACAAAATTTTATTTTCAAAAAAAAAAAAATTAAATTGAACGATAATCAACTTTCAAAACAAAAGAAAAAAAATCGAATTTTCAAAAAAAAAATGAAAAAAATTGAATTTTCGAGAAAGAATTACAAAAAAAGGAGTTTTCAAAAAAAGCTAATTTTCAAAAAATAATTGAATTTTCAAAAAAAATTAATTCTCAAAAACTAATTAATAATTTAAAAAAATCGAATCCTCAAAAAATAATTGAAAAAGTATTAAAAAAAATATTTTCAAAAAACCAAATAAAAAATGTTTTTTTTGCAAATTTCAACGAAATATGTGGAACCGTCGAAGAGCAAATTAAAATCAAACCCACGACTTTATGGCGGATAGTCAATAAACTCTTATTTGTCTAAAATGCAGAAACTCTATGCTCTCTCTAGCTCGCAAATTTTGGTTTGTATCAAAGTCGTTAATTATAAAATTATAAATAATAAAAGCTTTTTTCTAGGGCAAGTTTTGCAATTGGAAAACAAATCGAACTCGAGATTTTAATCAAACTTGACATAACGATGATAGAGAAAACCAAAAAAGTGGGTCGCTCAATTCTTTCTGTTTGTCGGTCTGTCTGTCCAACGCTCTATAGCCTAAAGGGCTGAAACTTTAAAGTTAAACTTAAACTTTCTTCAAACTTGCTTTTTAAGCGTTTTAGGCGATTCTCTAAAAGAGATTTTTGAATCGTATTTTTTTTAGCACCAAAAATAACGGTACTTGCCACACAATTTTTTCTACCATCTCAATTATCTCGAAAACGACTATAACGATTTTGATAAAAAAAGTGTGTGCACTACTTTAGGTGTAGTCAACACTTTGGTTAATTTTTTTTAAATACGAGTATTTTGATATTAACGGTGCCGCCATACAACCATTTTTTTTGATTTTGCATTTTTTCATAAACGGCTCAACGGTTTTCGATCAAAATTATTATATCCTTTGATTTTTAAATAATACTGCTTACCAAAATTTTTGAAAAATATTTTTTTGTGAAAATTCAATATTTCGAAAATGGATGAACGATTTTTTTGAAATTCAGTTTTTAAATTTATATTATTAAATACATAAAATTGGTAGATATGCTAAAAACATTTTTTTAAAAAAATTATTTGGGAGCTAACGCTTAAGTAGCAAATTTGAAGAAAATTGCTTAATCGGTTTAGGCCTATACAGACGGAACCCACTTTTATGTGTTCGATCTTATAGTAATTAAAGTTTGATCAAAATCGCGAGTTAGTTTTATTTTTCAAATGCAAATTTTGTCGTACCTATGTATTCATATGTAATGTATATGCATATGTAAAAATAAATTTCTTCTGTTGCGCTTTATTTAGATTTTTTGTATCTGAATGGGTTATTTTTATTTATTTAATTTTGCCACAATAATTATTGGATGACACATCACTTAAAAAAAGAATAATGTTCTCAGAGAATGAATAAAATAAACAAAACAAACATTGTATCCTATTAAACTTCGCAATGATACATAACACATGATTTAATAACAACACAAAATTAGAAACTATTTTTATAATTTTCCAAATGAATAAAATATATATAGTCTTTCCGCGAGATTGATAATTATTATCAAATGCATAGTCCGGGATATGTTTTTAAATTAAATTATTTGTTGATTATTTTTTTTTTGAATTTAAAGGAAATTACTTTTAATTCATGAAGTTTTTTTTATTGAGAAATGGATCACAATAATACTAGTAGATCTCTCAGTGAAAAAAATAGTTACTTCTGCATATTGCAAGACGTATTAATGAAATATGTAGATGGTATAAACATATAGTTCGAGCAACCGATTACTAACCTATAAATTTTTTGCTTTTGAAAAATTAAAAAAAAAAAAAACTCAAAGATGAAAGATACTGATTTCAGTGCTTTAACTTATGCTACATGTGTCAAGACTGTAATGCTTGATAATGATCACGAAGAAAGAAAACATTGAGAATGTATGCGTACATACAGTTTAAATAAGCGGCACCATTGTTCTGTTAACCCAAGGACGCCCAGCCGACCGATATCATTATAAAATTCATATAAAAAGTTAAATGTTAAATTCCATTGATTTGGTTTTCTGTTAATGGCTATATCTAATCTTCGAGCTAAGACCTAAAGTGATGAATCGATTTCCTTCAATTTGGTGTTTTTTTAAGGAGCTCAAATCAAAATATGTTAAAAATGTGGTCTTAGAGACATTAGTCTTAGGTAAATTTCGCATTGAGATTGAGCTGCCCTTCTGTATTTTTGTTCACGTTTGAACAGATACTTTTGCACGCTTGCGGGTTCTAAATTATTTTAAGTTAAATTGTATCACTACGCTGTTAGTTACAATTATAGTAGGGGAATTTCGTTGTTCGACAGACGAATGCAAGATAAACATAACATGTTTCTTCTATGAATTAGTCTCAATCCCAATTAATACTAAAATCGCATTGCAAAAATTGTTCCGAAAGAAAATTTCAAACAATTTATTGAAAAAAAAGTTAGGGAAAGTAGGGAAGTAGAACCTGACTTAATTGGCCATAAAAGTTATGATGTTTCACTTCATAGTTTATAGAAAATAAATTTTTTTATCAAAATCTTTAGCCGCATGATTGCGAGATACATAATGGCATTATTATTGTATAGAAAAAATCGTTATTTCTTGAGTTAAAAAATTTAGTTTATTTTTATTTTAATTTCCCTTAAATTTTAAGTTTGAAGGAAATTGTAGATCGAGATAGAAACTGACTGATATAATTGCGGGACCCACCTTTATCACGTTTTCTATCCTCGTAATTTTTGGTGTAATTATAATCTAGAGGTCGACCAAAAGGACCAGAAGAAGTTATCTTCGTAATAATAAACTCTACTTCATTTAATCGGCTAAAGAACACAAAGTCCGTGTAATCTTTGATGTTACAAAAAACAATTGATTCAATCAATCAGACTTACAAAAGTTTCTAAAATGGCGTTCACGCAGACTTTGCGTATATTTACCATTTTACATAAATAGTAATTTTGCATAAATGCCATTTATATTTCACTTGAAACTTTGAATAAAAGGCTTAAGTCAGCAATATTGCAACTTCTTTAAAATGAATGGCATGCATTTAAATTGTTGTTGCATTTTAACAAAACTCAAAATATTAAACATTAAAATTTTGCAAAAAAAAATGTTTTTAAAATTGTTTTTGCGTGATTTAGAGTCGGTTTTAAATGAATAAAATTTTGCGCCAGTGTTTCTCTTTCGAACTGATTTCCATTCTAAGAGCGCTTTAAGTCCAATGTAGTCATTTTTCATTAAATTAAAAACATCTGTTAAAAATTGTATTTTTTTTTAAGAATTAAGAATTAGCCTTTTCTAAAAGCTACTTTAAATTTGAATAATTGGCGTTAGCATAAATTTCAAAATTTAAAATTTTACGGCAATAAATTTATATGTTTATTAATTAATATCTTCATTACATTTATTCAACGCCAGGTAACGAAACAGAAGAACAAAAAAAAAACCGTTCACTACAACAAATTAATTTTCTCGATCTCGATTAAATTTAAAGTCATAGGCGCAAAATTTTAAACATCCATTATTAAGGCCTTAACACGATACTAGTTAAAAATTTACTATATCCTACAAATGCTTTTCTATGCCTTTGTAGAGTTTTGAATTTTGATGAACACAATTATTGTGTTTATGCTTTGAAATAAGTATTCGATGTTTGTATTTTAATCAATTAACTTCATTATTTACAGAAAAAAAAAACAAACGTATACCAGCAGGATCTGAACCTGGGCCCCCGGGTGCAAGGCTGATATACTATCAGATGACATTATGGATTTAGTACGATACTAAAAAATTAAAGTAGCCATTTCGTAATTTTAACTTTAGTAAAATGTTAAGAAGATAGTACGATACTAAACTTGTTTTAAATTAGCAAAATCCTCATTTTAGCCTAGTATCATACTAAAAATGATTTAACATATTATTAAATCGTTTAAAACTTTGCGCCATAGATTTTACATAATGAACAGATTTTGATATTTAAAAAGTGAAAGAAAAAAACCCTGAATGTAATAGATTGTGAATTGTGTCAACATTTGCAGGTAATAGAAAAGCACTTTTTTCAAGCGCAGTTCCTGCCAAGCGGCAAAAATAAAATAATGTCTTAGCGCAATTTTACAAACTTTTCAAAATACAATTGAGCAAAACCTTTTTTAAACAAATAAAGACTTTTATTTCCCCTTGGTAATCTTGTATCTGTGAGTTAATAATAAATACAGGTACAAATGGTTTTAAATTAAAAGGATTCAAACATTTTTTTTTTGTTAAATTTAACTATATGTATGTAAGACCTAAGGTCTTTTAAATGCAACCTGAATTGGACGGCACTAGTTTGGCTTTGGCACAGTGGATTTGAGCACCAGGTATTGACTGTCTCATTTTAACCCATGGGCGGCATCCAATTAAAATTGGAGGTATAGAAAAGAATGCGCCTAGCGTGGGATCGAACCACAGGTCCTAGTTAACAATCAAGCACTTTATCCACTGCGCCATTGCCACCCACCATTTTCGAAGGGAACAATAATCAAATGACTTTTAAAGATTTATTCGGATTCGCCAGATCATGTGAAAGACAAATTAATGTTCCCTGTTTTTGTTTCTGAATTAAAGGGACATTTTTGAATTCGTGTGGGATTTCCGTAAATAAGAAAAATACACCCTACACCATTATGGTTCAGTACTGGATTTGGCCTAAATTTGAAGGTGCTGATGTGTTAGGAAAATGTCCAGTATCGTGAGTCCATATGCAACGTAAGTATATATAGAAGTACATACATGATCAATGGCTTTAATAATAGTTCTATCCACTGAACTTGAATTTTTTGTAATTATGGAAAGAATTGTCAATGAAACTGCAAATGAGATTAAACCTACTAAAATTTAAGCTTTTGATACTTTTAACAATTAATAAATAAGGTTTATTCTTTTTACTTGCGATTATAGGTACTATAAGACAAGTTATGCAAGCGTAAAAAAAATCTAACAATCAAACATGACATTACGATCATAGAGAACACCAAAAAAGTGGGTCCCTTACTTCCGTCTGTCTGTCCTCGAGTCTCTAGCCTAAACGGTTAGATGAATTTGCTTCAAACCTGGTACATATTGGTTTTGGGTAATATGCCCACACGTATTATTCATTTTTCTTTAAGACGACAAATAACATTAGCTCAAATATTTCTTTTGTCGGCCAAAAACAAAAATCTTATTTTTCTCAAAAATGGCTCCTATGATTTTTATAAAACAAATCAGTTCATTAATAAAAGGAAAGCTTCCTTATGGTATTTTTTGTTTTAAAAAAAAAGGTTATTTTTGGCACATCAGTAGAACCATTTTTTTTTTGTTTTCGATTTTCTGGGAAACCGTTGAAATTTTTTACGCAGAAGTTCCTCAAAAGTTTAAACACGATTGTAAATCTAATTTTTTTCAAAAAAAATTTTTTTGGAAATTATTTTTTTTTTTTTGAAAACTCAAAATTTCGAAAAAGATTTTTTCGAAACTTCGTATTTGGTAGTTGTTTGACATCTTGAATAGTTAAAAAAATTATTTCCCTAAAATAAAAGAAAACGGCCCCTGCCATACAGTGTTTTAAAAACCGTTAAGAAAAAAATGTATTTTGTCAAAAACCGCTCCAAGAATTTTTACAAAAAAAATACATATGTGTATTCTTAAATTAATACAGTCCACTTTTAAGTATAAAAATATTTTTCTTTGCGTACTTATTAAAGGAACTTCCCATAGAACCACTTTTAGTATTTTCGACTTTCTCACTATTGGATGGACCGCTTAAAATTATTTATAATAAATAAATATATAAATAAAAAAAAACAGCCATTAATTTTTTTTGAAATCTGAATTTTATAGGTAGGTACCTATATTAAATATAATCTTCAAAATGGCGATTTAAATTTTTTTTAAATGTTTTTAAAATTTTAAACATATACAAAATTATTTTTTTAAAAAACCGTTAAACGATTTTTGACTTTTTTTTATATATTCTTATTTATCCAGGAATTCAAATGGCATCTTTGTTTTCATTCAATATGTAACAACTAATAAATATAAAAACATTTTATTATGTGTATTAACCATTTATTTCTACCTTATTTCATTTTATTTTTAACTAAAAAACCTACATCCCAAATGCACCTACGATCAAGAAAAGTACAAAATTCAAAGAAAAGAAACTGTAAAATAACTGCCAGTTACAGTTTTACCAAATTCCAGAGAAAAAAAGCCAAGAATGAATGAAAAACGAGATCATAGTTTGGAAAGTTGCGATTACTGAGTCACAATTTTTTGTAAAGTCGCAATTACTGATATCAGTCACTAATGGTGAAATTTTGGGTGTTGCTTTAATCGAGGGTTTCTTCTAACGAGGGCGCACTGTATTACCCTCCTTCCTTACATAATTAAAATCCATACTCTAGATTTAAATATGCATTTGTAGGTAGGTACCTTTGTAACTATTCCTTAAATCATCCATTCGACAATTCATTATACTAAGAATCAAGTTAATCTTATTTAAATCGGCTTTAAACCTGCATATGATAACCAAATTACCTACTTACGAACAGCATCAATGTTTAGCTACATTAAAGTTGTTAGCTACAAGAGCAAGTTCGTACGATCCATTCGTGCATTTTATTTTTCTAGAATTTGTCATTTCAAATTGTTTATAGGTACTTTTTCCGATTAAAATTACATTTATTTTCCTTGGAGGAATAACTAAACCCTCACCAACACTGTTGGACAAATAGAACTTTCACTGGATTTACAAACCAAGTCAACCTAATAAGACAGTCACACAGCAGGAAATTTCGACACCAATGAATTATTTTTGGTGAATTCATCAATGGATTCAGTGACTATTTCCATCGGTGAGTAGTTTGTTATGATTTCATAAGAAAATGGTTGCGCATTTTTTCATCAGTTAATCAGTTAACTTAATTCAAATGAATTGAATGCTTACAATTCACTACATTTTCAGTTACAAAATCATAAACGATGATTCCACTGATGAAGAGTAATGTATAGGTTCATGACTTTGCAAATGATGTTTAATTCTCTGCGGTGCGGTGGTTGTTTTGTTTGTTTTCTTCCCGAGAACAAACAAAAATGCAAACAAAAAAGCCTAAAAAAAAGAGGTTTTATTTGCCATGGGAGGGAAGAATGACGAACATTGCCTTTTTCTACGTGCCCCGAGAAATGCGCTCAGTAGTCAGTCTTTGCTGGTCATGACATGAGTTCGTGGGTTTTTTTAAAGAGAAAGTGAAAAACATATAAACCAGAAATTCCAGTTTTGTTCGCGATCATTATCATCATTTAACACAGCAAAAAAAGTTTATTTTTTTATCAAAATGTTTTTTTTGTTCAGAAATTGTATTGAGCCAGCTGAAAGGTTTCAATTATTAATCTTAAGATATTTGGCGACTGGTGGGTATTTCTTCGACGTTATTCAAAACAAAATTTAAAAATGCCAATATTTCTTTTAGGGCATTTTACCTACTCAATACGTAATGCTGGCTACTGAAAGTGCAAAACCTACCCAGCAGAATTAACAAAATGAATTTCTAAGACCGACATCAGATTAAATTTAAAAGAATCAATTATTAATAAGGTTTACTTTCGCATCAAGATTTTATCAAGACTACATTTTAATTATTATTAGATAAACGTATTTTTTTCTTAATTGAATATTTATATTATTGAATAATCGTCGAATTAAATTAATAAAATTATGTTTGGGGGTACAACATACATATACAATGTTTCTGCTTCCTCAAAAAAACATATTTCCTCCTTCACAGAAAACTGACATTTTCATGTTATTTAATGCATACAAAATGAAGAAAGAAAGATATTTCATAATTGAACATTCATGGCATATTTCATCATATAAAATTCATATGCGAATTAACGAGTTGCATTAACAGAGTGAATTAATGGATGAGCATTCATGCCATTTTTCACCTCCTGAATAAGCAACTCTAAGTCGACTAGTGATTTCACAGCTTACCGTTCATGCCATTTTTCATCGCATAGTTACCCTTACTTCGTGATTTCACTGGTAAATATTCACCTCGAAAATCACTTGGTGAACGCTTATGACATCCACATGTTAAATTAATCGATGTTTTCATACCAAATTCATGAGGTGTAGCTTCCACTCATTGGTGAAAAAGTAGGTGATTCATGCATGAATTTTTTTAAATTTCATACTGAGTAGTTGATCGCACACATGTATTTATGTACATAATGTATGTAAGTAGATGCCATACCGTACCTGATTGCCATAAACTCATTCTTTCTTGTCAGCCAATCATTAATCTAATCATACGCTACCTCCTAGACTATTTAAACTAAAAAAAAAAAAAAAAACTCTGCCAAATAAAAAATGTGTATACATTGCAAACATGATAAATATGTATATATCTGTACAAATTGTTGATATTCTTCGAAAAATATAGACGCGACAGTTCTATTTCCCCAAAAATTAGGTAGGCAAAACAAGAAAATAAAAACACTTGCATTAACTTACATTGTAAATTATTGAAAGTCTCCAAGTTGAAAATCCGTCGTTTCAAAAAAAGAAAAAAGTTTGAAGTTCAAAAATGATTTTATACTGCGATTCTAAGATTAATTTATATAATTCTAGATAAGATACCACACAAAGACTACGATTCTTCTACTTTTCTACCTACACAAAAAAAATATATATACAAGGGCAACACTATTCTGAGTGATAACAATTTAATGTCACTCTCAATGTTACCTAGGTATATATATATTTTTTTTAAATTGAAATCAAAACTAACGAAAAAAAAACATTTCCATATATTCGGATGCACAATTTCACAAAATAAAATTCACGTCACTGATCTGATTGCCACAAAAATCAAGCAAATAACCGATAAGAATGATTTATTTTTATTTAATTTCATTCCAAATCACAACATAAGGCAGATAACATAAAATCAAATTTCGATATAAAAATAAATTTATATCAAAGGTTTCAATATTCAATCAAGCTCAATTTGTGTGTGCATTTACTCGTAAGTTGTTGACAAAAAAAAAACGCACCTGTTACCGGAAGATGACGCTGAACAACTATTTTTTTTTTTTATTTTTACATCCGAATCCGAAAACAAAATTTCAGGTTTCCTAACAAAAATAAAAAATATGTAGGTTGGTATATGTCTTGAAGAAAAAAAAATTATACATACTCAAAATAAATTGAAAAAAGCTAAATTTATAAAATCTATTAAGTCTATCTACCTTGACTATGACTATGAATTTTGTTTTTATTTTTTTTTTTCATTTTGTTTGACAAATTTCTTCTCTATCTCATTCACTCATTTAAATTTGTGTTCTTTTTTTTAATTCACAATAAGCGCCATCGTCATTTAAATGATTTTAAAGAAAATCTCAACTCAAATTATTAACGGCGCGGCAGCCTCATAATCAACCACCCAGTTAGCCAGTCAACAGGCATACAATACTACTCGACTCTTGTCGATTATGTTGTTATTGTTGTTTTATTTATTTAATGAGCTGATGACTGAAAAGTGTTGAGTGATTGTTGCTGATATTCACTTGGTGTGTTGTAATATTAGTGTTTGACTTTGGAGTCCCAAAGTGAAAACAGAAAAAAAAATTGATGTAAAAATAAAATCTCAACACTCGAAAAAAGCTTTCGCTTTCATTTTTTCGTTCGTAATTTTTGATATCAGCTTTGTTATAATGAGTTGAGTGTTATTGGCAAACACTGAGCAAATTGACAGTGCTGTCACTTTAATAAAATTGTATCACATCTATTTTTATTAAAATTGAGCTTATTACGCTTTTGTGTGAAAACATTCTGTTGGTAAATTGTCTTTCTTCTTCTCATTTCATTGCCATACATTTTATATATGTACATGAAATGCACGGTTGTCAAATTTCCACAGCTCGAAAAAAAATCAATACTAAAATATTACTTGATTTTGAGAATGTTTCTTTTTTAACTGCTAAAAGATTGAGTATGAGCGTTTTCCACACTGATCCAAATACCAGCTTAAATTCTGGTAAAATTTTGACATTTGTACACGACATCTTTGGAGATAACATTTCTTGATTTAAATTTTTGTTTTCAAAAAGTAAATTTGCTAACAAACCATGGAAAATAGAAAAAGCTGTCAAAACTAAATTTAAAAATGATATACTAATATATGTATGTGTAATCAGGTAACAATAAATGGATGATACACATAATAAAATATTTTAAGATTGCTTAGTTTTCATAGTTTGAGAAAAGAGGTGCCATTTGAATTCTTGGACAAATATGAAAATATCAACAAAAAAAAATTAAAAATCATTTGTATGCATAAAATTTTGAAAAAAAAATTTAGGAAAACAGTTTGGAACACCAATTTAAAGAAATTAATAATAGCCGCGTTTTATTATCGCCAATAACCCATATGGTTCACCCCGTGAAAATAAAAAAAAATAAAACGATCTGGGTTATGTACTGAAATGTACCCTCTGTTCGGCGAATTTAATACTAATATTTACAAACCCAGATAGAAACCTGGATCTCGTGTTGTTTTTGTAATACGTGTTAAAAAATAACCTAGACCCAGACCCGTATATAATAAAACGCAGCTAATAAATGCAATGCATGCAATAGCCTAGACATTAGAATTTTTAGATGAAGATACTTAAACTCGAGTTTACTCCTGTCAGGTTTTTTTTTCGTTAAAAAATACCTCAAGTTAACTCCGAGTTAAAATTAGATTAACTACATAAATGCCCAGTTGCATTCCTCCCCTAAAACAATTCATCCCTAATACTAGGACTTCTAGGAATGCTCTTCAGGTTACCCTTGAGCTCAACTTTGGAAGTATTGTCAAGTATAGGGATTTGTTCTTTAACACCACCACACGAATGTGTAATTCTTTATCCGACCGAATGTTCCCGATATTTAAACATTTAAAACCAATGTTAAATGGTATCTGCTATGTAATCCTATCCCATTTACCACGCACTGTGTTTTAATATTTTGAGCCCGGGCGCAAAATTGTAAAAAAAAAAATATGGGGCCCTATTACGATTGTCAATGATCAATTTGATTATTGATAAACACTGAAATTTTGTTTTAAAACCTGGCTTGACTATCGATTGTTTTGTAATACATAATGGTCTGCATAATTCTTAATTACCAAAACTCTTATCAATAAGGTTATTTAAAATTAAATTTTAGTATTTATCAACCATCAATTTGCAATTGACAATTATAATGGGTTAATAAAGTGTTACCTATTTCTGAATTAACTCTTAGTTAACTTAGTACTAAAAACCCAATCTATTTTTGAAAACATTCTATGAATGTATCATTTCATCATTTTAAAATTAGCGACAAAATTTACCTGTTAAAAATAAACATTCCCCCAAGAACGGTTGGCCCTTAGAACTCACCTGAAAAAAAGAAGACATTTAAATTAAACACAAACAAATTATAAACAATTATTAAAAATCGAAATATAAATGATGACAAAAATTGCATTTGGATTTGTTTTTTTTTTTTGTTTTGTTTAAGATTAATCTGTACAAATTCAAAAAAAAAAAAAAAAAAACTCATTCAAGAATTTGATTGTCTAAAAATCTTCGATTAAAATAAGAGAAGATTCCTTAGCGATAGTCATCGGAATTACAGCTTACGAAATTTCTACTTCAACACTTAGTTACCACATTTCACCAACATGCATTCCCTAGGATCCACAATATAAAGCCGGAATAAAAATAGAAACTTTATTTGGATAAAAAAAACATCATTTTCCAAATTATAAACCTTGCTCTGGAGTATTTTATCTTCGTTTATTTTTTTGATTAGTAAAAATTGATGTTATTCGTGATATTTGATTTGATTGTTTGCACACAATTTGGACCTTTTTTTACAACATGGTGCGTATTTCCATAATGATGGCACATTTTTGAAAATTAAAAAAGGTAATTATAAGAAAGTTTATTTATTTAATATTTATACATCTTTTTTTATAAATATGTATTGGTTTTTGTAAGCGAAGCGATGCAAAGCTTTTTGGATTTATACACTGCCGGCAAAAACAATATGTTCACACTGTGAACAGAAAAAAAATGTTTCTCCTAAAAAAAAAGCTCTACAGACATAATTTTATGGATGCACTTTGAAAGCGCGATCTTTTGCTAACTCATTAATAAGAAAGAGAAAATTGAAAAAAAGTGAACTAACGGTATATGTATGTTTTTTTTTTTGCAAATCCCAAAAACTTTGTTTTCCATGGAATATGTTCATGTTCACCAGTTTGAATACGATAAGCATGTATAAATTAAAAAAAAAAATAATTAAAACAATTTTGTGTTAAAGTTCCAACTAACATTTCAGCTTCGATAAGGCTGCGGTAAGTCATATTAGCTTCGATAAGACCTTACCGAAACCTTATAGAAGTGAAAATATTAGTAGAGGAACGGTTTTTGACACAAAGTTTTTTTTAAAACGTTTTGAAAGCAAAATACAAAAAATATTAATTAAAAATATTGGGCAACCTAAACCTATATTTCTGTGAAATTTCGAAACAATTGTTTAAGCCATTTACGAGATAGTCGAAAGCAAAAAAAAACGGTCCTATGGAAAGTACCGTTTATAGACATTTTTAAATTTTATTTTCAACCACATGATCGGTGGTACCTAAAAAGCTGCACTGATTTTTTTAAATCAAAATCGTTAGAGCCGTTTCCGAGAAAAATAGGCTTTAACGCAACGGTTATATTGCAGGTAGGTACTGTTATTTTTTGAGCTAAAAAAAAATTCCCCTCTCTACAATACCTCAAAGACTGTTTATACCAAGTTTGAAGAAATTCGGCTCACCCGTTTGGGCTGTAGGTGTCTATACATACATACAGACAGACTGACAGACGGACAGAATTTTTAGACCATTTTTTTTTCGTCTTCGCTATCATCGTAATGTCATGTTTGATTGTTATCTCAAAACATTTTTTTTTCGACGAATGCAAAATATAATTTTTAAACTTTTTTTTTTCACGTAGTTAAGTACTAAATATTTTACCAATACAACTCACGCGCAATTCAAGTTGCATTTAAGAGTTTAGGTCTTACAGGCATATAGTTAAAATTATTATAAAAAAAAACTGAAAGAATGATAATTAAAAATTCAAATAATTAGGTATAAAACGGTTAATATTTTCATGAACAGAGTGGGCTAACACGAAACATTGACAAAGCGTGCTTTCCAATGAATTCCGCCAATAACAATACAAGTGGTGAGCCCACAGTTATGTTGTGGGCAAACTATTTAGATCCCTAGATGTGGAGTAATAGATACTAACATACTTAAACCGGCATAATCTAATTTATTAAAAAAAAACTTAAACGTTAGATATTTCTCGACTATAAAATTCGATACCAAAAAAACATACTAAAAAATTATTTGTTACATATTACATCATCGGCTGCCCTACAGCGGTTCCTCCCACGGACACCCTTTTAGAAAATATTTAATAATTAAAAAAAAAATCTAATCGATTACTGGTGATATTCCGCAACAAAAAAGGATATTTTCCAACCCATTGGAATGCTGCTGCTACTGCTGTTGCTGATGCAGCTTGCTCCATGCCAACAATTAAGCTAGCAAACGAATATATATATATAAATATATGTATGTATTTACGTCTATGTATAATATTCTGCGGCAGACATTTTTCGAAACCAAAATTCCCTCAGGGAAGACAGCCTGAACAGAACCAACTACCACCAGTTGTATAGAAAAGCCAGAGCTATCATCAGCTATTGCGAAGCATCTCCCTATTGAATCACATGGCCAGGCCACTGCATAGCAGAATAATGAAAAACTTTCTGCTGCTGCTTCATCATTTTGTTCATTAATTTTTATATAGAGTTTTGTCCTTTCAGATAAAAAAAAAATATAAAAAAAAATTTGCTCCAAAGGATTCATTTAAAACGCAAGTTGGGGTGTATGAGGTGGTTTATGGTGAGTTTAAAAAAAATCCTTCCAGAACTTTGACAGCTCTTCACAGAGGCACACGCCATGGGAAAAATTAGGCTTCTCGGTTTAATCAATACCCAAAGAGAGTAGTGCCTCCTATGCCTGGGATGTTTATTTTTTTTTTTATTTTTTTTTATATAAAAGCTAATCATTCAACATCATGTTTGATGTAGTCATTCTGCGATCCTGAGGAGTTCCGCTCGACTTTTATAAACATAGTTGAAAGTTCTACGCCGGAAACAGCCCTTCGCATATTTTTTTTTATTTAGCCTTTCATGCTCCATAGACCCAGTGTTAGTTTCGTCGTCGAAGAGTTCTGGAGAATATTCATAGGCAGAAATTCAAAACGAAAACTGCACACAAAAAAAAAAACAAAACCAAACAAAATGGCAATGACCTACCCAACTAGAGCTTTTTTGAGGAAGGGATGATGATGAATGTATATAGGATTTGCAACCCCTATTCGACATTTTTCTCTCTGCCGATGATGATGATGGTGATGATGTTGATGGTGATGACGATGTTTATGATGATGAAGAGGAGATTGAATAAAATGTTCCAATGTTTTGTGTGTTTGTTTGCATGAAGGTAGTGCGACACTGAATGAACAAAATATATATATATATATGGGTGGGGTTTTTTGAATGAATATAATAGAGACTCCTTTGTGCGCATTATTTTATTCTCCATTGGCAGCAGAATTACGTGATCCAGTCAAATAGGATTAAAAAGACAGAATGCAAAAGATAATAACCGACAAAAAACAGTCATTAGTAGGTATATTTACATCCTTAACTACACTACATTCTACATTCCTTCGTAAGAATATGTGAATGTTGAATTTTACAATGTTCTGTAGAGCATTATAACATAACCCATTGGCTTATAATATTTAAGGACACATATACAAGCAACTGAGTAGATTTAATCGGGGATTAAATTAAAAGGGTGATTTACAGATAATTGAACAAAACGGGAATGGTCGGTCGGTCGGATGGCTATGTCAATTGTAAATTGTTTTATGGAATTTAAGGATAGAATGAAGCTTTTCACAGATAACTGGAAGCGAGTGTTGTCAAAGGAAAGAAAAAAAACGGAAGGATATAATAGACTAGATGCTAGGGGATGTTGCACCGTAAGATTCAGAACTAATATAAATTATGAAAGGTCTAAAGAAAAAGTGAATACACCGAGAAGAAGACGGACATCCTAAATAAAATTTATCAAAGGAAATTTCCTCGAAAAAAGGATCTTTTATGGCATTTGCTCCTAATATTTGTGGTATTGGAAAATCCATAAATCTCAATAATTCGATATAGTATCCTGCGTGGAAATAAGAGGGAGTACGGACCTTAAAACGATCGAACAGTGGTTCTGGCTTGAACACCGGGCCGCAAGATCTTTGAAACAAGGATTGAAAAATGAGAGAAGCACAGGAAATGATAAACATTTCCAACAATCAGTGAAGACTTAGTTCAGCCACCCAGATGAGAACAGGTGCTCTACTATTGATACGTATTTAAAACAATCCAGAGTATCTACCAGCGGAGCTCTTTAAATAGGAAAACGATGAGTTACTAAGGTGCTTGAATCAAACCAACATATACCTACGAGTAAGTATTGGTGGAAGGAAGTCATCTACAACAAAGAACTACAAGAACTATTGAGGAAAATTCTCTGTACTTGACAGTACAATGAAAATTCCTAGAAACGCGAATGTTATGGTTGGACTAGTTTTAAGGAAAATACAACTGGCTGTTACATTGGAATATTGTTTGAAGAAAAAGCAAGAAAATAATAAAACTTTGCGATGGTATTCGAGAGATGTAAATTTTAAATTCGTTCTGAGATTCAAATGAGTTTGAAGAGCTCCTGCCCACATGTAAGAGTTATACTCAAACTGAAGACCTTTCATTCTCGAAGAAATCTAAAGGACTTAGCAGCATTTTTGGCAACATCGAATTTGTTATCATTTGACAGAATTAAATGCGCTTATCATACGCTGCCATCAAGGTTTCACATCCGAAGAACCAAGAAGTGAATGTGATAAGGAATATGAAAAGCAGAGAGAATGCACTTTCTTCAGCAAAATAATTAAGTAGATTAGAAGTTCCAGATAAGAGATCATTAATGAAAATGATAAAGGGGATCGGACACAAAACGGAGTCCTGAGGTACACCAGTATTTATTTTGTGGATGTCAGACTTGAAATACCCAAAAAGAAGAAGAGATTCATCAATACCACACTGAGGCAAACGCTAAAGATGACCACGACACACCGCGCCTTTTCAACAACCGCAAATCCATATCAAAGAAGCAATTTATGGCTCATATCTTGAGAAATCTGACCCAGTTGTATGGCGTGAGATTGGAAAAAGCGGGAGATAGCTGCACATGCATATAAGCCACTACATAGCATGCATTCTATATCGAAATTATCAGCAATTTCAAAGCTTCTTAAGTAGACTTCATGGTCGTGATTGGAAAACTGCTAAAAGTGTGTTTTTTTTTTGGATTAAACAAAGACAAGACAAGGCTAAGTTCATGTACATCAGCCCATGCCCGGTTACGTTGATAGAATTGATAGAAACAAATTCGAAGTATTTAAGGAGTTCGTCTGTAAATATGAAATGCACCTATTTAATTGAAGTGGAGTGTATGATTTTATGGGTATTAATTAATTAATACCACCCTCTGAAAAATAAATTATCCTCATTTGCAAGTTTTATTCGCTGGAATAATCGTTCATTTGTGTTTAGTACTTTTTTAGTACACTTATTTTAAAAAGTATCTTAAGCTTACTCAATTGAATTTATTCGTTCTTCTGTAGATTTTATTTAATTAAAACACTAACCACTTTCATGTTTATCTATTACGACTGCATTTATTATCTCCCATTATCCTTTTAATACAAAACAAAATAAATATGAGTAGTCACAAGAATAAAAGAAAAATATGATATTATTTGCAAGGGGAGTTGTTATAAAACTTTTTTTTTGTTCTTTCTTTAATTTCGTTTTCCATTTCAATTTAAATTTTAATCCTTCAAAAGCTTTCACATAGAATTTTTCTACTGTTGCTGCCGCTCCTGCTCGGCATTCGTGAAATACAGAAAAAAAATACAACACAGAAGAAGAATAGCATTGAAATAATGTAAAATAAAAAAAAAAAAAAAAAAAGAAAAAGATTAAATAAAACTGCACCAGGATATGCTAGCAATGTTGATGATGCTGTTTGTGATGTTATGCACCGCATCACTAGGAGGGATGTAGAAATGATGATAATAGCAATGCCAAGAGATGGGTTTTGTTATACAAAACCATCGTACAATACTCGTTTCGTTTTGCTGATGACGACAACGATTATGGCAACAATACCATAAGTTTCGGATTTCTTTTTATCCTTCTACCGACTTCTACCACCGCGCTTCACTACTCCCACCGTAATACCATTGCCATCTACCGGTGATCTTTTAGCTGCTCCTGACTTCTTTCTGGCTGTATTCTTCTCTCTCCAATATTATACAATAACCATAGAGCTGACGACCAAACAACAAATCCTTTATATGTTTATTTTTTTTATTATTTATAAATAATAATAAGAAAAAAACTGACAAAAAAATTAATTAAAACCAAGATGAACGACTAGGAACGTTGAAAACAAGATGACGAACAAATATCACATGTGGGGTATAACTTTGCTCAAACCAGCTCAATCTTTGCAAAAAAAAGGACACTGCTGCTGATTGTGAGCTTCGCTTGGTTCGTTTCCGAAAACGTAAAGAAGAAAAAAAGCATACTTCTTCAACAGTTTTAAGTTATTTTTTTTGTATTTCTCATACATATCTAGAAATAACACAGTTCTAGGATTTTTATTTTGACGCCCGGAACATAACCTACCCCAATCGAGTACAGCATGAGGGAGCGTAGCTGCTGTACCTACGTAGGTTTTTTTTTATTATTGTTTTTTCAATATGCCAAGTGAACGTTTATTTCACAGGATGTGATGCAACTGTTTTTTTTTTTTGTAGAAAAAAAATCATAAACTTCAGTGAACAGTTGAGAAAAGTTTTTTAATATTCATATGCAGAAAACACGATTTGATGATATTCAGCTTGAAGTTTTTTTTAATGGGATTTGTTTTTGCTTTGTTTTTTTATTTTTATTTTTTGTTTGTGCTGTTGTATTGGCAACACAGAAGAAGTTTCTTTTGGCATAAAAGAGGTTGTTAAATAAATCAAATCGTTTTTGGACGTTTTTGCGTGGATGAAAAATATGTGATAGAGAAGGGATCAAACTGAGAAATAAAGTTTCAATATTTAAGTCTTTAATATAGTTTTGTTGGTAGCGAGTTATTTTAGTGGAGCTAATGTAGACAAATTGGCTGTCTACTAGGACATAGCATTTAATTATAGACACAATTTTGGAATCGAAATTTTTGTTTAAATTTAGAATTCATAATTATGTAGGAAAAATGGCAATAAGTTTACTTGTCGTAATTTACTGGTTAGTGCCAGTTTTTTAGTATCTACTGAGCTAAATCAGAGCATTTTGAGCCAACAAAGAGTTTACTATGGAAGCTTTCAAATCGAGTTGTTCTTAATGAGAAAAAGATATAATAGGATTAAAAAGTCCAATCACCTAAGAACTAAAAGAGTGTTGTTCTTAGAAAAAAGTAGTTTTGATTATTTTTATTTTTTTTTTAAACTACAAAATATTTAGGCATCTGGTTTTACTCTTAATTCATAAGAAAGAGAAAATCGTACTTAATTACGTATAATTTTTGTTTTCTATGTAAAATCTTTTTTTTTTTTTTTAGAAAAGAAAATTGCACCTCCCGCCTTCACGCGCTATGTTTTTTCACACCCTAAGCGGTTTTAACAACGTCGGTCAACACAATCCCATCTACACTGATACCTCTGAAGGGTTTAATAACTAAATTGGACGGATTTTCTTATAAAAGAAATGCCCGTAGAAGTATGCCATAAGGCGGTGTTCTATCTCCCATTCTAGTTATTTTTACTTGCGATATAGGAACTATAGGGCAAGTTTTGCATTTGCAAAAAAATCGAACCCGAGATTTTAATCAAAGTTGACATTACGATGATAGAGAACACCAAAAAAAGAGTGTCCCGCAATTCCATCTTTCTGTCTGTATGTCTGTCTATAGAACGATCTACAGCCTAAGCGCCTGACCCGATTTTATTCAAACTTGGTGCTTAGGCGTTTTAGGCGATTGTCCAACATAGATTTTTAAATCGTTGTTTTAGCCGCAAAAATAACGGTACTTGCCGCACAATTTTTTCTACCATTTTAATTATCTCGAAAACCGCTCTAACGATTTTGATAAAAATTGGTGTGTGCACTACCTTGGGTATGGTCTACATTTTGGACATTTTTTTTTTTTGAATATTTTGTTATTAACGGTAATTGCCATACAACCATTTTATTGATTTTCGACTTTCTCACAAACGGCTCAACGGATTTCGATCAAAATTTGTATGCAGGATCTCCTTCGAATTTTTAAAAATACTGCATTTCAAAATTTTCTAAAATTATTTGTTTTGGATTTTTGAAAAAAAAAAATTATTTTTGAAATGCAATATTTCGAAAACGGGTGAACGATTTTTTCTGAAATATTGTTTTTAAATTTATAGTATTAAATATTTAAAATGTTCATACCAATTTTTTTTAGAAAAAATTGAAGAATTTTTATCTATAAAAAATTAAGTGAAAAACGACGAATTTAAAAAAAACATTTAGCTGTTTCTATTAAGAATCTTTTACATATAATGTGATCGAACATAGGAGCAAGTATGTGCGATCCAGTCGTGCATTTTATTTTTTAATGAATGAGACAACATGCCTGCAAGACGAGATTTACAGAGTGATTGCCCATGAGGAAGATGCTGCTATTGCCGTATCAATTAAAGCATCCTTACTTTACTTTTATGTAAATTCAAAATGTTTTAAGCAAGCTAGGCTGATCGTAGTACGTATAGTCTCGGCTTCAACAAAAAAAAACGGATCCGGTAATTTTTTACCAGTAAATGTCAAACTTCTTTTTCTACCACCGGAATACGACTTACATACTTTCTCAGACGAAGCTAAATAATTCGGTCTTATTTTATATAAAAAGATGGAGAGAGCAAGGAAAGCCAAATTGACATTCTTCACATGAAAAAAATTTATTGGGAATAGGTAAACGGTATTTTTTTACATCAATTTTAACGTGCAGTAGACCGCTCAATGATGATATTTTGATCAATGTAGGTCTAGCTTCCTTGTACATGAATAAAGCACAACAACTGACACCTTTCGATATCTTCACAATGGATCAGTAATAAAATTGGCCACTCCACCATCCTAAGCTCACATTCAGATCAATTATAAGTAACCTTGACTACAACACCATTCCACAATTGCGTTTTGAAAAAAAAAAAAAAAATTTCAAGTCACCACCGTACCAAAAAGATCAACTTAGAAAGATGTATAAATCGATCATTTTATTTATACCACCAACCACCCAGAAAAGGAAGTAGCTCTCCTAGATGAAAGTGGTGTCACAATTGGCCCATTTTTGCCTAACTGTATCAGCTGCTTAGCCAGGTTAACCTAAACTAACATACATTAGTTAGTTTATCTCACAACCCATGTACCTTCCGGCAATTCTTGTTAAAACAGAAGTGTCATTGTGGTGAATGTGTTATGAGTATGAAATCTGAGACGGCTTCTTAGATAAAGTCTTGACAATATTGCCGATTGGATTATTGAGAAGTTATTATAGAGACTCGATCAGAAAGTAAACTAGCGATTTCTTTCAATTGAAGTTTTTGACCTTCCTTGCAATAGGCACAGGAAGTACTTCTACAATTACTTCAAGTTCAAATTGCGCATAAAAGCATAGCAAACTTTGGACAAAGTGCATCACAAGGCTACAAATTAAAAAACAAATAAGAAAAGTCCGACTCGAATTAAAGAATCAGTGTTTTCCGTGTATAGTTATGATTTACGGTGCCACAAGGAAGTGCTTTATGTCTAATCTCATACCTTCCATTTATAGTACTTACACAACTTTAGGTTTCAATTTACAATACAAATATGAATAAATTACAAAAAGAAATCGAAAAGAAGCTCACAAGGATTTTGGGATTCCGACCCCACCCGGTTCGAACAAAAAATTCGCCCGAAAAATTAAAAAAACAGTTATTTGTTGTCGAGACCATTCAAGTACGCCACACCGATCTGCCTCCCTGCCCGTAGGGGCCATCAGACTCCCAAATGTGAGTCACACATTGCTTAACGAATGTTTGACGATGATATGTCAAAAGTGCTGTGAAACCACCAGTTCTCTAATAATTAGATAACAGATCCCATTATCTATGATATTTTACAAGATGAAGAAATGGTGGAAAAAATGATAACATAAAAGAGAAAGCTACTTTGGAATAAGGTATGTCCGAAAATCTTCGATAGATTTCAAAATATTCCCAAAAAAATATATGACTTTCCAATCTTTATATTTTTTTTTTAAGTGTACAGCTTGAAGTTATTTTTGAGAATGTAATTTTCTCTCCGTATGACAAGCATACTTTAACATTATATGTCCTTTTGGTAACTTTATTCCCTCGAGTTTTTTTTGTGATCTTGAACCTTCCCGGGGATAAATTTGCCTAACAAAAAATCGTATGTGAAATGACAACGAAATTTATCTGGAAAGTTAAATTCAGAAACCAAACAATTCCGATCGAAACTTTCCAGAATAATTCACGTTTCCTAATTCCCAAGGAGATTAAACATGTTGAGGGAAATAGTGGTGCATAGCTAGCATATTTGAGCACAGTTCAAGCTGACCGTGCGCTATTTATCTACTTTGGCTACCTGTGTTGAAAATATCACATCTAAACAAAGTTGCTGTTCAAAATTGAAAGCAAATCTTTGGGATTTTTTTTCAATTTTTCGTTGCTTTTTGAAGCTTTTGAAAAAAAGCTAGAGTTGTTGGATCTTGGATGTACATAGTTGAATGCAAACTACGGCATACATATGAGAGTTTTAAAGAAGGATATGCAATAAAATGCAACCAGACTTGCCTATTGGTCATATCATGGCTGTACCCACTATACTCACAATTTTTGTTGGTAAAATAATTTGTTTGTTAATAAGCATAATTCTTCTTTTTTTAATAAAAAAAAATACGCCCTTCTAACAGTATATCTAAAGCATACCATTTAGATTAAGCAAAAACCAAACTTTCGGAAAAATGAAGAACAACCAAAAATTCCAAACAAAACCACTAAAATGTTAATTGTAGTATTTCAACGAAATGTAAGCAACACAAAAAAGTAAATACTGCGCTTAGAAAATGTACTTTCCAATTTAAAATAATAAATTTGTGTGTTGTACGCGGCGGTCGGCGCGATTTGGTTAGTCTTTATCTCTTCAACTCACGTAAGGCTAAAAAAAAATAAAAATTTGCATAAAATTTCAATTTATTTAACGAAATACACAAAAAAAAAGTGTAAAAACATCGAGTGTGGCAAACTGAGCTAAAAACAACAAAAAACGCGACAGATAGGCGTTCTAGGTTGAATTGGTCTGGTTTTGTTTTTCTGTTTATTTTTTTTTCTAGACATTTTTTTAATTTTTTTTTTAAATTTAACCTTTGTGCGGTTGGGTTGGTTTTGTATTTCAATTCAATGTTATCGTGTCGTGGGAAAAGGGCGAACAATTCGCTGTGTTCTAGGAGCTTATCTTGGTATTTTTTTTTGTGTCATGTGGGATATTGTGTGAATTTTCCATAGGAACACGAATTAAAAACTAAATAGATATTTTAATCGAGATGGGCTTTCTAAAATGGAGGTCTGATTCCCACAGGGATTTGATATGTATGCCTGTGCATATGTTATGAAGTTCAATGGTTAAAAAGTCGACATATATTACATTTTCGATTGATTTTGTTGACTAGAATCTTCTCATTTTTATTATGTGCATATGTTTGTGGGTTAAGAGTATGCATATTGCATTGCAAATGTATAATTGCTTTTTGAAAACAGAAAACAAAATAATTTAAGTTGGGCTACAAATTTCGGTGCAGAAATTATGTATATTTCAAGATTATATATATACCCTTGATTAAAGTACTAAAAATTGAAGAAAAAAAAAACACTGTATAGTTATGTATATAAATATTTATCCCAAGAAAATCAATTTCGGTTGTTTTTTAAACTAATTATAATTAATAACTGTTTATTTAGTGTTTTTGTTGTTAAAAAACAGTTGAGTAAATAATTTTGTATAACAGCTGAAACGATTTTTATACAGATTTGTTGGGACACCTCTTGCAAAGAAGTTACAAACTCTTCAAAAGTTTCTATTCAAATTTTAGACTTCTCTCATTCCTGTCTATAAACAACACGCACACATAAGCAGTTGAGAGTTGTATGTATGCTCCTAGATGCCTGTTCTATGCTGATGGGTATTAACAATGGCGCAAAATTTTAAACAACCCATTGTTAAGGGATTAGCATTTTACTAGTTATTAAGTGCTTATTGATTGAATAACTATTTCAAATTTTTTGAACATCTTCTAAACTAGTAAATTGCTAATAAAGCTGAGCATTTGTAAGATTTGAATTTTGATATTAAATTTGAAATTAATTATATGTTGATGAAAAACCAACATGTGGTCTAAAAAGGTATTAGATATTTTTATTTTCATCATTTTAACTTCATTATTTACAAAAAAACCTGGGACCCTCGAGTCCATCAGCGATATACTTGCAGATGTCATAATGGATTTAACAAATTGCTAAAAGATAAAGTAGCCATTTAGTGATTTTAACTTTAGCAAAATGTTAAAATCGTTTAAAATTAGCTAAATCATCTTTTTAGCTTAGTAAATTGCTAAAAGTGGCTTAGACACTAAATCGTTTAAAATTTTGCGCGAATATCTTTATATAATTTTTTTCAATAATCACCGAACGGTTTTAATACAATTTCAATTTTTTTAATTGTGATTTTTAATGTGTAGATTTTGATAGTTTATTTTTAGATAATAAGCTGACAAATCACGATGGCTCATTACAGCGTTAAGCAACGACATGTAAATGATAAAACTTAGTTACAAACAAAAAAAAGCATAAACCGATCTATTTTCTATTTATTTATTTATTTTACGCAGAGAAGACGTGAACTGGCCACCGACTTCAACAATTTGACCCCGACAAAGTCTAATATAGAGACTATTCTGTCAATCAAATTCGGTCTGATCTAGCAATGGAAAATTCAATGCTTCGGACGCATGCCACCCAGCGGGGACCACTTGTGTCATGTTTAACACAAAATATCATTGATATATATATATATTTTTTTTTTAAATTTATTTATGCACTTTTTAGGTACTATTATCCAACCACTTTTTTGTTTTCAAAGCAACGTATACGCAATACGTGAACGATAATTCGGTACATTAAAGTTTCTTTTTGATGATCTCTCAATTTTATGTTAAGAACCAGAGATTTACATTAGGGGCGTTCATTGATACTTGAAGCAGTTCTAGTTCAGTTCTAGTTAAAAAATGAAAAAAAAATTCTAATCTAAATTCTAAAAACGAAAAAAAAAGTTTTTTAATTAAAAATTTATTCAAAAAAACTATAATTTTGAAATTTTGTGGAACAGCTCCGATTTTGAGGATTTTGCAAAAGCAAAATGCTTGTTTTTATAAACAACATATTATTTAAATTGTTTGAAATTTTAAATAATTATGGTTACCTAAAGACTCGCTTTAAGTTGAGGAATAAAGGCCAACATGTTACAGAGGATATAATAAACGGTGATTTGCATTAGGGAAGAAAAAATCTAGGGCGTTGCAGGTTAAATTAAAACAAACAAAAAAAAGGAAGGGGGTATATTTCCCTCCATTTATTAGGTGGGAGCGAAATTTTCTTTGAAAGTTGTAAAAATTGGTATTAAAAACAACGGGATGTTGTAAACAAATGTACAGAAGCTATGTGTAAATCGAGAATCAAAAATTACGTACGATATTTTCATTAATAGTTTTAGAAAAAAAATATTTTAAAGTTTTTCGTAATAATATACTAATTTTTCTTTCACAATTCAATGAACTTATCGATTTCTAGCCGAATGCAAAACTACTACAGCCAAATTAATCAGCATGGAATAGTTATGTGCTTCTGAATTCTAGACGTGGGCATAAGATTTGATACAGTGAAATAGGTTGTTGGGACTTTTATGGCGCAAATTTTTGAGCAGAGTACAAAGAAAAATTTAATTTCATTAAAAATAAAATGCACTTCGTGCGAACTTGCTCTTATGTTCGATCACATCGAATGCAAAAGATTTCTGTTAAAAAAACTAAATATATATTTAAAGCAGTTTTTTACTTCATTTTTCATATATACAAAATATCTTGAAAAAATTGGTATGACAGTCTTAAATATTAAGACTATCATACCATCATATTATCTTAAACTTAAAAACAAAATATTAAATCGGCTTAATCAAAGAAAAAATAATTCAAAATTCTGAAATAAATACTTAAACTAATTTAAGCTCAAAAAAAAAAGTACGCCATTTTATTTGTTAAATAAATTTTAACTTATGAGAAAAAAATTAAAAAAAATCTGTGGAGCGGTTTTTGAGAAAAAGTTTTTTTTTTTAACTTTTTGAAAACATTTTTCAAACAAAATTCAAAAATAATTTGGCAACCTAAACCTATATATATGTGTGAAATTTCGAATACATCGGTTGAGCCGTTTATGAGATAGTCGAAAGCAAAAAAAAAAAAAAAAAAAAAAAACGGTCCTATGGGAAGTACCGTTTTTAGACATTTTTCTAATTTTTTGTTCAACCATATGATCGGTGGTAGCTAAAAATCCGCACTGATTTTTTTTTATCAAAATCGGTAGAGCCATTTCCGAGAAAAATAGGTTTGAACGTAACGGTTATATGGCAGGTACCGTTATTGTTTGAGCTAAAAAAAATGTCTACAATACCCAAAAAAAACTCTATATACCAAGTTTGAAGCAATTCGGCCAACCCGTTTGGGCTGTAGGTGTCTATACATACATACAGACAGACTGACAGACAGACAGACTGACAGACAGACTGACAGACTGACAGACTGACAGACTGACAGACTGACAGACTGACAGACTGACAGACTGACAGACTGACAGACTGACAGACTGACAGACAGACTGACAGACATACAGATAGCCAGAATTTTTATACCATCTTTTATCATCCTAATTTTTCGACGAATGCATAACTTGCCTTATAGTACCTATAATCACAAGTAAAAAGGGAGTACCGACAAAAATTGCCTTGGCTGCTTTTGGAATTCCCTGAATTTCCCAGGGAAATTCATAATTAAATAATAATATCATTTCGTAAAAATTTCCAGCAAAATGCCCCACCCCAATAAATTTGCATTTGTTTCAAATTTGAAGTATAGTTCCGACTGATTGTTTATTATTTTATTTCAAAAAGTACTAAAATTTAGTACAATTGATATTTTTCTGTTTGTATTATTTGAGAGAAAAAAGACCCAAATCCTTAAAAGCTTATCCATTTTCCTTCAAATTGATACAAAAGTATAAAATTATTAGGTACAAAGAGAACAAAAACAACAAACTGCATAAACACAACCCGCTTTCAGTCACAAAAACTTGCGCAATGTGTGTTACCTACAACTGTTTTTTTTTTTTTTTTCATGTTTACTTTATCCATTGTGGAAAACCAGATTCTAATTCTGAAACCAACAAAAAACATTAAAAAAATAACAACTATTAAGGTTGCGCAACAGTCTCAGTTTGTTTTGTAGCAGCACTTCTATTTACCTTAAACTGTTTAGTCTAATTTGACTTGTTGCAACAACAACCAACAACAATAACGAAAAAAAACTCAAAGAACAAGTTTAATTTTTCGTTCTCTAATTCTATCCGGTGAACGTTGCAAAAATGTACCAGCAAAAAAAAAACTATCGCCAAAGACAGGAAATAGAAGTTGTAGTTACCCCAATGGCAGATTTGATGTTGCAATGTAACGGCGTGCTTCAAAAAGAATTAAAATAACATGCAACATTAAGAGAAGCGGAAAAGATGGAAAAAGAATAAAAAATAAAAATATTAAAATCGCTTGGATAAAATGTGTTGCCCAGTAAAAGATACTCCGCGACCAGTGAAACAGACACAAACAAACAATAGAAAAACTTGGTTCTTCACGAGTTTATATTATGTAGTTGCTTTGTTGCCGGCATTCGATTTCTTGTTTATCCATCCTATTTTAAAGACTCAAGGAATCAAAGAGCCTTCTATGCTAACAACATAGCTAGTAGCAGCACAGCAGAAGTACCTATTCATTTATGTACGTATATCTATCGAACGGAACCTGTTTCTTGACAATTTACTTCTCTGAAAAGGGGTTTTCTCTGCGAAGATGATTTTATAGGTAGCTAAAGCCTTTTTTTTTTATACAAAGTACACTCAGAGAAAAATATGTAAGCATGTAGGTGACATTTGTTAATTTTCCTCGGCAAAACTTTTGGCACAAACTGGCAGAGAATTTGATTGTTTTAAAGAATTTAATTGAGGTGAATTGACATTTTATAGCTTAAAAGTGAAAATAATATTTCCTGCGAACTCGCGACTTGAAAATCATTTTTCAGAAGCAAAAAACAGTTCAGGTAAATTATAAAGGTTACTTCCAACGAAAGAAATGATCAAATATTCGAACAACGGATATGCCTATTAACAATAAATTAATAGAGCCGAAAATAAAAAAAAAAAAAAAAAAAAAAATAAACAGATACAGTTTTGGAAGCTTCGGAATAAAATTGAGTGGCAGGTTTTCAGGCTTTAATTGCTGAGGGATGTGTTCGTAGATATTTATATACTTGCATTATACGTAGGTACTATAGGGCAAGTTTCGCATTTGGAAAACAAATTGAACTCGAGATTATATCAAACATTACGATGATAGAGAACACCAACAAAAATGGGTCCGCCGTACAATGATACATCAGCCTAAACGACTGATGCGATTTTCTTCAAACTTGATTATCTCAAATAGATTTTTGAATCATTTTTTTTCAGCCCCAAAACGAAAGGTAGGTATATACTACATTTTGGTTGAATTAATTTTTTGTACGAACTTATTTTGTTATTATCGGTACCTGCCGTACAACATTTTTTTTATTTTTGACTTTCTTATTAAGGTCAGACCTGCATAGCAACATTTTCGAAAAATATTTTTTTGGATTTTCGCTTTTTTTCGAAATTATTTGTTTTAAGCTTATAATATTAAATACAATCAATTGCTATACCAATTTAAAAAAAAATTAAGAAATTTGTATATACAGTGGACGTCCAGTATAACGAATGATATAATGTTATAGGTACTTCCAGCGCGTTCGTTATACCGATCGACTTTTCATCAAAAAAAAATTAAATAAATTATAAATCAATTTATTCATACGTTTTTTTTAAGTAATATTGGATTGAATAGTAAACATATTTTGAATATTTAATAGGTACATATTTTATTTTCTATTTGAGGGAAAAAAATACTTAATTGACTTTGCCTCACTTCAAGCAGATTTAGAGACAATTTGGGAAGGTGAATCGTTCTTTTGATGTTTTCCGCCCTGGTACTAAGTTTTACAAGCGTGAACGTAAGTAGAATTTTTCAACAACTTCCAAAAGAGTCCAGACTCATCAGCATTAAAAATCATATCCATTGTTAATCTATTGTTTTTGATGACTTCCTGTAGATCTTTTTCGAATGGCTCAACGAGATCAATGCGCGATGATAGTTTTTCTCCGCACCATATAGATTTGGATGCATCACAATAGCTTTAGCTTTTAGTATACCACCACTTATTGGAACATTTTTCTACCTTTGCGAAGAAACAATTTGTGGAGCAGATTGTACACCCTTTGGGCTACACATACGTTTTGACACAAGAAAATGTCAACATAGCCATTTCATGTGAAATTATTAATCCATTCGTTATATTGGATAGCAAATTGTGACCATCGTTCGCTATTTAGAGATGTTAATGTAAATCTAAATAGCGTTCGTTTATATCGCAAATTCTCTATATCGGGTATTTATTATACTGTTCATCCACTGTATGTATATAAGAAATTTAGTAAAAAAGGACTTTTATACGTATTTTTATATTTCTACCAAGAATCTTGTACATACGAATTGAACGAACATAAGAGCATGTACGTGCGATCCAATTCCGTCTGTCTGTCTGTCTTTAGAACGATCTATAGCCTAAACGGCTGAACCGATTTTGTTTAAACTTAGTGCTTAGGCATTTTAGGTGATTGTCCAAAATAGATTCTTGAATCGTTGTTTTTAGCCCCAAAAATAACGGTACTTGCCATACAAATTTTTCTACCATCTTAATTATCTCGAAAACGGCTCTAACGATTTTGATAAAAATTGGTGTGAGTACTGTCTATGGTCTACATTTTGGCCGACAAAAATTTTAATTAATTTAAATTTTAAAATATACAACCATTTGATTGATTTTCGACTTTCTCATAAACGGCTCAACCGATTTCGATAAAAAATTTTATACAGGAGCTCCTTCTAATTTTAAATAATACTGCATTTCAAAATTTTCGAAAAATAGTTTTTTTTGGATTTTTGAACAAAAAAAAAAATTGTTTTTGAAAATTCAATATTTCGAAAACGGGTGGACGATTATTTCTGAAATTTTGTTTTTAAATTTATATTAATAAATATTTAATATTTTCATACCAATTTTTTTTTTGAAAAAATTTAAGAATCTTTGTATATAAAAAATTAAGTGACTTTAAAAATACATTAAGTCGTTTCCATTAAGAATCTTTTGCATATAATATGATTGAACATAGGAGCAAGTACTTGTGACCCAGTCGTGCATTTTTTTTTTTTTTTTATAATTTAGACTTTAAAATTTAATTTCTCAAATACTATTTATTTTAAACAAAAGACTGGAATATTACCTTTTAGGAAATCTATAGTACATTATTGTAGGTGCTTTTGTTGATTTTTAATGTTTTTTTTTTTTTAATTTCATTTGAAGTCAATTTTCCAGAAATCGAAGCATGAAATGGAATTTCTCCTTATACTGAACGAATTAAAGGACACCCTGTACAGATACGAAAAACGAATATAATAAATATATTTTTGAGTAAACTGAATAAGCTTTATTTATGTAGAAGATAATTTTTTGATGCGAGAAACAGTTCAGCAGAAACATGCCACCATTCTAGTGTTCAACGTCGGAATCCTGCTTTTTTTAGATTTACGTTATCATCACTAGACATTTTTGTAAAAATGTTTTCCATCCTTGAGTGGACAAATAAAATATTCTTTTAAAAGTACAAATTAATGTCATATTTTTTTACTTTAACTTATGAATAAACTTTTATATAAGTCGTGTTTTATTTGAAAGTTGCTAGGCAGCAAAGTAAAATATCCGAATAAAACGCTCATATGTCTCTTTAGTTTCACTTTCATGTTCATTAGATTATTATTTATGGACTAATTTATCCACACCAGATTACTGACTATTTTGTTGTTGTTGTTGTTGTTTGTTTGCCAAGTGTTGAACTATTTCAACGCTGCCTGGGAACTTATAAATAAATCACGACTATTATTTATTGTATTTTTTTTTCGTTCAGTGTATTGAAAATCTATACTTCTAGCGGTGCGTTTCATGTATCTCAACTTGTTTCTCGTCTGTTATGTTCATCTGTGTATGAAACCGTAAACCCAGAAACCTAAAGATACCCTTTTTGTTGTCGTCTCATAGAGGAAGAAGATGAAAAAAATATTGAGAAGAACTTAAAAGAACCGCCTTTGGGTCATGATGCTGTGCAAAGAATAAAAAGATGATGCTACAAAGAAACAGGAGTTTAAGTTTGAAGATTGGGGGCGAAGAAGCAGCGAACATGAATTGTTTTTCTGTCGTCAGTTTATTCATATAATAATATCTACATACATACTGGTATTATATCTTCTATAAAAAAAAATATTCCAAACACATTTAGCATTCCGTGAAATGCGTCATTGTTTTGCAAAATAAGAAAAAGAATGATATATGTGTTTGAATGCAGTTAGGATGTCAAATACCAACAAAAACAAAAACAAAATACCGCGCAATTGCTCACCAAATAAAAGGGTCGAACGCGGTATAATCCTTCTCTATGCCATTGTCATTATCCACTTAAACTTAGAAAAAAAGGGTGGTTAACCGAAGGTGTGTGTCTGTATGTGTTTGCGATGGAGAAAAGATGCATTTTGCATTTATATGCTTCATTAAGTAGTATACGTATATGTAATGTATCTAGGTTTGTTATTTTATGTGGCAAAGCATGGCTGGTCGTAATTCTTTAGTTTAGTTGGTTAACGTGACAGAATGTCAAGAAATAGGTACACCCATTCCCCCTCTCACCCCCTCCTCAGCAACGCAGACCCTAGCCGAATTAATGACACAATTCTGTAACGAATGATGTCATAGACATTGAGCAATTTAATTTTATTAGTAATTTGTGTCGATTAAAATCATTGAAGAGACATAACTTAATGTGTACTAAAAAAGTACTAAAACTAATTAAGATGATGAGAAAAGGCAATAAAAAGCAATATGTAACCTTAATATAAAAAAAGAAAAAGATTGAAATGGAATTTACTTAAGATTTTACGTCGTTGAGTAACAATAGTTCGAAAAGGTATACCATTTACATCGCATATTTTAGTAGGTAAAGGAATTTAATGTTTTTGGCTCAATTTAAGCAGTTTCAATTAACCCATTTTGTTGGGTAAGGAAAAAATTTAAATTATTAATTTTGTAAACATAGACAGGTACCTAGGTTTAAGAAGAATTTAAAAATTAGCAAATATTACAATAAAAGTACCTTTTCGCGGTGAAGTTGAGGGCGAGCGTGGTCGTGATAAAAAAAAAATAAAACCAAATATGAGGAATGTTTTGAAATCTAATTGGCATTGATATCGGTTTTCTCAATAACTCAGCTTTTAATAGATAATCCACTATTTGTGAAAAAAAGTTACAAAAAGCCCAATTTAGGATTAGAAGAACTTAAATCATCCCTAGGAAATAAATTCACTTTGGGACTTGCAAATCTCTTAGAAGTTTGCCACCGCTAGCAAGTCGGAAGAAAAAAGTTGCGAACGTGACTATTTGGTATTTACGTTTGGGAATCAATTAGTTGTAGTTTGCCTCAAAACTCGGCGAATTGATTCTACATATAATCATTAGCGAAAGTTCTCATTTATCTCTTAGAATGAATCGGTGGAACTGTAAATCGCAATTTAAATGGTATTCCTCTGGTTTGCCAACATACATGCCATCTGATTCTAACGAAGTGACAGACGTTATTGATTTTTTCATAGTTAAAGGTATTAAACGAAATCATAAAGTGTCGAAAGTAATTACCATATATTCTTAAATTATATACTCAAACAATCTTATCACTGAGTGAAGTAGAAATAAATAATAATAAAAAAAAACAACCCTAAGCTCGCGTGAAAAATAGACCAAGCTGGAAGGAATTCTGAGAAAAACTTGATTATTTAAAAAAAAATGCCGTCAATAGATTTAAAAAAATTCCAACTCCAACGGAAGTAACATCCTACAGACCAATATCTCTCATACTAATTATGGCAAACGTTTTCGAAAAACTGCTATTGAACAGGCTGAGCAGAATAATATAGGAAAGTCGTTTAATTCTGAACCATCAGATTGGACTTCGAGATAAACATTCCATGATAGACCAAGTGCATCGAAGTACTGATAATGTGGAAGAGGCACTAGAAGAAAAATCTGCTCTATTCTTAGATATGGTTGAAGCCTTTCATACATTTTGGCACTTGCGACTTGAATACCTTCCCAGTCAGTACCTACTACGAAATAGAGGGTGGCGCAACGAATCGTGCTACAAGTTATGGCGGAGCTCCAACGAAAATTCCCAAACAAATTTATATCCAGAAACTGCACTTTCCGCTGGCCCCCAAGGTCACCTGACCTGACTGCACTAGACTTTTTTTGTATGGGGTTATGTCAAGCAGGAAGTGAACAAAACGAAACCCAGGAATTTGACTGAATTAAAGCAATCAATTAAGACAATAATTGAGGCGATCCCAATTTCAACCCTTCAGGCCGCAATGAAAAATTTTCTGATCAGGTGCCGCATTATTTAACATAAACATTTTAATTCATTTGGAGTCGATTTTTCAATCTCTAGATAAACACACAGTTAGTTGCCAAAGGAATAAACTTACTTCACTGTTAAACAACCGGATAACAACATCGAACATAGAATAATTTAATTTGAACGTCACTTTTATTTCGAGTATCGAACTTTTCATAGAAATTAATTTTTGTTTAACGTTTATTTCAAAGCAATAAGTTTTCAAAATGTTTTTGACATCGAAAATAGCTATTTATTTTATTCCTCAGAATAACTCCTTATTCCGTTCTAAAATAAGCAGATAACTTTATTCCTAGAATTAAGCTGTATCTGACTGTTGAAAAACTGAGTTTTGCTCTATCTGGAGAATATGTACTAACTGACTTTTTAACTGTCTATTGAAAAATTGGCCCTTAACAAAAAAATAAAAATAGAACTTTAAAAAACTAACAGTCGTCGCGGTCGCGCGGATTACTATTGTCCACTAATGAAAAACAATTTTTTTCGAAAGCAGTTTTTTTTTTTAAATTTATTTCGTTTGTTTTTTGTTTAAGAAGTAATAAGTTATTTTTTTTTACTTTAAATAATATGTAATTGCATTTTGAAGCAAAATAATTTTGAAAAAATAAAAGAATCCTGTTTTTCTTCCAATTTTAAAATGGATTACATATGTGTAATACAATCCGCGCGACGACTGGTGTAACTTTTTGAGGCGCGAAGACTGCAGGGTGAAGTATTTTATTCACAATAAAATCTTTTTATATAGCATCTTCGACCAATTCATTCTCTTGTGTCTTCTTTGCATTTATCATTTCATTCTATCCTTTCCAGTATGGCTTTTTCATTTAAAAGTACTTTATACAATTCTATTATATTGGCAGCTTATTTCTCTAATGTTATAAACTACACAAAGAATGGACTTAACAGTAGACATTTTAAGCCTATTGCGCTCTTTTGTCCACTGAAAACCAATAAGAGTAAATATTTTGTCAATATTGGCATGCATTGCACAAAAAACTGACAAATTGTAGAGAGCTCTGAAAACTATTCAAGATACTTCAAATTTCGTAAAAATTTTATCCATTTTATCGAAATCATCATCACTTGAATTTTTAATTAAAAAAAAGTTTGCAATTCGCAAAACCCGTTAAAGCACTTACTATCATTAATTTTAACATCCTTATTGCTAAGATACATAATAGTGTTTTCAACATCTTCCCATTTTAAATTGTTTTTAGTTTCATCCAAGAAAAACGTTGAAACCCTTCCAGTTGAAGAGTCCATTTTTCTATGTATTCAACCGATTTTTGATAGCGTTTGAAACATTCACTTTTAAATTCGTTTGCTTTTTCTCATAACCATAAAAAAGTAAACATTTGTCCATTTGGAAACCGGTGTGCGCTGCTTGTCAGCCAAATAGGTATACACGCTAGTAGTAGATCTTTTGGAATTTTTGTAGTAGAACGAAGTGAACTACCTTATTACTTATTACACACGTCAACATCTGATTTTAGGTGATTGAGTCATATGCATATTTGTTGGTGAAATAGAAATTATTTACGTAAATAAAATGAAAGTGAGTTTTGTCAAAAAAGAGAACAAAAAAAGATCTTTGCAAGATGGTGTAAAACAGATCGGGCCGTAAAAAGACAACATGTTCTCTTTTAAAGGGATACGATATACACCCTAATTATAGAGCTACTGTACTCTATTTCCAATGGTGACCAACAGGGCTGAGTACCTTTTTGAAACAGTATTTACTAGGGTCTAATGTTTACGCAGTCTGCTACTATTTTGATAACGTAGGTACCCTGTGTTAGTTCTAGATTGCGCAAAAGAACTTTATCTAAAAATTCAATCTTTTCTATTGCGAAATTTTTAAACAAAAATAATTGCAGAATCTATTGGTATATGTATCTAGTGTCTATCAGTTCCGTATTACGACACGATACCTATACCTACGCTTCAGATACTCTATCCATATTATTATTTATTTTTCTTTCATTCTATTTCGCTTACTCCATACCTATCTTTGCTAAGCAAATCACAAAACACTTCCAACCAAGCAAAAGAATGAAAAAGAAAAACTTGAAACTTCGCTCAAAACTCGGCGAATAACCTTCTATACTCCAGAGGCCATCAGGGCACGAAGAACGTGTGCGTTGGTTGTGTTGAGTGTTTGTTTGTGTGATATGATAGCAAGCACACGCATAAAGCCCACTTGCATTTCATAGCCTATGAAAAGCTGCAAAAATACTTATAATACAAAGCCAAATAGCAGCAATAATATACCTACATATAAAAGATAAAAAAAAAAACAAAAGAAACACGACAGTATAAAAAAAAGCATCAAGAAAATTGCATACTGTTTTAAGAAGGTATAGCTAACTTTTCTGCAGGGCAAACAGTGCTAGAGAAAGAGAAAAAAAATATTGTGTTTAGACCAGCAAACAAAACAACACAAAACTGTTCTTTCCTACTGGCCCCCTTTATATTCTTACGTCATCATCGGCAGCAGTATCATCATGCACATCATCCTCCATTGCTTTATTGCAATAATGTCTTTGCCTAGGCTACTGCTTTTCATTTTCTTTATTTTTGTATTCGTCTTCTTTGAACACGATTTCCTGGCATACTCTTCCTCGCATTGTATCTTTTATTTTACGCTTATATTTTGTTTCTAAGCTTTGAGTTCACAGTTTGTATATCTTCGTCTCCCATTCTCAGCATGATTGTGAATTGCACACGACTACAAAAACAATAGTGTATGTGTGTGAATTTATTCAAATTTTTTATTTTTCCTCTCGATATTTTTTTTTTATTTATTTTTGAGTTGCTTGTTTCTTTTTATCATGCGTTATGCTTTTAGGTTTAGTTTTATTTGTGCCGCCACTGCGCCTCGCCAATGGCAATGCTGTTGCTGCAAGCAATGCGTTGCAGTATAAATTTGTGTTTCTTTTTTGCTCTTTTGTTTTGAGTGAATGTAAGCATATTTGAGAGAAGTCGGCATTAGTATGCGTGTGTGTTTATGTTTGGACACACGTGTGTGTTTGTTTTATGCCAGTTGCATTATTGTACTCAAAGTTCTCACGGGGTCATTTGCATGCACTTTTCAAAATAGAATAGGTATTAATGCAAAAGCAGAATAAAAAATATCATCATCATGCCATTCGTTTTTTATTTTTCCTAGTGTATGAAGGAAGGACGATAACGAAGAAGAAGAAGAAATATAACAAACAGAAAAGTTACGAATGAAGAAACTTTTAGACTCACGTTTATTCAAAATAAATTGAATACTAAGAGAGTGAATGATTTTTTTTTACAGTTACAAGTTGCATCAAAGTCCAGGAAATTCCGTATACGTACGTAGGTAACCAACCCATTTACCAGTAAAGGTATAGGTAGATAGGAATTTAATTTGATTAAAATCGAAGGTACCTATAATGTGAAGAGAGAAAACTGTCACGGCTTAGAATTTGGTTAGGTAGGTGGTACCTTTTAAGATTGGACAATACTCAAGACTTAGTTATTAGTTACCTATGGAAATTTATGATTATTAGGTACTTATCAGTAGCAGTAAATTGTTTGTACTAAAACTGTTCTAAAAAGAAACAAACATAAGTAGGAATCTATAGGCAAGTGATTACGTTAATTTATTTGCGTAGATAGCTACAACTTGCTATGCAAAATTGATAAAATACAAATACAGTCCAGTCCCTCTATCTGAATTAATAAATTGCTGCCAAAAGTTATTTGGAGTACTTCCAGACAAATTGAAAATAAGGATTAGATACCTTCCTAACTACATTTTTAGATATATAGGTACTTAAGTATATTTTCAAATCAAATACGCCTATACCCACCCTTACCTTTACTTTGGATTTGGGTAAGTGTAGCTCTCAGATAGTGCTAAATTCAAACCCATAAATCCTGGGTGGACTGGACGAAAATTCATTCACAAATTGATATGTTATATATACAAAGCCTTACGTGGACATTTGAGGGATTTACCAATATAATATATACCTACACAATTTCAAAAAAAAAAGAAAGAAAAAATTCGTCTAAATATTTAATTTTCCAAAAAAAATGGTATTTTGTTCACCAATCCAAAAAAAAATATTTTTTTTTTGAAAATTTTGGTATACAGTATTAATTACATTTAAATGACCTATTGTATACAAAATTTGATCGAAATCACTTGAGCAGTTAATGAGAAAGTCGAAAAAAAAAACAATTTTATGACAGATATGTAGATTCCGTTAATTGTATGTACACATTTTTTTGGACCGAAAAATAGACTATACCTACAATTTAATTTAGTGCTCATATTTTTATATCAAAATCGTTAGGTATTGGAGTAAGATTTACCGTTATTTTTGGGGCTAAACAAAATTGAAGATCCTTGTGTTCTACATGGTACTAAATAGAGGTACTGATTTTTATTATATTTGGTAGGAAAAAATACTTTTAAGTAAGTAAAACATAAAAAAAATTCACAACTGGATCCCACGTATGTACTTACTCTTATGTTCGATCACATCGTATGCAAAACAAACGGCAAAATATACATATGTATTTTTAAAGTCAGTTTTTACTAATTTTTTGATTTTCAAATTTCTTTAATTTTTTTTATAAAACAAAATTGGTACCTATGGCAATGTTAAGCATTTAATAATATAAACTTAAAAACATTTAAAACAAATCTTCCATTCTTTTTCGAATTATAGAAATAAAAAACAAACAAAAAAATAATGGATTGTTTTAAACAAAATGTTTTTTTTCTTTTAAATCCAAAAAATAGTTTTCGAAATTTTGAGTATGCAGTATCTATCACTTAGAATTTTAAGGACCTCGTGTATAAAAATTTTGATCGAAATCCGTTTAGCCGTTAATGAGATAGTGGCAAATAAAAAAAAACGGCTATATGGCAGGTATAATAATATCAATTTATAACTTAACTTTATAACAAAAATGTAGACTGGGTCTATAATAGTGCACTGACTTTTGTTTAAACAAAATCGGTAGATATAATTGAGATTTACCATTTTTTCTTCAAAAATGTTATCCATTATTTTTGGAGCTAAAAAAAAAACGAGCCAATCACCTAAAGCCCTTTAGTACCAAGTTTGAAGAAAATCGCTTCAGCGGTTTAGGCTCTGGGTCGACTACAGTCAAATAGGCAGACAGACGGAATTGCGGGACCCACTTTTTACGTATTCCCTATTATCGTAATGTCAAGTTTGATTCAGTTCGATTTTGTTTTCAAATGCAAAACCTGCAAAGTGCATAGGTATATCCCAAGAAAAAATATCACGCATACGTCATGTGGTCCCACTTAGCTATAAATTGGAATGAAGTTTTGGATTATTTTAATTCTGTTCTTCTCAAAATACTTTAAGATCTCCTCTAATCATGATAAGGTGCAGTTCAACATAGTCGTTCGTATTGACCAGGAAATTGTATTTTTGCCGTGTACGTTTTTCCCAACTATTTTTTTTAGTATTTCCTTCATATATGAAATATTTTAAATGTTCGTAAAAAGCAGTGGCCCAACATTTTAAACAACCTATTATTAAGGCCTTGACACGATACTAGTTAAAAATTTACTATATACATAGTAGTCTACTAACTTTTCATACATTTTAAACCTTTTTTAACTAGTTCTAATTAATTTTGATGAACACAATTATTGTGTTTATGCTTTGTAAATTAATTATACTCGTATGTTGATGGAAACCCAAGTGTGCGCTAAATAAGTATTCGATGTTTATATTTTGATTATTGACAAAAAAAAAAAAAAAAAAACAAAAAAAAATGTATACCAGCAGGATTCGAACCTGGGCCTCCCGCGTGCGAGGCTGATATCAGATGATATTATGGATTTAGTACGATACTAAAAAAATTAAAGTAGCCATTGGGTGAATTTAACTTTAGTAAAATGTTAAGAAGATAATACGATACTAAACTCGTTTAAAATTAGCAAAATCCTCTTTTTAACCTAGAATCATACTAAAAATGATTTAACATGTTATTAAATCGTTTAACATTTTGCGCCAGTGCGTTTAAAGTTTATAGCTAAAAATTTACATAGCACACGTTTTGTGCAAAAATATTCCCGGAACATATTTATTTTTAATATAGCACAACAGTGTTTAAGCCATAAAGTAAAAAAAAAATAATAATAATAATTAAAATAAAGTAGTTAAGTTTTACAATTTCGATTTTTTTATATTTTAAGTTTTAATTTGATTAGTAAAAACAGTAAAAACAGAGCTCAGCAATAAATTAAATGTTTGCTAATATAACTCTATATTTCATCCATATACTAAATGTACATATATTCATCTATGAGTATATCAATCCTCATCCAATCCACATGCATTGAAGTTTATTTAAAAAAAAAAAAAAAAAAACTCGTAAACGAATTACGACTACGTGAAACTTTCATACTCATGCTATGATTTTTTTTATTACATTTTGTGCACCACAGGATTTCATTTATCATAAAAGCACAAATACGAGTACACATTCAAAATGTTGATCCTTTTTATTGGCTCTATTCGAAGTATACTTCTTACGCACTTCTGTAATAGATTTATGCAAAATGAAAGTAATAAAACGAATGCAAACATAAAATATGCGAAAATCTAATTAAACGCGAGAGAGAGATGATTTACAAAATAAATATGCAATATCTCTTTATTTGCTATGAACTTTAAATTAACTTTATTACTTTTATAGTAATAGAGAAACATTTTATAATTTTTGTGTTTCAAATAAAAAAAAAAAATTAAATGTATGTTTATTTATATGGTCGAATAGTTTGGCTCTGCAATTTGGGAAAATATCATAATCATATCATTAAAAATACAATTTTTTTACGAGAATAATTTTAAATTATAAAAACAAGGTATTGGTTGTAGTGACTACTCCGACGCAGCTTTTAATTCATTGGAGACCAAATAATGGTCAAAAAAGCTAAATTGATTATTAAGCTACGATTAGACGGTCAACGTAAAATAGTCAACGCGTTGACTCCTTAACTTAAATATTTCTTCAAGGTCGTGAAATCGGTTCTTGAAAATTGACAACAAAAAAATAATAATAAATCAGTTATTCTGCATTTTTGTACTACTTCCGAAAAGGTAATTAAAGGGTAAGTGGGTGATATTTGGAACAAAATACACAATTTGCCCCAAAATATAGTTCGTCAGTCAACTGTCACGATACAAGAATTTTAATTCTATTAAATAATGATGTCTACGATGTCGATTGAGAAAACTCTTACAAATCAGAAATTTTGAACGTTTTTTTTACTGCTCTGAAAAGAGGTAATAAGTCACATTTAACAATGTAAACGTCATCATGGTTCGAACGCGAAAAATTACAAATTATTTTTTTTTAAACGTTCAACGCTGGCGGGCATAGTCAAACCGAGTTACCCTTAAGGATCACTTGTAAGCGCATTGACACCGATTGCGAGAAATCTTTGACACAACATTTACGGACTTGCGTCATTCGTGCCATTAACAGTATTTTATGTGTTGACATGGTGAACGCGGACGGAGAGTGCTTTGACGGTTTTTTGGTGACAGCGGAGAATAATAGCATTACCCTGAATTGAAAAGCATATCACTGTAGCACCGTTTAGGCCAAAATTTTAAGAACACATTGGACAAAGTACTATTTGTAAATATTTAAATTTAAGGTAAGTAAGGTTTTTCACAGCTAACCAGTGCTCGGACAAATAATAGATTACTGCAATTTAAGCCTTTATAAGGGTACATCAATCACTGTCTTTTACACACATAACTTTTTATTTTAAATAATAAAAAAATAAGTAGGGGGCCAGTTATAGCATTCAGGAAAATGAATCGGGAAAAAAGTTCTAATGAATAATTTATCAGACCAAAAACATAGGTAAAGGTTTTAAAAAAAGATCCAAGTTCATCTATACAAAAGCCTCTTTGTAGCAAGTCGGGTATTGAAATCTAAAAGTAAAAGTTCTTACTTAATGAAGTTTGAATACAAATTTTTTAAAGTAGAATTCTTGAAACAACTGCAATACATTTTATTATTTCATGAATACTGACTAAATTTTGTTGGGTTCAGTGGTCAAGTTTTTAAAACCTTTCGAATTGGACATAATTACAAGAAAACATGCCAAGCAAGTCCACTCAATATAATTTACACCAATTGTGAGGAAGTGGGCGGATACCAAGCCCCCTGAATTAAAAACCTCAAATTTTCACAAGACCTTCGGTTGTATAAAATTACATGATCAGTCAGTCAGTTATGGTTTTTGTGATTTTGAGGCATTATATCTCAGAAACCACTTATGCTAAAAAGGTGAAATTTCATAAGGCGCCTGTGCTTGAGTATCTTAGCAAATATTCCGAATAAGAAGCTTCTGACTTCATTCGTACTGAAGTTAGAGGGGTCGGAAATCGACTGAATTTGTTCCTATAGAAGGGAGTATTGCCAGAACTTGGTTGGGCACTGCATGCCGTGCGCTTGGATGATCAATGACAAATAAATAACTCGGAGAATGTTTTTTGCAACAAATATTCACAACAGAACACTAAATTTTTGTTAAAAATATTTTTACATATTTATTTTTTTTTTATGAAATTTAAATGTTTGACTGCCATTTCAAGCAAAATGGAACAAATCATTCCAAGGAGCAAAATTTTCGTGTACATTTCAATCAGGAAAAGTTGGAGGCTATAAGCGATTATCAGGAAAATATATTCACTTTCATACTGTTTCAACTTTTCCTGATACGTTTCCCTGATTGGTATAACTGGCGTCTTAATTGCGTGGACAAACAGGGCCTATAGGAACTTAAAACTGTCAACCATTGATGTCTTCTTGTGTGTGGTGTGTCTTAATTAGCGAAAGATATGCAGGGGACCTATAATTTTTTACCGAATCCGAGCGGCTTAGGTGAGAAACAATTATTTTATGTAAGGTATGGCATAGGCTGGGGTCAATTCGCCTACTTCTGCCATGACAGTTAGTGAGTTAACATTTGAATATAAAATATTTTAATATTTTTTTTGTGATTGCGAAGTGGATGTTTCGATTCGTATAGTTCTTCGAAATCGACGCGACGTCAGAGAGGCCATTACAGTCAACTGTTAAATATACACATTAATGATAACAAATTCCTGTAACCCCGAATTGAACGATAATATGTGTCTGTCAAAATTCTTTACGAGCGACTTGATGTCGCACACAAAAGCAACGTGAACTGAGCACCAAGATTGTGCGATTTCATCAGTTAAGACTTTTTCTCTTTGGGGTTGTCTGAAATTAGAGGTCTATGCCGATCGCTTGATGAACACAAAATCAAAATAATCCACAAAACAGTCAATCAAATTCAATCGAATCTAAGTGTCACAGTAATTAAAATGCGGATCTGTCGGGGCGGCGGATATTTTGACGTAACGTATACTTAATGGCATATAAATTCGAAATAAAAAAAGACTTTCATTAATACCCGCCCTTATTGCAAAACCTTTCAAATACAGTAGTCTATGGTGTATTTGACTGACGGGATAAAAGTCTTAGCTTCGAATCCTTTTGGAGTCACTTTAAAAGAAACATACTTTTTTCATGGATACCGGCTATGTGAATGCATCAAAAAAGTACTCACCTTAACACCATGCGTATCAAAACTGAGCCGTGATCGCCACTTTATCTGTTTCTTCATGAAATTTTAATACGGCCTTCAACGGTGTCAAGGAACTTTAATTTGGATTATCAAGGTATTTTACGATGAGTCCAAAGGCATGTTCTGCATGTGAAAATTGATGATAAATTAATAAATTCTGCATTTATCCCGCAAACATGTGCACCAAGAAATTCTTTTATAATTCTTCCCTCCGGATCATGAATATCCATTCAAATTAGAAGACAAGCTTAAATTTTTGATCTGAAAAGCAACTCAGCACCAGAACAGTATCAGCTTTGAAAGATATTTCCGGACATCTTGAAGCGGCCAACTTTATCATCCATCGAATCGTGAGAGAAAAACTGTTGGAATCTTGTCTCAAAAATATGTATATCAGCTTAAATTCAAGCCAAAGCTTTTCCTGTATTTTACTTATTAGTGCCAACTTTTTCCTCTAAAAACTTAGTAAATGTTATAAGTATGAAATGCGAAAAGTCGACAAATAAACGTTTATCACTAGTTCAATATTTTTATTATGAAATTTAAAACAGTATTTTAAACACTGAATTAACCTTCACATTTATTTTGACAACCTCTTTTCGTCAACTATTTTTTTTTAATAAAAAAAAAGAAAGAAACTATCTTCCGTATGTTTTACAGCTTTATTTTTTTTTTCTCGAAATTCCCATAAAAGAATTTATGACTTTTTCATAAGACATGCAACTAAACACAATTGGTTGAACCCTAAGACAATGATTCATTCAGGTGGGATTTGAGATGGTTGAACATTGTTGAATTGTTGAACATAAAACAACTTTAACGAGTAATAAAATGCACATAAAAAAATCGTAGGAAAATAAAGTCAAGTAGGTAATTTTGGCTTAAGTTTATTAAGAAATGTATGTATGTACATATACATACATATATGTATGTATATTGGCTTGTTTGTTGTCGCAGGGCTTTGGGGAAATAAAAATTGTATTTTTTGTTTGATGGTTTAAAAACAGAAATGAGGCATTATAGTTACTTTTCGACATAAACGATTTCAACTAAAAAAAATTCCTAGGTACTAAAACTGATGATGAAAGGTTTTTGTCAAAACAAAAATAATTGTGATTGGAAATAGTAAATTTAACTAAAATCAAAAAATTACCTTCTTTTAATTAAAAAAAAAAATCACACAATGCAAAGATTTAAGTGTTACTATAAAGTTAGTTAATATAGTTAATTAATTTTAAGTTGTGGTATTTATGTATTTATACTAGAGACAGAAGAGACACCGCACCAAAACTAAAAAACTTTACAGATTCTGGAATTTGTCTATCGAACGACTAATGTTACAAAGATGGTTAATGCAGTTTTAAAATCGAGATTCAATTCCAAAACAAAGAAACATTAACTTTGTTGGTTTGAAGCAATAATCAAACAAAAACATTTCGCGTCCATTGTAAGTCGTTCAATAAATTCTATAAATGAAATCAAAAGTGTTCGTCTTACAACGCATTTGGCAACATACAATATTGTGTATTGTCTGTGCTGGTATATTAAAATAACATCAACAAATCCTACGAAATAAAAGAAAAATCCCATTTTCTTCCTTCACAATAGAATCCACAAAAAAACACCAAATAAAAGAATTTGAGTAAACCTGTGGCATTTGCTTTATGTCTTGAAATAAACAAATATATACTTCAGCTGAGTAATTTACCGCCATGGAATTTTTAGAGTAGGGATACGATAATCTCAAGAATGTTGTTCGTTTACTACCCAAAGCTGAACATTTCTACCTAAAAAATTAAATTGACAAAATTTAACAATAATTTTGACTTGCACTCGCGAGTTTTTTTTTTAAATATTATGAAAATTTAAATCTAATAAACATAAATTGCATTAGTAAGAACATTTAGTCATATAAAACTTTCTTATCAGAAACAAAACAAACAAAAATGTACTTTAAATAAAAATATTTTCCCTACGTATATCCATCACTGACAAAAAAGGAGGAACGACTATTGAGCAGTTCGGGCTTATTCGATTCGCTCGCTCATGAGCCTACTCTCGCGAACGGTCTACTTATAAAAGCTAATCTAAGAGCACTCTTATAATGTGCGAGGGCAAAACTGCACACTTATGAGCGAGGGACTAGAGCGAATTTTTTTTGAATCGATTTTCGCAAGGAATTATAATTTAGATAGAATTCGTGAATTCAAAAAAGACGAAAAAATATTATGCTCACAGTTTCTAGAGCGACTCAAAACAGTCCAAACTCGCGAGCGAGTAATAAACTAAATTCTGTTTTCGAACATGCTCATGGCCGGACATTTCCTTATTCAGGTTTTATTCTTGTGTGCCAGGTGTTATGGGTGTTTTCATAAAAATCTGCCTGATTAATGCCGGATTTACACGAATGGCAAAGTTGCCAGTATTTCTGCCAAAAGAATGGCAAAATAATGACAGAAATATTTTTTTAATGACATTCACTTACAAGAGTTTAATAAATGGCAGATTTTAATGTTGGCATTATTTTGCCAACATTTATTGGCAAGGATAGAAATTTTGTATTTACACTAATGCCATAACCTAACCAAAATAACGGGGTTTTTTGAAATTATCAAAAAACAAAATCAAAGCCTAACACACAAGGCTAAAAATAAAAATGGAATCAAGAACTAATGTCGATTTAGTTTAAATAAAAACATCGATCTGTCGTCGATCCGCCGTCAATTTTTATGTGAAAATCAGATTCGTTTCAAATTAAAACCAATTTTTTTCTGGAAAAACAGATCCGTATTGAATCTCTTTTTGGAGATGGATTCAAAACGGATTTGTACATAGATTCTTACATACACTACAATATTTGTTTTGAAGTTTCTCAATTGTGTTGTCAATTAATTTTTATTTTGTGGCAGTGCACAGAAAAACTAAATTAATATTACAATCTTTTCAAATCAAATTCAACTTTTTGCAAATCGAATTTACGTTTCTGCAATTCAGATAATAGTTTTAAGAAAAAACATCAAACGATGTGAATATATAACAATTTATTTCATGTAATTTAAATAATTGCATAATAACATGTTTTGGACATAGAAACAAAAATTTGATTAGCAAAAAAGTTTAATTTGATTTGCATAAAGTTAAATTTGATTTGTAAAATATTGAATTTGACTTGCAGACTATATTAAAAAATAAAAACTTCGTGGAAGCAAATATTAAAAAAGTGCAAGTGAATTTAGTAATTTTCCCGCGGCGGAATCAGAAAATAAAAACGAAATAATGATGTATTAACGAATTGAAGATTTTTTTTAGAGCACAGAAAGAAAGTATTGGTTTTAGTAGCGAATCTTATTTATTGAAACAAAATCGCCATTAGACACATTCTTGATTTTAGAAGATTAACAAAACTTTTGTACAAAAGGGAAACAATGTCTCTTAAACTATGTCCTCTTATTTTTCCATTAAAAAACAATTCAAAAATAAATTGTCATACAATGAGTTGCTGGTTTACTCATTACATGCTGTTTAGGCATAGAACTAACAATATGTGATTGAGTAAAATTAGCATATAGATAAAAATTAATGCGAATTATAAGGGACATAGATAAATAAGTCAAGGAAATTTCTCCGCATTAGTTCAGCCGCCATCCCTGGAGATAAAATCTGAGACAACAACCACCTACAACCTCAGAACATCGCGCCACACATTTTTCATATCATTCTTTCTCTTCCTTAACTTCACGTCCGCGCTGTGTTGAGACATTTAAATAGTAGTATAATCCCTTGAGCGCGTGTAGATTATAAAAAAAAAGTGTTAGACGTGTTCATAGTCAGATTTTCGGTCGTACTAGCCTAGTTGAATTACAGTCCTACTGTTCATAAACGTCCAAATATCATTGGAATGCTTAGGTCGAAAGACATTGATATTAAGAGATATAGCTTAGCCTAGAGCGCCCGTAAAGGGCCAGTAAGTTATTGATAATTAGGCTACTTTTAAACATTTTTGTCTAGCTTTAAGTTAGTTTTAAGTTAATAATAAATAAAAATGAATTTACAAAAAAAAAATCATTGGAGTCGAGCAGACTGCGTGCCCATTATTTTTTGGCTGTAAAAAGGGCGCGAATGCTAGACTATTTTTTTTTATTAAAACAGACCTTCGTGTTGACTGCACCACATATTCTGCAGTGTGTGATTTTCTGTGTTTATGAAAACATCCTATAAATTTATGTAGGGAAATGTGAGCTTAGTGTTGCAATAATTGTGTAAAAAATTAGTTGATTAGTAACTAAAAATTGAGGTTCAAATAAATTAACAAAAATATATGTACCAAAATTTTGACTACCAATAGTGTTGTTTTGTGCATTTTGGGAATACATTTTTGTGTCTACATTTTGCTCATTGTTTTATTCCTAGTTTATACATATGTAGGTAAAGTGAAATTTTCACAGAAAAAATGGCGATGATTTTCGCCTCAAAACAATGTTAATCATTAAGAAAAATTTTCAAACATTAAATATTCGATGGAATTTTATTTGAAAGAGTAAATATATTATGTAACAACAATAAACAATTAAGCATTATATTTGTTAATGTTTTTTTTTATTCATTTAATTACTGCTGCTTCAAACAATGCGTTTACTAATTGATCATTTATCGTACTAATTTATCAACTTGTTAAATGGATATAGAATTCTTTAAATAATACAAGTGGCAAACTCGTTATTAATTTTTCTACGAAATTAATATTTCTTCGAAACTTATAGGTCAATAACCTCAGAAAACTGGATTTTAGACAAGCTACAAGATTAATAAGTTCGCAATTTTTTTATAACAAGTTATGAAGTGTGACATTTTAATAATCTTAAAAAGTTCTTTTCATTTAATTTAAGGAATTCCATATTAATTTTTCTGTAAGCTCTGTCTCAAAATAGACAAGAATGGTAGTAAAGAAATAATTCAGTTCACAAAACAATTTGCTTGTTAATAAAAGTTCTGCCTTCTTTTTCAATCAATTAATTTCAGATATCTGAGTATCTTTGTGAAAAATGTATAGGTATCTACCAATATTTTGTAGAGTCCCTGCAAATTAAAATCTCCTGATCAAATTAGAGACTATGGGTTCTATAGATTTCGTCTACGACATTGAAGATTGGCTATAATTTGTATTCCTTTAATTTCTTTTCATGTTTATTTGACATATGTTCATCAAATCGAAATCCATTTTGACAGATACAATTTTTTTTTGTTTGTGTTAAATTTGTATTTTTGTTTTATGGTCAAACATCAAAAAGAAATCAACTCAATTTAATCTTCTCTAGGATTACGTACGTATAAATCAATTAATTTTCATTACATTTCTCCGACTGATGATGGAATAACAACGAATGCGTATACTTGTGATTCATTTTTTGGTATATAGGTGCTGGTATAAAATTTGGGTTGACTCTTGAAATTTAAGCATGGTTTCGCCGCATTTCTTCAAACAAATCATAGCGAAGTACAACAACAACAAAAATACACACGTGGGTGATAATTAAATTCAACGATTTAACTTTCAGAGAAGCCGGCGAAAACAACAGAGGAAACGATGAGTGTGTTTTAACTCAAACATTTTTTTTTTGCACATAAAAACAGATCTTATATAAATTATTTAGAAAAGTGAATAAAACATTGAATAACAAGCTATCATTGGTAATTTCCTGATTTTCCTAGAATCTGTAGGTCAATTTATATAAATCCAAGGTTATGATTTTTAAGAATGGTTGTGGTAGGCTTTGCAGTGATGAACAATGGGTTTTTAATGGGGAGATAGTTGAAGTGGTTAAGGAGTATAAATACCTTGGTGTCATTTTAACGCAAGGTTTGAATATGGAAAAGCACATTAAAGAGCAACTAGCGAAGACCAAAACTGCTATCAACTCAACATGGGGAAGGTGTTTTACAAACAAAAATATAGCTCACAGCAGCAAATTCAGAGTCTTCGAGGCAGCAGCAGAATCTATCTTGTTATACGCGGCGCAAGTTTGGGGTGGAAAACAATATGATGCAGTTGAGAAACTACAGAGGTATTATGTTAAAAGAAGTTTTCATCTCCACGCCTATTGTATAACTATAAAATAATGGTGGAAACTGGTTTGTCTCCGCTCTTCATTAAATCGTTAAAGTTCAGGCGGACTACATTCTGAAGTGATGAAGATGAATAAAAGACTACCAAAGAAAGCCGCATTAAAAACAATAAGAGCCAGAAGCGATTGGTAGTTGGGGAGTGGTGGAGCTGGCAAACTAATGTGGAATGGAGCTTAATCTTGATGTGGGGCAACAAGCGACTTGGAAACCATTACTGTATAAACTTATCGAAAATTTGGACTTACAATCCAGAGAGATTTGTCTAAGTGAGGCCTTAAGTTCTGTACACAGGAAAATATACAGTTCACTCAATCATAATTTGAACAATTGTAATTATTTTCGAGATGAATACAGTGTGCAACAGATGATTTCGATGATGGTAAGAGAGAGAGAGAAGATGTAATTCACTTCTTAGGACGATGCCCAACGTTGCGTGAAACTAGAAGATACTATTTCGGATATGAGTCAAGTCAATTTTAAACCAAATGAATGCCAGCCAAATATTTAATTACTGTAGTACAGCTTGGAAATACAAAGATAGAATTTAAATGAAAGTTTCTAAATGTTTAATATGTATATACTTATAAGATTATGAGCCTTCGGCAGACGGCAGAGCCATGCTTTATTGCAAAAGTGTAATTCTTTTGTAATAAAATCAATCAATCAATAAAATCGTAGGAGATTAATTTTTAATTCGTTTTTTTTACTTAAAAAATTTAAAGATTTCTTTAAATTTTTTTCAACAATAAAATGTTGGTATATGGCAATTTAAAGTATTTAACAACATACACTAAAAACAAAATTTTTAAAAATCTTGCGCCTTTTTTCGAAGTATTGAATTTGAAAAAAAAAATCGATTATTATTTTTGTGTTGTTTTCAAAACCCAAACATAAAATTTTCGAATATTTTGGTATGCTGTATTATTTAGAATTCGAAATATATCCTCTATAAAAATGTTGATCAAAATCAGTTGAGCCGTTAGACGCTGTCTCCATTAGCGATAAATTTAAAAGCAAACGCAATAGCAATATCAGAAAGCAGGTAGCAGAAGAACAGCCAAATTTCCTTCGGTGGACATTTGATAGCATACTTTTTTAGTTACTGAAGAACTTCGAAGGCAACTGATGCTGGTAGAAACAACAACAACAAATGATATTTGGAAACGCCAAAACAAAATGAGAGTTCTCCTTGCGATAAACAGAAAGCGATGAAAGCATACTATCTGCTATTTGCATCTGCTGCGATTTCGGTCTCCATTTGCGATACTGAAAGCATGCTTTAAAACTTGCTCTAGATTCATTGCTAATGGAGACCGCATGTTAATGAGAAAGTTTAGGTACAAACCCAGAACTTTTTTCAAGATCTTTGAGTCATTTTCAAGATAATTGAGCTTTTTATAATGTTTATATGCTTCAATTTCTCCTCTAGGGAATAACCTAAAATACAGTCTCCACTCGCCATTAATCCAAAGCAAGCGATTAAGCATGCTTTCCTTATGGCAAATGGACACCGATATAGCAGCTATAATTTGTCATAGTATGCGATAAAAAGCAAGCTTTATCATACGGCAAACAAAATTGTCACTTTTGTGTTGTCACTCTAAAGTTTTATTGTAAATTGTTTGTTTTAAATTTTGATGTATGGTTGTTGTTGTAAATTGGAATATATCTAAAAGTTGCCGTCGATATTCTTCACTAAACTAAAAAACGTATGCGATGAAATACCCACCGAAGAAAATTTTACAGATCTTCTTCTATCTGATTTCTGCTGCTGGTATTGCGATTGCGATCAATTTATATCCAGTGGAGATGGCGGTGGCGGCGGCGGCGGTTAACACACCTAAGCAAATAAGAACTTCGAAAATGCCCTATAAGCTTTTTAGACCAAATATAACTATACTCTTTTATATAATATTCGTCTGGTTCGCACAACCTTTTCTAATTAAAAAATCTACAGGTATTTCACTCTCTGGTGTCACAAGAAACTGCTGTTTAAATAGAACCTACTCAAGAGCACATGTGGTTGTTTTACTTGCTTAATTTTATTAGAATCAGAAATGGTTTATATGTTCTTGAAGTATTCAGCAACAAAATAACTTGCAATCTTAAGTTGGAATATGTTCAAGCATCCATGTTCAAGACTTCGAAACTTACCTGAAAAAAAAAAGAGATAGAAATTATTAGTATGCATGAATATCTATGTATAATTGTAAGATATATCATTATATTTATTTCAAAACTAAATATATTTATGTAGTTTCTAATCATTCTCTAAAAAATTAATGTACTATAACAAATTGTATGTATGTAGTTTTGTATAATTACAAACCATTTACTTTACAAGAGTGAACTGCTAAACGTAGTAAATAAACATATAAATTGGTATTTTAATACCGTTACTAAATAAATAAAAGGGGTGGCCCAAGATGACTACCCTGAGGTACTCCAGAAAAGTCTTTGATTTCAATATACAATAAACTGGGGGTAGTAAACTGGGAATAGTAATCATAGTTTCGAAATAAAATAAGCAAATTTATTTGGATTATAGGGGGTTATTCATACAATTGTACACTGAGAAAAAAGTACGCTTTAAAATCAAGAGTTCACATATTTGAAATTAAATTGTGCAAATCTAGTTTTTCATTTCCAAAATAGATCAAAAATAAGTTTAGTTTAAAAGAAACGTATCTGTTTTACAACTTTTAGCTTAAAAATTAAAAGAAATAACTTTTAATTTGATATAGTTAAAAGCAAAAGTTTATGTTTTCAAACCGTTAGCTTTAAAAGTAAGATTTAAATTTAATTTTACATTTGAATATAATAATTTTAAAATATAATACGAACTAATTTGATTTTTATACTTAAAAATGAGAGAAAATACTTTGACTTCAAAAACTTTCACATTCGAATTGAAAGCGTGGATTAAAAGTTCTCATTTAAAATTACGTTGTTGAATTTTGAACTATTGAGACTATTCTGAGTTATTGATTTAAATCGTTTACTATGAACTTAAAAATGTTTGCATTCGATGTAGTTTTAATGGAAGTGTCCCATTTAAATTTTAAAGGAATCCATTTTAAAGTGAGAGCTTTAAAAACACTTTTAATTTAATAGTAAACGTTTTAAAATTGGTTTGAAATTTCTAAATAGATTTTTAAAGTTTTAACATAGAACACATTTTAATTTCCGGATTAATTTAAATGGCCTTTAAAATGAAGTTTTCAATTTTAAAGTGTTTACTTTTAAGTTTAAAACGATTTGTGTTAAAGTTTAAAAAAGTTTAAAATGTAACTTTTTATTTTAGTACGTTCACTATTGGTGGTCTTTCATACATGTTAGCTTTTAATTTTAAAGTGGTTTGTTCAGGAATTTAAAGTGTTGTCAGTCAGTGCGTTATTATTATAATTTTTTTTTATTAGATTCATTTCTTGAGAATTACCCAAAAACCTTTCATACCAAATGCATTACTACCTTTTAAATGCCCTAAAAAGTTGAAAACGTCTACTTCGAAAGAGGAGAGGAGGGGTTCATGGAGCAATGTGTTTTTTGTTTGCAGCGTTCCTTCAGTTTAAGGTTCAATATAGCCTGATATGACCGAATTCAATATGGAAATCGATTTTCTTAGTAGGTTAATGTATTCCTGGATGACGGAAATGTGCGTCTATTAAAAGAAGGCATTCGTGCAATCAGTATCCAAAAACACCCAGCTTTCGAGATGCAATCGAATAAACTTAAATATGTTTAATACGTTAACAGATATTTCGGGATGTTTAATTCAAAGAATGGTCAAGAAAAGTATTTTTGTTACACTCCTTCAAAATAGTTATCGCTCAAGAATAGAAGCTATATGATTTTGAAGCCACCAGGCAAGTAGGTAGTAAAAACACTATTGCTTCTATTCTCTTCTTTAATAAGACAGATTTTCAACTCAGTGGAAGTGTTGATAAAGAATATATTCATTGAAGGATACAAATCCCAGAGAGTTCTACCAGACGCCTCTGTAATCAAACAGGGTGCTATTTCAAGAATTGGGATCATCGCCACTCACTTTTCTTCTACATTTGCAAAAGGCGCATTCTCTTCTCTTGATTTGCGCTTTTGTGATTTTTTTTCAGTGTGGATCCATTTTTAACAATGATCATCCCAGGACCCTGGAATATCTCAAAAATAATATTCGAGTTCAAATTGCCGTGCAATTGTTACGGGTAATAAAATAAAAATTGATACTCTTAATGAATCTGCATTTTTGTTTGCATTTCCATCCGTCTCCATGCAATTTAAAAAAAGTATTCTTTTCTTGAGTCAAGCCCGTTAAAAGCTGTTTCTTATACAAACCATAAAATGTTGAGTTTTATTGTCTATGGGTTTGGCCAATTCTGTTTTTTTTTACGAATTAACCTAACCATCTTTTCGATTCACCAAGTACCTACTAAATTCACTGAAATAGATATAAATCTATGATTTAAGATACGATAGAATCTTAAATCTAAGATTAAAGACTTATTTTTGATTTTGTTAAAAACAAAATAAAAACATCTGTTTGCGTAAATGTCTCTTGGGTTGAAACCTAATTCACAGGATTTTATTTGATTTTTTGCAACAAGCGTTTCTCTTCGTCGAATAATTGCAAATTACGGCTGGGATAATGAAAATACAATTAAATTAATGTTTGCGAGCTTATGTGACATCAAAATGACGCATTTCATCAATTTTTCCACAAAAAAGGATATCCATCCATCTCTGGGCGCTATTCACTTACATATGTTTGTGGATATGCACATGTGTCTCAATGACTTTTGCCTTTGGGGACATTAAAAACACATGATTTATTTTGTTTATAACCAAAACGTATACATATGTATTTACTTGTTTTTCATTATTTCATGAAAAAAAAAACAAAAATTTAATATTGCCTCTTTAAGCGAAATATTTCAACTTAAGGTTATTACGTATTGTAGATACTTTGATTGATTTGGAATTAAGTTATACCAAAGGAAAGTGATTTCTCCAAGATTAAACTGAATTGTCTTAAATCAAAATCTGTTTAACTATATCGATTTTTATCACAACCACAAATCTCATTTTCTTCACCACAATGAACGCTCATATGGAAGAAATGTCTACAAAGTTTTATTTTCTCCTAACACCAGACACTGATCAACATAATGTACATTTATTATAAAATTACCATAAGACCCCCATTTTAATTGACTTTTACCACAGAAAATAAAACAATGTAAATAAATAAAAGAATTCTGTGTTTTGTTAATCGGAAAATTTGATAGGTTGGTTTGTATGTACATATGTACGACGTCCCACAAGATTCATCTTTACACTAAACTGACAACGCGTACGACAAATTGTTATTATTTTCTATGTAAAACACACATCCTTGGAGAATTACAATATTAGGGTTTTTTTTTATTTTAATGGATTTGTTGATCCTTAAATATTCGAATATGTTAATAAATATGTTACAGGTTTGTTCACACATGTTTGGTGAGTAATCAAAAAGAAAGTAAGTCTGTTTCAAAGAAGAAAATTGTGCGAATTTTTTTCTTAATTACGCGAGGTATCTGTGGCTTTCGGTTGGTATATATTTTTATAATTAAAGAGCTACAGCACGATTTCGGAATCCCTGAAGACATCAAAGTGGAATTATCAATCAAATGTTTTTGAGTGAATAATATAAAAGGGATTAATTAGCCGTTTCATTAGATGCGAAAACAGTAAGTTGGAATGGAAAGTCGATAGAGCTGTTTGGGTTGTGTGCAAATTTTGACAACTAAGATGACAGTGCGTGTTCGAGGCGATTCACTGCAGATTAGCTAAGTCAAACGATCAAAACTCTATAAAAAATAAAAACCGTTTTCACCAATCATTTCTCAAAATAATTATCGAAAATCGTCGGTATGTTTTGAATGAAAATGTGGTGAAGTTTTAAGTGACATTCGATTCATTGAGATAGCGTACAGTTAAAACACCTGATGAAAATCAATGTTTAGAGATGGAAACTGTCATTATGGGGACTTTCATGTGCCAAAAAACGGACACATTTTAAAGCTGATGGCACAAACTGGGATTTGAGAAAGAAAACAAACAAAAATAATAATCCAAAAGATTCGTTTTAAATGATACACAAGCGCACCAGAGAATGCAGCCAGGATCGATCAATAGTTGGCTGTCAACTTGGGTCAATATTCTATGGGAAACTTGTTCTATACAATCACAAATCGAGATAAGGATTCATTCCGAGCCTATAAGCTTATAATAATTTATTGCCATTTCTTACCTTATCTGATTATACTTTCTGTTCTAACGCAGTGTGAACTTTAAGCATTACGAATGTTAACATTTAACGCGCAGTGCTGACATGCAGTATGTTGCATGTATCATGTGTATGACTGATGAGGATTTAATTTAATTTAATTTAATTTAATTTAACAGGAGTTTTAGGCTGGGAGTGCTGAAGTTGAAGTCTAAACAGGTTTCGTTTAAATCAACCCTTTGCAGCATACAGGTAATAGGTTAATTAATGGCATAAGAGGTACGATGAGTAGGCAGGTAGAAGAGGCGAGGGTTACGGGGAATAGTGTTGAGAAAGATACGAGTTGTAGAGGGTTTCAGAGTCAACGGAACCTGAGAGAAGTCGATGAATGAAGAGGATTTCGGTTATTTCTCTTCGCTCTTGCAAGGTATTAAGGTTAATTGTTTGAACGCCATTTTGATGGAGGGGGGGGGGGGGGGCAGGATCAAAGGATTATTCCAAGACAGGTCATTCTGGAGATATGAATTTGTTGATATGGGGACCATAATTGGCAGGCGTATTCAAATAGCGGGCGGACAAAGGTTATGTAGAGTGATCTGGTGACGTAGGGGTCGGAGAATTCTTTGGAACATCGTTTCACAAAAACCAAGCGTTAAATTGGCTTTTGAAATAATATTATCGATCGATGTGTGTTATGAAATTGAGCTCTCGGTCACATAATATGCCGAGGTCTAGAATCGATTCAACAATGGCTAAGGGTTGATTGTGAAGAAAGTAGCTCCTGGGAGAAGATTTTATGCGTTTGCCTGAAAAAGTGATTGATTGACACTTAGCAATATTAAGCTCTAAGCAGTTTCTGATACACCAGACTGAGAAACTGTCGAGATCTAGTTGGATAAGGGAAGAGTCGTGTGAGGAAGAAATTGTCTTGATTGTCGTCGCGTATAACGAGATATGGGAATGTTTAATGACCAATTCAATGTCGTTGATTGTAAAAATAAAAAGGAGAGGGCCTAAGTGACTTCCTTGGGGGACCCCGGAGATAGCTAAGAATGAATTGGGGAAGGCAGATCTGAAACGAACACTATAATACCGGTTTTCCAGATAAGAGGAAATCCATTTTAAGAATAGGTTCAAGGCAGAGGGTGGACAATTTGAAAAGTATTAGTCTATGTGAAATTCTGTCAAAAGCCATACTAAAGTCAGTATATATTACACTTTCCTTCCGCTTTCTAGGGCTGAGACTGTATACGATACAAATTGAACGAGGTTAGTTGTTGTAGACCAACATTTTAGAAAGCCGTGATGTCTAGGGGAAATGAGAGAATAACAACGGAAACTTAAAATTTCGTACAATATGCTTTCAAATATTTTAGGGGGGTATGTCAAAGTTGGCAATGGGACGATAGTTTTTAATATCGTCGCTCTTAGTACCCTTTTTGTATTTCGGGGGTATGAAAGAGGTTTTACATACCTGAGGAAATTCTCTTTGAAATAATGATAGACTGAACATTTTGGAGAGCGGAAGAGAGGGCTGGAGAAATTTTTTTTAGGAATATTGCGGGGAGGCCATCAGGCCAAGAAGATATTCATCGTTAAGTTGATTCAACTTATTTTCGATGATATATGGGTCGACGGTAAGAGGAAGAAAAGGGCCTAGTAAGAAATTTGGCAAATAATCGAAATATTCTGAGTCAGGTACAAAGGAATCGTCGGTGAAAGATTGCTTGAAAAATGTGTGAAAAAATGATTCTAGCTGTTATTGCTTGGGTGTTGACAATGATAAATGAAGGCTAGCTATACGTGGACCTTTATTATAATTTATTCGGTAAACGGGAGAGCAATGGTTAAAGTAAGGTGTAATGCTTCATTACAATAGGTACCTGTGCATACAAAAGTTTTCTAAAAAAATGTATAGGTGATTCGATGATAAAAATAAAGTACCTAAAATATTTTTAACCAAGGAAAATATTATATTAATTATTTGTATAACAATGCATTATTTGTCAAACAATTGTTCGAAAAGTAGCCTGCAGTATGTTCGTAGCATTTTTTTAGTACACCTGGCAAGTTTTTTTTAAATTTTAGGTAGGGTTCTAATAGTTTTGTGATACTAAAATTCCAAAATGAATTTAGATTACTAGAACTGCACTAAATATCTAATATTCCGGGACCTAACAGGATTAGTTTACAAAAAAATAAGTACTTAAATGTGTACTAAATCCCTAACTCCTAACTTCATCCCATCATAACTGAATCTATTTCCAGGAAAATCAAATCTCAGATTGAGAAATAGACCTACTACGATAAAAAGGCTAGACGTGCAAAGGTATCTTTTTTGTACATATATGGGGCAAATATGCAAACAAAATTTAATTAGGTACTAAAAAGATACGCCCTTTCGTAATTATTAAAACAGCCAAGATAATAATAATAATTTTAACTATATCTAAAATAAATACTAAGCATGTACTAACAGCTCTAGGTATCCCAAATGTGTGACACCAAATGAATATCAATTAAACAATATTTGATGTAATGTAAACCAACAAATGAGATTTAATACAATTTTAACCAAGTACATTAGTGTACTAAAAATATTAAAAGACAATGTATTTAAAAAAAAGCTTCATTTATTTCCAATAGTTATGTTAAACAAATAATCTATAACGATAAATTGCTTTGAAATATATTGCCGTACTTATTACAAATTTTTTTTTTTTTTTTTTTTTTTTTTTATAATCTACACGCGCTCAAGGGATTATGAATACCCTTTAAATGTTTCAACACAGCGCGGGCGTGAGGGTGAGGTTAAGGAAGAGAAAGAATGATAGAAAAGATGAGTGGCGTGATATTCGGAGACTGTAGGTGGTTGTTGTGTCAGATTTTATCTCCAGGGATGGCGGCTGAACTAATGCGGAGAAATTTCCGTGTCTTATTTATCGATGTCCCTTATAATTCGCATTAATTTTTTTATCCTTTTGTCATATTTTATCGGTATACTAGTTTTACTCAATCACATGTTGTTAGTGTTATGCCTAAACAGCATGTAATGAGTAAACCAGCAACTCAACATTTAAAATAAGTACTAAAAAATTACTAAAATATATTCATACAATTCCTAAAATGAAAAAAATATTTATAAAATTTAAAAAATCATGTAAAATAATGAATCTGATATTTTTTCTACGAAAAATATAAATAAAACTTTTGGATTATCGAACTAAAATTGTCAAACGAAATAATAAGTATAAAATTTTAAATTTAAATTATGATTTAAAATGGACCGACTATATACCCACCTGTAAGTTTTTACCAATTTTTTTTACCAAAAGTACCAATTAAAATTCTGAAATATCAAGCACAATCTACCGAAAGACGTTGTTAGACATTAACAAATATTATAGGCAACATAAATCACCAAATTAATGCCGTCGCTAATCAAAATCTAAAATTAGTACTAAAAAGCAATTTAATTCCATTAAAAGTAATAGACACCATAACAATGCATACAAAAAAAAATACATTAAATCAATCAAACCAAAGAATTTTCCATGGAAAATATCAACCAAAAAAAAAAAAAAGTGGGCGACACAGAAACACCTCCTCGTGTCGGTTGTCGATTAAACACGGGCAATTAAATTTCATTCACAACAACAATATACATATAGGGACCTTAGCTACTTATAAAAACAACAACGTCTCTAACTTTGACTCCTCCAAAATTTATTCTTGGAAGAAATAAAAATAAAAGCTCTTCGAGCATCTATCGGATGATGTATAATGTCTTTTTGTGTACACCTAAAGGCCTTAAAGCTACACATGTAATAAAATTGATTATTATATAAATGACAATTTTGCCAGTCCTCTCTCCTGATTGTTGATAGCATGTACTCTCGAACAGTTCGCTCGCTACCACCAGCGTGCTATCATTTATGGAAGAAATAAGCACGCAACGCAATAAACCAAGAGTGTACGTACACTCATATCCATTTTTGTTTTTATTTATTTTTTTTTTTTGGGAAAAATGTGAATGCCCGGAGCCTTAAGGTTGTTCAACTTTTGATGGCCTTCCCAAAAAAAAAAAAAATATCGAAAAAGCTTATTTTTGTCGGGAAGAAGGAGATTGACCAAGAAATATCTGGTAAACGCTCTCTTTGCAAAACCCTACTCGTTTTATACCCGGGGCCGGGATATTGAACACACGACCACGAGAGAGGCCTCAACGCCCATGTCCTTCAGAGGAAATATGTTGAACTTGACATTAGGCACAGCACACAGGCAGTGATGGATGACAGCCCGACACAGGGTCGAGGTTAACTATGAAGTGAGAAGTAACAACAACAAAATTCTCTCCTAAAAAATAAAACAGGATCCAAGCATATCTCTCAGATACTTTAAAAACAAACAAAAAAAAACAAAGTTGCAAAACTTTTACGACACAACACTCTGAGGAGCACGATTTTTTCGTTCATTCGTTCCGAAAAGGCGACAATGAACTTTCTTAGGTGTACATTGACCCAGTCAACGGCTCCTCGTTCTGACAGTGTTGTGTGTGAGTGTCATGATATTTCTCCTACTTACCCAGATAAAAAATACAAAAAACAAAAATAACACAGAATTGGGGTTTGTCACACACACACACAAACTTGCACACACTTTTTTGTTGATCAAAAAAATAAATAAATGTAAGTACCCATTACTGCACGACGACGACGACGCTGATGATGATGATGATGATTTTGTGTGAATATTTTGTTTAAATTAGTATATTGTGGGCCTAATGGATAGATTTTCGTTATGTAATCGTTTTTGTTGTTTGTTAAGTCGCTTGTTTGTACCCAGAATACCTATTATGCTGAATGGCTTCATTATGCGTCAGTAGGAGTCCTTTCTTTGCAAGCCACGAGAGAGAGATTCATTTAAATAGAAGGAAATCCTGTCAACAAATCATCAAGCAAAAGAAAGAAACACAAAAGTTCAAATGGAACAAATTGCCATGGACGACCATAATCAGAATAACCGACACCACAAACACCAAATCATTTGTTAAGGATATAAAAAAAAAACGACATTTCAATGAATATTGTATTGGTTTTTTTTTTGTGTGTGATTCATTTGTATTATGTATGTATAGCAGGAGATTCAGCAAATTTAGATATTAGCTCAGTTGGATAGACTGATAGGTCTTATTAAATTGACATAAGCTTTGTTGATAATGTTGGAAAGAATGATTGAGCGTTTATTTTTTTTTTGTGAGAATAAAAACGACACAACCAGCAAAAGGATATTAGTTGATTTTATTAAATCTTACTGCTGAATGTATTCCGTAGTGAGTTTTTGTTTTAACAAAACCAAAAGACTTAAAGAAGTTTGTTCAGGCTTTTCAACTTGCAGTGTATAGCTCAAATAAATTTAAAGTTTGCAATCTAGAAAGAAGTTATTACTTCTATAAAGTTTCGTTAAAGCTTGTGTATAAAAAGTGACAATGTACAAATATACTACCGTCCCAAGATGTATAGGGTTTTCCAATAAGAGGTGTTATTTTGATATTCAAAAAAAAGAAATGCGTTGTTGAAGCGTGTATCGTTCCATTTTTATTAATAGCGTAGTTTCTACTTGTCAAATGTCAAAAAATGACAGCTTCAAAAGTGACAGCTACCGAAATAGCGGGCTATTCAAAATAACACCTCTAATTGGAAAACCCCTTACATTATGTACATATATATATTTTAAAGGAATTTACAAAGCGTCATTTTCGAAAGTGTTAACGAAGCTATAACTTCGGTTATTATTTTCTGACTGCAACCAAAAATTTCAAGAAAAAACTGACACCTGAAAAATCCACAGTTGGTCTAAAGAAGTTTCAATTTTAAACTGATTTTTTACAAGAATTTTCAAAATCGATAACTTGCAGATGAGTAAAGTTCCAAGAACACACATTGCACACAACAAAAAAAAACCATGTTGTTCTTGGGGAAATAAATGTCAATGTAAGAAAGACGTGAATAAGCCACTTTAAACAATTTAATTGTGAATAAAAAGCAGTTTTTATTCACAGATTTTTGTTTTTGTAACTGAGTAACTTGAAATACCGATCTTAAAAGGACTCAATTCATCGCTCGTTAATTATATTTCAATTTTGATCTGTTTTTTTTTTCTTTTAGCCACAGGTCTTTCATCTAAGGTTGGCCTTTGCAATTTTTTGTCCACCAGGACAATAAATGGCTGACTAAATCACCTTTATCATTTAATCTTTCTGATTCGATCTAAATTAGAAGGCTGATGGCTTTAAAAAATTAGCATAAAGGCCAAAATTGTAATTAAAAATCCGAAAAAAAATAGATAAAATCTGATTTATCGTCCTGAAACTTAAACACTGAGCTATAAAATCTGTTAATCACTTACTTTTCTGAAAGGCAAATCTATGAGCATACGCCAAAAAAAAAAAGAACATCAAACAAATTACGTGATAGATATTCACATCCTTCCAAAATAGCTATACCAACATATATACCGTACTTTCTAATTAACTTGATTTTAATCAACCTCATCATCGTTATCAACATCGAATCGCTTGAGCACCTGCAGAAGACGTGCAGACGTATACATGTTTCAAAGTATCCATCTCTGTATATTTAGGTACCTCTGCCCACATTAAAAATATATATGTACATATTTTTTTTAATTTGTTTCGACGGTAGAGAATTTAAGTAGGTTGGTAGATATTATGTATGCAGAAAAAAAATATTATTAGAAGATAATTAGTTGGCAATCGATCCATACGATTGCCAAGATTGATGACTTGGCTAATGAGTGTGACGAACAATGATGAATGATGTTATGTTTTCTTGTTGATTAACAAAGTTAAAATGTGTGGTTGTACATAGACATCCATACGTTTGTATACTTTTTCATTTAAATTAAAAATAAAACATAAGTACATGTAGAACCAAGGGGACCCGCAAAAATGGCGCCCAACGTGGGTTAGGAAATTGTTTGGTGCCAATAGATTAAGTGACTAGTAGATATCCCTTTGAACTTGGGCATTTTCTAAGCAAAATGAGTTCTTAAAAATTGCGCCTTGTAAATTAAGAGAAACACATCAACCTGCATCGGGCGCCAGTTAAGCAAGATCGGGAGAAGTTGATAAATTTGAATAAAATTGTTGTTGTATTTATGTCAAGAAATATATATTTTTGAAAATTGTTTAGTTGTAAAAAAAATGTGTTGTGTTAATTGTGAAATACACACAAAATATCAATTTTGATTTTGTTTTTTATATTCCAAGGGAATGTATTTTCCTTTAAACTCAGTAGGCAATACTAGAAGCGTACACAAAAAACGTGTGTGTTTTTTCAAATTAAAATCAAAGGTGGAAAGCATTCATTACTTCTTAAGGATTAAAAAATACTGAAGGCAATTACCTGGAGGAGACAGAATAATTCCTTTAATATACGTAAATAAATGTTGCCAACAGAATATTGACATATCAAGAGAATTTCTACGAAAAAGCATCATTATCAACCAAGTCTTATAAAATGTAAATTCTGTTAATAAATATAAAAACAAAAAAAATTTATATTTATTGACATGAAAAAAATAAATACAAACATTTCTTTTAATGACAAAAAAAAAACCCAAACGAAAAATAATCACTATTCCCAAGTTACATCAAATATCATTTGCAGTTTTAAGAGACATTAGAAATGTAAAAACAAAACAGTACCATTGTGTGCTTTTATTCTTCACCTAAGCTATAACTGCTGAAATAGACTTCTTAAACAGAGTAACTTTTACTTTAAATTATTCATACTTCGACAAAGTCCTTCAATTTACACAAAAGTTTCTAATGTTTCATATCCAGTTTTATAACAAAGCCATATCGCAAGAACCTTGTCAATTAATTAGAAATAAAAGCTAGGTAGCATATCCTATTCTATCCCACACAAACATACACACAATACCTTTATATCTTCACTACAGTTTAAACAAAAGAGATGATACCTAACCCCATAAAACGACCCTAACAAAATGATATTTCCCCTCTGTCCGTATATAAAAAGAAAGTGTTTGATATTCTTTAAAATTTACTATGGTAACCCTGGAAACAACTAATTCTACATAAATAGAGAAAAAGCACCTGTTATATTAGTTCGGTCGTTTTGTTTTTTTTTTTTTTTTTGTTCAGGGCAACTTCCCACCATGATTTTATAAAACTGCATTCCTGACCTAGTCCAATATTATTTCCTTCTCATTATCCCCACTCGATGAATATCTATAGCAAGTTAGTGTGCTTTAATTTAAACTTAAAAGCGGTTTTTATTAACACACATTTTCTCATACATACATACGTATTATAGTTACAAACACGTTAAAAAGGACCAACGTACAAGGGCTCGATATGATATTATTCGAAGGCTTACTTTATCCGTCTGTTGTATAGATACCTGCAACTATTATGTTCCTGAGACTCTATTTTCCAAACCACCGACGACGACGACGACTACACTGACAAAAGTAAATAGTGTAAACCGAGTGTAACACAAGCAATAACAATTCATGCAAATTGCACACGTAACGACCCTTTTTTTAGTTCAAACAATATCAGCATAATTATCATCATTATCGTTTAACATGACGATGTAAACCGTAATGAAGACGACGAGGACGAGCATTATAGCCTGGGTGGTAGTGTTGAAATTCAACATACAAAATAGAAAAATAAAAAGTATTTGCAACACAGTTTGAAGGAAATTTTTAGATCCTTTTTCCTTAAACATCTTTATTTCGAAAAAAAAATAATCAAACTATTCAGCTTTCGCTCAATCTGTAAATTATGTGACCCTCCACGAGGTTACAAAGATTCTACAAAAAATTGTGTGTGATAAACAAATTACCAGAACAAGAGTGAATCATAATTATATTAGCCCCAAAAGTTGCATATAATAATCGGTTGTTTAATGTCAAAGCACCAGAGGTTCAGGTGTAGAACTTCACAAAGCGGCCCGTGTAGCACCCCCTAGTGACTTTTGTAACTACAAACTATATTCCGAAATACATAGCTTAGGAACGGTATTGATGGCACGCTTTCAACTAATTGTTGGCAATAGAAACACCTTTAATCCAATTTAGTGTAAATAAGTATACCGATGTTTTAAGAAGTACCACAAGGAAACCATTTAGGACCACATATATTTTTTTTTTTTTATAAATACAATTATGACAATTGAAGTTTCCAATCCATCCATGTAACTTAATGTCCCATATCATGTTTTAGTCAAAAATTCTTTACACTAACTTAAAAAGGACCTCGGTGTACAATCATCTTCATAGGTATTTACGAATAAGTCTACTTTACTTCGAAACCTAAGTTTCGAATTTATAGAAGTATTTATTGTTATTAACCTTTGTTGTTTTAATCAACAAATTGTCACGTATACAACGACAAATCCGGTGGATCCACTGGGAGCTAACTGCTAAATTCGACAGATCAGCGTTTGATCCCGGAAATCAAGTGACGAATCCGAGAGGTCAACTGGAGCGCGAGCCAAATCCCCACACAAATGGTTTCACTGCCTAATTTGAGAATTAGGAAGACCAAAATCCCTAACCACTGGTGGGACATAGTCTTTCAAATTGAAAAAGTTAAAAATTTGAGGTATTGAAAAGTTTTCGTTAAAAGTAAGTGACAATACCAGTTGTTTAAAATAAAAAAAAATTGAAGATGGATACGTACAAAAGTTACAATTGGGATACAATTTTGGCGCAGGGACATAAGTCCCCGGGACATATGTACTTCACAATTTTGTTTTTAGGGACTTATGTCCGACACAGAGGAAACATAAGTCCCGAAATCTAATTTGGGACCTATATCCCACTTAGGTGGGACTTAATTCCCACAAAAAAAAAATTGGAATTTTGTCCCACCATTAGGTTTTTTTTTTTGGTACTTTTGTGAAATGGTTTTGCAATTAAGTTCGCGGGGTACAAAAAGATCGCGTGAGGGGGACATGCCGCCCCCATGCAACCCCCCTGCTTGGCCCAATATAGGATTTAGGGTGGGTACAATTTTGGGTATAGCACTTTTTTGATTTTTTTTTTTTGATTTGAAGATTTCTTTTTAAAAAGTTCCGAAACAATATTTGCATATACCCAAACTTGTACCCACCCCAAATCTTATATTGGTCCAAGCAGGAATGTTGCCTTACGCGCCGAGTTTTTTTTTTTAATTTAGCACATATTTTATGTTTTGAATACAGATTTGACAATGTGTCATATGGCCATATTTATGTCTTATACAATTTGGGAGTTTTGTCCCATCAACACCAAACAAAAGTTAGGACTAATGTTCCACCGAAGTGGGATATATGTACCAAATTAGTTTTTGGGGCTTATGTCTCACCTTTGTGAAACATAAATCCCAAAAAGCTAAATTGGGACTTATGTCCCTGATCCTCCAATTTTTTCTCAGCGTATTTTGGTTTTTGTTTAGTTTGGGATTATTCAGCTTAAGCTTGAAACTTATTCAGGAAATGCTTGGAATCCCATTTACAAGATTGCTATATTTTTAATTTAATTGTAAATAAATTTTTTGTTTATATAATTTTTTCGTGTGGTAGGTAACACTTCTTTACTTAAAATTGTAACGCTACCATCTTGACTATAATATTAACTGCGACAAAAAGTAGGAAGGCATGCATCTCAAAGTGTACCTATAACATGGCCCCAATGCTGATGATGATGGTATCTACTTCCCTTACCCCATCATCTATTCTCTGGCTCTGACTCAGTTATGGGGGAGCATATTCCGTGTCGACCGACCAACAATTCTGACGACGGCGACGCAACGTTACGTTGAGTTGGTTGGTTAGTAAGTTGGATTGTTCTTTTTTTGTGTTGGCCTATACCTTGGCCTTTCGGGTTTAAAATAAGCTTTTTTGTTTTCTGGGCTTCTAGAGTATACGACGAGCTATCCGAACTTCGCGAAAAGCCAGGCCAAGTTGGCTGAATAAATTAAAAAATGTTGCTACTGTTGCAAGACAAATATACCTACATATGAACTATGTTAAGATATATGTATTATAAAGATTCCAATATGTACGAACAGGTTATTAGGGTAAAGCAGGTCTTTTTTAAAAATTTTTTTTTTGTGGTACCTTCTCAACTATATACACAGGCTGACGACGACGACGATGATGATGATGATGATAAGTTTATATCTATGAAAGTTTTAACAAGTTTTATGGTGAAAACGCACGAAGCAGGTACGAACCATGAGGTAGAGTTATCTACCTACAACACTTAATGGGCTTCACAGCTTTGAAAGTGTCTTGTTTTTTTTTGTTTCTTTTTTTGTTTGCTGTAAATTTTGTGCAACGGATGAATTTGAAATTAGAACAGAACGGAAATGTCAAAATTAACATCATTATGTAATATCGTGGAAATATACATAATACATGTGTGCCGAATTTGATATATTTATGATGAGTTTAGTGTTGCCAACTATCAACATATTCTAAAGTGCAATATAGGGAAATAGAATACTGATGAATTTTTAGAATATATTCTTACAAGCAGTCTCTTCAACGTCCATGGTATAGGAAAAAATTGAAAAAGAATGTAATCTGTTGTGAATGCAATCTTCAATGAGTTCAATTAAACGATTGAATTCATTGATTTCACATCAAATTCTTCATTCAACCTTCATTTTTGGGCAGTCAATTGATTGCAATCTTGTGAGAATTCATTCAGCTTTTGTAATATTTTGTATTCTTTGAATTCTTTCGCATTCTGTTGTAGTCTTTTAAATAATATTACTTGTATTGTTGCTTGTTAAACGAACGAGCAAAATATGTATCTTTGGCTTCACAATTCCATAGTATGTGGTCCGGTTGCTCCTCGTGCAACTTACAGAACCTGCAGAGAGCATTGCTCTCCAATCCCTGGATATTGAGGTACCTGTTCAGCTTACAGTGTCTAGTGAGAATGCCTGTTATTACCCTTAGGTTGATACAGGATAAGAACCGTTTTTGGTTGTAGTTCCCAAGTAGTAATTTAGCCTGTATTAACTTGGGAGTTTATTCCAAATGTTTGATCTTTTGGCCTCCTTCTTGGATCTGATCTTGTTTTTGATCCACTTTCTCTCCGTTTCCGCAAAAGGGCTCTGGTCCCATTAAAGGTGACGTTGCTCCTATTTTTGTTAGAGTCCGCCTCTTCGTTGCCCTGGATTCCCATGTACCAAGTTATCCAATTAAACGAGACTTTGTTGCACTTGCCCAGCTTCTTCAGTCTGTACATACACTCCCATACCAGTTTTAAACTGATGGAGTAGGAGCTTAGTGCCTTTAGTGCAGCTTGACTATCTGACATGATGGCAATGTTTTAGTTTCGGTAGTTTCTTTCGAGATTACGTTCTGCGCATTTACCTATTGCGTTAACATCTGCTTGGCAAATGCTAGTGAAATTTCCCATCGGGACAGAAAGTTTGGTTCTAGTCCCATAAACTCCTTCACTGGTTCCTTCAGTTGTTCTCGATCCATCAGTATACCTCTTGATGGTATTTGCTTTGAGTGTGTAGTTAAAGTTTTCACCTACCCATTCTTTTTTGGAACTTAACTCCGTTTTGAAATTTTTCTCTAAAGTTATATTTCTTGATCATACTATCTCTTAAAATGTCCAAGAGGTTTGTTCCTGTAGACCTAAGAATCAAGGTTATTTCCCTAGATTATATTATTTTCCCCGGCCCAGTTCCCTCTTTGGCAAATCTCAAATCTCAATGAGTTTTCTACTACAGCGTACAATGGTGTTATGTTTAAAATGACTTCCATTGCAGCTGTGGGGCAGGTTCTCATTGGTCCGGTGATGCATAAGCGTGCCCGCCTTTGTATCTTTTCTATCAACTCATAGGTAATGATGGGTCTTACCATCATGGTATACATCCATCTCAGGATGTTTGGCTTGCATCCCTATTTTTTACTTGCAAGTCTCTTGCATATCATGAGTGCTTTAGTGACTTTCCCGACACTTACCTCAACATGTTTGATCCATAGAATTTTACTATCTATCTATGTCTGTAAGACTCAAGGTCTTTTAAATGCAACCTGAATTGCACGGTACTAATAAGAAGGAATAGAAAGATAAGAAAGAATTTTTATTGGCAATTGAATGAAATCTTCGGATTGAACTCCATGAATGACTTTTAAAGATTACATTCCCAAAGCATGCATTCTTTTACAACACTGCTAATTTTTTTTTAATATTTGGCTCTAAAAAAACAGTATAAGTTCTAGAAAACGAGGAAGTGTCAAAAATGGTAAGCAATATTGGTTGAAAAAAGAAAAGAATAAATATCCATAAATTATGCAATTCGCCATTCTCCCAGTTCAAATTCGCATTCGGTAAAAAAAAGTCATCAATTATAGATTTGCAATTTAACTTAGGAATAAGACTTATTTCATATGAATTCAAGTGTCATTTATTTCACCAACAAAATATAACTTAAAGGGCCTGATGATTTGTGAAAGTATTGCGAGCAAATTTGCTTGGCCTGAAGACCATCATGCAAGACTTATGGGTATACGAAGGAGAAAGGCAATTGCAGCATTATTAAAAGGATATTTATTGAGACCCTGATTTAGCGGTTAATCTAGAATTCACACTGATTTGAAGAGTACTTGTTAAAAATAAACTAGATGATCTCGGAATTATAACTTTAACATATTCCAGACTAAGCATTTGTTTATCAAACTGTTTATCTTGAAACAAGTGGAACGATCATTAAGACTTTAGAACAAAGTACATGAGAAATGTATAAGATACTTGTTGGATGAGGTCCTATTCCACCCAAAAAAAATGTAGCACCTTCTTTACGAAGTAAGGCAACTTAACCCTAAGTGGGTACCGGGCTCATCGAAAAAAAGGTATGCATGTAAATCCTTTTTTGATTACCTACTGTTCTTTAAGTACGAGTAGGTAGGCACCTGCTATCATACTTGTTTTGAAAGTATCTAGGTACCTACTTATAATTCATTCAGTAGGCAAACGGTTAAATAATAAAAATTAAAAGGAAATGAAAAGTACGAATTCTAAGGAAATAGGTAGGTATTGGATAATAATAACTTTGAGCAAAAGGTCAAAGACATTCGATGTAGACATGAAAACAAAAACACTTGTTTTCAAGGAAGTTTCTATACCTTAATGACTATGCCATGTCTTGTCTACACACTTAGACAATATTCGACCTTTGCGACTTACTTTGGATGAAATAACAGTAAACGATAACAATCTACCAATTTATTAACATCCAAGTAAGTTAAAAAAATATATAGGTATACCTAGATATTTTGCCTCCTTCAACGTTTAGTCTAGGCATAAAATAGATACGATATATGTAATCGCGAACAATCAGCGTTTATAGCGTCGTCGTTATCCTGTCATATGGTTTTCCAAATTGACACGTATCTATATACATTAGATATATTTACATATGTATGTTTATAATGAAAACTCCCTTCTATCCCTTGACACAGATTTTGCGGAACAACACAGACAAACATTATAAAAGAACAACTGATGGCGTCCATTCGCGAGAGATACATTTTCGATCTCAATATATCTACGAGTACGCCCTGCTAATAGATAGAGAGATATAGTATGTACGTATCCCGTGCCGGCTTTACATAGGATTTTGCACGCACGTGGGAGTATTTTTTTTATTTTTGTCAAAAAAAAAGGAACAAAACAAATAAATGGCGCCCAACGCGCACGCTCTGTCTTTGGTTGAGTTGTTTTTTCTTCTTTCATGCATTCAAAACAAAACTCCCTATTTTTTTATGTGGCGCAAGAGCTGGATGAAAGCTTTGCATTTAAATAAAAACAAAAATAGATGGAAGAAAAAGCTCCCCCTCGTCGCGTCATGGTAGTCATTTGGCAAAGCAATTTGCACAATTTCAACATTCAGCAAGAGAACTAAGCCGGTTGGTGTAGGCTGCTGTAGGATTGTTGATGGTATTTCATGTGGATGCCCCCCAACCACAACAACAATAGCAAAACGGTAGGAAAGTTTGTTCCATATCAGTGTATCAGAGATACATCTCTCGCAGCTTCGAACTGGGCGAAGGAGAAGTCGAACGACAACGAACGAAGCAGAGAAAGAACCAGAGAAGATGAGGAATCTGTATAAATGTTACTCGACCGACTGCTCTCCAATACATTCAGGTTCAGTGGGACGACAATGTGTGTATCTGGTGCCAAGCCAATGCATTAATAAGATGAACCCCCAAAGTGGAGAGAAATATATACATATATAGAGAATTCACCGACGAATTTAGAGAAGCAGGGAAAACACAGAAAAAAAAAAACAAAACATTAAAAGTTTGTTTTTATATTTCATTTTCTGGTTTAACAGTGTTGCCATGTGGAAAGATTGTGTTTTTGTTTTCTTCTTTTATAAGAAAAAGCTTTTTTTGGATTTCGTTGTCGTAGTCTGTTGTTTGGGGGTGAGCATGGGGGAGGCAAAACGCGCCCTTCGGTTGTATTGATTTTTATGTGTTTTTTTTGTAATTCTTTTCTTTTCAAAGAAGAAGAGATCGATTTTTTTTGGGTTGGAAAAATATTATTATTCCTCAGTTTTTGCTGGGAGTTTTGGTTTGTGTTTGGATTCGGAAGGTGGCAATGGGAACGGGGATTTCTTTTTTGTATACATAAGAGTTATGAGTGTTTTTCAGTGTCAATGTCCTTTGGAAAGTTTTACTTCATAACAAAAACAACGGGACAAAAAAAATAAAAATGCCGCACAACAACTTGTGTGTTGTTTTTTTTTCTGTCTTTCTTTTTTTTATGGGAAGAAAAGATTAGGACTTACTTTTTTGTTTCGTTCTAAGATTTTAACGAAAATTTTTTTTCTTTTTTTATAAAGGAACGCAATTTATCAAAAAGGAATACATACATACCTATATCAGATTTAGGTATAAGATTATAAGTCCTGCTCTATGAAAAGTGTATTTTTTGATGTGTTTTTTCCGATAAATGGGTATCTACTATGATAAACTATTCTAGTTAAGCTTTGATAAATTGCATATAGTTTGAATTTTTGTCTGCTCGATTGTTGAAAATTTATTATGTATTTGTGTGCTGCTCGCAGAAATAACATATAGGTATCAAGCTAGTCATTTTAATTTTCAAAATTTATTGCAATTCATTTGAAATATGATTGGATGCCTGCGGTTGGTAAGAGATATGTATATTTAATTTGCTGTTTTGAAATTAAGATGAAAGTTTTCAATTTATTTTTTCGTTATTCGACTAAAATTTATTTTAATTGAAAATTTAAATTGAATTTTCGTAGGTTTTTTTTATTGAAATCTAGCGGGTTAGTTTTAGCAAAAATGTGTCGATAATTTAAATGGTCATGGAGTTTTGGCAAATACCGTTTGGCCCAAAAAAAAAACAGTCAACTTATGTTAGTTTCCAAAATATTTAAAACGACAATTTAATAAATTCTTTTCTTAACTGTTTATTATTTTGATTTTTAAGTTTTTTTCCAAAGAAACTTTTCGAAGTTGATATCGGTCAAGTGTTTGTCTGCATCGATGAAATAACAACCCAAGACAAGAAGTCTAGAGCCGTTAAATCGGAGCAGTGAAAATTACTAATACGCGATCCGCAAAAACACCTTTCAAAATGTCTATTCTCATGCAAATAATGTGTGTTCCGTTGCACAATTTCTGTTAGAATCACAAGTGCTTCAGTCGCATGCATCAATTTGTGGCAGTAAATAATGACCACGGGTGCTATTCTCGGCGGAATAATACAGTGAATTAAATTAACGAGCTAACCCAGCTTTTAGGTGACGATTTACTCTAACATTCAATTGTCAAAAATCTATCGACTTCTCAATCAATAGTCGTTTTCAAAGTTTCGCACACTGATTTCTTGACAAGCATTTTTTAGAAATATCTACAGAGTTAAACCAACTCGACTACCATTTGAGCTTCTAAAAGTTTTCGGTAAGGTCTTATCGAAACTTAAATTACTTACCGAAGCCTTATCGAAGCTGAAATGTTAGGAGAGTTAGCCCTACGAATTTGTTAAGGTAACCTAGGATATTGACTGAAAAATTAAATATTTTTTCAGGAATTACCAATAATTTACCCCGAAACATGGATGATCTCCCTTAACGTATCAAAAATGCAATTTAAAATCGTGGTTTGGAGAATTTCAGAAATTGTCTGTAAAGCATTTTTTCACTGTGTTAAAAATTGTAGTCAAAGTGAGTCGATAAGTTGAATACGTTTGAATTTTTAAATTTTGTTTCGGTTCGATTTCAAATTTACAAAATCATTTACATACGTATTGCTATGTGGTTCGGCGTTATACAAATTTAATTGAACAAATTAACTTATAATAACTAGGCGACATAAAATTTCAGGGTTGAAACGCACAAACAAACACTTCTTTTCATGTTTGTGAATTTAGAATTTGATAAACGAGCTTTTTCGAATAGAAAATGTTATTGACCGCCTTTAAGCCTGTGATGTGCGTGTCAGCACTAAAGTAATGACGTAATGACAAATGGACTTAAAGCCTAAGAATTGCCTGTATCATTGCGATAACCATCAGGTTTTCACGTTAGGATATTAATAAAGGATATTCATTAGGCGATCCCTAACGCCACTCTCGTTACTGAATGATGACGGTACTAATATTAATATTTATAATTAGGAAAATTTCACTTCAACGAAATAGTAGCAAGTTTGCACCAATACAAGTAAGAGATATAGTACTATGTGGAGCCAGCAAAAGGTAGATAAGGGTATAAGTCGCCTGAAGTTCAACAAAGTCCCAGGAGCCTTTTCTAGCATATTAGCCGATCTGATTGATTATGTTAATTATACAGCATAAAGGCATAACACACTGAACCAAATTTATATGTAAGTTTAACGAACAAAATTACTCAATTTATAGCGGGTTTTCCAATAAGAGGTGTTATTTTGAATAGCCCGCTATTTCGGTAGCTGTCACTTTTGAAGCTGTCATTTTTTGACATTTGACAAGTAGAAACTACGCTATTAATAAAAATGGAACGATACACGCTTCAACAACGCATTGAAATTATTAAAATTCACTATAAAAATGGTGAAAATTTGGCAGAGACGGTTCGTAAAACTAAAACATTTTTGGGTCGTCGTGAAGCACCTTGTCGGACCGCAATGCAGAAATTGGTGGACAAATTCGAGCTGTTGGGACAAGTTAGTGATGTGAAGAATAAAACCCGTGCACGTCGCTCAAGACCAACTGAGAATATTGCTGTTGTAGCCCAGAGTGTTGAAGAAAACCCAGGTTTGTCCATTCCTCGTCGTTCTTTGGAATTAGGCATTCCACAAACGTCATTACACCGTATTTTGCATAAAGACTTGGGTCTTAAGGCTTATAAAGTTCAGTTAACACAAGAACTCAAGCCGGCTGATCAACAACAACGTCGTGTCTTTGCTGATTGGGTCCTTGAAATGCATGAAAATGAACCGGAATTTCATCGAAAAATCATCTTGACTGATGAGGCCCATTTCCACCTCGGAGGCTACGTCAACAAGCAAAACTGTCGCATCTGGGGCTCGGAAAACCCAAGAGTTATTGTTGAAAAGCCTCTCCATCCTCAACGCGTGACTGTTTGGTGCGGTTTATGGTCCCGCGGGGTCATTGGACCTTACTTTTTCGAAAATGAGGCTGGATCAACAGTTACGGTCAATGGATTGCGCTATCGAGAGATGATTAATGATTTTTTATGGCCTGAATTGGATGGTATTGATCTGGACAACGTTTACTTTCAACAAGACGGCGCTACGTGCCACACAAGCAATGAAACCATCGATCTTTTACGGGAAAAGTTTCCGGACCGTGTTATCTCTCGAAGAGGTGATCACAATTGGCCACCGAGATCTTGTGATTTAACACCTTGCGACTTCTTCCTTTGGGGCCACGTGAAAGATAAGGTCTACGCCAACAGCCCAGCGTCGATTCAAGACCTCAAAGATGAAATTCGTGAGGCTATCGAGGACATAGGGCAGCCACTTTGCGATTTGGTTATGGAAAATTTCATGAAAAGGATATGGTCCTTTAAGCGTGGTCTTGGCGGCCATTTGACTGATGTTGTGTTCCATTATTAACGGCATACCTTCCTCTTTATAATGAAATAAACATCCGATCATTTATCTCCAAAAATGCCATTTTTCTTTGAATATCAAAATAACACCTCTTATTGGAAAACCCTATATTAAATAATACTACCGTATTAAACGCAGCGCAAAATTTTCAAATTATATTTTGGGAATTTGATTTTATGATTTTGATATTTGGGGATTTTGGGGATCTTACCCCAACCTTTGTGATTTTAGTTCTTTAAAGGTACACGAATCTTGGAAATTGTGATGTTTTTTTTAAAGAAGATAAGGACCGAATGGAAAAGGAAAATATTCCTTCTTTTGCCACACATTCTTTGAGTGTGGCAAAAGAAGGAATATCAATGATTTAAAGTGTGCTTTCGAAGTTAAGTTTAAAGAGAAACTAAATGGCATTCGAAGCTAGGCAAATAATAAGGCGAATGAATTAAACCACAGCATAAGTGTTTTGCGAAGGGAGTTTTGAACCCATTTTTTTCACACTATCAGAATTGGTCGAAGAGAGCTTATAGCAAGCCCGTCTTGCGACCAATGGTTTGCCAACACAGGAAACTGTGTTATACCACCGGCTCATCATTTAGTGCAATGGTTAGTTTTACCAATTCCAAGTAGCAGCGGTTACCTAGGGACGGAATTCCACTAAGGTATCATTAAGAGTAATATTCACTCAAAAATAGATGGACTGGAAATCGCTCCAATCATTAGTGAGGTATGTTCTATGCGATGGATAGATGGATTTTTTTTTGTCTTCAAAACGAACAATTTTGACTCTTCTTCAATGGCCGTAGAAACCCCTATAACATAGCGTTGGGAGCAGCCCATACCCAAGCAATCAGACGGATGTTTGTCCGTCTTTACGATTGAAGTAACATGATAGCGCATTTCCTTCCCGAAAACCTGAATATGTTTGGAATAGTTCGGAAGTGCTATTTCCCAATTGTAAATTGCACCGCGTATTTTCTAACTCGATCAGTTTTTTCCGGAATCAAAAATTCGAGCATTGCCTTATAGAGCTCTTGTCAATGGATGCTATCATCTGAATTTACTAATATCGAATATAACACAGATCAACAAGATCATTTACTTATTAGAAATTAGGTGTTTACTAACTCATTACAGCACATTGGTTCTCAGCCTTTTCAAGCAATTAGAACTTAATTGTTTTCAATATTTCCAATTTATTTATGACTGATTTAGAAGATTTAAAAGTTCAAAAAATAACTTCCATTAAGCGGTCATTTCGTTCGATATTTGAACTGTTCATTGATGGCTAAATTAGATTAATTTAGAAAGACAATATTGTCTGAGAACGAACGAGAGATACACAGTTGGATCAATATAAATACCACGTTTCTATCAAATACCAGAAAATGTTTCTTTGGAAATACATATACAGTCGAGTCCGCACATCTAAAATACGCTTAACTGAAAAATTCGGTTAGTTGAAACACAAAATTTGTCATGCAGCATTTTTTCACAACTTTCATACAAACTACATTGCAATTGAAAGATTCGGTTCAATGAAAAAATAATTACGGGCAAAATCATTTCTTTATACTGAGACTGCTTCGCATAACTTAAGTAAAAAAGCAGAATACGCCCACCACTTAGATTATTTCTTTCTTTAACTGAACGTTACCAACAAACTTCACACTTCACTTTGGGATGTCAGTTTGACAACAAAATAATATTTTGTTTTGTTTGTTGCGCATGACTTCTAAGCTTGGCAAATATAATTTCTGGAAAGTGCGAGTAAAACAATTAAAAATGATGGCACATTTGTAAATCTAAAGATAAATTATTATTCCTAGATTGAATTGGGGAAATTGTATCTTAGTTATCTAAAGTCCGGTAGAGTATTTTTTTTTTAATTATTCAAAGATCGCTCAAGTGAAAATACCGCTTAACTGGAAAAAAGTATGGCAAATTGGCGTTTTAGTTAAGCGGACTCGACTGTATCAATTTCCAATTTTTTTATTCCGCCCTCTAAAACATTTAGGATAAACAAAAAATTGTAAAGAAAGACTATTAGTACTAAAAGCTTTCTTATTCTTAGTATCGTTAAGCCTGACTTTATATTGCATTTTTTTTTAAATTAACAGAAATTAACCTTGTTTTTTCAAATATTTAACATATACAAAACGAATTATGTACTACTAGCTGAAACCTCTCCGTTAAATTACATTATTTTTTCCTTCCTCCCTAAGCACATGAAATTGCTTCGAAAAACCTACGACGCAATTTCTCGGTTTCCCCCTAGAACCACATCACACCCACTTGAAACCCCACCACAGTACAGCACCTCCTCCATTAATATCAACGTATTCATAGCCATCATCATCATCATCTTTTCTGGACGAGGAATTGGAGGAGCAAAAATTAAAAAAAAAAAAATACAAACAGAAAAAAAACAGCTCAGCACCAAACATCAGAGGCGTTGTATTCTTTTGCTTAAAACGAACACCATATACTGGTTTCCTCCCGCTAGAAACGTTGTTAGGTAAAATGAAGCTCAATGCGATATGTACGAACAACAGCAAAAAAAAAAGTATCTTTTTTTCTATTTTTTTAACCTAGGTACTGTTTATTCTGCTGCCATAGATATTTATTCTATTCAAAGCAGTTTTATATTTTTTTTTTCAGATGTGGGTGCATTAATTAAAGACTGCGGGAATTGTCAACAGTTTTATAATCATTGATTCTGTATATATAACAAAACAACAACAAAAAAAAAACAATAACAAAAGGTTTACAAAATTGGAATTTTTGTTTTGTTGTACTTTTCAACTTCAAGGAGCCCAATTTGGTTGGGTTATTTAAGGTTGGTTGCATTTATATTCATTTCAATGTACATATATGAAAGAAATATGAATAAAAAGTAATTAGTCATTATCTGTGTAAGTTTTTTTTTTTACAATTTTGGCGTAGGAGATTTAAACTTTTTGTTTAAGTTGTGTAGTTTAATTTATATTTACACTTACAGATGTATGTAGATACCTCGGAACATTATGCGACAAAAATCCAAAAAAGCCCTTCGTATACAAATATTTTAGTAAAATAGTTTTTGTGAGTTTTTATTTATTTTATCTTTCTTAAAATTACGAATCTAAAATCTTAGATTATTTGAGTTAGAAATCGAAGTCAAAACGAATAACCATCTAATGAATCCTCCGAGAGATAAATTCGTTTGAGTATGGAAAATGTAGAGACATGAATGTTTGGGCCTTGGCAATATGAAGGTTTTTGAAAATCCAGGTTGAAGAATGGAAAACTGAGTCATTTGTTAAAGAAGTGGTCTTGAGAAAATTGAAGTTCAAGGAGTTATAGGAAACAAAAAGAAAGTCAACCTAAGAAGCTCTCTTATAAGGGACCCTGTATGAATTTTGAATTCTGAAAGTAATTGAGGAGACAGTTCGAAACGAAAAACCCCACACAAAAAGGACAGAATGAAATCATAAACGAAAATTTTCGTTCTGCATAACGCTGTTCCATGACGTAATTCAAAAAGTCTCCACTCCCTTTTCGCAGACAATTTATTACAAAGACCAATTGTGTTCGGAAAATTAGATTTCAGTTTTTAGTCGTGTTGTTTTTGTTGTTTCTTTCATCAAGTTTGTATATTTGCGATTTTTTTTTGTGGATTTGTTTTTTTCTTTTTGAATTTGTTCGTTAGCTCTCCTAGTGGAGACCAGGGAAAATTTTCGTTTCGCATCAGCAGCGTACTAGGCTTTAACTGGACTAGAACTATGTTTTTTACGATACATACGAGCATATGTAAGATAATATAACAAAATCGAAGAAATTATAATATACCAAGACTTTAATGAGAAGGTATCATAGTTGATAACAAGAAATTCCCACCATTGCAATAATAAAAATTTTGTTGCATTGTTCACTTTATTTTAGTACAGTTTTGTAATTTTCAGTAAGTTTAGTATAATTGTATTTAGTACATGTTAGAATATTTAGTGCATGTTAGAATATTTAGTACATGTTAGAATATTTAGTACATGTTAGAATAGTTAGTACATATTAGAATTTTTAGTACATGTTAGAATATTTAGTTCATATTAGTACATTTTGTACATGTTAGCATATTTTGTACATATTAGCATATTTAGTACATATTAGTATATTTAGTACACATTAGTATATTTAGTAAATCTTAGTACATTTAGTACATGCTAGTATATTTAGTACACTTAGTATATTTAGTACACTTAGTATATTTAGTACACTTAGTATATTTAGTACATGTTAGTATATTTAGTACATGTTAGTATATTTAGTACATGTTAGTATATTTAGTACATGTTAGTATATTTCCTACATGTAAGTATATTAAAACACTAAACACTTAAATGTTAAGTACTTTTTTAGTCATAATTATTGAAACCAAAATATATTTTTAAAAAATATTCGTAGTCGCGGGCACGGAAACTAACCGTACCGAGTATCTTTGATTTCGATTTCTCTTCCAAAAAAAAGGGTTCTCCCCTTTCGGGATTCTGCTACCCGTAGAATAGATTTTTTTTTATACCTTGGGTTTTGGGTTTTGTGTTTCGAGATTTTGATTTTCTGGTTTTTGTCGTTCGAGTTTTATATCATTTGGGATTTTTCATTTGGGGGTTCGAATATCTAATACGTGCGATCAAGTCAGGTATATTTTTGACTTGAAAGCAGCATCAAACTGCAAATGCACCTATTTCTATTTCAAATTTAGAAATTGAAATGTCGCAAAAACTTTTCTGAAAAGGAACTAACTTTTGATCAATTATAAGTTCCCATTCGTAAATAGTTCTTAAATGCGAAGTAAATTCTAGTACTTGTTTAGATTCACATAAAAAGGTTTCACTGTTGCTAAAATTATTATAGAAATATCGTACCAAATTTAATGAGTTAACCACCCTAATGTAACTGATGAAATATTTTCGACATAAATTATAATCTAATTTGTATCGGGGATGTTTACCCTGCTAACTGTGGTTTAAAATGGAGTTAACTCAGTACTGATAAAATGGGTCTAAGGGTAAATAATTGACTAAGAATTTAATCAAAGGGATAGCTCCCCTAAACGAAATTATTTTTCAATTTCAACATTATAAAACATTATATCTTCCTTCAGAAAATTCGTTATAAATTCATAAAACAATTTAAATGTTTAAAATTCAAAAAACCCACACGGCGCCGCGCCGTGTGACGAAAAAGAAAATTCACTTGAAGTTGTGTATTTTATAAGAATTTTTTTTTATAATTTTATTTTTCATAATTACTGACATAATTGCGACCTCGAAATGTCAGAAACAAAATTTATAATTTAAATAAAATCCAAGTTCTAGTGATTTTCAAATAATGTTTCTATTTTTTTTATTTGTAAATTAATTTATTTCATTTTTTTCTTCTTAGAATAAAAATTGAAATTGATTGACATGGCTTTTAGTGATTTATAAAGAATGAACGTTTAATTAAAAGTATAGTTGGAATTGAGGAAGGAAAAAATCAATTTGTGAGTGGCATTTTATTAATTAAACTCAAACTGATTTATTGAACAAAATTTTAGATTTTGGTATAATGAGGTGTGCTGTATATATGGTGGGTTGAGTTTTTTTTTTTTAACTATTTACGTTCAATATTTGCGTAATGCAAAATCTTCAAAAATTAGAATAGAGACGCGCCAGCTCATGAGGACCAGGGCGCCAAGTGAATTAGACTGTCAACTATAGTGGATTAGTTTGGAGAGTAGAAAAGGATATTTTATGTCGAATCCAAATAGATAAGGTGGGCGGTTGGTTTTTAGATAAAATAGGCTGTAATTTGACCTCCAGACATCTGGCCATTGAAGTCCAAATGCGCTAACCATTACATAGAGGCTTCTACTGAAATGGTTTTTTTTTTTCTTGAATTACAGAGTTGGTCAGAGCAGAGCAGTATTCTCATGAGTTGGGTGCCGGTTCATAGGGACATTCCAGGGAACTGTTTAGATGACAAACTCACTAAAAGACGAACATCGATATCTATTTCATCCGATAAGTTGCATAAACTGCTCTGTCCAAATAGGTAACCTCAATAGGGTTCATAATGACCTCTCTAATGGTTTAGCAAGAAGAGGAGCTCTAGATTCACTTTGAATCACAACGGACAAACCCGTGTTTCATTAACTTCCTCTTAAAACTTGGTGGTAATACACTTAAGTTGACTTAGTCTCATTTAAATTGTAATCAATTTGAGGGCATCACATATTTTTTTTTAATTATTTGAAATATTCTCTTGAACATATTCTTAAACAGCACTTCTTATCTTATAAAATCCTAGGCTTCAATGTCATCCCCCATCAAATAAACTCATTGACTTAAGAAGTATCATCTATTCATTTAACATCTTAGCAACTATTTAAACAATACGTCGAAGTACATCCTCGACGTCATTCCAACATTCACAAATGCAAGCACTTAAAGATGTCAACTTAATGCCGATATCCGCACAAAACACCACAACTCGCGATGAAGTGTTGTTGTCAATCATAAGTGAACTCTGTGTTTCTCAATTACCTTTACTTATATAATATAAAGTCCAAAGTATAGTTATTAGGTTTATCAGGCTTTAAAGTCAATATTTATTTCATATTTTGTAATTTAAAGCGGGACATTGGTCAACAAGAATCCATTTTTGACAAGCTCTACTTGAGATGTTTGTATACCCGTATCTACTACATACGAGTATACCTATGTCTATGTATGTATTTACTTAAATAAGCCATATTCTTTACCTGGATGAACAAAATTGTCACAGGTGTTAATTCAACAAACATATTGCATCGTCTAGGTGTTTAATAAATTGATTGGGACCAGACCATCAATCAACTGTTAAAAAAAAACAAAAAACTTTTTGATTAATTTTTTTTTCTATCTCAATCTCTCGAGGTACGATGTGTGTTTTAAGTCTGATAGAAAAACCTTTTACTTGTCCTTGAAATTTAGCTTGTATTCCCTAGGCATGCACCTATCATATGTCTGCTCTTAAAGAAACTAATTAGAGCTAATTTTTTTATATAAGATTATTTGTGGTTTTTAAGCAGAAGAAACTATTAATTATTCCCTCATATGAAATATGTAGATTTAAATTTGATACGTGAAAAGCTGTCTTCATTCATCATTAATGAACTTTTTCATTAAGAAGCTCAGATATCACAGAAATAGAGTTTTATTAATTTTAGTGAACTTTCGAGTAGGTACATCTGGTATCGCTTTTTCTTTGTTCTTAATTAATTCCCTAAGTCTCTCATTTTGATATATATTTATGATAATTTTGTTTTGTGAAATATTTAATTTCACAAAAAAATTAAGAACTAGTAAATGAATAAAAAAAATGATATTTAAGATCTCGAATTTAGGATGCCTGAAATATGGCAACTTTGTATCAATATTTCATTATACCTAAAAATTCTGTTAAAAATTTTCAAATTAAAATATTATGAGAAAGGGGAAAATCAACAACACGGCTATATGGCAGGTAGTGTTACTAAGCATAAATAAATGTTTGGCCAATATGAATGTATGTTATAAAGATTTTTTTATCAAAATCCTTAGAACCGTCTCCGAGATAAATAGGTTTTTTTATAGGTAACTTTATTTTTGCGGCTAAAATAAAAATAAAGATAAAGATTTCAGACAAAAATTTAGGGAATCACTTAAGAGGATCTAAGTACCAAATGGTTTTGTTTGTAGATTAACGGAACGGACGGAATTGCGGTATCCACTTCGTTGGAGTTCTTTACCGTAACGTCAAATTTAAGTAAGATTCGAGACCGATTTGTTTAAAAATATAAACTTGTCCTATAGCAAGTAAAAAATTAATGGGAAGTTTCGACTTTTGTTTGTCAACCCCTCAAATGGAAACCATTTATTTTCAATCTGGGTCCTGATGAATCCAGCATATACCATGCGGATCACAATGCGGTAAAACAATGCATCGGGTTTAGATCCCCTCTTTACCTGCTGATTATCGACATCGAAGGCTTTCGATAGCATAATACACGATGCCTAAGGAGGGATATTTCTGAAAACATCATTGCCATTATCAAGGCTAAGTAGGGGAATGCAAAATGGAATGTCCTACCTAATAGTAAGATCTCACGGGATTTCAAAACTAAAGTAGAGTTCGTTAGCGTTACATTTTATCACCGATCCTTTTGCTGGTAACAATAAGTCATGTGATTTACTTTATTAACTCGACAAATTATTTGTATGATTTGATGTTCAAACGTTTGTACAGGCTATGTGATTTACGGCAGTACTGTCAGAAGGAAAGGCAGAAGTCCAATTTACCTGAAACGTTTTGCTTAAGACTAAGAAGCCTAAGAAAATACATCAAACACCAAGTCATAAGCATTTCAAACTTTTGCACTCATCTAAAAATTGCCGCACAGGATGTCGACAAAGTTCAGAGCGCTTGCATTTATATGGGAAGCATTATCTTGTCTGAACGGGGACCCTACTTGGTGTAAGTAGCATAATCAGCAAGACAAAGGCTTATTTCGAAATGGTGTTAAAGGTATGGAAAAGGAATGTTATAGCACTAACACTAAACTACTAGTTTTGTTCTAGTCACTAGTGAGTGATATTACATAAATGGATGTAGTACTTGGATAATGACTCCTGCAATCACTAGCAAACTGAATTCCTTTGGTAAGAAATACTGGCAAATACTGTTGAGTCTGTCCAAACAAATCTAAAAAGCATAAGACAAACTACGAAACTGCTTAAGTTGGGAACACAATTACATTTGCGAAGCACGTTATTCAATGGCCCAGTCAGAAAGAAGAGTAATAAGTCCACATGGCCCGGAATAGTCGAGGAATCGGGGACACTCAGAAAGAGTTGAAAAGATCGTGATTTGTAACAAAATTTAGGGTTACCAATCCGTGATAGTGCTCCATTAAAATTCCGGTTTCAAATTTTCATGATTTTTATAATAAGTGGATAAGGTGCTTAGACGTGTGGGTTCGATCCCCACGCTAGGCACATTCTTTTCTTACCTCCAATTTTAATTGGATGCCGCCCATGGGTTAAAATGAGACAGTCAATACCTGGTTCTCAAATCCACTGTGCCAAACTAGTGCCGTGTAAATCAGGTTGCATTTAAAAAACAGGCATATAGTTAAATTTAAAAAAAAAAACTGATCAGATTGTTAGTGATCTACAATTTTTTGGAATATCAATTTTTTTTTCTGAGTCAAGGTTTTAGTTTTAGAAATTTATTCGCAATTTACTTCTAATCTCTGTTTTTTTTATATTTATAGAGAAATTCTTTAAAGAAAAACTTTTATGGGAACTCATAAGGCGCTTTTAGAAAAAAGATTAAAATTTGTATAGTTTTAAATTTTAAATATTTATGTCTCACAGGAATTTACTTTAAAAATGTCTACGGTAAATTATTTGTCATGCTTCGCTTACGAGTTTTTAAAATGTGACAAAAATTGTATCGTTCACAATTTTGTACTTTCTTTTGCATTATCTTGTTTATTTTAGTACATTTATTAGTACATATTAGTTCAAGGAACAAAATACAACCACAACCACAAAATCCATTGTATCACAAACCAATACAAATAGTTCGGAGCTAAAAATAAATATATATAATTAATATAGCGAAATGTTTAATTCAATTATAATGGGATGCCACTCTGAAATTAATTCGATTTTGTTTTACTAAAGTTATAAATAATTTTACAGCCCACAATATTAATTTTGGAATTTTAAGTGGCCAATAAATCAGAGAATACAAATTTGTATAGTCAAATTTTACGGCAGTGTTTAATTTGCATTAAAAGTGTAGTTTTATATTCAGTGCAAATGCTATTAATAGCTTGTGGTTTTTTTTTTCTCTCAACTTTGGCGGTATTCTGCAGCATAATAAAACTTAATATTGTTTAAAATGTTGATGCACTAAAAATTATCTTCCATAGCTGTGTTCTGTTAGGATTGTTTAGCAATATTATTTTTAATTGTGTGATAATTTAATAACAAGTTGTGCATTATTTAATTTGCATTTTTTTTTTGTTTTTTTTTTAATGAACAGTAATTATAGCGTTGTTATGCTTGAGTTTATTTTTCTGGAATCACTTATCGTTTACTATTTGACGAATAATAATACAACAGACATATTTAAAATTACAAGTGTTGTTGTGTGTCAGATTTTATTGTTCATCAAACATAATATGCAATATTTTATTACATCTCCCAGCTGTTCTTTCATTTTTACGATTGGAGAAAATATACCCAGTTTTTGTAGTTGAGTTTTGATAAGGCTTCGATAATGTTTCGATAAGAGCTTACCGAAACCTTATAAAGGATTTTATAATAGGGGCGGGTTGATTTTGACAGCTCGTGGCGGCCATATTGTGTCTTTTCCTTGCCGTCAAAATATCGTCTTTTTATCAGTCACTATAAAGACACAGCATCATGGCAAGTTACAGCATCGAGCAACCCGTGCAAATGATAAAACTTTATTATCAAAATGGGTGTTCACTAGTAGCAACGATGAGCACGTTTTCACTCTTTAGCAATGAGGCCCATTTTTGGATGAATGGGTACGTGAATAAGCAAAATTGCCGAATTTATGACGACACCAATACACGCGAGATTCACGAGGTGCCAATGTATCCAAATAAAGTTACTGTTTGGTGTGGATCTTGTGCTGGAGGCCGTACTTCTTCCAAAATGATGCTGGTCAGGCTTTCACCGTCAACAGCGATCGCTATAGGTCGATGATCACCAACTTCGTGTGACCTGAATTGGAAGAACATACACGGAAGACATATGGTTTCAACAGGATGGCGCGACGTGCCACACAGCTCAAGACACAATCGATATTCTGCACATGACATGGTTTTCTCGCGCCAAGGCGATGTGAATTGGCAACCAAGATCATGTGATTTGACCCCTTTAGACTTTTTCTCCGAAAAACCGCAAACCAACAACGCCGACGACCCCCAAAGACAACATAATAGATGCCATCGGTCAAATTCAGCTTGGTTTATGCGCTAGTCATCGAAAATTGGACCTTTCGAATGCGCGCCATCCAGCGAAACCGCGGTGGCTATTTGAACGATGTTATCGGGAATCTCCCAGGAAATTTCGTTTCCACGGAATATTTTATTCCCTTAAAATTTTTCCTGCGATCGTGAATCTCCCACGGAATAAATTTCCCTAGAACATAAAAATCGTATGAAATGACAGCTAAATATCCTGGGAAATCTTATTCCCGATACCAATAAATTCCGAGGGAAACTTTTAAGCATCATTCACTTTCCCAAGTTTCGAATAGGAGAAAAATTTCCAGGGAAATTTTTATTCGCGATAACCCCAAATGTAATTGATAGGGATCCCAAATAAAGATAAAACCTTATTGATATGCTATCTCATATACAACTTGTTTTATTTAATTTTAAAATCAACCCGCCCTTAATGAAAACCTCTTTAGAAGCTGAAATGTGAGCAGAGATACCGAGCGGATCTCATCCATTTCACTTCCACGGTTTGAATTTTAAGAATTTATCTTATTTTCTGTCATTCTGTGATTATTTGCTTAATTGCCGAATTTCGTGTACAAGATGATTTTCATTACCCGGTTAATTGCAATATCAGATAATAATCCGAAAAATAACAAAAACCACTTAAAATTGCATTAGCATAACGAACTTAAATATTAAAACGACTATTTTGGCTTAAAATACATATACTCACTCGTTGATTTTCAATTCGATTTCAATAATTAATGTAGTTATATGTACATTGCAACACACTTACCTGAAAATAAAATGAAATAATAAAAACTTTTTTAGTACACAATCATTTTTTAAATTAATTTTTATACAATTTAAAAATAAATCGAATTTTCCCATCGTCATTATATTTGACAGCGTTCTCAAGCAAAATCAAATCAATCAACTTTTCAACAGATGTGGCTTTTATCAGCAATATCACTCTTTCGCAACACAACAACCGAAACGACAACCAAGGAGCAAAACAATACAATTAAAATCTAAAATCCATTAAATTTATTATCACCATGACATCAATCAATATACTCGTAGATGATTATACGAGTGCATATAGATTTTTGCTCGTCACTTTCATATTTTTTTTTCTTTATCACAACAATGTGATAGTACATATTTGTGCGTGATATTTTTGATATTTTCAATAAAACATGATATCTTGCTAATTCATAAGATTTCAAGCTTTTCTGTTCTCTGGCCTTTCAATTTAATAGGACGAGGAATTGCTGTTTTGATTGGAATTAGTTTGATTTGAATTATAAAAATAGAAAAGAGGATTCGTTGAACTGTTTTTGTTTTTTTTTTTGTTTGTCCATTGAAAAATGATAATATTAAATTATTCAAATCAAAGATCACAGCGGCATAAGGTGTAGCGAATCAACAAATCGTTTTATAAGAGGCGTTTGTTTAACTTGTAGTTTGGCTTCGTTTTGTGTGAATAGCTCAGAACACAAACCAAATCATCTATGGAAACGAGATTCCTTATACAAGTAGATTTTTGTTGAAAACACACCACGTTTTGTTCAAGGATTTCCCAGCATGCACAACACCAGTAAAAAAAAATTTCATCTCCCAGCAACTTTTCTAATATTAAATTTAAATTATTTTCATATTTCCATACTTGAGAATTATTATTTTGTTGGTTTGGTATACTTATATTACAATTCTTGAGAAAAATAATATATGTACTTAACCACAGACGGTTATTGTGGTTCTTTTTCTTTTATTGAATTAACATAAATGCCATGGAGACTACTGTGAAGTGCAAATACGAGTACAATAAATATTTATGGCAAACCATTGAATGCAGAAAATTTTATATAATCCACAGATATAAGCGATAAAATGTTCCATGACATGTGCGGATGGAAATTTTTTGTGGTTTCGTAAAATGTTGTAAGCAAAAAAATCATTGTTTAAACTTTTATCAGAATTTAGTACACATTTAGTACACGCATAATAATGAATTACGAAAAATAACTGAAGTGTTAAGTAGAGTAAATAAAAGAAATAAGAAAGGAATAAATTTTAAGAATTAAAAAAAAAATATTATAAAGAATTAAGTTTTAGAACAAAGTTTAGTACCAACATTAATTTGACACATTGGAGTGGTGTATTCCCTTAATAGTTCAAAATTTCATACAGTGAGAAGAGAAGTGATAGGTCAATTTTTGAGAAATGATTGGACAAAATCTCAATAAGCAAAGGTGCCTCAAGTTCAAACATAAACAAACACTAACTAATTTAAATCGCGGAAGTAACTGGGTATTAAATCACAATTCCGCTAACACCAAAAAGTTATATTTTAGATAACAATGGATGAGTAAAAATTCCACAAGAATATCTTAGTGGATTTTGGACCAGTAAATTTGGATATATCTTAATAATATCTCAGTTGGGTTATATATAATTAGGAACATACACTTTAGACGTATGAAATACAAATTTCTTTATAAATTTATAATTCACGAACTTTTTGGAGACAATCGGAAATATTTACAAACATCCAAATGGAAAGGAAAAAACTGATGACAATCTCTATGTAGCTGATTCGATATATAGGTGTTGCCAAGCCTGGCAGTATCGTTACAACTTGAGGATCGACTTAAATCAGAGCCGGCTTAGCGCTAAGCAACGTGGCACTTTAACCTAAAAGGTAAATTGCCGCCGGGGTTTTTGGCAAAGAAAGAAATTCAGAAGTTGTGACAAAGGAAGAAGTAAAACAATTATTTTTTAGTACATCTATTTCGAATCAAAATTAAATAATTATTTCAAGTTGAAATGAGCAACTCGTTGAATGTGACAAAAGCTCTTGGAAAAAATGCTGCCTACTTTGACAAAGATTTCAATTAAAACACTGGTATTTATGAAGCCGAAAAGATTTTGGGAATGGGTCTCTTGCAGAGGATGAGTTTTCGTTTTTTTTTAACAATTCTAAAAGGTTCAGCTCAGATGTTTTCAACGAGGAGCGCATACCAACCAAAAGAGAAATTTGGAATTTCAAAACCTCATTGTTCATGGATGTATTTTATATGATGACTTCTTTGGCTAGTTTCATAGCCTGTTCTTTAGTATCCAAACTGTTTATGAAATCGCCAACATAAAGATTCTGAACAATGGCATTTTCTGATCAGTTTTTTTAATTTAATTTATGGATTTTTTTAAAGCTTAAATCTATTTGAAATTTGTATACGCACCCAAAACACAAAAAAAAAGAGTTAAGATTTTTGCAACGGGTCATGCCGGCAATTTTAATAAAAACAAAACTGTTTACATTTGAGCCTTCCTGATGGGGAATCCAAACCCAAAAATGTGCACTTTTTGCATTATTTAATCAATTCTTCTCTTTCATTTACAGAATTTTCGAATAGAATCAGAATTGTACAGCCAGAATTATGATGAATGAATATGTAAGAAACTGACTTCACTAAATTTGGTTTAAATATTAAACCACAAATATCATACAATCGCATTTGAAAATATAAGACTTTATTAAATTATAGTCTAAGAAACAGGTGTTAGTAAATTAATGTCTGAACTAGAAGACACTGCCTAATCGCAGAGTGAGTGACTATGAGATACTAGATGTTACTAAAGGATGGTCTTTAATAGTTTTGTAAAATGTAATTTTAAATGATTTTACTATCTAACATCTAGTCTGATATCTTAAAAGTAATTTTGTGTCGTCAGCTATATGAGAAAGATATTCACATAGTCTGCTCAGAGATATCTGCTATTTCAGATTGTTGTTAAATGTACTTTTGCGGAAACTGTTTTCTAGCCAACTAATCTGCCAGAGTAAACAAATGTACCAGTATAAAATCATTACTATTATTATTATTAAACTTTATTGACAAATAATATACATAATTACAAATCAATAATAATATATAGAGCTCTAGCTATCAGGGCCTTTGGATACCTTTAATCATTCAATTTTTTTGTCTCTATTTGTTCAGAATTTGAGCGAAATATATATTCTTCTATTTAGTTTACCTATTTTATTCGGTGAGTGAATTAGCATTTTTTTAACATATTTTGTATTTTTTTAAGTACAATCATAGGTGGACATACAGGTAGATACATAGATAAATATTTATTGAAACATAAATTAATTACTTGGGTATGTAAAGGGTTATCCATTTTGCGTTTTCTATCTGTCAAACAAAGTTGTTGAAGAATTTTTTTTTTTTTTGAGTTGAAAGTCTGTCATTTACGAAAATGTATCGCTTAACTATCGCACAACGCATAAAAATTATTAAAACCTACTACAAAAATGGTGATTCTGCCACAGCCACATATCGTGCTTTAAGAGTCCAACTACTCAAGCAATTGGCAACATTGTGAAGAAATTTGAAGAGGATTGGTTACAGATAATTGTAAGGCCTGTGCATCATCGTTCCGCTCGTGCCACTGAAAATATCGCTGCTGTAAGTGAAAGTGTTGCCGAAGACCCGAATGTGTCGATTCCTCGTCGTTCTCAGAAATTAGGACTTTCTTACGGCACATTATGGCGTATTATGCACTTGGATCTACAAATACATCCATATAAAGTCCAGCTCGCACAACAACTGAAGCCAGCTGACCATTCACAACGTCGTAGATACGTCGAATGGGTGCTTGAACAACTGGCGGTGGACGGCGATTTTTCGAAAAAAAATTTCTTCAGCGACGAAGCACATTTCTCACTCGGTGGGTATGTTAATAAACCAAATTGTCGTATTTGGGGTTCTGAGAATCCTCAAGTAATTGAAGAAAGGCCATTACATCCACAAAAAGTCACTGTTTGAGGCGCTCTTTAGTCCGGAGGTGTGATTGGACATTACTTCTTCGAAAACGACGATAGAACGACCGTCAATTCGGAGCGTTCTGGTCATATGATTACCGACTTTTTTTGCATGTTAATGAAGAATACGACTTGGAGAATATGTGGTTTCAAGAAGACGGTGCCACATGCCACACAACTCGAGCGGATATGGCTTTATTGCAAGATACATTTCCTGGCCGCGTAATTTCTGGACATGGTGATATCATTTGGCCACCAAGATCATGCCATTTGGCACCGATGGACTTTTTTGTCGGACTACGCGGAAGACCGTGTTTTTGCAGATAAACCTTTAACTGTTGAGCACTTGAAAACCAACATTCGTCAAGTTATGGCTGAGATACCGCCCAATATGTGTCAAAAAGTGGTCGAAAATTACCTCAAAATAATCGATACTTGCAACAATTCGCGTGGTGGTCATTTAAATTACGTAGTGTTTCACACATAATGTCAACGTTCAAGAAATATCATGAAAAAAAAATTTTTATGTGTTCTATTTACGTTTACTTTTGAAACCGCAAAATGGATAACCCGTTATACAAATGAAAGAACAATTAAAAAACTAATGCTTCGACTTCGGTGGATTTATACCCAGGTACTACATATACTACAAGGAGAACCGAAAAAGAGCACATTTTTTAGCACATGAATAATTATTATACTTTTACTTGATTTGCAAAATTTAAAAGACAATTTTTATAATCGACGCTATTAATTACAAGAAAAAAGAAAAAAACAATTACGGTATATTAACTTCCGAAACTTTTCCATCAGTATCATGATTACACACATGTAATTTTCTTAGAATTCCTAAATTATCTCTCAAATACAATTTTCCTTCTAATACATATTTTTAATTGCTCAACGATTAAAAACTTCACGTTGAATAAAAAAAAAATGTAGGATAGGGTCTGATAAATTGCTTACAAGAAGAATTCCACGCCTAAAATATGTTGTCTTAATTTACAAATTTTCGTTCCCTCGATAATGCCCGATTTTATCATATTGCGTCGTTTGCGAAATTTTCCTTCACGCTGCATCTTATTTCCATAATGTATTCCTCCTCAATGGAAACATTTTTGTTTTCTTGAATTTTATTTCAAGATTCATTGAAGCAGCAGTTTATGATGGATGATTAAATAGGAAGACATAAAAGCAATTTGCCTTAACATCAAGCATAATAATAAATAACAAATTTGAGTACATCTTATATTTTTTTCTATTCGACTAAAGAAAAAACTACTATAGCAACACTTTTATAGACTTTCCGAAAAATTTAGCATTTATTTTTTAAACATAGGGAAAGAGAAAAATAATATCGCACAATAAATAAAAATCCCAAGGATATGCTTTCCTATAAAATTAGCTTAAGAAAAAAAATAAAAACACATTAAAATGGAAATTTTGTAAAGCATACTGGTAAGCCAAAAGTGGAAAGAGTATAGGAGTCAATGAAAAAAGCATTGATGTCGTTGTAAAGGATACCGTTCAACACTCAAGATTCATCAAAATACATTTATTGTCATTGGTTACGAGTACAAGCAATTTTATAGAATGCTTTCTATATACGACATAAGTGTATGTACCTACATTATATGTAACATGATGAATGGACGATTCAGATCGAAGCATTACAACAGCAGCGATAATAATAACAACAACAACAATAACTGCTAAAAGGAATATCCTTCAAAGAAATAAATTTATAGTAGATTAAGACATGTGAGATGTTTTTTTTAATGAAAGACTCTGACAACGTGCCGTGTGTCGATTCGTTTTAAAGACTTGTCTTTACTTTTGATGCAACACATGTTATTAGACGTCAGAAAAATTGAATTAGTTACACATTTTCTAAGAAATTTGTAAATGGGCAACAATTTTAAGGAACGTCATTTTTTATTGAATAAAAAATATTCATATCCTTAAAAAGCAATTTGGCAATAAAAAAACGAGAGAACCTTAAAATAGTTCCACATGATTTCTTACATCTGACATCTTACCTATTTTTTTTATCAAAATTTCTATTCCATACATTTTTATTGTTTTTTCAATCGCTGGTCATAAAAATATCTAAATAAAATGTGGTAAAAGAATTTTCTTAATATTCAATTTTCAAAATATTGAATTTAAAAAAAAAAATGATATTAAAAAAAAAATTAATCCAAAGAAATATTTATTTTGATCGAAACCTGTTGAGCCTTTAATGAGAAAAGCGCAAATCAAACAAAAATAAAGCGTTATATTATCAATAGCCAAAACCAATAGAAACCTTTGCTAGAACTATAAATGTATTGTTTGAATATGGAATTGCCAAAACAACAAGCCAAATTTGGAACTATCACAGAACCTTGTGGAACGCCAATACTTATATTCATTTCCTCACTAAAAACATTTCCAAGATCAATTTCTGAAATCTTTCACTTAGGGATGATGCAAACCAGCTATATATTTTACCCCTAAACACATATTTCTAAATCTTTTCTAGCAGAATATCATGATTCCATATCAAATGTTGTTGAAAACTGCACAATTTTGTAGCAAATCCAAATTGTGTATTACTTAAAAATCGTGTTTATTTAAGAACTTTTTAATGTTTGACTTCATAAGCTTTTGGAAAACCAGTCAATAGTGTGACAATAGGTCTGTTATAGTTTGACCGTTGCAGTATCGCCTTTTTTAAACAAGGTAATCACTTTTATTTTTAAAGATTTTTGAAAAAAATACCACACATAACCTCGACTTAAGTAAATGAGCTAAAATATATGTAATAAAAAACACTGTCTGTTTTAAAGTAAATGGTTATTGACATACAGTTAAATATATTCCATTTAAAATGAAAGGTTAAAACATTTCTTGATGATTTACAATATAATAGCACATTGGAAATCATTGAGAAATAAATCAGATAATTGATTACAACTTCAGTTCTTCGATTCAGCAGCTACAGATACAAATTAAAATAATATACAGCAGCCTTAGCTATATCACCAAGGTTAAAAACAGAATTATTTTCAACTTCAAGTTCTAGTATCCTTAATAGGGAATTTTATTATTCAAAATATTGTTCACTACTGTCGACTCTCCTTTGATATATCTTTTGCAAGTAAAATTTTTGTTAAGTTATAAAAAAAACTTTGAAAATGTTTACATCAGGAACTGCAAGTCAACTAGTCGACAATTACTTGATCAACTAGGTTTGTTTAATAAGTGAAAATCATTTCTGTAACACAACAAAAACCGTAACAATTGTTAATAGATAAAATTTCACTTCACTTGTTGAATCAGTTCAACACAAAAATCAACTAAAATGTGTAATAAAATTTCTGAAGAAAAAAAAAGTATTTATTACAAATGTGACTTCTTTGATACATCGACAAACTTACTTTTTTGTGAACACCATGAACATCTCTTATAACATGGTATTGAGATCCAGTGCAAAACCAATGTAAGGTGATCACTATTTTCTGCAATACTTTTATTAGTGGGGGAACGTAATTTATGGAAGAGACTGTCGGTAAGATAGTCACCAACTTCGACGAGACACGAAATTTTTCAATAAGCACGAAATTTTTTCAATAAACACGAAATTTTTCAATAGACACGAAATTTTTCAATAGACACGAATTTTTTTTCACAAAACTCTAGGCCACTCAATAAATTCTCAAGATCCGTCCGATGATACCATTTAATTACCACTACTGCAAGTGTTTACCGTTTCAACCGTTGGTTGAAAATTATCAACAATTTAACAAGTTTATTCTCTTTTTTTACTCTTGTTGTTTCCAGTTACAGAAATGGTGAAATAGTGAAATTTACAACTTGTTGAATGATGCCAAAACAAGTTATAGTTCTCATAGACTTGTTCTTCCGTGTTACACAAATTTTAAACAAATGTTGATTTTCACTTGTTCAATATGCACTTTATGTATTGTGTTATATGCCCCTAGTTTTTAATATTTGTGTCAGAATATAACATAAGTGCATTATGACTAATGAAAAAAAAAAACAGGGATACGGGCAAAATTTTTAGAAAAAATCGGTTCCAACACAAATCCCCTTTTTTTTTTAAATGTTAATTTTGAAGTTTTATTTCTTAAAAGCTATTTAGTTATACCAAATAGGTAAATAAAAACAACCTTTACACCACACCATTCAATGTGCTTTGGTGGATTTTTATGAATTTATTTTCGCATTTCAAGCCAGTTATTTTCAGAAACAGTTCAACAATTAGACCCAGACAATTTTGGTGAGAGAACATAGACGGACATAGACATACAAGCACCCTAGATACCTGCAATACCCCAGTTTTATTTAAATGCAGCCATTTCAATAATAGTCCCAAATTCAAGACTACGATTAGAGCAACAGACCCGAACACAATTGGTTTCTCAATGTCGCGAACGACAAATCGTCAAAATCTGAAACCTGTTCGGTTTTGAGAAATCTATATTTTTTATTTTTTTATTAATAAATAAAAAAGCTTGCGTTTTTTTTTTCCAAAAAGAGGAAGCGTCATTTCAAATTAAAAATACTACAACCCAAAAATCTGCTCACAAAATAATATCTCCACTCCCCTAAAGCCGCCAAGTTCCTTAATACTACAAAGGTCATTGCCTGATGCGCTCAGTTTAATGCCCCGTTAATTGGTGTGCATCATTCGAATTTTTTTCTCATCGCCAATCAGCACAAAATATCAAATGAAATAAAAAACAAAATTTATACTAAACAAAATTGAAGAAAAAAACCAAAAACATTCAAAAATGTTATCAATCTTTAGAAACAAAAAAAGCGGATATCATGTGTGCAAAGAATTGCGCGCATGCAGCTGTTTTTTTTATTTCGAGGAAACCCAAATCAAAATAAAAAAAAAAAATAATCAAATTAGTTTTATCCACATGTTTAGTGATGTTTCTTTGATAGCGAAACAGCAGACACTCTAAAACGTTGAGGAATATCTAATTGCATTTTGCACAGAGGGCGAATAAATACAAAGCGAGCAAAAAAAAAGCACACAGAAGACTCAAGTCTAATTAAAAAATATTTTTCCACAAGTGTTGAGTGACAACACTGGGAAACCACATACAAATAATCAAAAACCAGAAAAAAATCAACCTCACAGATACTCCTACCTTATTTAAAAAAAAAAATTAAAAGAAAAAAAAACAGCAACAAATTAATATGAATTTCATTGCATGTGCTAATAAAGTGCATCCATCTATTCTTGGATTCGGATTTGGATGTAGAGAGAGAAACTAAATTCAAAGTCAAACCAGTCGCGCACGTCATTATTTTATGGAGCTTCTTGTTCATCTCGTCATGCATTAAGTTGCTCAGTGCCGGCTGAGCATAGTACAACTGAGCTTGGGGCCCAAAGCTTCAAGAAGGATTCGACAGAAGGGGTTTCTTATTAGAAAAAGCGCACAAACATTTTAACATTTCAGATCGTATCGTTGGGTTTTAAAAATATGATTTTTTTGTTCATAAAATTGTACATTGTCAACAAAAATATTTTTAAAAAATGTCTAAGCTGAACGTCTATTTTAATCCGACACTGCAGCAACGCCATCGCCATTACCACCTCCACACCAAATTCCCATATTCACCACAAACTGTCAGACTTATGACAAATTTCTTCGAGGACTTTTCAAAGTTGCAGCAACGCAGCACAGCAGTCGTTCTCGTACAAAACACATCCAGTTTATTTAATTAGCTAATTGCTACCTCAAAAACTAGTCATTGAGTTTGGGTTTTATTATAAAAAAAAAATTAAACAAAATTATAATTATACGGTGTGGATTAAATTGCGGCAGAGAGAAAAGAAAAAAGATACACACACACAGCATACGGTCGCTCGATGATGATTATATGATAATATGCCTGCTGATGGCCATGGTTTGTGGTGTGGTGTGGTGTGGTGTGGTTGGTGATGATAATGACGATGAAGACTTATCTTCTTTTTTTTTTAAGTTTGTTGTTGAAGGAATAATATGCGCATCAGTCTGTTTAGGTGAGAGTTATGGTATGGTAAAAAAATGCATGGCAGTGACGACAGCTTGAAGAAGGAAAAACGGTTCTTTGATCCATAAGACCTAAATTATTAAAATTCAAATAGAAAATCTAATTGAGCCGAAGATAATAGTTAAAATCTTTATACATATTAGTATGATATGATTATAGTAGATTTTAAGGAGATGGAGCGGGGAAGGGGTAATTTTATAATTATGAAATGTCATTAGGGCGATGTAGGTCGGAGGTACTAAAGGGTAAGTTTTTCATTTGGAAAAAAATTGAACTCGAAATTTTAATCAAACTTGACATATCGATAACAGAGAACATGAAAACATGTATTTCCACAATTCCGACTGTCAGTCTGTAGGTCGATCTATAGCCTAACGCACTGCAGCTTTTCTCTTCTTAGACTTTCTAGAACAAAAATTGAAATTGTATATTTGTCCCTAAAAACAAAGGACCTGCCGACCACATAGGAAAACAAAATATTAATTGCCACGACAAGGGCTCTTACGATTTTAAATAAAATTCGAACATAAAATATTGTTAACGGTACCACAAATAACATTGATCCGTTTTTTTTTCAATTTCAAGTTTCTCAAAAACTACCGATTTTAATAAATATTTTTATGCAAATGTTCCTTCAAATTCTAAATAATACTGCATATTAAAATTTTCGAAACTGTTTTTTTTTTTGTTTTAAAAAAATCTTTTTTTTTTAAATTAAATATTTCGAGTATATGCTCACGATTTTTACTTGCGATATATGTAGGTACTATAGCTATAAGCTACAGGGCAAGTTTTGCATTTGGAAAAAAATCGAACTCGAGACTTTAATCAAACTTGACATTACGATGATAGAGAACACCAAAAAAGTGGGCCCGCAATTCCGTCTGTCTGTCTGTATGTACAACGCTCTACAGCCCAAATGACTGAACCAATTTTCTTTAAACTTGGTATTTGAACGTTTTAGGTGATTGCCTAAAATAGATTTTTGAATCGTTTTTTTTAGGGGCCAGATTAACGGTACGTAACATACAATTTTTTCTACCATATCAATTATATCGAAAACATGTCTAACGATTTTGATTTAAAAAAAAGTTTGCACAATTTGTACTACATTGTACATACTCTACATTTTGGTCAAAAATTTTTTAAAAATATTTTGTTATTAACGGTACATGCCATACACACATTTTTTTGATTTTGAACTTTCTCATAAGCGGCTTCACGGGTTTCGATCGAATTTTTTACATAAGAGGTCATTCAGATTATAATTAATATTTTGTTTTCTTCAAAATTCAGTATTTTGAAAACGCGTGGATGATTTTTGATTGGAAATTTTGGTAAGTAAAAAATGACTGAAAATATAATTCAGATTCTTAATAGAAATTTTTTGCATACAATGGGATCGAACATGAGCAAGTTCGTGCTATCCAGTCCTGCATTTTATTTTTTAATATTGTTAACGTTTTTCAAAAGCTTATTTAAAAAAATTGTGTACCCACGTCTTCGAAATATTAAATTATCAAAAAAAAAAGGATTTTCAAAAACAAATTGAATTTAATTGAAAGTAATTTAAAAAAGAAGCTTTTTTTAAAAAAATGATTTTTGAAAAAAAAATTGATTTTTGAGAAAAAAATTGATTTTTGAGAAAAAAATTGATTTTTGAAAAAAAAAAAATAATTTAAAAAAAGGTTTAATAAAAGAATTTTCAAAAAAGAACTTTTTTTTCGAAACATTTTTTTTTTTAAATTGTCTGTCCGTGTCTTCGAAATATTACATTTTTTTAAATTGTCTGTCCGTGTCTTCGAAATATTACATTTTCAAAAAATAAAATAATTTTAATAAAATGAATTTTCAAAATAAATAAAAAAAATTTAAAAAAAAACTGGTTTCAAGAAAATTGATTTTTTTAGATATACTAAAACAATCTTCAAACCTTGTCTTCGAAATATTACCTACATTTTCAAAAAAGTACAAGAATTTTCAAAAAAATAAAACATTTCATTAAAATTCATTGTGAAGAAAATAGTATTTTTTTTAAAGAATTTTTAAGAGAATTTTTTATAAACTTTATTTTAAATTGTCTGTTTCGAAATACATATTTCATTTTATAAAAAAATTGAATTTTCACAAGGAGTTGTTAAAAAAGTTAATTTTCCAAAAAAATGATTTATTCTATTTAAAACATTAATTTAAACACAAAAAACTGGTACTTTTTTATTACAACTTATTGCGGTGTATTCTCAATGACGAAAACTTTTATTACTTTGGCTTTGAATTATAAAAATTTTATAATCATTCTATGAAACAATTTGGCAATTTCAATATTGTTTACTACTAAAACTGTACTAAATCGCTCCTATGTCTTATCAGCTTTAAAACACATGATATCTGCTGGTTCGGCGAAAAATGATAAATTTTGTATTTGCTATTAATAATTGTATTTTCGATGATAAAACACTAGTTTTACTGATAATTACTCTAGCAATTATGTTTATGTATATATGTATTTGGACATTCAAAAAAAAAGAGCAAACAAATTACAAGATTTGAAACCCCAACTCGATTTGATTTTGTTCAACTTTAAGTGTTATCAATAGCATTGACTGACTCTCTGTAACAAAGCACACACAATTGAAAGATATAAACAAATCTGTCTACACCGTTCATTTTAATTTATATTTATTATTATTTTGTTCTATTTTATCATTGACAGAAAATAATATCGAAATATGATTTGCGTAGGTTTGGTATAGAATATATGTTGCCAAAAGCAACCGCCGAACAAATCGAATAAAAAAATATAGACTTACGAGTATATGTAAACTCGGAAAAGTAAAAAGTAAAAGTTAGCTGAAGTATCTCTTTGAACATATTACATTCGCATTTTATGAAAATATTTAACGAATTAGTTTCTCATCATGTACATACTCTATATGGGAAGTATTGGTTTCGTGGAAAAAAATTATATCAAATTTAGAACTAATAAATGTACATATATAGTATATAAATTTTAAATATTTTCAAATTATAAATGTATACGGTCACTGAACATCCGTCTAGATGTGAGATGTCTAGAATTAAGTACATTACATTTGTATGTTTATAATTGGTAGCTGCCATGCAACTTTTATCAGTTTACATTATATTTTTTGATAACGACTGTTACGATTTGGATTAAATTTCAATCATGTAATTAAGGAAGTCCTTTTGGTAAAACTGCATTTCAAAATTTGCGTAAAAAATAAATTAAAATTCGAGTTAATTTTTCATCCAATTTTGCACACTTCTAAATCTTGCAAGCATTATTCCGTTTCAAAATTTGAACAAAAAATAAACATTTTTTAGTACATATTTTGTTTGCTTTACATCTACATATAAAGCTACTTTTTTTGCGATTCTTGCTTGTATTTTATTTTTTGTTTTAACATTAAAAATAAGAAAAAAGATATAAAACAAACAAACAAAAATTAAAAAAATGCTAAACAACACGAGAAATTTAGTACAATACATCTTTTTGTTCTAAATAACATTGAACATAACGCTCAAGTATTTACAAAATGTAAATATTATATTTTGCAATTATATATTTTTTTTAAAGAATTTCGTTCACCTACCAAAAATTTATTTTGATTAGAAAACATAATTTGGCAAAAACAAAATACAATTAATTTTGTTTTGCGAAGCTCAACAGGGAATATTAGTGTCTCCTGCCTCTTTCGTTAAACTTAATGAACTAGAATGAAAATGAAATTCATTATTATTATTATTGATTGTGAATTAATGAATAGAACGATGGGAAGGATATTAATCTCTACGTACATAAGTCTGTATATTATGCGTGTGTCCTTGAACAATCCTATACTTAACACCTTGTATGAGGAAATTTCATTGAGATTTCCAAGGATGTTTTATTCTTTTTGCAACTTTTAGATGAGACAATAACCTCAGATTGTTTTTGTTTTAGTTCTTGCAGCACAAACAAGTTAATTACTTTTTCGATACCTGATATAGTCCCTGATTATATGCGAAACAAAATTTTGTTTGCATTATATGCTTGCTAATTTGTCATCGACATTTTAGAAGGTTAATGTAATGAAATGATATTCTACATCGCCATCAGGGAAAGTCCGATTTCCATAGTGGCGCCATCTAGAAATCCACACTGAAAGGGCGTATCGATTTCAACAGTTTTTTAACAGCTTAATCATTCATTGGAAACCTCTTAACTTGGGTTTAATTTATAAGCAGGATTAACTTCGACACTGAAATATTTGCCCTTGAACTCCTTTTTTGATAAATTGCAATTTTTCGTATGTGCCGTCGAATTTATGAATTCGCGAATTTCAAAATATTTAAAAAAAACGACAAATTCCTAGTAAGCATACCATTTGTCTCGATGGTTTTATTTAATGTGCAGAATTTTAATGTTCAAAAGGTTACCAAGCCACAGTCAATGTAAACAGAAGTTTGAAATTATCTATTCGTACATCATGTTTACCGAAATAGGTAAATCGTCTCGACGTGTTAAGTTCGTTGGCTTTGTAGATTGATATTCGACTAAAATAAGAAAACACACATCAATTCAAACCGCGTAATAAATTACAGATTATACGTGCATCACATAATAATTTTTTTTTTATTTTTTAAATATAGCAATGTACAATTGTACATGTAAGTACATAACGTATGACATCAACGGAAAGAAATGCGTTTAGTTTTAATCTGATTTAATATGAGTACTAAAATAGTTCTAAAAATAGTTCTGCAAATGTAATCATTGTAGCTTACTTAATTACTTCCGTCAAAAAAGTTATACACTTTAACTCACGTGGGGTATATACTAAGTAACCCTAATTTGTGCAAGATATTTTGATTTCTGGAATCAATCTAAAAAAAAAAGGTAGCCACTTTCAGAAAAAAAATTAAAAAGCAAAAATAAAAATTATTAAAAATGTTTCATATACAAAGTCAAGTTCAATCTCTAAAGTTTAAAGTTGGATCTCTCAAGCTGGTGATAAGAGTTTCAAAGTGGGGTTGGTTGTTTGTTTTATAAAGCCAAGATTGTCAAAGCAAAATAAAACGCCCCAATTGAAACAAAAACAAATAGTGTATCTTAACTCGGCCACCTAATTCAGAAATTAACATTTTGTATTAATTAAAAAAGGACATGAAAAGTTAATTTACGTTTAGTACTAAATTATTATAGGAACTTTGTGTCACAAAATTTGAAATTTTAAGTCAATTTCTCAAGAAAACTTTATATATATTTTGTGCCTTTATAACTGATCACTTTCGACAGAAAAATTCTTCGATAGTCATGTGAGCGTGGAGGGCGAATGGATGAATAGATATAACCGCAAACTCTTTGAGCTTTACAAAACTTTGGATACAGTCCAAAAGGTTAAAACGTGTTGAATGCGTTGGTTAGTACACATCAAGCGAATGGAAAACTAACGGTAGACCCTTGCGAACGATCCCAGATGCCAGACCGCTTGGTCTGTGTGATTGAAAGCAGGGTGCATGGGATCGAGGCGGATGGCGAAATACCGCTTTTCAGGCAGGGGCGCTACAATGGTCGGGAGCCCCTTAGGTAAGTTATTAAATTGCTCTTCAGTAACTATTACTTTTATTATCATTAAAGTATTTTGAATTTCAGAAATTCACCCCTCGACATAAAATTGATGTCAATTTAAAACTCTTTTTTTTTTAGTACACCTTACAATATACATTATGTATTAAAATATTGAATGAAATAAAATGACATATATTTCATTAGCGCATTAAACACTTTAAAGGTTAAAAACACAAAGAAAAGCTATGATTTGAAATATTAAAAAAAAAAAAATTCACGACTGGATCGCACGTACGTGCTCCTATGTTCAATCACATTATATGCAAGAGATTCTTAATAGAAACGACTAAATGTTTTTTAAAGACGTTTTTCACTAAATTTTTTATATATGTAAAATTTAAATTTTTAAATATTTAATAATATAAATTGAAAAAAAAATTCAGAAAAAATCGTTGAGCCGTTTTCGAAATATTGAATTTTCAAAAATATTTTTTTTTTTTTTTGTCAAAAATCCAAAAAAACTATTTTTCGAAAAATCTTGATGCAGTATTATTTAGAATTCGAAGGAGCTCTTGTCTAAAAATTTTGATCAAAATCCCTTGAGCCGTTTGTGAGAAAGTCAAAAATCAATAAAATGGTTGTATGGCAGATACCGTTAATAACAAAATATTTTTCAAAAAAATGTTGGCCAAAATGTAGTACACACACCAATTTTTATCAGAATCATTACAGCCGTTTTCGAGATAATAAGGTTGGTAAAAAAATTTGTATGGTAAGTAGCGTTATTTTTGGGACTAAGACAACGATTCAAAAATCTATTTTAAGCAATCACCTAAAACGACTAAGCAACAATTTTGAACAAAATCGGGTCAGCCGTTTAGCCTGTAGATCGTTCTACAGACAGACAGGTGTTCTCTACCATTGTAATGTCAACTTTGATTAAACTCTCGTGTTCGATTTTTTTTTCCAAATGCAAAACTTGCCCTATAGTACCTATATCGCAAGTAAAAATTAATAAAATATGTACCTAGGTACTCAAAATAAACAAAACATACAAAATAGATTTTCCCAATTTATTTTTCGAATTACTTCAATTTGGGCGGGCATTCATCATAATCAAATTATATATGAGCAAACTTAATGTACTGAAACCTTCTCACTTTATCGAAGTTACATATTCATCAGAATATTATTTATTTCTTTTCTTATTTATACGACAGCTTATAAATCGAGACACAACTTAATTAAGTAAAAGAGGCGGCAACAAAGAGCCAAATAAAGCCGCACAGAGACATCAGAGAATATTGTCTGTAAAGAAAATAATAAATTGCATAGTGACTCAGTAACTGCATTTTATTTTCTTTGACTTACAATATTTTCATATAATTGCATTCTGACATGCAATGTTACAGCTTTGTCTTCTAAGGTACGTATATTAAATATTTAAGTGCTGTAATATTTTATTTTGTCTTTATTGAACGTAAAAAGATGTATTTTTTATGTTTATTCTTATTAATGTTTATTTTAACTTTTACTAGGTATTACTCATTTGCTATTCTCTTTTTTGTGTGATGATGTATTTTCCAAGTGATAAATTAATAAAAGATACTCTGGTTGTATATGCATGAAAAGGCAATCATTTTAGGTTTAAGAAAGTTTTTAAATTGCCAGAAGCATGTATGTGGGTGTGAATGACATAACAACTGTTTTTTTCAAAATACACAATTTAGTAATAGGGAAATAATTTTAAAAGAATGCAATCTGTCAAATAAATGATTGCATTCATAGAATTCATTCGGAATTCATGAATTCACATTCATCGTTCATTTGACATTCAAAAGATTGCAAATCATTTTATTTACCCATTCATTCAACAGCCGTTTATTGATTACAATCATTAAGGAATATTATGCATCGTTTGCATTCGTATTGTTGTCAGCCGATATATGATTTGAACTTAATACTAACTTCTATCAAATTCACCTTTAAATAAAAAAGCAAATAACGAAAGATCACAACAAAGAGCAAAAAAAAATGCATCGAAAACGAAAATAAAATGTAAGGAATGGAAAAGAAACAATGGAATCTCTTAATTGAAGATTGCATTCACTAAAGATTGCTTTCATTTACAAGCCCGATTTTATGTAAAGGGTTATCCATTTTGCGTTTTCAAAAGTAAACGTAAATCAACCATATATAAAATATTTTTTTTCATGATATTTCTTTTTTATTATAAAGTTTGAACGTTGACATTATGTGTGAAACACTGCATCATTTAAATGACCACCACGCGAATTGTTGCAAGCATCGATTCCTTTGAGGCCATTTTCGACTACTTTTTGACACATATTGGGCGGTATCTCAGCCATAACTTGACGAATGTTGGTTTTAAGTGCTCAAGAGTTAAAGGTTTATCTGCATAAACACGGTCTTTCGCTTAGCCCGACAAAAAAAAAGTCCAGCGGTGTCAAATCGCATTTCGGTGGCCAGTTGATATCGCCACGACGAGAAATTACGCGGCCAGGAAATGTCTCATGCAATAAAGCTATATTCGCTCGAGTTGTGTGGCATTTGGCACCGTCTTGTTGAAACCACATATTCTCCAAGTCGTATTCTTTAATAGCAGGCAAAAAAAAGTCGGTTATCATATGACCATAACGCTCCGAATTGACAGTGACAGTCGTTCCATCATCGTTTTCGAAGAAGTAATGTCCAATCACAGAGCGCCTCAAACAGTGACTTTTTGTGGATGTAATGGCCTCTCTTCAATTACTTGATGATTCTCAGAACCCCAAATACGACAATTTGGTTATTAACATGCCCACCGAGTGAGAAATGTGCTTCGTCGCTTATGTAAACCATAATCTCATCAAGAATCACCATTTTTGTAGTAGGTTTTAACAATTTGTATGCGTCGTGCGATACTTAAGCGATACATTTTCGTAAATGTCAGACTTTCAACTGAAACAAAAAAATTGGTTTAACAACTAAGTTTGACAGATGTCGAATTCCAGCCCTATACTTTTGAAACCGCAAAATGGATAACCCTTCATATTCCACATATTTCGGAAATAAGATTCGTCACTTCCAACCGAAGGAAATTACGCCTTAGATCTATGAATTCATATACAAAACACTCTAAGTCTGACCTAGACCAACTTTATTATTAAAAAAAAAAATAAAAAAGAGTAAGTTCTATAAATTTGTGTCATGTAGCAAATTTATTTAAATCCGTAACATTTATTAGTGGTTTATTTAAGCATACATAATTATCAAAACCAAAAATTTCCCTGTTATTCGTTTTTCAAGTACATTTTACAACAACAGCAAAAATACCTACTTCTTTCAATATTTTAGTCTTTTTTTAAATTTCTTTGAAACGATTACCGGCAAATGATCACGTCTTCTAAATGAAAACAAAAATACCTTCAAGAATTAAGTACAAGGTTTCGCAATAAAACAAAATAATAAATAATACAAATTAAAAACGATAAACAAGACAATAAAAATAATTTAATTAAAAAAAAAACAAATAAACATAAGTGTTTACCTTATATTATTTCATTACAATATTAAAACGATTGTTTCATAACAATCTTCTTTCAAAACACACAATTTATTAGATAAATGATAAAGAAAAAAATTCTACAAAATTATAAAATGCTACAAAATTGTCTGTCTTCAGAAAAACAAAACAAAAAAAGACTTTTTGGAGCCCACTCGCGCATTTTAACTAAGAAAATGCATCCCTCTTCAACAAAAAAACAAAATTCATCAGACAATGATGAGAAGTATATTTTGCCATAAAACATGAAATTAGGTACAAAAAAAAAATGTATCTTTTAGATATTTTTTGCACATATTCTGTTTGCATTTTTATGTACGACATGGTTTATGCATTATGTAAAGAAAGTTTTCTCCTCTCATCCTTCTGACAAAAAAAAATGCAGTTGGTCAAAGCAAATTACCAGTGTATCCTTTTAAGTTGATATTAATGCATGTAGCTACGTGTATGTGGCAGAAGATAGAGTATATCTTTTGGCTGGATAAATATATAAAGATACACAAAGAGAAAATGCTGTTTAAATTAAAATAAACTTAGAAGTAAAATACTTCAGGATTCTTATGATCCTCCTAATTGACAACAACTTTATGAAACTTACAAATTTCGCACATTTTTCTTTTGCAGATATATTAGAGAATATTCGCCTAAGGGTCAGACATGTTATCTTCGAAATTGTAAATCAAGGAAAACATCAAATTCATCATTGGGGCGCATTCGTTGAAGGATTTTGATTATTAACATTTTATTTGAAAATGTCTTTAGTATTGTTACAACGAATTTTATGAAATGTGGTCTTGAATGGACGATTTTTAAAATTTTATAGGCTTCGTATCTTTCCACGATATATGTAAGTTCAAAATGTAAGGGAGTAGAGAGTGAAGTTGTCCGTAATGACTATATTTTAAAAATTAAGTTTCATTATTAAGATCAGAAAAAAAGTGTAGGTAATAAAATAAATGTGCTACAAGTATATGTATTTTAAGAAAGCAAACAAAAAATACGACCTATATTTTAGCTCCCATACAAAATTCTCTCCAAAAATTATCCAAGACTTAGATTTCAAATGAATGTCTCCCAAAATTTGGCGCAAGAATTAATTGTTATTTGAAACCATATTTGGGACTAATGTTCAATTTCATAAACAACAAACACTAAAAGCACTTTTATTAAAAATCCTCTTAAATTTTATCAGACCCTTAAATCTTTCAAGTTTCTATAATCTATAAAAGGGAAATTTCAGGGAATTTTATATTAAAATTGAGTTTTTTTCATATCCCTGGAAAAATAAATGAGTTTCTTTTGTAAGCTAAATGTAACGGGTGTTTTGTTAAGTGCATGAGAAGTTTCGATGGTTGTTGACTACGGTTTGTCAGTGGAGAATGTCAAACTCTGTTGTCATTTCTGTTCAGTATGGTTTGACAACTCATCATGAATGATTTAACGCTGGAACAAAGCTTTCAAATTGTGGAAATTTAGTTTAAAAAAGAAATAAATCTCTTCACGAAGATCAAAGAACATCTTTACCGAAGAATTATGTTTAGTGATTAATTAAGCCCATTTCATATGGAGCGAAGACAATCTTCAAGCCATTTAAGATTGGTGGTGAATCGATTAAAATTAACTTTTTAGCGCGGTTTACACGCTGGCGGCATAATCGGTCCCTATTTCTTTCGAAATGACTAAGGAGGTGTATTTAAGGTTACTGGCGAAATAGTTGTCAAAAATTGGACTGATCGAATGGCCAATGTAACTCGTAGCCACGGCCGTCATATGCCGGAAATCATGTTTACGAAAATAAATGCCATGAAATTATCTAACAGATTATAATAATACAAAATTCATTCCAACAGTATTTTTGTCGTGTATTATTATTTTAAGTTCTCAAGCTCTTAAAAAACATCCTATATCAGAAAAAATGAGACACCATTAGGTATGTGTTGCAACAAATGCCTAGAAAAAAATTAACGGATGGCTTTGTTTTTTGCTTAAGTAAAGATATAATACTGCTTACATATTATGTATGTTGAATTAGAATATTTAAAAGCTTATTCAGCGCTTGATGAAACCAAAATATCCCATTTTCTGGCTTAGTTATATATTTGAAAATCCTTCATGAAATCAGCCATAACAATTTATCACGTGCAAATGAAAGAATACACTTTATTTGACTGAAATTTTGCAAACATGATTTTTACTTGCCATATTCTCTAGAAAGTTCTTATGAAAAAATTGATGTTTTTAAAGAAAATTACGAGATGAATAAGGCGCAAATTGTATGATCCATACAAAAACGAAAAATGTAGGCACAGTGAAATCTCCCTTGAGCGGACATCCATGGTACAGAAATTTTTGTCGCCTAAGGGAGTTGTCCGTTTACAGGTAATCAAATATAAACACTAATTTTCAAATTTAAGAGTATTAATTTATTAACAGAAAATAAATATAACAACAATATATAAACTTCACTTCTTTTTTATCATATGAAGTGGAATAAAATTATTAGATTTAACACATACGATAATACTTATAAAAATTAACCTCTAAAAACTTTGCAATAATATAAGAACATTCGTATTTATGCATTTTTCAAAAAAAAAAAAAAAAATATTTCAATATTTTCTTGTTTAGTTAGAAAAGACCGATTTATTTTGGAATCTGGCTTGTAGGTCAACCAAAAGTAGAACAACTTCAACTTTCAATTCTGCTCTGGTGTCCGTCTAAGAGAAAATATTTTGTCATTCATAGGTATGTGAAATTCCCGTTCGTGTCCGTTCAAGGGAGTGTCGAAACGTTTATGGAGCAATTTCCGTACAAAAAAATGTGTCCGCCTAAGGAAGGTGTCCGCAAAGGGAGATTTCACTGTATTTAGACATTTTTTTAAGCTTACACCTAAAGTAAAAGTACTGTCAATTTTTTCTGAGTGTATCTAGTGCATGTTTTTCTCTCGTCGACAAGACGACTGTCTAGGATACTTTTAGGATTATCTCACACATCCTGACATTGCCATTGCGAATAGGAAACTTTTTATTAGCAATTCATTTTGCAACCAGTGAAACTTTTTTATCTCTTCGCAAGTCCCAAGTCCAGTTGTTTGACTATAGATTCAAATATGTACCTACATTATCCACCCATACCCTACCCTACCCATGCAAAGGAAGATTGAACGAAATATTCCCCCGAAAAAAAAAATCCATTTTAAATGGATGGGTGGAATAAAATTAAAAATATTCCCAAATGAAGTCGTAAAAATTTATTGCATTTTATATGAATCTGTGCATCGGAGTTTCTTAGCCACCGCCCGTCTTCTTTTTCTTCATCACCCTAGTCGTCACGCGGTCACCATCATCGTCTCTGTCGTATTTCACTGTCCCCCATTATTCTCTCCTACATTGCTTCTCGTTGTCAATTGCATTTTGTCTCTTTTAATTTCTCTTCTTGTCGTTTGCTTTAAATTTTTCTTCTGTTGCACTATGTTTTTCTTTTTTTTTTGTTGTGTTAAAATTTTTGAAGAAAAATAATGGGGTGCGGTAAACGGTAAGCCAGCAACAGCAAGAAGCAGCTTCAGATACAGAAGATACATACCAGCAACAACAACAACAAAACATACAAAAAAAAACCGGGGAAGAATATAATAAAAATAATACATTTTGCCTTGGGGTAGGTCGTGTGCATTTTTCGTCTTACACATTATTGGTTAAATCTTCTTTCTGTTTTTTTTTTTTTTATTTTCGTTTTGGTTGTATTTTACTGTTTTTTTGTTTTATGCGCCTTCCATATCTCTTACACTATAAAACGACAAGCTTCGCTCCACAATAATTCACCCCATCTCCCGGATCTTCCGGTTTGAAATGAAATGCGGTGAGATTAATGGAGTTTCAGTTTTTCTCTCTCTGTGTATTTATTTATTTTATTTTTTTTCCCTAGATATGTACAAAGTACATGGATTTTGTGAATACAACACAAAAAAAATGTATCTACAAATTGTTCAGGGATTTTATTTTTTTGTTCTTGCAGATTTTTTTTAATTATTTTTTTTTTTACTTTTATTCAAGCGTTTAATATACAACATACCAACAAAGTTTCATAATATTTGCTGGATTTTAGTTTTTTTTTTTTTGTTGTATTTCTGATGTGATACGGGAAAGATTAAGTGTGTGGTATTATACACTAAACACAGTGGGTGGGTGGAACAAAAAATGAAAAGAAGGAAATTGAAAAATTGTCGAATTGAAGTGGAAGGAAGTTTTGTAATTTGTTTTTTTTTTTGTGTCAAATTTATCAGAGATGAGTAATGGCTTTGTGTTTTATATATTAAATTTTTATTGATAACGATTTATGAATTTTGTCAAGCTGTAGATATGTAGGAAGGTGCATACTTAATACTTATTTACATTCCAGCTAAGTAATAAAAATGTTTTCGAGTGATTTACATAATACCTACCTACTTATTTGATTGAATGATTGATTGTTTTGACTTAACAGATGTTTTACCTTCGAGAACATATAGGTACCTACATATCTATATGGGACGGAATATGCCTACATATTGTCATCAATTTATAAAATTCTTGTAGATAGCTAAGCAATTTAATACCTATTCCAATGGGCAAGTCTATACACATATAAAATTATAGACTACATAACCCCAAATTTATTCAATCTCAATTACAATTCAAGATACCATTTTATTGGTACATATTCGAACTCCAAAAAATCGAGCTTGCTTAATTCGAATTTCTCCTTTTCCGATTTCAAAATTTGGTCTATTGATCTAAATCGAGAATAGAACTTTCCCTAAATTTTTTTGAATTTACATTAGTGATCTTACTGTGATCTTCGTCGACGAGAAATGATGGCGTTCAGTATTTTTACGGTTTTCACTATAATTTTTTTTGTCTACGGGTTAAACAGTTGTTGTGCAGAGTTTTGTTTAACATTTCTTACGAGCCTTAATGTAAGCCAAGAAATTTAGTCAGCTTACTTATTCCTCTGTTCGTTTCCCTACAATATGTGGGTGAATGAACAGGAAAAAAAGGTCCTTTTTTGTACCTCGAGTAGAATATTTTTTTTTTGATTTTGTGGAAAACGGTTCAGTTGATTTCTTATATGAAGAAGCTTCTAAAAAGTTTTAACAGTAAATAAATATTGTAAACAAACAAAAATTCAAAAACAATTTTTTTCTTAAAATTGAATACGAAACAAACTTTTTTGAAACTCAATATTTCGAAACTTTGTATTTAGTAGTTTTTCGACATATTCTTGAATACTCATAAAACCATTTTTCTAATAAATACAAAAAAACAACGGTAGGGGAGACCGGGGCTAAAAGTAACACTTTTTACTAAAATATATGCTGTACCTTAGATTTTGAAAATAAGTTACCCAAACTTTTTACTGTTTAAAAATCAATATTCAAGCTACAAAATCCAATAAGAAAGGCAAAAAAATACTGATCAGAATTTGTAAAAATATAACTTTTAGACAAAAAAGCGTGTGATTAAGACTTACCCCGTATGCGGGGAAAGTTGTATCATAGACCGGGGTAAATTGTACCAACACCTATCATCTTCTTAAAAAAAAAACTATCAATTTATAAACAAAAAATATAGCACATACACCAGCAAAACTTATGAAATTAATATTAATATTAATATTTATATTAATATTAAAAAATTTAAATAATTCATTTTTAATGTTCCTAGAAAAAAAAAAACAAAACCACTATTAATTATTTTAAACTAAATTTAGTCACATTAAAATTAGGAATGTAATTAAAAATTCCAAAACCAGTATGTATTATAAATATGTACATTAGCAAGCCAGGAAAACACATAAGCGACATCTTTTCATTTCAATCATTTGTTGACAACGATATATGTAAGTCAAATTGACTTTTTTTCTTTTTATAAAAAATAAAGAATAAAATCAATCAAAACGAAATATAAACAAGGAAAACCATTTCCATCGCCTTGGTTCCCAAAATGTGTTTGAAAATATGAACGAAGTCTGTTTTTATTTGTTACATCTTACCCCACAAAAATGTTACAACTAGCCCCACCATGAAATTTAACATAAATTACTCAATTAAAAAAAAAACTGAAAACCATTCGTTGTTCAACTAATTACATAAATCTTAACCATGATATAAGTAAATATTTAAAAAACAACTAGAACTGTATCTCTTCCGAGTGAAGAGGAATACCAAAAATACAAAGAAAAAATAAAGTTACAAACGTATCAATTTTGGGCACTAGCCTTATAACTTTTCTTTAGGATGTCCTATTCACAGCTTAATTATACTTAACGTTAGCTTTGAAGTAGACGAACAATTTCCTCCTTCACGCGTTTCTTAATTTTCAGGGAACCCTTTCATTTTTAGCATTTTCAGGGAACCCTTTCATTTTTAGCTGCAAGTTTTTACCCCTGTTACTTCTAGCCCTGGTTTCCCCTACCTACCATATCAATGTAAAAAAAAATTAAGACATTTTTTTTTCTCAAAAACGGCTACAAGAATTTTGATTAAAAATGGGTGTGTCCTTAAATTAGTTCAGTCTATTTAAAAAAAAAATATTTTGCTCACTGATTAACGGTATTTCCCATATAACCACTTTTTATATTTTTTACTTTCTCATCATTGGACGAATCGATTAAAATTTTGTTTACACAGATACTCCTTAAAAATATATATAATATTGCATTTAAAAATTTTTAGTGTTCTTTCTTCGATTTTAAAAAAATCTAATTTTTTTAAACATCCATTTTTCAAAAACGGTCTAGTGATTTTTTTGGCGTATATTAATAATTACATACTTTGAATTTGTGTTTGAATTTTTTTTTTCTAAAAATGTTTTCAAAATTTTATATATAAAAAATAATTAAATTAAAAATAACAAACTCATAAAAATTGATGAGACACATTTTTATCTTAACGGTAACGTGAATAACAAAATCGTAGAATATAGGACATCGAAAATCCAAAAAAAAAAATAATTTTTGAACATCAAATGAACACCAAAAAGAATTTTTGGAAATTTGTGGTGATCGGATAACATTGCGATTTTTCTGATTCATCTGAATCACTCGCAAACCCCAAAAAGACATGTTCGTTTAGTTTTTTTTTTCATAATCTACATGCGCTCAAGGTATTATACTACTAATGTTTCAACACAGCGCGGGCGTGAGGTTAAGGAAGAGAAAGAATGATAGGAGATGTGTGGCGCGATGTTCTGAGACTGTAGGTGGTTGTTGTCTCAGATTTTATCTCCAGGGATGGCGGCTGAACTAATGCGAAGAAATTTCCGTGTCTTATTTATCGATGTCCCTTATAATTCACATTAATTTTTGTATTCTTTGTCATATTTTATCGGTAAACTAGTTTTACTCAATCACATGTTGTTAGTTCTATGCCTAAACAGCATGTAATGAGTCACCAACTCATTGTATCACATTTATTTTTAGAATTGGTTTTTAATGGAAAAATAAGAGGACATAGACTACGGCAGGGATCAAACCTATGACCATGAGGTTGACAGGCGAACACACAACTATCGGGCCACCACCACTCTTAGACGTGTTGAGCTGTAGTTTAACGAGTAAATCATAAATTTTCACAAAAGGCGTAAAAACCATGTATAATAAATGGGTTTGTGGATCGAAATCCACAAACTGGTTTTATTGCACAATTATCACATACATGAAATTTAATCAAAATCTTTGTAGCAGTTTTCGATAATTTGAATTCCTTTCTGTAAATTTTGTGTTGCCTCGGACAATATGTTTCGTTAATAACGGATTAACAATTATGGAAATTAAAGAACAGGGATTTCAGTATAATTACCAGATGAAAGAGTCCAAGTGAGCTTGGCAGAATGCTTGACATTTGTTGCTTTTAACGTAATATCATAGCAAATTTGCATACACATTCAACAGAAGAGCGAATAGGTATATTAAATATCTCCCATAAAAAAATAAACTTAAATAAAATGAACACGTTTTTTTTCAGGGAAATTTCCTCTGCATAAAATATGTAATTTTTTTTAATAATTGAAATGTATGGTTGCATTAAAAAATATACAACAAAAAAACTGTATAACCATTTCAAAAACCATTTGCATTATATTTATTTCTAGCTTGGATGTAATTAAATTATGGCGCGTAGCATATAGCACTTCCCTAAGTCTCAGCAGTACTTTCTTTCTCGCTCTCTAGCTGTAAACTATTTTAACTACTAGAACACAAAAGCAATTAAATTGAAACTCATTACTTAGACAATTAAATTTGTTAATTGCATTTGCTCGAAAACTAACTTAAGGGAGTAGTGAGGGCTAAAGGGGGTGGTGGTTCCATTCGTGCTGCAGGTTTGTTCTCTTCGAATAAAGTGGTAAAGTGATGTGTGTTTACATTTAGTTTAAAGTGAACGGACGTGGTTGCGTGTTGAAGAGTGAGACACAAGAAATTAACGACTTTTCCCTTTATTTTATTTTTTTTTTTAATTTTATTATTTATTCGGGATGCGACAAAAATATAAATTGAATAAAAAAATACAAAGTGGCAGCACTATGTTAGCAATGGTAAAATATGGTAATAGAAATTTTGTAGCATTAGTAAATTAAACCACAGAGTAAACATGATCATCATCATCTTCATCAACAAATTCTCTTTATGACTAGACTGCATTAAGCAGAAGGTAATACTGGTATTCTCTTAATGGGTAACATTCGCTATGTTGCACTACTTATTAAGTTAATTATCACTTAATGGTGTGTAAATTTAGTAATTTTTTTTTTTTTTTTTTTTTGTATCCATCTGTTGACTGGGTGGTCGTCATAGACGTTGCAGTTGCAATCGCACAGTGGGGAGGGATAGTCTTAAAAGTGGAAATGAATCAACTTTTGAAGAGTTACAAGCTTTTTAAATTTTCATAATTCATTTTCCTTTTGAATCTATAAATGTGTAATTTGAAAAAAAAAAACTTTAGACTTCAGTAAATTAGACAGTAATAAATAAGATCTTATTGGCACGCGACGATTTTCTTGTATAGCTTATGAATTATATAAATTAATAATTTATAAAACGAAGATGAAAGTAATAAAAGGGTCTTGGAATATTACTTATGAATAACACCTTAAGACACGCCCACTTTCTTACCTGTGGAGATGCGCATCAGTGGTTTGGAATGAATATATTGAAATGTGCAAGGTCTATTTTTGTTGTTTGGCGGTCATTTAAAAAGGGAATATGGTAGAAATTATAGTAGTGTAACGAAGTAACACGTTTTCCTTTACAAGGCGACTATCATCTAATTTTTGGCGCAAACATTGACTCAACTGCCAATCAGTCGTTATTACTTAAATTCAAGTATCACGCCAATTACTGCTTACACTTATGGCATTTTCGATTAGTAATCCGGAATACGTTCACCCAACACTGTATTTGTGTAAATTTAAATTAAAAAAAAATCACATCGACTATGATATTAATATTGATTTTTTTTATTTTTTTATTTGTTATTAATGACAATTTCATATTAAGATTACAATTGTATTATAAGTGTGGGGTGGGCTTTACAATATTTAAGAATGATAGAAAATGTTTAACAAATCAAGGTTGAATCAGGACCGCAGTTGTTAGTGACCTACCTAAAACTAATCGGTTGTAAAGGTACCATGTAAATGGATAAGTGACCTAAGCTTTACCAGACCTATTAATTAAAAAAATGCTATAGAATAAAAGATTCGAAAATCCACGAAAAAAATCTACGACAATAAGTATCAACTCTATCTGTTTTTATTATATGTCCCTGTAAATTTTGTTCTTAAATATCAATTACTAGTCCTCAACTAAACAACCGTCTTCGATGGTCTAGCGAAGGAGAAAGTTTGTAAATGTCAAATAGCAGACATTTTGTTTTATTAATAGCAAATAGAATAAGTCCTAAGCCTTCCCTAGTCCATGTTTATTAATTTGGGTGTAAGAGATTATCAAATGTCAGACCCATTATTTGTTTTTAGTCAAGATTGCAAAAGACTTCACATCCGTACAACAAGATGGTTGCTTTGACAAGCAACATCTTAGTTTTGACAGGATCATGCCCTTGGAATGACCATAGTAATCGCAAAGCACTATATAGTTTACCAATTGTAGAGGCTGCATGATCAGTCCAAGTTAAAATTTTGTTGAAAATTATACCCAGGTTCCTGGCAGAATGTGGATCAATGGTCGGTCTACCAAGCCTAATCGGTGGTAAATATGACTTATCTAAGATGTGTTTATAGATGCATAATTGCTTTGGGTTCCCCGGGTTGGGACAAATGTAATGCTTGAAAGCCCACTGCAGAATAATTTCAATGTCTTCATTTATATGGCTAATAGCATTACTTATGGTATCTAACAGTATAATTGGAAGTCGTCTGAGAACATAATGATCGTTGCAGGACTTAACTAAATGAAAAATTTCATTGTATGTGTATAGCGAAAATAAAAGCGGCCCAAGAATGGAACCCTGTGGTACTTCTGCAGGGATTGCAAAATATGAAGACAACTGGATTTCTACTGTCACGCATTGCTGACGATCATTTAAGTATGAGAGCAAAAAGTTTACTGCATAAGAAGAAAAACACTAAACTTTTTTACAAAGTGTCTGGTGATCAACCGTGTCAAACGCTTTAATAAAGTCCATTAACCTTAAAAGAGTAGCACAGTTGGTATGCATAGATCTCCGAATATCATCTACAAGTAGAAGAACTTCCAATTTTAATGATTAAAATTTTAATCTTGTTGGATATAGTTCACATTGCTTTTTTGTCAAAAAAAAAAACCATGTAAGTTGAACTGAACTAAAAAAAAAGTGTGTATTGGTAAGGCGTTCACTAGTCAACTGATGAGTTCAAGTGAGACCGCGCCGCGCCGGGACGAAACGCAAATTTTGTGGACTAAAGGCCGTTAAAAGCTATTCTTAAGTGTAAGAACTGTTTTATAACTTCTGCTGATTTCAATTTAGATACACATTTTTTGTATCAATAATAATTAACTAGCTACTTTTAATGTTATTTTTACCACAAAAGTAGTCAATAAAACATTGAAATTACACAAAGCTAATTAACCGGATGATTTAGGCATTTAAATCACACAGTCACAGTATCAATTATACACAAAGATTGTATGTGGATGTGCAAATGAAAAATGGAAGTCAGACTTCGCTGGTGTTGAAATTTTCAATATCGAGTCCATAAAAAGAAGAATTCGAAATACCAAAGAATTTAATTTTTAGTGCTTTAGACAGTGCATTTTGCTTCGGCAAATACAATCTAAAATATAAGACAATGAAGTCTCAATACGTATTGTATGTGTTGTTAATATAATACCAACATTCTTGTATAGGATGCCCCACTGTAAGATTTAGTGGTATATCGCTGTACATTAAGAAGGGCAAGTCCTTTGTTGTCATAAAGTGGAATTAAGTCGAAGGTTGGTTGTTATATTTGTTGAAGAATTCCTGGTAGACATAAAGATGACTATAGAGTTTGTAACCTTAAGGTTTGCACACCGACTCTTAGGCATCGTTCACACGGAGATATTATTGCCGTATATCGTTCACATGAAATTAAATCCGGTATAAGTGAATTTGCATTTCCGGCATAACGAAAGAATTTGTCAGTCTATCTGTCTGTCTGTAGATCGGCTGAAGGGATTTTCTTCAAACTTGGTACTTAAGCGTTTTAGGTGATTGTCTCGAATACATTTTTGAATCTTTTCTTAGCCCGGAAACTAATGGTACTTGCCTGAGTATTTTTTCTACCAACCTAACTTCTCTAACGATTTTGATAAAAAAAAAACTGTGGTAGGTATAGGGGTATAGTCTACATTTTGATCCAACATTTTTTTTTCACATATTTTATTATTAACGGTGGGTATCTGCCATACCTTTTTTGATTTGCGACTTTCTCATAATCAGCTCCACGGATTTCGATCAAATTATAATAATATAAATTCTAAAATCTAAATAATTCTTATTCGAAATAATACTGCATACCAAAACTTTAGGAAAATAGGATTTTTTTTAATAATATGTATTTCAAAAAGGAATGGAAGATTTTTTTTTGAAATTATGGTTTTAAGCTTATATAATTTAATACCTACTTAAAATTGTCATACCAAATTTTTTTTTAGAAAAAAATTAAAGAAATTTTGTATTTATTTTAGATTTTTATTGATGACGATCAACGAAGAATGACGTACACTTATTACCGTTGTAAATTGTCTACGATAGTTGACGTTTATTCAAAAAAATTATTAATTTATTTAATTGGTATTACAGTTGTCAAGAATCAACATTTTTGATAGGCAGTGAATGATCTTCAGATTTGAGTTATATTGTGAATGGGCCGTTGTTAATTTTGGTATTATGGGTGTCAAAATTATTGTTGGGTTTCAAATTTTAAGCCAATTGGAAATTCGATGTAAATAAAACTGTTGTACTGATCGCATTAGCTTTTAATTAGACAAAAATGTCAACAATAGAATTGCTTTTTTTGTGCAAATGATTTTTAAGAATAAAATACTGCGGAACAAGCATGCTTTAGGAGAAAACTACGCGATGCTTCTAGTCCCCTAGACTTGGACGAACATTATGTATGCAGACACAAAAACAAAACAACAATAAGCTAATTTGGTTTTGTTTAAGATTTGTGCAAAACTTTAGGCTTTATAAAGAAGCCTTCCTTAAAATACTCGTCGATAAAAAGTTAAATAAATAAATAAATCAAATTAAAACCAATTAAAATTCAACAATCCAGAAAAGTCCGTTTGCAAAGTCTAGACTGGATTACATTAAATCGACCAATCTTCTGAGGGGTTTTTTGTTGCTCCTACTCCTATTGTTTAAAAACAAGTGTATGCAAAAAAACTTTAGTTGTTAATACCTTCATTTTTAACAAAAATCGGGTAAAATATCTTTAACGCTTCCTAGTTCTTCCCGCAAATAATAGATTGTTCTGAAATGTCAATCTAAATGAGCATCATTATTCATAATAGTATTTTGATTGTTGTTCACAGTGGTTCAACAATTTATCAATTTTTATTCATAATACCGATTATTCAACTGATTGACAAATCTTGTCAATCTTCATCTAGTTCATGTTTGACAACCGTAATAGGGGTGTTAGTTACGTGTCAGTCAGTCTTTTCCTTCTGCTTTTTTTTGGAAATATAAAGTTTAGACCATTCGTTAAGCTTTTAGTATGAGATATAATAAGAACTAAAAATTCTATATTGAAAATCGAAAGTTTTAAATGATTTTAGGTGACGAGATGGTCAAAATTAAAAATTCTGCAATTCCACTGACATTATTTAAGTGCAGACGGTAACATTATTTTCTAGCAGACGGTTTTTCTTTAATTTCGACATTGTAAATATTTACACCAGCTAAAAATTTGTCGAGTTTTATACATCAAGATTTGTCTATTAAATAAGGGAATAAGGGAATTACATATATAATCCAAGAGATTTTGTTCAGGTTTTGATTGATTAGATATTTTTTTACTGCAGCTAAAGTTGATATATTAATTTTAACTCTGAGGCCATTTACATTTTTAAAGCTACATTATATATTTAAACAAAATTATATAGGTTATTAATTTAATTATTACAACAGCAGTAGCTGCATTAGCAGAGCGCATGAATAACAAGTTGAAAAAACAAAAAAACTTACATATACATAAAACATATAAAAAAAATACATCTGGAAAGTAGAAACTATTAAAAATGTTATCTACCATAGAAGATCTCTTAAAAGCAGCACAGTAGCGTATTATCGAACAATCAGACCGCATCTAATACGCTGATGATGCTAGCATTCGGCTTTTGCCATGTCGATGTAAAGCTAGCAGCCATCAGATGGGAAGGAGGGGAAATGGAGATGATGATGATGATAGTATCCATGATATTCACTGGAGGTTGCATTTCGTATTGTTTAACATTATAATATCTTCTCGGCTTCGTCGTCGTTCCTTCCCTCCATTCCCAACATCCATATTTTTCCCCGAAAACACATACACAATTTACTTTGGCAGAAATAATGCTTTGTTGAAGCTGACATTTAATTACCCATGATTATGGGAATGGTACTTAAGCACACACTAATCAAAGCATAATGGGCTTCCTAAAAAAAAAAAAAAAAAAAAACAACTCTAGAACCAACAAGGATTGCATGTGTTTTTCGTGTTTTTACTGACAAATACCATGATTTTTATATAGATTTTCTCATTAAAAAAAAAAAAGAGACAAACAATTTTAAAAACGCTAATATAACATTAAGGAGCTCCGGCTTTCACTTTTTTTTAAATTTTTACGCTTCATAAAACAGAGTATGCTCTTTTGCCTGATTATTTATGTAGCTTACACATACTCAAAAGCCGGCTCTTCGAACCAATTCTGTCAGAGAAGAGTCAAACCAGTCGGCGGACATTTCATCGCATCTTTGAATTACATACTTTGAATTAAATACAAAAAGTTGATTGAAGATTGTTGGTTATAAGCAAAAAAAAAAAAACTAAGAGATTAGAAACTAGGCCTAGATACAGGCTTTCACTTTCCTTCTCATAAACTTACAGATTTTTTTTTTTTACTTTTAAAGGTTGAGGTTGGGCTCATTTGTTTGTTTTGTTTGAATTCTTGTGTTTCTAGAGTTTCAAGCCACAAGTCGTCATAAGTAACCAAGCATTGTAATAGGTTTTTTTTTTTTCTAAATTAAATATTTTAGCGTGATTTCTTTTTCTTGTGTACGAATATACGTAAATCCAAAAGATGTGGTGTGTTTACTGTAATTTATTAGGCTTAGGCAACACTAAGCAAAAAATTAGGCAGCCAATTTGAGGTATTTGTTAATGGTGGAAATGGTTTATTTTATAGACTCTAGGGTTTTGTTTAGTAAGTACTTAATTTTTTTGGTTTATGGAAATGTTTTTAAACACTTGACGGATGAGTCAGTTGTTAAAGTGCTGACTGCTGACATTGTGTTGGGAAATAAAATTTATTACCTTTTTTGAAATTTTATTCGTCGTCGTTGTAGGTTGTTTTATTTTAGTTTTTATATGGTTATAAATTGTGAGCAATTTAAAAAGTTATGGGCCATAACTGTACCTATGTATTACATTAGGGAGAGGGGTAGTGGAGCGTTGAAAATTATAGTAATTTTACAGCAGCTGACATTTGTTACGAAAATAAAAGTCTCATCTTATAGTCTATTAGTGGTATGAGTGTCAAAAGGGTTGACGATTTTACTTAAAGTGATTTATTATATTTCTTTCCATTTGGGTGAGAGGGACAATTTTGTTCTAAATAAAAAAAAATAAGTTAAAAATAGAAAGAATTAAAAAAAAAAAACAACGGCAACACTTAGAATGCCAGGTTGTAGTTTTACTTGCGTTTTTTTTAAGTACTATAGGGCAAGTTTTGCATTTGGAAAAACAGCAAATTCTATGTGTTTGTCTGTCTGTCCTTCTGTATGTCGACCTGTGCGTTAAGCCGCTGACACAATTTTTTTCAAATTTGTTACTTAAGCGTATTAGGCTATTGTCCTAATTTTTTTTTCAATTCTTTTTTTTTTAGCTACAAAAATAACGGTATCTGCCATACAATTTTTTGGGATAAAAATGGTAAATCTCAATTATCTTGAAAACGTCTCGAACGATTTTAATAAAAAAAAGTTCAGTCCACCATAGTTGTAAAGTCTACATTTGGTCAATATAATTTTATAAGTAAAACATTTTTAACGGTTCCTGCCTTATAACCGTTACACTTAAATATTTATTAATTTTACGCATTACGTTCAACAATATTGACCTAATTATTATACTATATTCTAAAAGACGACATCGCTTACAATTTTGTTGCCCTGATGCTTTACTAAAATAATTTGTAAATTTATTTATAAATTATTTGAAAATAAATAAATAAATAAATATAACAGTTTTTTTTCGATGTTCGACCATCTCATTAACCGCTTGTAGGATTTCGATATTTTTATATAGGAGGTCCTTCGGATTCTAAATAATACAGTATACCAAAAATTCCAATAACAGTTTGTTTAGGAGTTTTGAAAAAAAAAATACTTTTTTTTTAAATTCAAAACCGATGGACTATTTTTTTTTAATTGTTTTTAAGTTTATATTTATAAAAACTTAAAATTGTCATATCATTTTTTTTGGAAACAAATTAAAGAAATTTAATATATAAAAATTAAGTACTTAGATAAGAAAAACCACTTTAAAAATATATTTAGCAGTTTGTAGTAAGAATCGTTTGCAGACGATTTGATCGAAAATACGTGAGATCCGATCCAGTCCTGGAATTTTTTTTAATGGAAGTTTTTTCTTTAATTTTTGTTTGAAGTTTTTTTTCAAAAAAAAAAATAATTTTTAAACTCAATAATTTTTGGAAAACAAATTGAAAAAAATAATATTAAATATTTGTTTAAAAAAATTCTGACTAAGTAATTATATTCAAAAATGTTCAGTTTATAGTTTTAAGTACCTACGTTCTGTAAAGGAACAACAGTTTTGAAAAAAAAAAAATTTGAATTCCTTCTAAAATTTTGAGAATTAATATTATTTTTTTTGAAACGTTGCATGTAGGTATTTTAAAACTTTATTTAAAAAGGAAATTAAAGGCTAGATTTCTGATTTTAAAAGAAGCTTAAGCACACTGTAAATGTTACAATGTTAATATGTTTTTTTTTTCTTGTGATTATAGGTATCTACTATTAAGCAAGTCGAAAACAAAGTTTTGAGATAACAATCAAACATGACATTACGATGATAGCGAAGACGAAAAAGATTGTTTAAAAATGCTGTCCCGTCTGTATGTCTGTCTGTCTATCTGTCAGTCCGTCTGTATGTATGCAAAGACACCTACAGCCCAAACGGGTGAGCTGAATTGCTTCAAACTTGGTATATATGTCTTCATGTTTAAAATAAAATGCACGACTGGATCGCACGAACTTGACTTGCTCTTATGTTCGATCACATCGTATGAAAAAGATTTCTATTTAAAATCTAAATATATTTTTAAAGTCATTTTTTACTTTATTTTTTTTACACAGTTTCTTTAATTTTTTTCTAAAAAAAAATTGTATGACAATCTTAAATATTTAATAATATAAACTTAAAAACAAAAAATTAAATCGGATTAATCAAAGAAAAAATTATTCAAAATTCAACTAATTTGACCTCAAAAAAAAGTACGCCATTTTATTTCTTGGATAAATTTGAATTTATGAGAACAAAATTTTTTAAATCTGTGGAGCGGTTTTTGAGAAAAAAGTTTTTTTTTAAACTTTTTGAAAAAAGTATTCAGCAAATACATTATAAATATAATTTTTGAAAAAAAAAATTAATAAGCAGTTTTCAATATATAATTTTTTTAATTTTTTTTCTTAAAAATGCTTTTAAAATACAAAAAAATATTAATTAAAAATATTTGTAAGTATAAATTGGGCAACCTAAGGCTATATACATACATATGTGTGAAATTTCGAAAGGATCGGGTAAGCCGTTTATGAGACAGTCGAAAGCAAAAAAAAACGGTCCTATGGAAAGTACCGTTTCAGCGTTTATATTGTTTTATTCTTTTTTTTTCAGAAAATATTATGATCAACACAAAATTGTGTATTCAAATGTTATCGACTTGTTATAGTGATTTTGAATGGTATTTTATTTATTATTCTCGTTGTTTCGCGTGTGTCAGAGAGAGAAATGAGGACGAGGTAAGAAAAATGCTGCCACCATTTCTCATAAAATGTAGTTAAAAGTTCAACTGATCTGAATCAGTTTTAACTGTGAAACCGGACGAATTAAACCAAAAATTTTATACTCAGTTTAAGGTTCAGTTGATCTTAAGTTTAAACTCCCACTGTGAAACTGGGGCTAAGTGTTACAATTTATTACTTTTTTTTAAGGAAATTGGGTTTATCATGGGAAAAATACACTATTCGTAAACGATTTTTTTAGTGGTCCCACCAATACATTGAGAATTTTGTCACATCTTATGCAAAACTCAGGAGATGAAAGTAAATATTATATTTTCCAATGTGATTGTTCGCATTAGCGTTTGCGTTCCTACGTGGAATTTTAAGCAGAAATGTTCATTCTTGACAAATATTTTTGTGTTGCCTTTAATCTTAATGAAAATAACACGAATGTCTGAGTTGTTAACCTTTGATTAGACAATCAACGCAAAAGGTTAATGCGTTGACTCTAACGTCCCAAAAAAAATAATTACACACTTACAACAAACCGTCAATGTTCACAGTGTCAACTGCTAGCTCATTTACGTCAATAAATCAACGTTGTTCCAAAATGCATTGACGGTCAACATGTTGACATAGCTATACGTTTACGATTATAAGGCTTGACAACATCTGCTCACTTTGACCGGTGACGCTGCATTGGCAAGAGCAAACAAATCGGTAATTTTTTACCTTATGGTTCTAACAAGGTTGCTGCAATTGAAAATTATTTCTGGCAGCAATCATTTACCCTTATCAGCACCGAAATCATTCCCTGACAGGGAAAGAGATTTCTCCTTTTACGACTGCATATGTCGAGAATACGAATCACTTGTTACATTAATTATAGAGCAATACAATTAAATAGAATCTAAATAGGTAAAAATACTTAAAGTTCAATACTGTCATTGACATATTTACCACGTTGACAGGGACTCAAAAAAAAAAGCTTTTATTTCAAAAAATGATTTACGAAAAACAAAAACAAGTTTTTGCGAATAGTACTTTCTTGTTTTTTTTTTTTAATATTTTTCCATTAATGTATTTTTATTTTTGTTCCACTTTCTCACAAATAACATTCTATTGTCCTCGTATTTATCAACTTTAACAAACAGATAATATCTCATTCGATAACAAGGTCATTGTCCGTTTGGCTGAATCATCAACGTTAAAAGCTCTTAAATGACACACACTTCAAACAACATTCATGACACGAAATGGAATATACCTCAACTCAACTTAACTCCTCAAGAAATCCAAATACCTCAATATACCTATCTAACTTCTGTCAACTGTATTTGTGATAATGTGGTTGTGATATATTCTTTGCATTTTGCAGTTGTTTTTTTTTTTTTGTTGCATTCTTTGTTTGAGATTGTATTTTTCCTTATAAGAAAAAAAAAAAGAAAAACTTATGAAAAATTCACCCAGGTGTTCTTGAGGAACAATTTCATGTCAGCAATTTATTTGTCTCGTTTCATTACAACTCCAATAAAAGCAGCTCTAGCTTGGTTTGAATATCTTACCACAGATGTTCATGTCAACCTACAAGTGTGATTTTTTTATTTTACCTTTAACATGAAACTAATTGCATTTGATGATGAGTAGGTAAATTTAAATTACAAAATAGAAAAAAAGATAAAACCAGACAAATAAAGTTATATATGAATTTTATAACAAAGAAACATTTTTAGCAAAACCTCGTATTCATAGCCCAATTTCAGAACAAAAATTCAGAAAAAAAATCTGCAGAATAAACAGAAAAGGCTAAAAGCATGTGCTGTGCATCTTTTGTAATAATTTTTTTTTGAACCAGGAATTGCATTGTTAAACAAATATTTAAATAATCATTTTGAAAACAAAAACCGTGCAATTTCAATAAATCGTCCTATCCGCCATATGGTTTTTGGTGGCACCAGCAGCACAATCACCAATGCCAGCAGCAGCGGTGGAATGCGATTCCATCGAGCCCAAGAATACATTGATTCATCCTTCCTTGTTAGGAGTAATCGTATGTTATATACGTTTATCGTAAGCAAACTCTTTGCATCTGAGAGTTGTTTGCTCAAAATTTTTATAGGTATTTTTGTTTTTATAAAAAAAAAACAAGTGAATTTCAAAAAAAAAAAAGACAGAACAGACCATTTTAATCTTACGTGGCTCACAAGTCATTTTTAGATGTGAAATATTGCTTCGCTACACAAAACAAATGCGAATGGGTGCGTTCAATAATTATGTCATGTATTGTAAATCAAGATAACTGATCATTAGAATAAAAAACTATTTTGATTGATTTAGAACAGCCTTAGACAACGAATTTCAGTGCATAATTTGGATGAATTCTAGACATGAGTGAAGTGTTACTAAATAATATTTTTGATTTGGGAACTGATTTAATGTTAGAAAAAGTTTGAAATACATTTTTTTTATAAATAAATACAATTTTTAGGCGAATGTGAAAATGTTGGTGACAAAAATCGGAAACTTGATTTATTTCGAATTTACGCGTAAGAAAAACCGTCGCTGAATATTTGACATCCGTTTTGACAATTGTTTTCTTTATATTTTTCCATAGATACTCGTATATAATCCATAGATAAAATCGTTTTTATTCAAAAAAAAAAAAAACGTTTTTATTTAAAAAAAACGTCTTTATTTAAAAAAAAAATTAATTAAAAGAAAAAAAACGTTTTTTATTTATAAAAAAACATTTTTATTTACAAAAAAGTTTTTATTTAAAATTTTTTTTAATTCTATTTTATTTAAAAAAACGTTTTTTTATTTTAAGAAATTGTTTTTTATTTAAAAAAAATAGTTTTATATTTTAAAAAATTGTTTTTTTTATTTAATAAAAAAAAATCGTTTTTTTATTTAAAAAAAAAAAGTTTTTATTTAAAAAAACGTCTTTATTTTAAAAAAAATAATTAAAAGAAAAAAAAAACGTTTTTTATTTATAAAAAACATTTTTATTTACAAAAAAGTTTTTATTTAAATTTTTTTTTAAATTCTATTTTATTTAAAAAACGTTTTTTTTATTTTAAAAAATCGTTTTTTATAAAAAAAAATTGTTTTATTAAAAAAAATCGGTTTGTTTTGAGAGAAAATAGTTTTTTAAGAAAACAATGTTACTTATACGAACAAATACAATTTTTTAGACTTTTCAGACTTAAAATTTATCCAACTGATAAATTTCCAAAAATATATACGGATATTTTTATCAATGGAAAATACTTGTAAATGAATCCCAGTGCTAAAAAACGTTGGTTTTAAAATTAGTCCATTTTTATATCTCTACATAATTTTCGTAGTTCTAAACTTGCTTCGGAAATTATTACAATTTTTATATAATTGTGTTTTATTATAAAGCTTGAAAAACAGCCATTTTAGTCAAGGCTTAGACATTTGATTTAGTAGAGACAGCTCTTAAAAAAAATGCAATGTTTGCAAATATCGTTAAGCTTTTTAAGATCTATTGAACTGAAAAAAAGTGTTTTTCAATTTTCATTTTAAAAAATCTGTTTGTATGCACATTCATAATCGCATTTTATAGGCTGCATAAGTTACAATTCGGCTATATTATTTATAAGAGGCATTTTAAGCTAAATCCGTTTAGAGGTTTCATGAACATAAATTTACGCAACGTTGGAAAGAGCCTTAATAAATAATAATTATTCACTCTTGAGAGTTTTTTTTAGCAATTTTTTTTCAACAAAACTGTGGGAAATTAAAACTGATCCAGGGGTTTCCCGGAAACTTGTATTGATTTCTTATTTTTTACATAAATAGTAAAATATGATGTATATTACACATTTTCTTTTTTAAAACATGTACATATATATACTTGTTCTCAAAAACGATTTAAATATAAAAATGAGTTATTAATACCTTTGGTAGAAACTTTTTTGTTTTTAAAAACGGTAAATTTTTTTTTTGAGTTTTTTAAGAAGAATCTTCTAGAAAAAAAAATAGAAGGTTCGTTCGTTTCCCCAGAGTTGATTTAGGTTTTGTTGACGGCCACAAGGAACAGATCATTAATATAACTCCATGGACTAGCAGCCGGTTAAGCCGTACTAGGCAAACAGTTTTTTAATTCAAAAATAAAAAAAGCTCAATATATCGAAAACTACTTAAAATTTGTATTTTAGTTTTTTGATATTGCCTTGAATACTTGATAAAAAAAACTTTTCCTAAAGCAAAACAACGGTAGATACCTCCTATACAAATGTTTTGAAAAAAAAAAACTGTTATGAAAACATCAGAAAATGATCCCTAAATGTATAAATAGAACTACATATTCAAATTTTCAAAAAAAAAATGTTTTTGGTTTTTAAAAAATGAATGAATTTTTCAAAAACATTTTTCAAAAAAAATTTTTTTTTAATTAAAATTTTATACATTTTTAATTTTTTAATTATGAAATTAAGAACAGCCAAATTTATCACAACTTTTATATACAAAATTGACCGAAATCCATCTTTTATCAAAATAGCTTTTAGCATTAACAGCATTTAGTCCTGCAAATCATCATCATCTAATCATATTTGACTAGCGAGTGGGGACCTTTTTCGATACGCAATTTTTGTTAAGTACAACTGTAGATGAACTCATCTTACATAGTTTCGTGAAGAACATCTAGTGTGAACTAAGAAAAATTATTCTCAATTCAAGTGCTTGTTTTAAGTTCCAAAAAAAGGTACCTAGCTTGCCTATGTATTCTTATTTCTCAACGACTGTTAATCCTAGGTACCTAAGTGTGGATTTACCTACCTACATATGTACTGCTATTGAATCTCAAAATAAATGAAACAATAATCTTAAACGTGGATAAGCTATACGTGCCATACCTATTATACACATACCTATACTCGTTTTGGTTGTACCAGAATTTTGCATGAATAAAATTCACAACCATTAAAACAACAATAAAAAAAATATTTCTTTTTATTCAAAGTATTCATTAAAACCTATTAAGATATAGGTTCCTGTCATGCAAACGAACAATCCTAAAAATATCTTAATATTCGTTTTTCATGATTTTGAAAAATGATTCAAAATTGTTGATGGTCATTAGATTGCATCAACAAACTCTAGCCAAATTAATAGGTATAAATAATAATAATCAGATTAGCCTATTCAATACACAAAACTACGTAGGTACATACATACATATGTATGTACTAACTAGCTCCCACCAAAACTCAACATTAATGTTTTTTTTTTGTAAAAACAAAAAAAACAAAAAATCTATAGGTAAGGCTGTATTCGAAATTATTATAATTTTTTTTTATTATTGTAAGAAAAAAAAACCCAAACAAAACATTAATTTCCTACAAATACTTAAATAAAAGAAAAATACCAAAGAAGATAAAAACAACACATATTCTTGCATTTCAGATAAAACACAAGCTAAAGAATAAAATTGGCTGAGAAAAAAAGCTTTTTCCGGAGTTGCTTCGTGCTCACATACACTTTGATAAGAAGACGACACTGAAACCATTGATTTAACGGTATGTGTAGTGTCTTTTTTTAATTTTAATCTCTCTCTCATGAAATGCCAGGTAGGTATCTAACCAAATTTCAAAACACTTCATAAAAGGCAGCCATTTTTGTCATTTTCTGCTGTAAATGTTTTGAATTGATTTTTTTAGCACACTTTTAGTACACGATGTTTATATTGATCTATTTAAACAAAATAAATGATTTTCTACAAAACTGAAAGTCACATTTATTAGTCAGGCCAGCCATTAAGTTTAAGGTGCAATTAAATGGACTGGTAAATATCAGCACCTATTTTGTGGAGACTTTAAATGGGGCTTGTTTTCCACCCCGCGAAAATAAAAACAGGGCAATAGAAGAATACGCAAAAAAAAAAACACCAATATGACAAATTATATCAAACGACCGCCATGCTGATAGTTCTCTTTTCTGTCTATGGCAAGTCTGGATTTCTTTTAAAAGTTTTTTGCAGAACAACAACAACAAACGAATAACCAAGTACAAAAAAAGATCAACAAAGTGGGCGCACGTTTCAATCTCATTAAGCAAAAGTTGCTTTAGTTAGTCGTCAGTTCGTCATGTAAAAGAAGGTAGATAGCAGAGAGAAGCTGCGTCAAGTGTGCTTTTTTATATTTTTTTTAGCACAGAGGTCTTATGGTAGATATACCTATGATGCGGTTTATATTTATATCTAAATATCTGCGGCACAAACTTGACATAATATAATGAAAATAAAGAAAAACTGTATGAAAACGTTTCTGTTTTTTTTTTCTTTTCTTTTTATGTTGCTTGTTGCTTTGAGAGAAGTTGAGGTAGGAATTTCAAATGATTTTCGAAAGTAAAATGTTTGCATCGAGAGTGTTTTGACAATCAACTTGATTGTCTAAATTTTGTCCTTGAAAATTATATCGCTTTATAATATATTAATCCGGAAAGAATTTTGATTGAATTTATATTTATATATTCAAACCGAAGATTCAAGTAGCTTAGTAGTTTTAGTACATATATATATTTGTTTATATTTTTAGCTTGAAATTAGTTATTCTAGATGCTTTGAGTTTCTGAATTGTATGTATCAAACTTTCAGTTTTAGTAGATACAAATTTAGCTCAAAACGAATAACGACAAATCAGTGATGTCTTAAATTAGGCTTATTCTTCGAATTTTGATTATTCTTTTAATACATACCTAATTAAGATATATTTAGTACAGATACAAATCATTTAATAATTAAGTGGGAAATAACCAAGACCACCACACTTTAGGTAAAACTCGTCTTAGATGACAGGTAAAAAATAGTATTTAAAAGATTGTGGTTCTAAATTTTATTTATTTACAATTTATAAATTTTAGTACAATTCGAAATTTCATATTTTTTTCTTTGTGCACTATTATTAAAAATTTAGCACAGGTAAATTATTATATTAACCAGAATAAACAAAATTTAAGTGGTTTAGTACATTTTTAGAACAAGAAAAGGAACTATTTTATTACAATTTTTAATCAAAACTTCTCAATTTTGATATTTGCTTATTGGAAATGAATAAAAACATGTTGCTAATTATTTAGAAAAATAATATGAATTTGATGAGAAGTGATTTTGTATATTATTTCAGAATCTTTAACAAAAAATTCAGTTAAAGAAAAGAAAAGCGGAACATTTTGCACGTTGGGATATGGATCAAACATTGGAAATTCATTTAGTACATTTTTAGTACGAATGCAATATCATCAAATCACATAAAAATGTACTTTTTTTGTTTAGCAAGTTCGTGTTTTAAACTCAAAATTGTATAACTAAATGTAGGTTATTGAACCCACACAATTGAGATCAATGACACATAATTAACTAAATCACTTATTATTAAATGTGCGATTTCGTGAGTCAATTTTTTATATTACCTAAACTCTATTATGGTGAAAAGATATTGTATTAATTAATTTTGTATTAATAAAATTTTACACATTGTCTTGCTATTAATAACAGTGCTAATCGTTTATTATCACTGCAAAAACGTATTGTGTGCATGGAGATGTGGTTTGTAATAAAGTTTTATTTATTGCAATGCGACAGCAGGAAGGAATTAATTTAAATACTGTTTCCTCGGAAGTTAGATTTTAAAAATTAAGCTAAGTAAGTATACAAATTCTAAGTAAATTGTGTAATATCGATGGGAAAAATTCGATGATTTTAGTACTAAATTGTTTACAAAATTTATTTAAAAAACTTACCCTGCATTTTCGGCTGCAACAATTGACATGTGGGGCTCATCTGTTAGCTGCAGCGACGATGGGCCCTGCGGAGGCGCTTGTGGAGCAGAAGGCCGCTCCGTGGTCGCTGTAACGCCAGCCACCTGCAAAAAAAATTATACATAAACATTAAAATATTTATATTTTTGTAGGTAGGTAATATAAACAAAGAAGAAACAATCAATCAATTCAGGGTGATTATTATAATTTGCCGCAACCAATCCAAGTAAAAAAACATCAAAACAACAAAAACTCTATCTACCTACCTATCTAACATGATATTAAATAAACATTGGACACAAATAAAAAAGGAAAAAAAACATAAATTAAAATATCAAATGACATGCGGAATATAACCACCCGCCAACATCATATCGTGTGTTGACGAAGATGACGTATCTTTAAGAGTTCTCCTTTTTGCCTGCCATCACATACATCAAGTGCACAAAGTACCTATCTAGATATACATTAGCTAAGTAAATATGTAAGCATAGATAAATGAATAGATGGATCGTGATATTGTGCATCAAACGAACAGACCCCTAAGGCGGTTTCTTCCAAACACAATCTTTTTTTATATATTTTTTTTTATTTTCAAGACGTCGAACGACGGAAAGAATTATTATTTGTCCCCCGAAAAATGTATCCATCTGTGAAAATTAATTTCGACGTTTTCGTTTTTTTTTTTTTTTGTTTGTCGTCATCTTCGTTGTCGTCGTCTTTAGAAGAGAAATACGATGGTCTTCATCTTTAGCCATTTTATTGACAAGAAGCCGCAACTTCACATCAAATATATACCTACTGATTGCACTTTAGTTTGCTTGTATTTTTTTTTTTTAAGATTTAATTGAAGACGAACGAATCTCATTGCGCGAGCTGGAAATTACTTTCATCACGCTTTTATGAATTATGCCTAGATATGTATGTAGATACATAATATGGTTCCACTTGTAAAGATAGTCAAGTACAAAATTTTGTGTACATACATAGATGAAAAAATCTCAGCATGTTCTGAAAACAAAAGATATCACGAAACCAACAAAATGAAAAAAACATTCTCATTTTTCTCTCTACCAAGTACAAAAACGATTTTCCATCATACAGAAAAAAAAGAAGGAAGTAAGTATGCCAAGAGCTGGGGAATCTCCCACACGCCTCAAAGCAGATACCTAGATCCTTATGTAATGTGTGTAATGGGGGTTTTGGTACCTATATCAAAAATAAGGCGATGTGATGAGCCATTTAAAGACAGAAAGCAAAATGCCTTTAAAAACGCAAAAATTCCGCATTGTACTAAATTTTTTTGTACGTTTTGTCATGTTTTTAAGAAAATAGTTCTCGCACAGGGATCTGTAGAGTAAGAAAAACACACAACAAGAAGAAAATCCTTTGAAGTGTTCATCTCTTTTCCTTTCGGTTTGACAATTTCTCATCGTTTTAGCGAGCGTGTAATGATTCTTAGTGCCTGTTTGGTTTACCATGAAGGTTTATCTCTTGTTTTTTTTTTGTTTGTTTTATATTTCTCCGCTTTCAACATGGGCAATTAAATGTTGGTATGTTTTTTTTTTAGACTCGTGTATTTTTTTAATTGCAAAGTACACGGAGCAAAGCAGCGATAAAACAAATGATAAAACACATGTTGAGGTTGGCTTTGAGAAATACCTTTATAATTAAAAGTCAACACTGGTCACACTCTTTTTGTATCTCTGAAATAATAGATATTAAAGTAACTTAGGTTGGTGTCTAACAAGAAGTCGTGTTAATGTTTTACAGCAGAAAAAAATGGGTTTTGGGCTTTGAAACCAGGTTACATTTTAAATACAAACACCTTCATACAATTTGAGTTAAAATTTTACATTTCTTGCACAAATTTACAATTGTATCAGAAGTGGGATTGCAAGCAGTCCGCGATCTTTCTGTTTTACTTTATGGACTCGTTAAGTTGATGCCTACAATATACAAACGGATATACGTACACTGCTGGACAATAAAATAGATTCACTACAAAGGTTTAGCTAAGAATTCCCGTTTTGGAACAATTAACCATTGAACCCCCCCCCCCTTTCCGCCATTTACTTATTCCGTACTAATCATTCTAAAAGTTTTAGAAAAATATTTTAGAACACTAAATCTTCTGCAAAGTATAACGTTTAGTACCTACCATACCTAAAAAAAATATTATGATAAAATATTATTGAACAATACAATTAGCTGGAATAAATCTATTAATTGATTTTAATAATGAAATAAATCTAATTACCTACTACTAACAAACGATTTTAGATCAATGTTACAATATTCTCCTAAGTTGCTAGTTTTTTTTCAATTAGGTAGGTAGGTATTACTTGAATATATGAGACATTTAAACAGAATATATTTCAAATTGGAAAAAGCCCTTATAAAAAAAATACTTTTAGTACTAAATTAAAATTACATAATGTAATCCATTACTGTATGTATTTATGTATGTAGGTATATGTAGATATGAAGAACATTACAAAGAACCGATATTTAAAGTGAACATCAACGTAATAGATAATACAAAATACGAATAATTGCATAAATAATCTCTTTCGTACTAATTTAGTACTACCTAAACATGAATTCTATAACTTTTAAATATTTTTAATGTATAGATGTGAACAAGTACTAGGTATTTAATATACACAACATATTAAAATTTTAGTACATATTTAGTACACGCATATTTTGCTTATTGAATCTACCTACCGAAAAATCAAAAATGTATTCATATTCCGCAATAATCCCCATCACCATCCATCAATCTTACTTCACTTCAATTCAGTGTTCCATTGCAATCTATACAAAATGTAGATAAACTTGGCATTCATTCGTCACAGCTGACTGCGCACAAAATTGCAAAATATTTATTTGCAAAACAAGAAAAAAAAAAACACACGCTTGCGGTTATCTCTGTTCGCACACTTACATATATCATGTAGGTAGGTTGGTAGGTACCTAGGTATATATTTATAATTTTTCTTCATCTGACACACACTTTATACAGAAATAACTTAAATAAGAATTCAAGAGAGCAATTTGCCGGTAAACAACAAGTCGCCAACCAACGAGCGACGACGATGAATGCAAGAGTTTCTTTGCTATTTTATTTGCACCTTAATATACCCAGTTACTAACATATATTAATACACCGCAATGCTATTTTGTATCTATGCCTACCTACGATATTAAATTCATGTATTGCGATAATATGTACAACAGCTCATCATATGACAAGAAGCAAGGCAACAGAAAAATAAAATGATATTACCAGACGCGTCAAATTAAATGAAATAACTACTATTGCATTGGTGTACATCATAAAGTCCAAGTAGAAAAGAAAATGCAGCAGCAATTTCAACAACAACAACAAACAACCACAGCACAGATATCAAGAAAGGAAAATTATGCTCATTTTGTAGATAGTGTATCTTTTGTTGAGCTTGTAATAAAAACAACACATTTTACTTAATGAGAGATTGTCATAAATGCACAAATGGAACAGGAACAGGAACCTACTTAAAACCTAGTACATATGTATGGGGAGTGAATTTTAAGCGATAAAGCTTAAGAAAATTTACATATGTATAGGTAGGTAGGTACCTACCAATATATGTATATATCTAACAACTGATAGTTAGGTACTGCCTACATGAATAATTTCAAACTATCAACATAATGAAAGTAGGTAAGACACATAAAATATCATCATTTTCTTGACAAGATACAAAAAATATCTGAGAGATACAAATGTATATTTTAGTCCCTGGAGTTAGATTTTTCATACACAGTAATAGGTAGGTAGGTACCTACTTTTGCAAGTGACAAGAAAGACTCATCGATTAATACATAAAAACTGCAAGATTGATGCTAAAGTAAGCAATAACGCCGCCCGGTACATAATGATAATCGAACACAACAACAAAAGAAAGATCATCGTAATTACACGTCGCGTCGCATCGTTTCTATCTTGTTATTTATTTTGTTCTGTTGTCAAATGTATCTTTTTTTTCAAAAAAAAAAAAATATTATTTAAATTTCTTTAGCAAAGCGCTTTTTATTTGTTTACAGTTATAAATTTTGCACACACACACACCAGATCGTGATACCAAACGACAAAAAATAATGATGATGACGATGGCGACTCCTATAGACTTCCTACAAGTCTGAGAGTCGCCTTGCCACGGCATGCACACACACGCCAAACGATTCATCTAAATTTTTTCAGCTGCCCAAGCAAGAGTGATAGAGAGAAATATTTAAAGATATGTTTCCTTCAAATATACACACCTACATTGGTATGTATCTACATCTACGTAATATTTACTGATGATTAATGAAGTGAATTCGCACATAATGTAAGTATTGTAATTATTATTATTTTCGATGGAAGGAGCCGAGCTGAGCCGCGCGCCGCCAAAACAAATTTTTAGTACAACCTACATGTAGAAATTTTGTGTTTTTACGCTAACGAATAATAATTTAAAAATAAATAATTTATTTTATAAACCTGGCCTCGTTTATTGAAGACATGAGACAGCCTATCGTTTTTTTATTGATGCTTTTAAGTTAATTTTTTTTTATTCCAAAGGAAAGGTACCAACCTAAATGCGTAATACCGAAATTAAACAGTTAAATCCGGGTACGAAATGTTTTTTTTTTTTATTTTTTGTTGTTTGATTTGTAGGATTAAGAGAAAAATAATTGTATTTTTTAGACGATAATCGGGTTAGAGAATAATCGGAGTTGTTATTACCTATTTGTTTTATTGTTGTAGGCGATTAGCAAAAAAATAAAAGAGAATTATCTGGAATTGTTGGAAGCTGTTGTGAAATTTAGGTTAATTGGAAGTAAGTATCTACCTAATTGTATCTCATAATTTTGTTAATTACTCCCTCCAAGTATTATAGGTCAAGAAAATATGTGTTGTTTTCAAGAAAGAATCACAATAAAGATATCTTGGAAGTTAATATGTATCTACTATCAGACAGCATTTTTCAAGCAGTTTTTTTCGACATGAGTTTTCTTCCCTGGACAATATTTTAGCACCTTCTAAAATAACAAATAAATTAATTGAAACAACAAAATAAAAAAACATTATTGATGTTTTGTTGATGTCAAGCCCGCTTTTAACGGTGAATAGACAAGAGCTTTGATATATTAAATTGATTTGCTTTTTGTTTTTGTTTCGCTTTTATTTCTTGGTTTCAATAATTGAATCAGTTCGTAATATGAATAAGGTAAACTTATCGAAGTTGTTTGAAACGTCGGCAGGACCACAGTGTTGTCAAATAATTCTTTCTCATTAAAAACTTCAAATTAACAGACTTCAGGATTATTATGTAATACGGGTGGCTCAAAATTAAAAATAGCAAAACTAAGATTCTGGTTTTTGAACCAGAGCAAATAACTAGGTTACCTGAAGATTACTAGTACATTAGACCTGGCCGAATTGGAGATGTACGTCAGTTCAAATATCTGCAAGTTTTGATAACTGATACCTTGAATTTCGGTAAGCATACGAAACAGTAAGTAATGAGAACAAGCTGCTTCTAAACATTAGTCAGCTTATTGTTATTTTAAATGGTTCGTTTGGATGGTAAAATCTATAAAATTTTGTAAAGATGTATTAATATATCCCAAAAGCTTTTAGTTTGCCAAAGAATCTTTGTAGAACAGAAGTGATAAACTAAACTAAGTTGAACTATTTAATATTGAAATTGTTTAACTTGAGAAAAGCTTCAAAAATTCTTTGTTAATTTGATTCATTTCAAGTTGTCCCTATGCGTGAGATAAAGGGAAGCCAGACAGACTGGCGCCGTAACGCGTTACGTAACAAGGCGGTTTACCCTCCCATAAGAAGTTATCACTTTAAAATTCCAAATGTGTAACCGGTTTCCATGAAATTGAAATATGTTATAGCTGATATAGAATTATGAAAGGAAAAATTATTTCAAATTAAGGAAGTATTACTTCTAGCGCGTGTACATAAGTACACTCTTTTTTTTCTAACTTGGAAACAATTTTCTAGCTCCTCACGCGCTAAAACATTTTTTTAATTATTCTCACTTCTTTTATCTAATTTCTATAAATCATATTTAAAGATTTGTCTTACCATTTCTAAAAATAAACGTAATGCATACAAATTTGAGTGTTGTTTTATTACCTAATAAACATTTCATTTTCTAAAGTATATAATTCCTAACTTCTGATAAAGACTGTAAATTTCAAAACAAGTTCCCATTTGCATATAATAAATTGTTTTATTAATTTGTTTTTAGTACATAAAATTTGCGATGTACATCAAGTTCGTGAAATGCTTTAAATGCTAAAAATTAAAACACCTAATTAGTTTATTTTATTACATTTAACATATTGCTCAATTACATTTATTTAATTGTTACCTTCTAGTTTTTTTTATTGCTAAGCTGTTCGATCTTGAACTAAGAAAATATTATTTTTAGTACACATACACGTGTCGTCTTAAAAAATGTATTCAATGTGCATATGTCCCAAATGAAATGAAATAATAAATATAAAAAGTAAAATAACGAACATTACAAACTGATACAAAAAAGTATAGGTCACTTGGCCAATTGTTGCTGCTTAAAGAGATTACGCGAGATTTTAGTACAGATCTAGTTTATGTATACATAAATTAATATGAGTCTAATTTATTGGATAGCATTTAGATTCTAATGTTATGTTTGGCTAATGGCTATGTAACGATTTAATTGTTTAGTACAAAATTAGTACATAAGTTATTCTGCTGTAACACTGATTATCCAAATCAGGAACAAATCTTATTTAGATTTAAATTGTTTTGTAGCAAACGATACAACAAAATCAGCTATCCATCAAACCCAAAAAGGAAGCAAATCGGTATGGTCCGTTTATCTATTAATAAGGAGCTTATAGCAGGGACGCAGTTCCACTTAACAACATCTTAAACTATTGACGTTTCATTACTGATGATATTGATTGTAAGAAGCAGCTCAGGAGATAGAGGAAGAACATCGCTATGGTTAACCATTAACAAAATCGTAAATATGCCTTAACTGAATGGATTATTTAGACCTATTTTGTAAGTCTAAGTTTTGCACGAACAACACTCCACCCAAAAAAAAAAATACTATTTTTCTTTGGGCGTAAAAATTTGTCTTGTTTAGTAGATTTCCACTATTGCCAGTAACCATTTCGGGCGAAAATGTCGAAGTGCAATTTATTATTCGAAGTGGAATTTGATTCGAGTCAAGCTCGCAATAGCTTTTAAAATTCCGCGCGAACAAAAATTTTTCGGGCGAATCTCACGATTTGACTGATTGCTGATTTTTTAAAGTACTAAATTCATTATTTCGTGGCGGATAAAATCATTTAGAGAGCAACGAATTAATTTTAATAGGTACTAAATGAGGAATAAAATAAAAAAATAATAGAGGACGCATTCCAGCGTGAAGAAAAAAAGAATAAATAGGTTCCTTTTTTGCTTCAATTTGCTTAACTACTTAGAAGAAAAACAAAAAAATAATAATAAACAAACAAGTTTTTTTCTGTGTACGGATATGAAAACATATTTTTTTTATTTGGTCGACTTGCTTCAAGTTAGTTACAACATAAAAATAAAAACTCGCTAGCGCGGACAATTTAATGTTGTATCTCAATTTGCACATTTTACCGTTAATACAGATAATAGTAATCACCTATTAGCATTCAGTAGGAACACAGAAAAATCCGAAAAAAAAACAACAAGTAAACGTCAGAGTGAGGAGAGAGAGATTCAAAAATATACATAAACTTAAAAAAAAAATGCATGAAGTCCAGTGCTGTCGTTTTAGTATATCTCGATTTACATAAAGCTTATCTTAAAAATGACTTTCAAATGCTAGACTTACTACTTTATTTTTGAATATTAGAAATATACCTTAAACCAGTAAGAATCAAATTTGTTTTCGGGTAAAATTAAGATTTATGAAAATAAGATTTTTTGGAAAATTATTTTGAATTTTTTGGAAAATTCGATGTTTTTTGTAAAATGGAACTTCTGGAAAAATAGATTTTTTTTCTATTTCTAATTTTTGACAAAAATATGGATTTTTTTTTTTGGAAATTCCATTTGTAGAATTTTTTATTTTGAAAAATGTAGGTATTTTTTGGAAAATTGTACAAAAAATAACTTACCTATTCCTACTCTCGTAGGCTACATTAACTTTAATTTTGAATATTAGAAGAAATCTTTAATTTGATTTCTATGGAAAATTAAGTTTTTTCAGAATATTGGATTTTTTTTTTGGAAAATTACAATTCTTAGAAAATAGCACTTCTTAGAAAAGTGAAATTTAAAATTTTGTAAATTAGTTTTTGAAATTATTTTAAAATATAATTTTTAGAAAATTGATTTCTTTTGGAAACTGGGAATTAAAAAAAAAATATAATTTTTGAAAAATTGATTTCTTTTGGAAACTTGGAATTTTTGAAAGAAAAATGTTTTTTTTTTTTTGGAAAATTTGTTTTTTTTAGTAAATTAATTTTTTTAAATGGAATTTTTGGAAACTTAAATTTGGTCGTAGCTGTGGAAAATTAAATTGCTTGAGAAATTTGATTTGGATTTTTTTTTTAGAAAAAAAAAAATAATAAGTTTATGGAAGATTGGAGTTTCGGGAAAATAAGAATTTGTTGATGAGGAACTTTTAAATTCGACTTTTTTTCTAAAATCAATTCCCCGACCGATTCCAAAGGAATATACACAAACAATTAAATCACACGAGAAAGGATTTACAATTAATTCAATTATTTACATGTCCCTACATCACTTATTGAAAATAGAATAGAATGAATAATTTGTTGGATGTAATGCCAAGTAATATAAGATTTGACAGAAGTCGTAATCAGAACTTTCCTTCAAATCAGCCTACTTGCATTAAGAAATTACAACTAAAAAGTAGCACTTTCGACACCCTTGGTAATATGTACATATTTTTTCGCGGCACTTCACCACACAATTGTTAGCAACGGAGCAGCCACTGGCATCTGCATACTATAAGATACCGCGAGAGTAAGATACCTTTTTCATTCTTATTTTTCATCTTTCAAAAGATATCTTTGAGATTTCTTAAATAGTCGGGAAAGAATGGAAGTTGTTTTTTTTTTGACGATGGATGGCGAAAAAAAAACTGTGCGCACAGTGCGCTAAACACTTTTACTGCAGTTGTGTTGGTGTTTGAATATAATATACTGCAATAACATAGAACCGCTAGGTATTTAGCGTTATTCTGCGGCTGCTCTACGTATGTATCTACTACCTATTCTATTCCATTCAATTCGGCGGATGTTGTAGCCGATACCTATACGGAAAAGAATATATGCGAATTGTTGTGGATTAAGTGTGTATAGAAAAACAACTTGAAAGCAATCGCAGCGGTAGTCAAGGCAGCAGCAGCAGCGGCAGTAACAGCAGCAGCAAGAGCGTGCATTTTTAATGGCAGCAGCAGGCTACAATCATCGTGATGTGACGGTGCAGATAGTAGAAAACGGTTCTGTTTTTTATGTTTTTTTTTTTCTTTTTTTTTTATTAAGAATGATGTGCATCCTAAGCGGCTCATTACAGCAGGTCTGTCTTCGCGCAGTATTTGTCTCTTTTTCATGAAGGCAAATTGTAGTGTTTTTTTTTTTTTTTTGTTCAAACGGTATAGGTACACGCACGAACCATGCGGTTGTGTGTAGAGGAGGAAAATGAATATATGCATGACACTCGCAATGAATACAAAAATTTTACACAAACTTTATTTTGAAATCATGGTGTTGCCAACGATATCTACATATGTATATACCTATTCAACCCAACCCAACCGACTATTGGTAAATTGTTTAAAATACAAACACAAAAAGTTGTGCAATTAAGTGAAGAATAGGTAATTCAAATTTGGCTTTTCTTTTATTTTGCTTTTTGTCAAAGCTCTTCTTTTCGAAAAGAGCGCAATCTACAGGTGCTGGTTTGTAACAAAAAGATTTGGAATATTAGCTATTTAGGTAGGTAAGAATTTCTACACCTTTGTATAGGTACCATACCTAGGTATTATTTTTTCTTTTAATAGAATAATCACAGTACACCATTTTCGATTGCCGACGACAAGTGAAATTAATTTTAAACATTAAATTAAAAAATATATATTTAAAAAAAAAAGGAAATGCACGATTGAACTGAGAAATAGCTCTTGTGTTTCCTTACACCATAATGTCAAATATGCATAGGTAAAGGGTTTTCCAATAAGAGGTGTTATTTTGATATTCAAAGAAAAATGGCATTTTTGGAGATAAATGATCGGATGTTTATTTCATTATAAAGAGGAAGGTATGCCGTTAATAATGGAACACAACATCAGCCAAATGGCCGCCAAGACCACGCTTACAGGACCATATCCTTTTCATGAAATTTTCCATAACCAAATCGCAAAGTGGCTGCCCTATGTCCTCGATAGCCTCACGAATTTCATCTTTGAGGTCTTGAATCGACGCTGGGCTGTTGGCGTAGACCTTATCTTTCACGTGGCCCCAAAGGAAGAAGTCGCAAGGTGTTAAATCACAAGATCTCGGTGGCCAATTGTGATCACCTCTTCGAGAGATAACACGGTCCGGAAACTTTTCCCGTAAAAGGTCGATGGTTTCATTGCTTGTGTGGCACGTAGCGCCGTCTTGTTGAAAGTAAACGTTGTCCAGATCAATACCATCCAATTCAGGCCATAAAAAATCATTAATCATCTCTCGATAGCGCAATCCATTGACCGTAACTGTTGCTCCTGCCTCATTTTCGAAAAAGTAAGGTCCAATGACCCCGCGGGACCATAAACCGCACCAAACAGTCACGCGTTGAGGATGGAGAGGCTTTTCAACAATAACTCTTGGGTTTTCCGAGCCCCAGATGCGACAGTTTTGCTTGTTGACGTAGCCTCCGAGGTGGAAATGGGCCTCATCAGTCAAGATGATTTTTCGATGAAATTCCGGTTCATTTTCATGCATTTCAAGGACCCAATCAGCAAAGACACGACGTTGTTGATGATCAGCCGGCTTGAGTTCTTGTGTTAACTGAACTTTATAAGCCTTAAAACCCAAGTCTTTATGCAAAATACGGTGTAATGACGTTTGTGGAATGCCTAATTCCAAAGAACGACGAAGAATGGACAAACCTGGGTTTTCTTCAACACTTTGGGCTACAACAGCAATATTCTCAGTTGTTCTTGAGCGACGTGCACGGGTTTTATTCTTCACATCACTAACTTGTCCCAACAGCTCGAATTTGTCCACCAATTTCTGTATTACGGTCCGACAAGGTGCTTCACGACGACCCAAAAATATTTTAGTTTTACGAACCGTCTCTGCCAAATTTTCACCATTTTTATAGTGAATTTTAATAATTTCAATGCGTTGTTGAAGCGTGTATCGTTCCATTTTTATTAATAGCGTAGTTTCTACTTGTCAAATGTCAAAAAATGACAGCTTCAAAAGTGACAGACCGAAATAGCGGGCTATTCAAAATAACACCTCTTATTGGAAAACCCGCTATAAGCATTGGCAATTGAAGTTGGTTAATACAAACGCATGAAAAGTAGTTATCTACATAATGTAAATACCAGGTACCTATCTACGTAGCCTTTTTATATTTTATAAGTTTGAGTTCATAAGCGAAATTGTAAAATAAGTGGTGTCATTAAATCAAATTGTGGCCCAAAAAATAAAACGATTTTTCAACAAAAAAAAAAACCTACTTCGGTTATTAAATATGCTTTCTTCGCAACATTCCTAAGCATAGTTTTATTATCTTGCATCGTATACTTTTGACGAGACTAGAGAAATGCCAATTTATACCAATAATAACAGTTTGATAACAGTTGTCCGCCCTAAAAGTGTTAAGCGGCCCATACACATAACACTGGTGTAGGACACTTGTGTCAGTGTTCTTGAATGTGGAGCGTGTGAGGGATTGTGCACATATTGCTGGTGTCGAACACGGTGTCGACAAAATCAAAACATTTTGAATTTTCGTGTCTGTGGGTATGTCTGTGTTATTTGTGTGGGAATGTGTATAACACATTCGAGGAATATTTCAGTTGCATTCTGATCGTGTTCGATTATAGACGTTAATACGGCTATACGTAGCTGTTAGTTAACTTAGTCTTATCTCGTTGATCGTAAATGAAGAACTAATGTGTGCGGATTGGTGTTGCGTGTGTGGCTAAATGGATATTTTGTGTCATGACACCTTTGTCGACACGAGATTCATGTGAATGGGCCGCTTAAAGCCGATTGGTGTCGCTTAAAGCGAATTGGTGTTGCGTGTCTGAATGGGTATGTAGTGTCATGACACCGGTGTCAACACGAGAGTCAGCGGCCCATACACATAACACTGGTGTATGACACTTGTGTCAGTGTTCTTGAATGTGGAGCGTGTGAGGGATTGTGCACATATTGTTGGTGTCGAACACGGTGTCGACAAAATCAAAACATTTTGAATTTTCGTGTCTGTGGGTATGTCTGTGTTATGTGTGTGGGAATGTGTATAACACATTCGAGGAATATTTCAGTTGCATTCTGATCGTGTTCGATTATAGACGTTAATACGGCTATACGTAGCTGTTAGTTAACTTAGTCTTATCTCGTTGATCGTAAATGAAGAACTAATGTGTGCGGATTGGTGTTGCGTGTGTGGCTAAATGGATATTTTGTGTCATGACACCTTTGTCGACACGAGATTCATGTGAATGGGCCGCTTAAAGCCGATTGGTGTCGCTTAAAGCGAATTGGTGTTGCGTGTCTGAATGGGTATGTAGTGTCATGACACCGGTGTCAACACGAGAGTCATTTGAATGGGCCGATTTAAATATACCTCGCAGTTGAAGTTGAATACCGGTGTCCGCATACACTCTACTTTTCTGCCACACTGGTCCCAAGACACGTCCATATTTTTTACCAGGAAATATTGAATAAGCTATTAATTCGGGTTTAAGCTTAAAAGACGATTGACAGATCTTAAAATATACCTTTTAAGGTTTTAGCGGTATTTGGATACAATTAATTAATTCCCGGTGACCCAGCTCAGTACAACTTGATGCGAAACGTTCGCGGTTAATCCGAAAAAATCAATAATTAATTAATTAGAAAAAAATATTAACAAGTATTTGACCGACGCTAGTTTACAGCACTAAATTGTCAGTTCACATGATTCTTAAATTTTATAGGAAAATTCGTCGGCAAGCTTTTGACTTTTCTAACACGTTGTTTAGTTTAAAATTGTCAATTCACAAGACTGGCAGATATTTGTTCATGAGAAATTATCATAAAATTGCTATTACTACAATTTTATTACGAATGTATTGGATAGAATTTTATCACTCTTCTTATTATTTATCATAAGTTTCTTAGCATTTTATTTTTCTTTTAAAAACAATCTAACAAAAAATAAACTGCCCGACTGGATCGCACAGACTTGATCTTATGTCGATCAGATCGTAAGCATAAGATTTTTAGTAGAAACAGATAAATATATTTTTAGTCTTTTTTTACATAATATTTTATACACCAAATTACTTAAATTTTTTATCTAAAAAAAATTATTACAATACTTTTAAGTATTTAGCAATATAAATTAAAATCTAGAACTAAAAAAAATCGTTCACCCGCTTCGAAATATTGAATTTTCAATAAAAAAATGAATTCTTTTCAAAATTCCAAAAAAATATTTTGGTATGCAGCATTTTTTTTTTAGAATTCGAAGGACCTGCTATATAAAAATTTTGATCGAAATCCGTCCGAAAATGAAAAAAAATGGTTGTATGACACGTAGTGTTAGTTTTGGGGCTAAAAAATATTTAAAAAAAAAAAAAGTTTCGTGGTAAAGTTAGAAATCTCGAGTTCGATTTTTTCCCAAACAAAAAAAAAAGTAATATAAAATGAGATCAAAGTAGACATTACCACAATTTCGAATTGCATCTGACAGTAAAAATATTCTCAGATGCCATAACCTCCTAAAAACAAACAATATCAAAAACTGTGTTTTCTTTTTGCATGTTCAAACAATAAATTGTCATATATAGCTGAATTTCATTGTCAAATTGGACATGCGACAATGCTCTGACAATGTGTTTTCTGGTAATATTGTCAAACATGGGTGTGATTCCAGAAACGAAAAGTTGGATGTACTTTCGTCATAAGAACAATTGAATATAGATTCGAATTTTCAGGCAAGAGATCATTGATGCATATGAGAAATAGAGTCGGGTATAATACGGAGCCCTGGGGCACACCAACATTTATGTTTTGAAACCATCCAATAGACTTTTATTAAGCGGTCCAAAAGATAAATTACTAAATATAAAATGCCTTTGAAATGTTAATGTGTCAAGCGCAATACTTTTAGTTTCACCAAAACGATGTAAGATTGTTGCCAATGTTCGGTAAAATATTTTTATGAAATCCATAATGCTGGTCATTAAGGAGCTTCCGTAAAGTAAGGCGAATGGAAAAGATGATGCAGTTGTTTTGCCAGCGTTGAAGAACACCTCGGATTTTCTTGGGATGTATAGATGTTACTCTATTCTAGAAAAAAAATCGCATTCTGAAAAGAATTAAATTTATTTTCATATCTGTACTGAAGTCCACGTTCCTGAGAAATCATTGAGACATTAAAAACTCTTCTATTGTCAAACGGTTCTCTTTGGGCATGTGGCATTTGAAGATTTGACACAATTGTCTGATGTGCCTAAAAGCTATAATCATTCAAATGGTAGTAAGTCGGAACTTTTGTAAGTGACAAGCTTAACAGATTTTCACATTGTACACTAACTGAAAAAATGACAATAAGGTCCCCCATATTGGCCTCTAAGTGCCAGTTACTGAGAGAGAGTCTAAGAAGCGAATTTCAAAATACAAGTGTGCATTGTGAAATTGGCTATATAAGTCTGACAGTTTCTTTTTGAAGTTCATTAGGGATATATGTATGTATGTAGTTTAAAAATAGATTTTTCCTAAAATCCAAATATCAAACTTTACAATCTGTTTGTTGTAAGATTTCTTTTTAAGACTAGACTAGACAATTTTGTAGCCATGACACCTGTCTCCAACCATTTTTTTTCTAAAATATGACTTTATGTTAAAAAGCTTGACAGTATGACTATTTGACTGATAAAAATGGATTCTAGAAACCACAGACATTTCAGGTCATTAATCATTGATTTGGTATAATTAACAGCAACTGAAAAAGATAATGGAAATTTTTCATCTTTTATACTATTCAGAAATTTGTAGATGTATCTTTTGTTTGTATGATTGTGTGGTATAAAGCTATGCCTATAGTCAATACTAAAGTTTGCCTCGTCCATCTTTAAATATAGCACTCTTCAAGTTTATTTATGCTTTCCCTAATTTTATTATTAAGTACATAAATAAGATCCCAAATCTAGAAACACCCCAGATCTCTCGTTTCCAATGTATTTTCTTTTTTTTTCAAATGAGGCATAAAACTAGGTATATGTATCTAATATGAAAAAAAAAAATAAAGCATCTTATTTATGATATTTTTATCTTTCCATGATGTGAATTTATGAGTTATTCTTCTTTAACCATTACGAAAATATTTTTTTTATTAAGACCAAACATTTTATTCAAAATAATCATATAGTACAATAAAAATGCCACTTAATAAGATTTTTTTGTATATTTTGCTTAAAAGTGAATGGATTTTATGTGCGAAGAAGTAATATTAGAAAATGCTTTTTGATTTAAAAAGAAATATGTTAGTCATTGAGTTTTTTCTTCATTTTTTTAAATGATGTATCTCATTTTGTTTTAATTTAAGTAATTCTAGTTAAAAAAAGGAAATTGTCTGTCAAGTCGTTTTTTTTTTTGTTGGTAAAGTAAACTTTGTATGTTTTTTTTATATTTATTTGCTAATAGAGTCTACGTTCGATTTTTGTATTTTGTTCTTTGTTTGACTTTGACGAGTTATTTAATTTGCTTTGATGTTTCCTTTTGTGGTTTTGCTGTTCTGATTTTTTTTCTAAAAACGGAATCAAATTTTAAACAGAGATAAACAATATTAGAAAAAAAATACAGAAATGTTGTATACAAACAGTTGACAGAAAGACATTTATTTAAAAAAAAGATCAGAATTGTCTTCTTTAAAGAAAACTTGAAGGAGGAGGTTTCTTGTTCGTGTCATTTCAGTTGAAAAATTAGCAAATAAAAATACTAATAAATTATTAAATAAAAATTAAATTTAGTACATATTTTTAAATTAATAGAAAAATAAATACTCGCATACAAATTAAAACAAATACCAATTTTTTATATTTTTTTTTTTCATTTCAGAGAAGAACGTCTCCGCCCAAAATTTAAAGTCTGAGTTCCACTTGCAGCAGTGCCAACAAGCCGTCAAAAGTGATAGGTTCCGCTCGAACTTAATTTAGTAATTAATAACAAAATCTAGTCAATAATCAGTCAATAGGCATTTTTCTTTTTTCGCGCATATGCTCTGAGCACTGATTTGTTTTTTAAAACCCACTTGACAAACAAGCCAAAATAAATTTTCATTTTAATCATAAAAGTCAATACAACACATAACAAAACTTATTCTGTACAAAGATCAGCAAGAGACCAATTTCTTTCGCCATTTTAATTATATCTAATAATTGTTTCTCATTTTCTTAACACACATGACATTTCATGAGCTTAATAATTTACTCAGAATGCACATACGAACTGTCCGAACTGTTCTGAACATGTTCAGAACGAAAAAATAAACACACATTAGGAGCCCTAAGCGCTCCGAGTGAAGAAGAAACACAACCAAATAGTTTGACAACTCAGATCTCTGACCTAAACAAAAATAAAAAAAAACCTAATGCAGTCAATCTAGCAGATTTTTGAGCTACTGTTAACATACATCGATAAACCATACATCATTTTGTACGAAATAGCCAGAACATTAGCCATTCAAACTATTTTCATGCCTACCTGCAAGAAATCTACAAGGATTGTACTCGTATAATCGACAGGTTAATGACTGTTCACATGAGAACCACCAACGAATATTCATACGTTGTGGATGGTATGTGGAACGCGAATAGAGTTCTTAACTATCAGATTGCCTGGTTTTATCAACGAAATTCTTGATTCTGCTTTCTCTATGGCCGAGCTAGAGGAAACTCTCGTGACCCTTAAAGATGGAAAAGCTGCCCGTGCGAATGGTATTCCAGTTGAGTGCTATAAATATGGAACGGTCACACTCAAAGATCACCTTTTAAGACTTTCAAATAGAATACTAGAGGGGGATTTCTCTCCAGAAGAATTTCGGGATGCCATTATATTCCCAATACACTAAAAAGGATCGCTACTGGATGCAGTTAACTAAAGAGGAATCTCGTTTCTAAACGCAACTTGTAAGATGTTTACAACGATGTTGCATAATCGACACGTTAATTGGATAAAATCACAAAAGCTGCTAAAAGAATTCCAAGCTGGTTTTAGAGGAGGATACTCTATTAACATGACAACATCTTCATACTCAACAGCCTAGCGGACATCTTTTTGAATCAAGGTAAAAAACTTTATGTATTCTTCATCGATTTTAAAGCGGCTTTTGACACAATCGATCGACGTGCGTTGCTGTACAAACTATATAGTCTGGGTTTACCACTGAAGTTTGGACGCGTTCTTGAAGATTTCTACAAAGGAACAAAGGCTGCAATATGGACGGGAACAGAACTCTATGATTGGTTCGCAACCACAACAGGAGTGAGGCAAGGTTGTACACTAAGCCCCACCTTGTTTGCGCTCTTCATAGATGATCTTCCTGGTGGAGTTTAGTTCGCTGGAGTGCATATTAAAGCACTGTTGTTTGTTGATGATGTAGTCATGTTTGCGTATTCCCCAGAAACACTACAACTCATGATAAACAAAGCATACCATTACTGTAAGCTATGGAACCTCATAGTTAACATCGAAAAAACAAAGGTGATGATATTTAAAAAGGGTGGTGGGCGTATTGCGGTAAATGAAAAATGGAATTACAATGGAGAAAACATAGAATGCGTAAACGAATACAATTATCTTGGCATTAATATAACAAAAAACTTAAATATGGAGAAACATTTGAACGAGAAACTGCAAAAGGCGAAAACTGCTATCAGTATATCTCGGAAAAGAATATTTAGCAATAAAAATATATCGCACAGCAGTAAATTCAAGGTGTTTCAGGCAGTAGCTGGGAGTATACTTTTGCATGGTGCGCAATATGGGGATGTAGAAAGTTCAACACGGTTGAAAAACTGCTAACATTTTATGTAAAGAGAATTTTCCCTTAACTTAAAACACGCCAAACTACGTTATTATGCTTGAAACTGGACTCTCGCCTTTATTTATAAAAACATCAAAGTTCCAAGCGGATTATTTACTAAACATCTTCAAAATGGATAAATCGCGGGTCGTTAGAAAAGTAGCTATTAAAGCTATACAAGATCGTAACAGCTGGTACAGAGAGTGGTTATGTCTTGCAGAAGGATGTCATACACATTTTAATTTAAATATAGAAGATTTTTCAACCAGTAAGGCCCTCTTTTATGACGTCATATCAAGGGTTGATGAACGATGTAGAGCTGAATATTTAGCTGAAGCTTCTGACTCAATATTCAGAACAACGTACAGTAGCCAAAATCATAACCTGGCTGAAAATAACTACTTTTGTGATTCCTACAATGCACACGTGATTGCTACAATGGTAAGACTTCATAGTGAACAACTCAATCTGAACTACATTCCACACAGGCCTGACTTACCAATCGAGTGTAATATGTGCAACTTGGCGGAAAGAGAAGATGTTATTCACTTTATTGGAAGATGTCCCACTCTCAGGGAAATTAGAAGACATATTTGGAAGTGACATTTTATCGGAGGAACAAATTGTTCGTATGTTGAACGAAATGGATGTGGTCAAACTCTACGATTAATGCAAAATAGCACAAAGGTATAGGACTGCAATAATGAATGAAAACTTTTGATTTCCCTTTTGTTAATTTTTTTAAATTAAATTGTTTAATTTCACAATATTTTTAAATGGCTTAATACATAAATTGTTCTGAATTGTCAATCTGGCAGACGGCAAATGCCATGTTAAAATATTTGTTTGTTTATATAATTATGTAAATGTAAATTAAAATGTATTGCAATAAAAATTTGTATCTATCTATCTATCAGATTGCAATACGAGGCTACCAATTTATTTTCTCACATTTATATTTTTTTTTTGGCAATGAAAAAGCTAATTTTAGTATCTAAACATTAATATAAATTAGATTTCTACCATTTTTCAAGAATTTAGGTACCTACATATATAAACAGTTTTGAAAAACATTTATTCGTACGTCATTGTTTGATATTTTGCGAATTGTCTTTAATATATTTGATTTTATTGTAGACAAACCTTTAGAGTACTAAATCCCGAATGTCTACGTAATTTGTCATCTATAATTCACAGATGGCTCCTCTGAAGTATTTTTCCCAAAAGAATAAAAATATAAAAAATATACCTAACTACACAGTACACATATCGGTCACAGTTAGATGTTAGATACTAACAGAAAAAAACTCAGAAACCTCACTCACTATAAACAGATACTTTTTTTACACATTTAAGCCTGACATGCTTTTTTCTGACATTTACATTGACTATCTGTCAGCAAATATCCATGAAATACAATACACCCCCATAAAAAGAGCAAAACACAAAAAAGAAAAAAAATATAAACTATCAATTAATACAGAATATAAATGCAAATAGCAAGCCAACTATATAATAAATCAAACGGCATAACAGACACACAGAGTGTGTTTTACCAGCCCTCTCACATGTTCTGCTGCGGGTGAGATCTTATCATTTTGGTGATTTAACACCCAATTCAACTCAAGTACAATAAAAAGCCCTTAAAATGGAAGTATCCAATTAATGTGACAAAAAATTTATATAGTTTCGTTGCAACCCCTTCTCTACATAAAGCTACCCTTATGTTGTAACATATTTTTTTTCTCTTTTTTTGGCAAACACGTGCGAAGATTAAAATGTCAATTAGCACCTCAACTAGAACGTAGCACGCAAGACTTATTTCAAGCGTTTCCCTTTTTTGTATGCGTATAAACAAGTGTACAATGTACTCGTATTATATTGTCAATGTCGAAGCAAATAAGTATTGTTTTTTTTTTTCATTTTTTGTCATTGATGGAACATAAATTAAAATACAAACAATAAATATGTAAATAACCTGAGTAACTTAATAGCAACATACAAATTCAATAAAAACTGATATTCCCTTTAGCTTTGTGACAGATGAAATTTATATCAGTCGAAACGTCCAGTACTCATTTAGGTAATGTAAAGGCAATTAACAGATTCGTCGAAACTCGATAAATAATAATTTTAGAAGCAACTATATATTTTTTTTTTTCATTTTTATTATATCCTTTTTTTTATTGTTTATTTAAAAAAAAATTGGTTGATAAGTCACTCCATTTTTTTTTAGTTCTTGATGATTAAAAACAATTCATTATTCATTTCGCGTGATAATTTAAAAATGTGCCTCTTGATGTGCTCTGAATTATGAGCAAGTACTTACTACTCAATTTTCACAACATTTTTTAACCGCAGAACTAAAAATAAAAATATTATTTGAATGACAATAATGCTCACAAAATTATGAGCAATGAAACCATACAAAGTGTAGATAACTAGACTTTCATCATAAACAGTTCGCATCATTTGATTTGGGCTGTAATAGTTTTTAAATTATAATTTATGTCTAGTAATTTATTTCTTATTTAGTAATAATTTTTTCATTTGTTTGTTAGCGCACATTTTACAAACAGATATTTGATGCGTTATATATTTCTACTGAAACACTAACTTATAATTAATTAAGAAAGTTTTGAAGCAAATACGAAAAACCTCCAATTTAAATTGTAGAGAAAGAATAGATACAAAAGTAGATATGCATATGCAGCCCTATAAATAAAAAAACACTTAGTCCACCTTAAGTCCATGGACTTACAAACCAATGGAATAAGAGTTAGACCATGGACTAAAATGTCCTATTAATAAAAATCGAAAAAAACCTAATACAATAAGTAGCAACAACAATTTCTCTTTTTATTCTATGTCCCTGTAAATTTTGTTCATAAAGTCAATTCTGAGTCCTTCACTAGGTCACCGTATTGGATGGCCTAGCGGAGGACTAAGTTGGTAAACGCCAAATAGCAGAAATTCACAGAATAAGTAATAAACCTTCCCAAGTCGATTTTTATTAATTTGGGTGATATAGTTTATTTTTCCAGTTTTTTTTTTATTTTTCTTTAAAATATTTTAAAAACAAAGCAATTTCTTATGGTTTTTAGAATATATATTATAAAATAATGACTAGATGGATATTAGTTAAGAAATAAATTAATTAATAAATAAATAAATAAGCAAACAAACGATAAATAGATAAATAAACAAATTAATAAAAAAGTAAATAAAAGTTAAATAAATAAATAGATAAATAATTAGATAAATAAATAAATATACATTTAATATGTAACTAAATTAATAACTAAATAGATAAAATAGATAAGAAAGAATATAAATAAATAAATGAATTAACAAGCCAACAAAGAACATAAATAATTAAAAAAAAACAATCGGGCATGGTACAAACTTTACTTATGAGACGATTTTCAGCAAGACTACAGCTAATTACAAATCGCTCAGTAAGTTTTTGAATTCTTACATACACAATTAATTAATTCTTACATCCGCTTTTCTATGATGATCAAATATTGAATGGTGTCATTGAAGGTTTAACATAATTTTCAGACATTTATTTTTAGCAGTTAGCAATTTTTTAATGTGGGGTATAGCGCAATCTTCCACACAGGACATCCGAAAAAGAATATTGATTGAAAAATTACTGTATGCATATTATTTTATTTTTTTTTTGTTAGATAATTGTGATTTCCGGTGAATAAATGGATACATCATTTTAATTGCAATGGCGCAAAATTTTAAACGATTTAGTAATATGTTAAATCATTTTTAGTATGGTACTAAGTTTAAAAAGAGGAATTTGCTAATTTTGAACGAGTTTAGTATCGTATTAAAGTTAAAAACACCAAATGGTTACTTTAATTTTTTAGTGTCGTACTAAATCCATAATGTCATCTAATAGTATATCAGCCTTGCACGCGGAGGGACCCAGGTTCGAATCAAAAACACCATTGTTTTTTTTTTTTTTGTAAATAATGAAATTAAATGATTAAAATATAAACATCGAATACTTATTTAGAGCACATGTTGGATTTCCATCAACATCAACATATAATTAATTTAAAAATCATAAACACAATAATTGTGTTCATCAAAATTCAAACCCTACAAATGCTTTGCTATCTGGTTAATTAGCATTTTACTAGTTAACAAAAGGGTTTATTTCTACTTCTATAATTATCAACGGTGTTTGAAGCCATGTTATTTTAAAAAGTATAACAAATAATAAGAAGCACATTTACTGAATTTTTAAAGAAAACAGAATTCATTAATTCATTTTTATGTGAACAATCTTCACATAATGTAAATTATTGATCTAGAGCGACGAAATAAGTTATTAAGAAATACACACACTCAATCAAGTGACTAAGAGTGTTAGCATGGAAAAAATCTCTGAAGTCTGTTTTAATGGCTTAATCAACTGTAAAGTTGAGATACAACGAAGATTGATATCTACTATAATCACATCTATTTCAATTTGGTTGATTGGGTACTCTGTTGTGAAAATATGTAGATAGATTTGGATTTATGATAAAAATAGATTTCCAATAATAATGAATATTAAAAAAATAATATCATGTGTATTTCATATACATTTTTTTTTAAACAGATTTTTAGTTTAATTTATGGTGATACCTCTAGTAAGGATTTAAATTCTTGGAGAACCAGTAGCTGATTATAGAATACCCAGCTGACCTTGTTATGTTCTTTATTTTAATCACTATCTGAACTTTTTTGTTCTACATTCGATTTAGTTAAGTAAAAAAAAAATAAAGAAAATTGCAGAAAATATGTTATACTTTTGCAAAAGGATTATAAAAAATGACATAGAAAACAAAAGTGACACAAATTTGTTAAATACAAAGTTGTATTTATGTATGGTTTACTTGACTGTAAGAGAAACATCCGTGTATGAAAATTAGAGCCATAAGAACAATAATTTAAGAAAAAACTCAAACTATTTATTTTATTTTGTTGATTGAGGGTTTGGGAAAATTCATTTTTTTCTACAATAAATTCAATGGCGCCCAACGATGTACATTTTTTTTAATTTCACAGAAGTCACAAATTCACAGGTATATTTCCACATTTAAAAATGCCATTTTCTAATAATAATATTTTTTTTAAAAATCCTAAGTGGCGCCTAACATTTATTTTATTTTTTTTTAAAGAATTACTTAGAAGTCACAAATATATGAATTTAAACTGAATAAATTCTAAATTGCAAACAAAATTATTTTGTTTACTGTTTAAGAAACCTTTAATTTAGTTCAATTCCATAATAATGATAAAAACATCTTTTTTATTCACTAATAATTTTAAGAATCTACATGCTTGTAAGGCCTGATGTCTTTTTCAAATGCAATCGGAATTAGATCGCACTAGTTAGAAAGATAGACGCACGGGTTAAATTCAATTGAAAATATAGGGAAAGAAAAGAATGATGCCAATTGTGTAAATCGAATATAGACCTTAGGTTAAGCACCACCTATAGTCACTGCGCCATTGCCACCCGAATTGCGTTGTGTTGCGGTTTTTAAAACAATTATAATTTTAAGTAGTCAGGCGGGGATACATACATATATATTTATGTAGGTATGTATGTACGTAACAAAAATTCTAAATGGCGCCCAACACTGTATGTTATCAACTTCAATAATTGTTCATTTTCATCATTAAATCTTATAAGTAATTTCGTTTCTAGATAGGCATGTACGTATTTCACAAATACTATCTTTAGTTTTATTTTTCATATTTAATTCATTACTTTCCATTTAATTCCTTTTAAAATTCCTCATTCTGAAAGAATTTAGCAACGAGGAATTCCCCCATCTGCGAAATTATAATGAAAAATAAAAAAAAAAAAACTGTTGAAAGTAAATTGTGGTAAGGCGTACAAAAAAAATGTACCGAGTGCATTCCACTTCAACTAATTCCGATGCCCTTACCATGGTATAGCCACAACATCAACAACCAAACACCTCCACACAAATACTTGATAGGCAACACTATTCTCTGAAAATCAACAACAAAATATAAGAATTCCATCATACACACATATGTATTGTATGTGTAGTATATATGTACATCATTTTACGCTCTCACTTCACACACATGACAAAATCTCTCGAAAAGAAGAAGATAAAAAAATAACAACACACATTTACACATGGCACGAAATTATACCCTTGCTAAACGTGTGTTCTGTTGTGTTGTTTAAACTTTTAGCGGAAGAAGAAGCGAAGTGAAATATATTATAAATAAATACGAATACGAAGAATATAAATGTGAAATCAAAATAATGATATGGAATATTTGTATTGCATTTTAGGGTGACCAAATTCTAAAATGAACAATTTAAATAAAATGTTCTTAGGTGAACACTAAAACGCATTAAAATAAATTTCTTAAATTAGAAACAGTATCGAAAATTTCTGTTTAATAGAACTACAGAATTGAATTAATTTTTGAAATTAGACCCAACCAAATCATATTTATAGGGTGATTTTTTTGCTACTTGGGTTTTGACGTTTATATTTTTGACAGATCACACATGACAAATTCCACGAACATTTGACATTTCGATTCAGTATTGTTTGCCATTTCATCATGAATAGACTTACGCCTGAACAACGTTTGCAAATTATTGAAATTTATTATCAAAATTCGTGCTCTGTGAAAAATGTGTTTCGCAAGCTACGTCCGTTTTTTTCCCGCTCATTTTTGGCTAAATGGATACGTGAATAAGCAGAATTGCCGTATTTGGAGTGAAGAGCAGCCAGAGGCAATTCAGCAGCTACCAATGCATCCCGAAAAATGCACTGTTTGGTGTGGTTTATGGGCAGGCGGCATCATTGGGCCGTACTTCTTCAAGGACGATGAAGGCCACAGGGTAACGGTCAATGGAGAAAGGTACCGTTCGATGATAACAGATATTTTTTGCCGAAAATGCAAGAATTGCACTCGGTCGACATGTGGTTCCAACAGGACGGTGCCACATGCCACACTGCACGCGAAACCATGCATCAATTGAGAGGCGAATTTGGTGAGCAGTTGATCTCACGTTTTGGCGCAGTCAAATGGCCACCAAGATCATGTGATTTGACCCCGTTAGACTATTTTTTGTGGGGCTATGTTAAGTCTATTGTCTATGGGGACAAGCCAAACACGATTGCTGCCTTGGAAGCCAACATTGAACGCGTCATTGGTGAGATTCCGGCCGAAATGTGTGAAAAAGTTTGCCAAAATTGGACCTTCAGAATGGACCACCTGAAGCGTAGCCGCGGGCAACATTTAAGTGAAATTATTTTTAAAAAGTAAATGGCAGAAATTGATTTATCGATCCAAATAAAAATTTCATTCACTTTTTACAAGTTTCTGTGTTTTTTTGAATTTTCAAAAACCAAGCTCTTAAAAAATCACCGTTATTTAAAAAAAAAACATTATGGTGAGTTTTAATTTAGTCTAAGCAAAAATGCAAGAAATTGCATCAGGGCCCATATTCTGTAACTCAGGCGATAACTTTTCTTCACTATAACGTCACTGAAAAAATGGGTGTCTGTAAGTTGAGACGATACCTTAAATGTTTAATGTGTTTTTTCCAATGGAGGGCGATAAATTGAAAAAGTTTTGGAATCTTAACAACAAAACAAACATATTTTTTTTTTGTTTCTCGACTACTTTTATCGATTCGAAAGTTACAGAACATGGGCACAGATAAATACAAAGCTGATCAAGTTTCAAGAACCCTATGAGTTTTTTTTTTAAATGAAGTGCAATTAACAAGTATTTGATTCCTAATTTCAAAATAAAATAAAATAAAAAAACTTATTTCTCAGCTAAATCAGAGTTAGTTAGTCTGGCAAACAAAATGATCCCGAGTTAAAAGCTGTCGAACTTTCACTACAGTGATCCAGAAGCGACAATATGAAAATGGGGGTTATGGTGAATAAAAATTTCTTTGGCAATTTTTTACTCATTCGAACTTTGGGAACGGGAATGATGCTTAAAAATTTCCCTCGGAATTTATTGGTATGGGGAAAAATGTTCCCACGGAATTTTTCTGTCGTTTTATAAAATTTTTTGATCGAATGAAATTTATTCCGTGCGAGATTCACGATAAATTTTGAGGGAATTAAATAGTCCGCGGAAAACGAAATTCCTTGGAAGATTCCAAAAAAGCACCCAATAGCACTATCGATGGCATCACACATATATTTCGATAATTTTTTTCAAATAATATGTAAATAATATGTTAAATTAACTCTTTGGACTAAATTGAAAGAAATTTGTTTTCAACCCCAAATAGATCGTACAGTTGTTAGTACGTCCGTTATGTTTAGGAAAAATCACTTCCTCTCATGGTAATTCTTCTAATTCGAATTATTAGCCAGCGCCTTATGAAAATGAAAACATTCTAACAGAATATAAACCGGATTGAAACTGAGTTGAGTAAATAGCAGCAAACATCCCTTCATTTTGTGCAATTTTAAAATTTTAGATGTACATCACAGATGGATGCATGCGCAAACAAAAAAATGCATGTAAAAACTTCATTTTGAAACCGAAACCACTGAACTGAAAAGGCACTATGTGTCCTACCGTACTGGGTAGCTGACTAAGCGTGGTCATGTTAAACGTACCAAGTAAAACATTTTCTTGATCCGTCAAAGTGTCTTATGTATATGAAAACTGCAGTTTGCACACAAGCTTTTTCTTTAATCGAGAAGCCTAAAATATTTTCTATTACGCTGCTAATAGCTTGCCCGCTTTTTCGAATCAATTTCTATTAATTCCTCGTACAGTTGGTTATACTATCCCGATGTGTTAAGATGTCACGCCTGAGCCTGAAATCTGAATTCCATTCCGAAATCCGAACTGTTCAACCTTAAGATGGCTCTTGCGAAGAGTACATCTTATCGTGAAAAAAATTCCTCTTATCTTGGTATATGTCAAGCAATTCTACAGGAATGATTGAAAGTTTTTGAATAGTCACCAAGACTACACTGACTGCAGTTTTACTCACAATTCAGACATGCATGCATGCGCAACAAAAAAGTCCGAAATCTTCTTCAAATCATACATGCCACATGTACAACCACATAATCTGATCCATCACTTTCAATTTGCATGCACAATCAATAAACGGCACATGCATGCTTGTTATACATAAACATAGATCACAATGGACAGCATGTACCGTGCATGTAGTTATTGTACATGCAAACTGTGTAATTTGTTTTGTATTCAGCATTTTCTTGTTTCGCATTCTGCCTTCTTAATCAAAAATAAACTTATTACATCATAACTTTCATAAGATTACATTTTCGGACCCTTTTGTTAAGCAAACCTTGTCAGGGATTTTTTTTTTATAAATTGATAAATTTGAAATTAGTTTCTAACAAAATTGTTTAAAACGCATCTCTTTAAAGAATGTCAACACCTGGTCATCCTTAACCACACAAATAGAAATAAGGCAACTTGCGGGCGGACCCCTAAATGTCAACTGTTACTCGTACATCGGTTAACAAACTGGCAACATTGGTCCCTAAATTGCGAATATTTATCTTTAAAATTAACATTATCAGCATGGCCAATTTCGACTTGACACATTCGGTGACATAACACAAAATATACCTCTTTATTCTAAAATAGTATTGGTTCCGGAATTTACTGAGTCTGCTTCGATAGGCTGTTTTATTATATTTTCCTGTTCTTGTTCGCGGTGACGATGATCATGATGACGATCAACGCGCAACAGCAACATCAACAGCTCACCGGCTAAACGTCAATGACCTCGAAACCTTGAGCACATTAAATAAAAATAATATAAAAAAGTTGTTCGTAATTTGTATTTCGTTTTATTTTAATTCCTGAATTTTTTCTATGTACCTAGTTCTTTTTTTGTTTGTTAATTATCTTATGGATTAGGTAGGTTGTGAAATTTTGTTAAACTATCAACTTTTCGGGCTAAAGGTGTGATGATCAAAAAAAAAACAAAAAAAAAACTTGATAGCGGATATTTGAATTTTCAATTGATTTTGTATCTGAATATGATAATAATCCTCTGCTCCTAGAAAAACACTAATTTTTTTATCGTGTGTCGTTGTCGAATCTTCAAGTCGTACGTTGTTCTCTTTTTTTTTAAATTTGTTTTTCATTGAATTAAAGGAAGATGTTGTTTTCCGCATTCGTGTGTAGATGCGAACGTAAACGTAATGAAAAAATGGAAGAAGTCTATAATTAGATTCAATTATAACAAGCAATGGTTTCTTCCTTTTATTTTCTTTTCTTCGATAATGATATTCTTATAGAATTGAAATCAAGTTGGATTTTTTCCGAAGTTTATTGCAACTTTTATACTTCTTTTCGTTTCACATGATTAGTTATCATTCTTGACATTGAGAAGGTATATTATATATATGCAGATTGCAGATATGCATATGTTATGCAGAACCAGTTTAAAAGATCTATTTAAAGTTTCCATAATAATATTTTTGAGAAGAAAAATGTACATGTATGAAAGAAAAGGAAAGCTCAATAATTTTTAATAGTTTTAGGGTGATTTGCCATCCCAAAAACGGGTCTAACGATTTTGATAAATATTGGTATGTGTACTACTTTGGGTATGGTCTACATTTTGGCCAAACGCTTTTTTTAATTTTTTTTTGCTATTAACAACATATTTTATTGATTTTCGACTTTCTCATAAACGGCTCAACGGATTTCGATCAAAATTATTATATAACGGGTCCGCCATCTAACGTTTTTTTTCAACTAGTGCTTATTTCGTGAATGGTTAACACTTAGCTCATGTCTGATTTGACAGATAATTAGTCTTATCCTTCCGCTGAACGAATATGGTTGTGTATACGCTTGAACAACGCTCGCTAAGTGGGCCTGCGATCGACTTAGAGAAGGTGCCGATTTTGCCAAAAAAATCATCTTTTCAGATGAAGCTCATTTTGATCTTGGCGGGTATGTAACAAGCAAAATTGTCGCATTTGGGGCACAGAAGACCCGCACGCATACATTGAAAAGCCGATAAATCCAAAACGAGTCACTGTTTGGTGCGGATTTTGGTCCGGAGGCATAATTCGAAAATGAGCAAGGAGTGGCCGTTACAGTCAATGGCGATCGTTATCGGGCCATGTTGAATGAATTTTTGTTCACAAAAATTGAAGAGGAGGATATTGGCAATATTTGGTTTCAACAGGACGGCGCTACGTGCCACACAGCCGAAGCTACACTCGATGTTTTGCGCCCATTTTCAAAAAAAAAAGTTATTTGGCGGACCCTATAGTAGCTCCTTGAAATTCTAAATAATACTGCATTTCAAAATTTTCAAAAATTGTTTTTTTTTTCTATTTTTGAAAAAAAAAATATTTAATTTTTTTGAAAATTCAATATTTCGAAAACGGGTGGACAATTTTTTCTGAAATTTTGTTTTTGAATTTATATCATTAAACATTTAAAATGTTCATATCAATTTTTTTTAGAATAGATAAGAAAAGATATAAAAAAATAAGTGAAAAACGGCTTTAAAATTACATTTAGCCGTTTCTATTAAGAATATTTTGCATATAATGTAATCGAACATAGGAGCAAGTACGTGCTATCTAGTCGTGCATTTTATTTTTATTGTACATCTGCCAAGTTGACATTCACATAACCTTAATTTTTGGGAACAAAATATTAAAAGTGCAAACTTTTGAACCACATGGAGGAGAACTTGTCAGTCATTCTCCAGCTGCTTCAACTAAGAGAGTTGGCAACAGCAACTTTTAAGAAGTAGTAAAATATACTTAATAATAACTACAGAGCTGAATGGTTTAGTTCTGTTTACTCTAAATAGAGATATGTGTGATTCAAGGTGAGAAAAGATGTTCTTAAGGTACTTCTAAAAAATAGTACATAGAGTTAGGTATGTGAACCTATACATAGTCTGCATATGTAAGGTGAATTTGAAGAGAGCTTCTCAAACTATAAAAGATAATTAAACTATGAATGCAAACTTATATAATCTGTGAGAACTATGTTCAAAAGTATGTGTTTTGAGGAAATGTTGAACTCAGTTGGTTAGACTTGAATTAATTTTGGTATAACTTGGTTATTTTGCCCTTCATTCTTTAAAATTTGCATACTGCAAAAACAATTATTTTTTTATTTAAGGACAACAACTTGCAAGATTTTAAAAATATAACCTTATACGCGATTTCATGAAGGACTTTTAAGCATTTCGCAGGCTTCTAAGCCTGAAAAGGGGATCTTTTTGGTTTCAACAAGCCCTTTTAAATTTAACAAGCTTTTAAACACCCTTATAAACTAAATGCCCATATAAATTCAAAAATGCCATTGGGCACGTTTACCCATTTATTACATACCTACATAAGTTATATCGGATATTAAAATAAAGGAAAGTCGAAAGCAGTCAAAAATCAAAACAAAACTAATGCCAAATGACATGTTCTATACTTTTGTGGAATAGTTAGTTATGTTATTTTTATTTGTGCAATCCCGGAGCCTTCTGCACTCTTCTGAAAGTATTCGTTTGGGAAAAATTACAGTTCTGATTTTGAAAAGAAGAGAAATTTATACTGGTTTCAGTAATATAACCAAAAACTTTGAGCTTCTTGTCTTGGCATTTGTATCAACATAATAATGCTTTCTCATTTTTAAGCTCGAGATTTTATATCAAACTCAACATTACGTTGATAGAGAACACCAAAAAGTGGGCTCGGCAATTCCGTCTGTCTGTCTGCCTGTAGGTCGATCTACAAACAAAGCGGCTGAAGCGATTTTCTTGAAACTGATGGGATTTAGAGTTTTAAGTGATTGCCTCAAATAGATTTTTAGTTTTATTTCGGACTTTCTCATAAACGGGTCAACGGTTTTCCAAATTTGTATATGGGCCTCCTATATACAAATTCGAATTATAAATACTACGACATACCAACATTTTGGAAACATTTTTTTTAGTAAACAAAAAAAAATATTTTGGAAAGTTCAATACATACATACATATTTCGAAAACGGATGATCGTACCATACTAAATTTTTTTTACAAAAAAAAATATGTTTATAAAAAAATTAGTAAAAGAAACGACTTTAAGTGTTAATAATTTTTACTAGTTAAAAATCTTAAAAAGTTGTATTTTCCATTCTTTTTTATCATTTTTTGTTCCATTTTTTTTTTGCAAAACGCTTAAATTTTCTTATATCATGGCTTGATTATCAATTTTATAGCAAACGAAAATACCTACCTAAACTTTCATCCATTGCAAATAATTTGGAAACAATATTTTATTTTGTTGTATTTCAAAACAAAGTTCTGAAACACCCTGTGAACCAATTTTTTTTAAACCCTATAATTTTATAGCTCCTTTTATTACCTTTCTTTGAAAAATAAAATGACCGACTGTATCGCACGTACTTGATCTTATGTTTATTTATTTATTTATTTATAAATTTATATTATTATTTATAAATTTATATTATTAAATATTTTTCGAAAATTTTGGTAATAGATTAAAAAATCTATTTGAGAAGCACTGATGAAAATTGAGGAATATCACCTGTGCTGTCGAACGTAGGTAATACAAAAGCAATAAATGCATTACTTTCTACATTCCTAAGACGACAGCACTGATTGACGCCTTTGTTTTCTCTGAAAACTGTGTTTTTCAATTTGGCTGTCAATAAAATTTAAAAAAAAATAATGATGGATATGGGCAATATTTGTATGCCTAAATATAATTCATATAACAAAAGCTAAACATTTATATTGTTTTTAAGTTTAAAGTGATAAAAGATTAAATTTATGTCAATCTGTACTAAAATTGTGTTTATCAATATTTTTACTTAATTCTTTGTATTCTCATACCTAGTCAAGTTTTTTTTTTCACCATATATCAGATCGAAAAGCTACCAGTTAGGTCACATTGTGATATATGAGTATTTAACTAAAGTTACGAGTATTTTATTAACCCTCAGGGATTCCTTAATTACTAAATGCGTTTAAAATTAAAATCCAAACCAAATATCAATTAAATGTCTTTAATCTTCTTTGTTTTATAATTGCTCAAAAGTTCACTTTTTCATTATGAAGCTTGTTTGGTTTTATGACTTATCATCGTATAGCTCTAAAAAGCTTCAGTATCAACCGCATTCAAGTCCTTAAAAACATTTTTTTATTGTAACTGACCAATCTTTACAGAAACACATTAATTCACATATAAAAAAATACAAAATAAATAAGTACAATTTAACTTCATTAAGAAAACATCAATTTCATCGTAAGTCAATCAAAAATGTAACCCTCACCCCACCCTAACAGACGGTTATTATAGGAATTCGTCAATAAATGTTGTTTAAAATTGTATTTCCCAGAAAAAAAAACTCACTCTACCTTTATTGACGAAATATTTATTATATTTTTTAAAGATCTTTTTTAAATGTTTACTTCCCAATTTGCTGTTTGCCACGTTTTAAAACTGTCATCACTCTGGCAACAACTTGAATTTTATGACCTCATATGATTGTATCTATCAACCACAAAATTAATAAAATTCAAATGATATAAGTAAAAAAGATTAAAGATGCAAAAACCAAAATTAATTTAAAAAGCTGTTTTTTTTTTTGAAAGTTCTTTATTATTTTTGCGTTTTAGAATAATTCTCAATGAAAATTCAAAATTTCAATAACAATTTTGATTTTTTTTTTTTTGTAAAATCACAAAACCAAATAATAAATTCCTTCTTCATTCCAAATAGAAAAAAAATTCAAACGAAAAACAAATATAAATCTGCTGCGAAGAAGTAAAAACAATTAGATTGCACAAGTTTATTGCACTCAAGTTTTAGATAAAGCTTTTTCAAGGTCATCTCCCGATTTTCAACCTAAGAAGTCAAATTAAACAAAAAAAAAAAAAAAGAACAAATACCTATATGAGAGCGTCAAAATATACAGATTCAATGTACCTATAGGAAATACCTACATATCGACAAGAAACAACAAACTCATATTCACACACGCAAAACCTTGGTCGTTGTCAAAAATTTGATTCTTGTTGTTATTGGAGCGCAGCGGAGCAAGAGTACGGCTAGCAAATGCCGACATTGGCATCTAAAATTTCATCATAGTGGTGGTCGTGGTAGTTATTTATTTATTTAATTTTTTTTTTTTTTTTTTTGAATTTTATGAGAACTTTAGTTTTTTTTTTTCATAGATACCTTTTTTCTGCTGGTAGATACGGTTTTTGTTCGTAAGCACTTCTTTTATCTTATACGTACAGGCACATGTATGGATGTGTCTTGCTTGGGGTTAGAGTATAAGGGCAATTTAGCATTCATACAAATAATTTGGCCTCGAAATTTGAATCAAATACCTATGCCATTGCTATGATAATGCGAGATTGAAAAAATAAGTTTCCGCTATTCTAATTTGTTTACTTTTCAACCTATCCGTTTGTATAAGTGTTTAGATTTTTAGCAATGCAACTCTAAAGATGTGTCCACACCAAAAAAAAAAAAAAACATTTCAGAAATGTTCCCGAAACATTAAAAAAAAAACATTTTAGAAATAGGGAACATTTCTGAAAACCTTCTGAAATGTTTCTTAAATGTTTCTGAAATGTTTGCTTTGGTCTGGACGCTCGCGAAACATTTCTGAAATGTTTATAAAATGTTTCTGCGTTTCCTATTCCTAATGGAAAACTTTCTTTGCTTCCCAAACATTTCCAAAGGCAGATAGTGAGTGAGTGGTTGTTCATATACACAAATATAAAAATGTCGCAAATGGAGCAAAACACCAAAAAAGCTAAGCAAATGGGAAACATTTCAGAAGTTTTTTTTTAAAATAATGTTTACCGAAATGTTTCTTAGTCGTATGTAATTATACAATACAATATCATAAAGATGTATACTCAAGTCCTGTATCAAAATATACAACATTTTTTGAAGAGAATCGTTCAAAATTCCGTTAAATCATTATTTTTAAAAATAAGCAACTCGAAAAAATCGTTTATACTACCACTAATACTCATAAATTCTAATTAACTTCTGTTCAACAAAATAGATCCAAACCTATGCATGTTATTCACAGTTTTTCAAAAAATTATGCTTGATAATATCGGATCGTCAATTTAGCTGATAAACATCAAATAACGTATTCAAATTTCACAAGCGCGTTAATGCT